>JBBGZY010000761.1:4440000-5081144 GCA_037952925.1 Lithobates clamitans
GACTACTGTCTAGCATAGCCTTTGTCTTTAATCTGGATACCCACTAATTTTCCCCACTGTCTAACAGACATTTCAAGCTAGCCCTCTTATTAGTAAAAACATTAGAAGGAATAGGATGCTTCAGGCTTGCTTGTAAAGTATTAACCTCACCCACTTTTGGCAGCTGTCACCCCTCTCTGTTGAGTTAATAATCGTTCTTGGGCACATTCCCTTTACACCTTCTGTGAATGCCATGCTGTCTCCATTGATACCATTTTGGCTTAAAGGAGTTGACTTACTAAAAGCAAATAGGCAGTTCTCTTTAAGGGACGGTGCAGTTTGCAAGGGAATTTTCCCCAGAGCGTGGCACATGTGGTGAAGTTTCATTTTGAAAAACAAAAACAAAAAAAAGAACAATCACATGCAAGGAAAAAAAAAAGAAAACCTTGCTTACACATAATTGGATAATGGAAGTCATCAGAGTTTCACCTCATTTGCTAAGCTTTAGACATGTGCAATTTGTTTCGTTCCGAATTCGTTTGCTAATTTGGAAATATACAAATTTTGCTAAAGGTACAATTTCATCACTTTATAATCAATTATATGGAGTAGCAAATCTTAATAGACCCTCTTACGTTCAGAGGTGGGAGGAGGACCTGGGACGAACTTTAGAAGACACGGACTGGTCTAACATATGGCTCACATCTAAGTCATCTTCACCCAACATCTTAGCACTGGAGACAAATTATAAAGTCCTAACTCGCTGGTACCTTGTGCCCGCTAGAGTGGCAAAATATTTACCTAATACCTCAGCTCTTTGTTTTCGAGGATGTCCAGAAATAGGCACATATTTACACATATGGTGGACGTGCCCAGTAATCCAAACCTTCTGGAAGGAAGTCTTCGTGATTGCATCTAAAATATTTAAAAAAATAATACAACCAGATCCATATTTAACTTTACTTAATCTAAAACCGGAATGGTTAACACTCTCTCAATTCAAACTTATGATCCAACTAATAACGGCTGCAAAACAAACAGTGGCCAAGGCATGGAAATCTCCTACATTGGTACTAGCAGAAACAATTCACAGAATGAATAATACAATGTCCCATGCTAAGATGGTAGCCATCGTTTAAAATCAAATTACAAAATTTGAAAAACTTTGGCATCCTTGGATAAAACAACAGTTCCTGTCAAATTTCAATGACTCTGTCCTGTTGCCATGGTAACAGATTAAATGACTTACAGAGACACCCATTCTAAGGCTTCAAAGAGAACTAAAAAGAATAATAAACTGACGAGCGGGACAACCTTGTGGACCATACCTGTACCTTTCAACCCTTTTTCTTCTTTCTCTTTCCTTTTCTCCACCTTACGATTAAAGCTCATTATCAGAATTTATTTGACCTATATACACTCTACCTGTAAACAATATGTATAGTAGGTATAAATCATTTAAATACATACAAAAGTAACTAAGGAAATGATATATATCTTTAATTTAGGTTTACGTGAACCCAATGTTTAATATTTGAAATTTCATGATATTTACCTATATAAACCCTACTGTAAAACAATGAGCTTACTTTATAGATCCTTGTAAACTTACTTTATGTATCTTTATAACATTGTATACTCAATAAACTTCTTTTGACAAGGAAATATACAAATTAATGAAAACCCGTTTCACAAATTTTTCTGAATATTTGTAAATTCGAATATTTGTAAATTCGTACATTCGAAAATTCGAAATTTGAAAATCCGAAAATTCAAAAATCTGAAATAATCACTAACTAATAATAACTTAACTATTACTAACTATTAAATTATAGGTATTTAAATTTCCTTTTAAATTTGGCTGTTAGTAAACGAATACGAATTTATCCAAAGTTACGAATTACCCGAAAATATTGAATGCTGTATATAAACAAATGGAACGTAACAAATTAATAATAATAAATAATAATAATAATAGTTAAAACGTATTATTATTATTTATTATTAATTTGTGACGTTCCATTTGTTTAGATGCGACATTCGTTATTTTGGATAATTCTTAACTAATAAATTCGTATTTGTTATGGTCACTAACAGCCAAATTTGAAAAGAAATTCCAATACCTTTATTTATTTCAGGTACTTATATACCGGCATCAATTTATGCAGATTCCCTTGCAAAGTGCAATTCCCTTAGCAAATTGGCTTGCACTCGTAATGTATCATAATAAAACTTATTTACTTTGCCTATGGTTTTATTTGCGTATATTGTGCTATTTGTGTGTTTTATTAAATAAAGAATTTACAAAAAAATGAAAAAAAAAAAGGAAACCATTTTAGTAATGGGAAAGGACTTGGTGAATAATGGTTTCTAAAAGTGTTATGGTGAAAAGTCTCTAGTATATATGAAGCAACACATGAGGAAACACATTTGAAATTCTAAGCTTCATATACGCTGGTATGCATGTGGCATACTTAAAATGCTTTCAGACAGAACATAAATTCTGAAAGTATTCTTCCCCTAAGCATTTTCTTTTCTTCTCTTCAATATTTTAGAAACAGACTTATATAAACAGCCGGTTCATATGGAATAGTACTGAGAATACAAAGGAAGTCCCGCAAAATAAACATAACATTCCTTTAGAATCATTTGGTTGCAGCCATTCAGATATTCCTTGCATTTGATTTCCTGAAAACTTTAACCACTTGCCGACTGCTGTCAGCACATATACGTCGGCAGAATGGCACGGCTGGGCAAAGTAACATACCTGTACGTTATTTTGAATTTCCCGCCGTGCACAAGCTCGTGCCTGCCGCGAGCTCCGTGACCGTTCCCGCAGGACCCACGGACTCGATCGCCGCTGGAATACCCCCGATCGTGTCACGGAGCTGAAGAATGGGGAGATGCCAATGTAAACAGCATCTCCCCATTCTGCCTAGTGACAGGACACTGATCGTCTGCTCCCTGTCATTGGGAGCAGTGATCAGTGTCGTGTCACTGCTAGCCTATCCCACAGACAGTTAGAATCACTCCCTAGGACACACTTAACCCCTCCCCGCCCCCTAGTGGTTAACCCCTTCACTGCCAGTGACATTTTTACAGTAATCAATGCAATTTTATAGCATTGATCGCTGCATTAATGCAATGGTCCCAAAAATGTGCCAAAATTGTCTGATGTGTCCGCAATAATGTCACAGTCACGATAAAAATCGCTGATTGCCGCCATTACTAGTAAAAAAAAAAGATTAATAAAAATGCCATAAAACTATCCCCTATTTTGTAGATGCTATAACTTTTGCGCAAACCAATCAATAAACGCTTATTGCAATTTTTCTTTTTACCAAAAATATGTAGAAGAATATGTATCGGCCTAAACTGAGGAAAAAAATGTTTTTTATATATATTTTTGGGGGATATGTATTATAGCAACAAGTAAAAAATAATGTGTTTTTTCCAAAATTGTCGCTCTTTTTTTGTTTATAGCGCAAAAAATAAAAACCGCAGAGGTGATCAAATACCACCAAAAAAAAGCTCTATTTGTGGGGAAAAAATGACGTCAATTTTGTTTGGGAACCACATCGCATGATCGCGCAATTGTCAGTTAAAGCGACGCAGTGCCGAATCGCAAAAAGTGCTCTGGTCAGGAAGGGGGTAAATCCTTCCAGGGCTGAAGGGGTTAAAGGAAGAATTTAAGTTTGACTAGTCTCTGCGTATCACATAAAAATGAATTGTTTAGTGTAAAAATAACTGACCTGTGAAAAAATCCACTGTAAAGAGCTGAAGGTGAAAACACAATCTACAGCTAAAGCAGAGCAATCCTGGATACATTAAAAGGCAAGGACTATAAGCAGTGGCGGATGATGCTCCAAATTTTTTTTGGGGGGGCGCAAACAAACTGAAAAGTTCTGAAAAAAAAACATCAATTGTAGCCTCACTGTGCCCATCAATTGCAGCCTCAAGGTGCCCATCAAATGCAGCCACTGTGCCATCAAATGCAGCCACGGTGCCATCAATTGCAGCCACTGTGCCCATCAAATGCAGCCACTGTGCCCCATAAAATGAAGCCACTGTGCCCCATAAAATGCAGTCACTGTGCCCCATCAAATACAGCCACTGTGCCCCATCAAATACAGCCACTGTGCCCCATCAAATACAGCCACTGTGCCCCATCAAATACAGCCACTGTGCCCCATCAAATACAGCCACTGTGCCCATCAAATGCAGCCACTGTGCCCCATAAAATGCAGCCACTGTACCCATCAAATGCAGCCACTGTGCCCCATAAAATGTAGCAACTGTGCCATCAATTACAGCCACTGTGCCCATCAAATGCAGCCACTGTGCCCCATCAAATGCAGTCACTGTGCCCCATCAAATACAGCCACTGTGTCCCATCAAATGCAGCCACTGTGTTCCATAAAATGCAGCCAGTGTGCCCCATAAAAAGCAGCCACTGTGCCCCATCAATTAAAGCCACTGTGCCCATAAAATGCAGCCACTGTGCCCATCAAATGCAGCCACCGTGCCCATCAAATGCAGCCACCGTGCCCATCAAATGCAGCCACTGTGCCTCATCAAATACAGCCACTGTGCCCATCAAATGCAGCCACTGTGCCCATCAAATGCAGCCACTGTGCCCCATAAAATGTTGCCACTGTGCCCCAAAAAATGCAGCCACTGTGCCCCAAAAAATGCAGCCACTGTACCCATCAAATGCAGCCACTGTACCCATCAAATGCAGCCTCTGTGCCATCATATGCAGCCTCTGTGCCCATTATATGCAGCCTATGTGCCCATCATTTGTAGCTTCTGTGCCCATCATATGTAGCATCTGTGCCCATCAAATGTAGCCTCTGTGCCCATCATATGTAGCTTGTGTGCCCATCATATGTACCCTGTGTGCCCATCATATGTAGCTTGTGTGTCCATCATATGCAGCCTCTGTGCCCATCATATGCAGCCTCTGTGCCCACCATATGCAGCCTCTGTGCCAATCATATGCAGCCTGTGCCCATCATATGCAGCCCCTGTGCCCATCATATGCAGCCTCTGTGCCCACCATATGCAGCCTCTGTGCCAATCATATGCAGCCTGTGCCCATCATATGCAGCCTCTGTGCCCATCATATGTAGCCTCAGTGCCCATTATATGCAGCCTCTGTGCCCATCATATGTAGCCTCAGTGCCCATCATATGCAGCCTCTGTGCCCATCATATGTAGCCTGTGTGCCCATCATATGTAGCTTGTGTGCCCATCATATGTAGCCTCAGTGCCCATCATATGCAGCCTCTGTGCCCATCATATGTAACCTCTGTGCCCATCATATGAAGCCTATGTGCCTATCATATGTAGCCTGTGTGCCCACCATATGTAGCTTGTGTGCCCATCATATGTAGCATGTGTGCCCATCATGTGACTCCCCCACGCTCGCCGTCTGACCGGCACACACTTACCCCATCCTGGTGGTGGGTGACGGCGGTGAGCTGTGAGACATGCAGCAGGTGATGGCAGTGAGCTCCTGTGTCCTCCATGGCTCTCTGTCCTCCCGTTCTTCAGTTACGTTAGGCGTCCAATCATGGCGCCTGTGCCTTCAGTCAATCAGGTGGCAGGTATTAGATACGCGCCTCCTGATTGGCTGAAAGGTGGTTCAGCGTTAGCAAAGCAAATATTAATTTGCTTTGCTAGCCCACCTGGGTGAACTGCGAGGGCAGTTCACCTATTTTGAAACCTATCAGAGCCTATGGCTCTAATTAGGTGCTTCAAAAACACCCCCCGCAGCTGGAATTCAGGCGCCCGGTGTCCGAAAAGGGGCTGTGCGCCTGAATAGGGGGTGGCTACAGGGGCCATGGATAGATTCGTGCAAAATTCGTACGCAGAGATTGACCTTCACTTTTCAGCTTCGTATCAAAGACAATCAAAAATGCATAAAAAAAGGAGCAATCATGTAGCACCCCTAACTCCCTCTATATTGGCCTTTCTTCTAGTTCAGGGTAAGATTTTCTTTTGTCTCCAAGCAAGCCAGTTTTAAAATACACTACATAGGTTTGGAGGAGCAGTGTGGTGCAGAGGCAGTAAACACTCGGAGACCAGATGTAATAACAAAACAGTATTGTAGTACAGTCCAAGCAAAGACATCTACCTGGCGGGGAGACAACAGGGCCGGATGCACTCACAGTATATTGTATAGAGCAGGGTAGCAGCAGGTCTCTGATCCAACAGCATCGGTCACGGGGGGGATAGAATGCGGCCTGGCCTGTCTGTGTCCAAATGGGGGTGGCTCCCAGGAAGCAGGAATCTCTCCCTACCACTATTGCTGTCCCTGTTAGATGGGAGACCTGTCCCTACACTACCCACGTGCAGAATGCGCGCCAGGCCTTGGAGCCAGTGCCATAAATGGGCTCTGCCTGACCCAGGATGGCTGGGGCATCAGCATCCAATTGGACAGCTTCCCCAGTGACCCAAGAAAACCACAGAGGAACTATGCTCCTCTTGACTTCCCCTCCAACTGCAATGCCGCTGTGGTCAAGCACCGCCTACAGTGGAGAAAATAGACAGCACCCACCTACACATACATTTTGGTAGCCGGTTATGTTAGTGTTCCAAAATAATGGTGAAACAAAAACTTCTGGTACCATATCGTCAAATTGAGTGCTACTGTCCAAGATCATACAGCTTTTGTCTGTTACAGAGAGCTTGATAGAATGACCTGTAAATAGTAGAGTTCATATAAAAAAATCAGGATAAATCAATACTATCTGTTGCTGAGACTGTTGCTCCTAGATTCCTCCATCCACAAAAACGTAGTGGATTGGAAATCCCGCCCCCTGCTGGGACATTGTATTATAACAGTGGTACCCACAACTGTCAGAATACACTAATCAGTGGCTGCAGTGACCAAGAAATGATTTTCAATATTTTCTCCTTCAGCAGAAGTCAATCAAGCAATTGACATCTGTTGAGCAGGGATGGCCACACACTGATTGAAATTCAATCAGTATATGGCTTGCTTTAGACAGAGCATAACTCATTGCTTATCAGAGGGCTAAGTATACATTTTATGCAGACTTCCAGAGTATTAAAGCAGGTCATGTCTACTGTACTGTCTCTTTAACTACCCTGGTGGGTCTCCGGGGATCCCCTATCCTATATGAAATGTTTATTTATAACAATATAACAAAACAATACAACAAAAGATTATCATTCTAACCACTTCACGCCGGCCGTACGCAAATATGCGGCCCCACTGGACTGGGCTTTTTTTTTTTGGCCGCATATTTGCGTATCTCCCTTTGTGCTAGGAGCAAAGAGACTGAGGTCTCACAGAGAGCTCTTGGCCCCGTTCTAACGATCGGGACCAGGGACATCAGATTCAGGGTCATCTGATCACTGTGAAAGCCCCTGATTGATTGTGAAGTGCACCACCATGTTTTCTGTATCTGTGAATGGATGAGACAGATACATTCTATTTTTTTCTGTCCACGCAGAGATAGAAAAAAAAGTGTGTGTAGAAAAAAAATATAATAAAAATAATAAAAATAATGTCAGCCCCAGGGTTAGTGTTTGGGTCAGGGTCAAAGGTCAGAGTCAGTTTTTTTTGGACAGGATTTTTTTTTAAATTAGTTTTTGTGTCATTAATGTCAGTGTGTTTTAAGTAGGATAAAAAAAAGCAAAATGTGTACTATTGTTTCTGGGCTGTACTACGGGTACAAACAATAACTAACATACACTTACGGTATGTGGTATCGCTGTGATAGTCAGGAGCAGGAGAGTTTATTTTTGGTTGTTTTTGGTGGTAGGTTATGGTGGTCGCAAAAAATATAGAGTTACATTTAAAAAAAATGTTTGTTTTTTTTACTATTTTGGGGCAGTTTTTCTTAGATAATATAAATAAAATCAGGAGATATCCATTACCATTTACCACCAAATGAAAGCCCAATTTGTCCTGAAAAAAATGTGGTATAATTCACCTGGATGCACAAAGTAGTTGTGATTATATGTACAGTTTAACTAACACATGTCAAAGTTGCAAAATTGGGCTTAGGCATTAAGATTTGTTTTACTCTTAGGCGCAAAGGGGTTAAGTAAAAACAGATAAAAACTACAAATTAAAAACAACTAAAATAAAATAGTCCCAAGACCATGTACTCTATATTTATATTTTAATTTCCCTTTATCTGAAATTTCTATGCCCTGGTACCCTAGTGTGTGTTTGTGCATGAGAGCGAGAAAAATATTTATTTTAATGTAATTTACTTTTTTTATGGGTGTCTTCATCAGACAGCAGAACTTCATTTGTTTTTTACTTACCTTCATTGGTGTATGGTATCCTTCCTCAACTTTGGAACATCTTTGGTCCATCTTCTCTATGCAGAGATCCTTACAAATCTTCATTCAATGATCGTTTTTTTGCAGACTTCAGGGCTGCATGATGTTCAATTTCCTGCCCCACCCCCCAGATGTCATAAACAAATAAAATTAAAAAAACTTAATATCTTATCACACTCTGGCACAAGAGTAAGTTAGTGTCAGGGCTGGGCTCTCATCCCTTCCTTCTCTGTGATCAGGTTGCTCAGCTGTCAGTTAATTGCCAGTACTCATTGTTCCACAGTGGCTCACCAGTTCACCATCTGTGTTCCTGTTGAAGACTTGCCTGGCTGACATCCCTTCTGCTTTCTGATCCTGTCTGTTGCCTCTGACTTTGCTGATCTCTGGCTTCCTGATTTCCTGGCTTATTCTGACTACCCGATTTGGCTACTGAACTCTGGCTATGTTTTGACTACATTTACAAGTTGTACCATTTTTACCATTTTATTAAAAGCTGTTGTTTTTACTGCATTTTTTGTCTCTGTTTTATGGTTCCTGACAGTTAGTCAGTTAGTATCAGTGTCAGTGTGTTTTGGGTAGGATAAACAAAGCAAAATGCACACTAATGCTTAAACAATAAGATTTGTTTTACCCTTAGGCACAAAGGGGTTAAGTAAAAACAGAAAAAAAAACCTACATTTAAAAATGATAAACAACTCAAATAAAATTGTCCCAAGACCATGTATAGTTATTATTATTATTATTATTATTATTATTATTATACAGGATTTATATAGCGCCAACAGTTTGCGCAGCGCTTTACAACATGGGGCAGACAGTACACTTACAATACAAATCAATACAGGAGGGAACAGAGGGCCCTGCTCGTTAGAGCTTACAATCTAGAAGGGAGGGTGAAGTGGAGACAAAAGGTAATAACTGTGGGGGATGAGCTGATGGGAAAAAAAAAAAAGTACAGTTGTTAGGTGTGGGTAGGATAGGCTTCTCGGAAGAGAAGGGTTTTCAGGGATCTTCTGAAAGCTAATAAAGTAGGAGATAAGCGGACAGATTGGGGTAAGGAGTTCCATAGGATTGGAGAGGCTTTGGAAAAGGCCTGGAGGCGAGCATGGGAGGAGGTGACAAGGGAGCTAGAGAGCAGGAGGTCTTGAGAGGAACGAAGAGAGCGAGTAGGTTGGTATTTAGAGACTAGTTACAGTATATCTTAATTTCCCTTTATCTAAAATTTCTATTCCCTGGTGTGTGCTTGAGCGTGAGAGCGTGAGAGCGAGAAAAATATTAAAGTGATTGTAAGGTCTTGTTTTTTTTAGGTAAAAATAAAAAATATGTCATACTTACCTTCTCTGTGCAGTTGGTTTTGCATAAAGCAGCCTGGATGCACCTCTTCTTGGGTCCCTCTTAGGTGCTCCTGGCCCCTGCCTCCTGTTGAGTGCCCCCACAGCAAGCAGCTTGCTATGGGTGCACCTGAGCCGAATCACAGCTCCATGGGTCCATTCAGATACAGGGCCGTGGCTCGCCCCCGCCCCTTTATCTTCTCATTGGCTGACTGACTTTGATTGACAGCAGCAGGAGCAAATGGCACCACGCTGCTGTCTCAGCCAATGAGGAGGGGAGCCCCGGGCAGTCGAGACACTCCTACAACATTGCTGGATCTAAAAAGGGCACAGGTAAGTATTGAGGGGGGGGGGGGCTGCTGCACACAGAAATTTATTTATATTAATGCATAGAATGCATAGAACCTTCTGCCTTTACAATCACTTTACGTGATGCCAGACTTATTTAAAAAAAAAATTAAATTACAATATAAATCACAGGTAAACTTGCATAATAACATTTGATGTATTGACACAATTCCTCAATAGAAACTATCAACAAAGATGGATAAGCATTCAGTGTTGGAGTAAAGTATATTGTTCTTAAATAATACTTTACTGTCTGGAATTCACAGAAGGCAGGCATTTTTCACAGAAGCTTTGTCACCTACTGTACTACAGGCTCAAACCTCTAACCAAATTTTGTCAGTTTTCCTAGAATTACTACATTAACAGTCCTTTCTAACAGAGAAGATCTAAACATCATTCTGCTCAGGCCATGTGCATGTGTTGTGTTTATTTCAGTGTGTATTTTTCCTTTTAAGTCCAGAATGAAAGCCGCTGAACAAAGGAAGAACGGGATTGAGAAAGAAACACTTGGCTCCAAAAATTTGACAATTGCTAGCGAAAGGGAAGCAGACGTAATAAAGATGGCCACACATGAAATGGAGGTGGAAAAATATGATCACTATAGTTTTTTATAATGATCATTCCATAAATATTCATACGTTAAAATGCAATCCAAAACTCAAACAAAAGGTTTTGGTTTGTTATTTTAAAGTGATACTAAACACACACTGTTTAATTTACACTGTCCCTTCTCTTTCTGTATATGGATAATGGCACTGTAATTATTTAACTTTAAAAAAAAAAATCTACGTACCTGTAGCACTAACTCCAGGTGGAGCTGCTGGTTTAAGCGGGTCTGTTACCGTCACCTTGCTTCCCTTGGTTTTACCGGCACCGGGTCTAGGGGTTCTGTTGAGTTTACCTCTGGATGACACACGCACCAACACTGGAGTACGTTTTCAATGCTTTATTGAACAAACAAACTTTAGGAAGTAGCAGGAAAGAGGCGGAAGAGGAAACTTTCAGGAGAAACTCAAATATCTTCTTATAGAATCTCAGTAACTAATGTCCCGGTAGAATTTAGATAATTAGGTGGAACGCACTCCCCTCGTGGGACACACTTCTTGCTTGTCTGGATAGGCCTCTCTCACCGGTCTAGCAGCCAGTACGCAGCACGAATCAAAAGTCTCTGCCACAGACTTGTTTGGGGGGTAAATCCGTACGATTCTCTGCCACAGGATGTATCAGATTTTCTCTGCAGTGAAAGTCAGTCACAGTTCCTGAACCTTTAAGCCGAACCGGCAACACTATACTGTATGGTTATGGTTATGCCCGCTCAGTCTTCAACAAACTAGTTTCTGTCAATGACCATTTCCTCTCCAAATCCCTTGATCTATTTGCTATAACTGAAACCTGGCTCCAGGAATTCGATACTACCTCTCCAGCTGCACTGTCCCACAGTGGCCTTCTCTGGACTCACTCCACCAGACCCAGTGGACGAAAAGGAGGTGGTGTCGGACTTCTCCTCTCCCCACAATGCACCTTCCAGGTACTGCCCACACCTCCCTCTCTTTCCACCTGCTCTTTCGAAATGCACTGCATTCGTCTTTTCTCTCCAACTTGTCTGAGGGTCGCAGTCATTTATCGGCCTCCTGGACCAGTGTCACGCTTTCTGGATGACTTCTCTGCATGGCTACCCTATTTTCTCTCATCCGAAGTGCCTGCCATCATCCTAGATGACTTTAACATTCCAATCAATGTTAATAATGCTACCACTTCTAAACTACTCAACCTAACCTCCTCTTTTAACCTAACACAATGGACACAAACCACCACTCACTCCAACGGCAACACTTACGACCTTGTATTCTCCCATCGCTGCACTCCCTGCAATCTCTCCAATGCACCCTTTCCTCTCTCTGATCACAACCTTATCCGTTTCACACTCTCCCTGTCTCCTATATCCCATGCTGCCAACCCACAAACCACTACCCGCAGGAACCTTCGCAACCTCAAACCTTCCCTTCTTCACTCTGCTACTGATGGCCTTTATGACAAAATCGCACCCTTGTCCTGCCCAGACCTAACCACTTCCATCTACAACACCACGTTGTCATCCTCCCTAGACATACTTGCTCCTCTTTCTACACGCAGAACCAGGCCCCATCTGCCACAACCCTGGCAAACAGACGACACCAGAAGTCGCAAGAGACAGAGCCGTGCTCTTGAGCGAGCATGGCGTAAATCTAAATCCCTGCAAGATTTTACCCTCTACAAATCTGTCCTTCTCAAATACAACTCCTGCCTCCACACTGCTAAACAAACCTATTACAACACTCTCATCAAAACCCTCTCATCCAAACCTCATCAACTCTTTTCTACCCTTAATTCCTTACTTCACCCCCCACTGCCCCCACCCACCAACTTGCTTACCGCTCAACATATTGCCAACCACTTCAATAGCAAAATCAACACAATTCGCAAGGAGATATCCAGCATTCAAATTTCTCCCCTACCCAACATATCAGGTCCAACACCACACTCAATACTCTCCTCCTTTTGCCCAGTTACCACAGAAGAAGTTCATAAACTCCTCTCCATGGCCCACCTCACAACATGTCCCCTGGACCCTGTCCCCTCTCAATTACTGCGACCACCTTCCCACTCTATCCTCAACTCCCTAACCCACATCTTCAACCTCTCCCTCTCCTCCGGCACCTTTCCTTCCCCGCTCAAACATGCACTGGTTACCCCTATACTCAAAAAACCCTCACTAGACCCCACCTGTTTGAATAACTTAAGACCTATCTCCCTTCTCCCGTTTGCCTCCAAGCTCATTGAACGCCTTGTTCATGACCAAATGAGTCGCTACCTCACGGACAACAACCTTCTCGACCCGATACAGTCTGGCTTCCGCCTACAACATTCTACTGAAACTGCCCTACTAAAACTCACCAATGACCTAATAACTGCCAAAACCAATGGCCACTACTCCATACTCATACTTTTAGACCTCTCTGCTGCCTTTGACACAGTTGACCACCTGCTGCTCCTCAGCAAATTACACTCCCTTGGCCTCCGTGATTCTGCATTATCCTGGTTCTCCTCCTACCTACCTCAGCGCACTTTCAGTGTCACTTACAACTCCATCTCCTCCGCTCCCCTTCCTCTTTCTGTTGGGGTACCCCAAGGCTCAGTCCTTGGGCCTCTCCTTTTCTCACTCTATACCTCTTCCCTGGGCCAGTTGATAACCTCCCATGGCTTCCAATACCACCTCTATGCCGATGACACACAGATCTATCTCTCCACTCCTCAACTCACCCCCACTATCTCCTCACGGATCTCAAACTTGCTGAATGACATATCGGTATGGATATCACACCACTTCCTCAAACTTAATCTTTCTAAAACTGAGCTTGTTATATTTCCTCCTTCACAGCCCCCCTCCTGTGACTTCACCATTAATATCCTCAACACAACCATTGGTCCCTCCACACATGCCAGGGTCCTGGGTGTAATCCTTGACTCTGACCTCTCCTTCAGCCCCCATATCCAATCACTGGCTAAATCCTGTCGCCTTAACCTCCGCAACATCTCCAGAATTCGACCCTTCCTGACTAATGACACCACAAAGCAACTTATTCACTCCTTGATTATTTCCCGCCTCGACTACTGCAACTCTCTCCTTAATGGCCTACCCTTAAGCAGGCTATCCCCCCTTCAGTCTATTATGAATGTTGCTGCTAGACTAATACACCTCACTAATCGATCCGTGACTGCTGCTCCTCTCTGCCAATTCCTTCACTGGCTTCCCCTACCCCACCGTGTAAAATTCAAAATGCTAACCATAACATACAAGGCCATTCACAACATCGCCCCCATCTACATCACCAACCTCATCTGCAGATATCGCCCAAATCGTCCCCTCCGCTCCTCCCAGGACCTCCTGCTCTCTAGCTCCCTTGTTACCTACTCCCATGCTCGCCTTCAGGACTTCTCCAGAGCTTCTCCCATCCTCTGGAATTCCCTGCCCCAGTATGTCCGATCAGCCCCTACCCTGTCCACCTTTAGGAGATCCCTGAAAACTCATTTATTCAGGGAAGCCTATCCCACACCCACATAACTGTCCCTGAGCCATCCCAATCATTCTTTGCAGCTATTACCTTTTGTACCACCACCCCATCCCTTTAGAATGTAAGCTCTACGAGCAGGGCCCTCCTGTACCTTTTGTATTGAACTGTACTGTAATTGTGTTGTCCTCCTTATACATTGTAAAGCGCTGCGTAAACTGTTGGTGCTATATAAATCTCGTATATTAATAATAATAATAATAATGGTTACTTCTTTTGGATACGTCCTTCGACCGAGTCACCAGGCCCCTCTATAGACCAGTACGCTGCATGAACCCTCCAAGACGGGTCCTCCCCTGGGCTCTCCCTGGTCGTTCAGCTTCGTCACACAGGACCGACAGCTCAGGACCATTCCTCGGCCACGGTGGTAAGCCCCAGACAAGCCTCTGGGCCTACCCCTGCGCCGCAGCATCGTGGGCCTCCCGATCGGAGGACCACGAGGTAGCTCCTTAACGCATACCTGTCGGCCAAGAGGGCCAGCAGGTGGCTTTAAAAAAAACCCTAGAACATGGCGTCTGTCCCATAAATACCCTCTTCCCAGAATGCAACTCGGAGGACCACCTCCACCGAGCTTGCCTCCGAGACAGAGGAGCATCCATACACTTCGACACATTGCCTTTCCAACACCAACCAGTGGTAACAGCGAAACCCACTGGTCAGCACGGAAGCACACACAACGTCAGCCAAGCTGGAACAGAGGCGAACTTTTAACCTTCCTATCACACAATTTACTAAATTTACCTAACCTGCAGTAGATTGTAAATCTACCAGCGCTTCATACCTTTTTCCTAATCGATATACAGCTGTCACATGACCCAGCTCTTTCCCAGCCTGTCTGTAAGGAAACAGTGGCCCAGCTGCTGGTCACATGTTCAAAATAAAAAAAAACAGTCTTTGGAATTCAGAGTAAAAAAATAAATAATTACTATCAATAAACTGTTTTAAATTAACATGTAAATATGTATTTGAAATCAAATTGTTATTATTTTTGGCAATAACATGAAGTGGGTGGATTTCTGCCAGTCACAGGCTTAGTTATGCCCCTTCAGCCTGTGTCTTAGAATAAGAGGGAGGTGAAGACTCCATCAATCTACATGTAATATCCCTCCCCATTGTAGCTGGTTAGTGGACATGGAGGAGGAGGGAGGGAGTGGGTTGTTATTTACCACTGTGTATATGCCAACATGTCTGACTCTATAGTCACAAAGGCTCTTTAGATTTGATGGGGGGTAAATGCTCAGCATAGGAACTCACTGAAAACTGAGCATGTGCAGAACTACCAACACTGCTCTGCTAAATACCTAGCTGAATTGGGGACAGAAAGGACGGAATTAGGGACAGAAAGGGGACAGAGAACAGCAGGATCATCCTGTTTTTTTGCAGAATACAGAAAACAAATCTCATAGTGACTGAGTGAATATGAACATCATGTATTGATAGTTTTTTTTATGATGTGGGTTTAGTGACACTTTAAGCTTTCATAAACTTAATGTATTATGATTTAGATTAGATAATGTCCTTATTTAATGAAACATGTTATGCAATGCCTGTAAGGCATTCAGTTTGCAAAGTACAGTGAGTTCTCTAACACACACCTGTAGATACTTGTGGAGCTAATTAAGATGGTCCCTCTTCTGCTAGGAGAGAGGGGTGGAGATGGTCCTTCTCTGATCAACCCAGTAGAAAATAAATTATTCCAGCCAACTGGGAAAGGTGGAAGGATGTATTTTTATCCAGGAAAACTTCCCTCTCTAGCTATGTACATAAGACTTCTGAAGGTAAAGTACATTTTTACACAAAGTTTTCACAGCTCCTATCTAGTTACTGCAGAAGCATTGTGCCGTCAACCAATAGAAAAAGAAGGAAAAGAAGGAATGACTTTATTTTTATCTGGGCAGACTTCACTCTCCAGTTATGGACATCTGATTTCTAAAGCTAATGTAAACTTTATTTACACAGAATTTTCACAGTTGCGATCTAAGGATTGCTAGAGAGTGGTGACACGAAAGAGGTAGCAATTAAGAGCTTACATAAGACTATGCATAGGTGAGAATTCATCCATTCATGATTACTGCATACATTTTTTGGTAAATTATTGTGTACACCTTGAGCCAAGAGAGCCAGTACCCCCATAGATTTGTAAAGCTGCCCCTTGGTTCGACAACAACACCTTAAACTCAACTGATCTAAACCTGGGTATATAACTGCATTCCCATTATGTGGCCATCCTGGAAGATCACTGGGTAAAGGTTTAGTGTACCTTTTACTAAGGGAAGTAATTGATTTTATTCCCTTTTTTTGCAGGGACATAAAATCCTTCACTTTCCCCCCTGTCGTAACGGAGTTCCGCCTTGTTTACATAGGCAGAGCTCCATTCTGTGTCTCTGCCTGGCGATCGTCGGGTGCCAGTGGACATCCAGTGCCTGGAACCCGCAGAACGTGTGTGCCCCCTAGGCAAAAGTGCAAAATCACATACAATATATATGGGATTCTGCACAGGAGGGCCACCCTATCACAGTATATCTGCTATGGTGTGGTCCAGAAAAGGTTAAAAAGACCCACAGAGCACAGAATGTGTCCAAATACAATCAACTGAAGAAACCACAGTATGTAGCCAGAATGAGTTTTGAAGGATGATTGACAACAGTTTAATGTGGGAATTTGCAGTTGCACCTTATTTTATTAAATAGAACTGATACTGTTATTGTTAATGTAAAGGGTATTGTTCTAAGTAGGGTGGTGCCAGCACATCCATGTTTATGCAGCTGTTGGTTAAATATGGCCTTAAGAAATAAATTAAGAATACAGTATATACAGTAAGTCTCTGATTTGAAATCGCAATTGAAAAGATATTCTGTTAAAAATTGTTTCAAGGTGGTAAAACTTCAAACTTCTTTGAACTCCCTGCAACATGATACGTTCTACTGATTTACAGTAGTATGGAACAGATTTGTGTACATAATGAAATTTCACTGTCCTGAACTGAATATATGTGGGTACCTAAAGCATAACGGAAATACTTTATACGCAGAATGTGCTAATATTTTTCTTTTCATGTGATTTACTTTTTTTTTTATGGGTGTCTTCATCAAGCAGTATATTCCTAGCAAAAGGGCCAGATACGGAGTAAAGTTATACAAGCTATGTGAGAGAGCCACGGGATATTTGTATGCATTCCGCATATATGAAGGAAAAGATTCCCAGCTCCAGCCCCCTGAGTGCCCGGCCTATATGGGCACAACTGGAAGGATTGTATGGGACCTGGCATACCCACTTCTAAACAAAGGATATCACATTTACGTTGACAACTTTTACACGAGCCTGCCCCTTTTCAAACACTTATACACTGTAAAAACCCTGGCCTGTGGAACCTCCAGAAAAAATAGAAAGGGCTTCCCACAATCTTTAGCGAACAAAGAGCTGCGATGGGGGGAAAGAGCATCATTGAGATGCAACAAAGTGCTGGCCTTGAGGTGGAAGGATAAGAGGGACGTGCACATGATGTCCACCATCAATGACGACACTGCAATTGAGATACAAAGAAGACAAGGTTCCATTGAAAAGCCAACATGTGTCCAAGATTATAAACTCTACATGGGGGGGGTAGATTTTAACGATCAAATGATTCAGCCCTATTTGTCAATAAGGAGGTCCCGAATATGGTATAAGAAGGTAGCAATTTATCTCATACATTTGGCCATTTACAATTCCTACGTAGTCTACACCAAATCCATTGAAAGCTCCGCCCCCTTCCTAAAATTCATAGAAGAAGTTGTCACGTCCCTCATCTATCACCAAAGACCCCCCCAGAAGACCTTCGCTCTGAGGCTGTTTGCCGACTTCATGAGCGCCACTTCCCCTTCAGCATTCCACCATCTGAAGCAGGCCGAAGACGGCAAAAAAAATGTTGCGTGTGCACCAAAAAATGATTTAGAAAAGATACCAGCTACCATTGACCCCAGTGTCCCTCCCAACCTGGCCTTTGCATTGGTGAATGCTTCCAACTTTATCATACATCCATAAAATATTAGCCCATATTTTTAACCATTTCCCCATTTTCATCATCTGTGCTGACCATTTTCCATTCTTTCCCAAATAACCATGCCACTGCCTTCCACGTGAACTGACCTTGGCCTGTTTTTTGACTATGCCTCTGCCTACCGTTTGGACTGCTTTCATGTGAACTGACCCTGGCCTGTTTTGCGACTATGCCTCTGCCTACCGTTTGGACTGCCTCCACGTGAACTGACCCTGGCCTGTTTTATCAACTACTCTACTGCCTACCGCTTGGACTGCTTGCACGTGAACTGACCCTGGCCTGTTTTATGGACTATATTTTTGCCTACCGCTTGGACTGATCTGTTGCCCTACTACTGTAGTACACAGGGGTCTCACATATGTGAGGGGCTCCAGAATTGTTTTTCCGGTTGGAGAAAACAATTATTTTTGTTTTCTCCAGGTTTCGGAATTAGGGTCTGGAGTCCGGAGGCTTCATAGAGATTTGGGTGGGTCGAAGCCTCTTCCCCTGTGCCCCTGTGCACAGGTCTTACCTGATTGTGGCCCTCAGCCTGCTACTGACTTACTGCCACCATGCCCATGCCTGTCGCATAAATGGACCACACCGCTACCTGGACTATGCAAATAATTAGCTATAGCAGGAGGCAGTATGTTTATGAAGGGCTGGAGAGCGGTACAATAATGAGTGTCTGCAGGTAACAGTGTACCAGGACCAATATTATGGCTGTGCTGGCTGTCTCTGCCTGGACAATTTCTATGGACTGTGCTGTGCCAACTATAGACAATATTCCTGCCTGCTGCCTGGATAGTAAATATTGCTGTCGCTAAGCACCTCCCTGCCTGCTGCCTGGACCAGTGCTCTCCTCTGTGGATACTACTAAAAGCACAGGTAATGCTTTTTTTTTACCCTTTCTGCAATAGAATTTATTTTGGATTGTAATTCTTGGTATGTGCATGCTATGTGTTAGAAATATGAAGGGTTTTCAAAAATGATAGGTTGCCAGGAAATTATATAAGTCATTAACGCCTGATGGTGCTACTTGGATGTTGGGCCTCTGTATGTGGCCAGGCTGTGTAAAAGTCTCACACATGTGGTATCGCCATACTCAGGAGGAGTAGCAGAATGTATTTTGGGGTGTAATCTTTGCTACGTACATGCTGTGTGTTGGAAATATCTGATAAATGGACAACTTTGTGTAAAAAAAAATGCGTTTTAATTTTTTTCCACATTTTCCAAAAACTTCTGGAAACAAATGAACCATTCAAAAGACTCATTATGCCTCATAGATTATATGTTGGGGTGTTTGCTTTCCAAAATGGGGTCATTTTGGGGGCAATTCCATTGTCCTGGTGCTCCAGGGCCTTCAAAAATGCAATAGGTGGTTGAGAAATGAGATGTGTCATTTATGCTCGTAGATCGCCTGATGGTGCTACTTCAATGTTGGGCCTTTGTATGTGCCCATGCTGTGTAAAAGTCTCACACATGTGGTATCGCTATACTCAAGAGGAGTAGCAGAATGTATTTTGGAGTGTCATCTTTGCAACATAAAGGGTATGTGTTGGAAATATCTGATAAATGGACAACTTTGTGTAAAAAAAAATGCGTTTTCATTTTTTTCCACATTTTCCAAAAACTTCTGGAAAAAAATTAACCTTTCAAAAGACTCATTATGCCTCATAGATTATACGTTGGGGTGTTTGCTTTCCAAAATGGGGTCATTTTGGGGGCAATTTCATTGTCCTGGTGCTCCAGGGCCTTCAAAAATGCAATAGGTGGTTGAGAAATGAGATGTGTCATTTATGCTCGTAGATCGCCTGATGGTGCTACTTCAATGTTGGGCCTTTGTATGTGGCCATGCTGTGTAAAAGTCTCACACATGTGGTATCGCTATACTCAGGAGGAGTAGCAGAATGTATTTTGGGGTGTCATCTTTGCTACGTACATGCTATGTGTTGCAAATATCTGATAAATGGACAACTTTTTGTAAAAAAAAAATGCGTTTTCATTTTTTTCCACATTTTCCAAAAACTTCTGGAAAAAAATGAACCGTTCAAAAGACTCAGTATGCCTCATAGATTATACGTTGGGGTGTTTGCTTTCCAAAATGGGGTCAATTTGGGGGCAATTCTATTGTCCTGGTGCTCCAGGGCCTTCAAAAGTGTAAATGGTGGTTGAGAAATGAGCTGTGTCATTTAGGCTCGTAGAACGCATGAAGATGCTACTTCAATGTTCGGCCTTTGTATGTGGCCAGGCTGTGTAAAGGTCTCACACATGTGGTATCACCATACTCAGGAAGAGTAGCAGAATGTATTTTGGGGTGGAATTTTTTTTGTTTGCATATGCTCTGAGAGAGAAATAACCTGTTAATATGACAATTTTGTAAAAAAAAAAAAAAATCTTCATTTTGCAAAGAATTGTGGGAAAAAATTACAACTTAAAAAAATTCACCATGCTACTTACTTAATACCTTGGAATGTATACTTTCTAAAAAGGGGTCATTTAGGGGGTATTTGTACTTTTCTGACTTGTTAGTGTCCCAAGAAATGATATAGACCATCAGTACATCGGGTGTGATCAGATGTTATAAATTTTCAGTGATTGGCACCATAGTTTGTAGACTCTATAACTTTCACAAAGACCAAATAATTTACACTACTTTGGGTTATTTTTACCAAAGATATGTAGCAGTATAAATTTTGGCCAAAATTTATGAAGAAAAATTACTAATTTGCAAAATTTTATGACAGAAACAAAGAAAAAGGCATTTTTTTCACAAAATTTACGGTCTTTTTTATTTATAGCACAAAAAAAACCCACTAGTGATTAAATACCACCAAAAGAAAGCTCTATTTGTGTGAAAAAAAGGACGCACATTTCATATGGGTACAGTGTTGCATGACTGAGTAATTGTCATTCAAAGTGTGAGAGCGCTGAAAGCTGAAAATTGGTCTGGGCAGGAAGGGGGTGTAAGTGCACTGTATTGAAGTGGTTAAAGACACATAAGAAAAGCAGATAGCAGTGTATCAGTTTTTGGGTGGAGATGGTTCAGTTAGCACATACCACTATTATTAAAGACACATAAGAAAAGCAGATAACAGTGTTTCAGTTTTTGACTGGAGAGGGTTCAGTTAGCACATACCTGTAGGATGAAAGAAGAGATTCTCAGATGAGACAATCAAATAATCAGATAATCAGTTAATGATGAGTGCAGAGTCAGAAGTGCTCCCACTTATAGAAATAGCCCACTTTGAGACAGTGCCCAAGTTGCAAATGTGTGCCCCCTGCCCCTGTTGCATTGTGTGTATAAAAACATGTCTGATGGTGGACTTCAGAGCATGTAAGTATGATGTATTTTTTATTTAAAAAAAATTTAGCCTTTAGAACCAATTTACTATCTTACTTTCTTTACTATGAGCAACAAAATAATTATTATTTGCACTGCATAAAAAAATGTATTTAAGATAAACTTTTCCATGAGAGGGTGCCTCTGTGTGCTGTGCTCGTGCTGACTAATCGGTCCTTAACAGATACACATATATTGTCTATGAAGAGCTTAAGGTCAAATGACATCACTGGGAAATACAATTAGTCTATCTCAACAGGGATGCAAGACCTGCAGCTTTTATTGCCACACTGAGACTAATTAGGTGATTAAAGTGATGTTGCCACTAAAATCAAATTGTACCTTAAACGGCTCACTGCCTAGAAGATAGCAGACATCTGTTGCACTCTCTGCACTGCTGATCCCTGCTATACCGAAGAGAAATTGCTACCTGTCAAGTCTTCAGAAACCATTTCCTGGTCCCCCCCTGTACTTAGTGATTTGGTTCCTCCAGCAGATTTCGCAACAGTACAAAAAAAATAGGCAGAGTGCATACATGACTAGGTGAAGAGGAGAGGCCCATTGAAAAGGAGTTCAGGGTTTGGGGTTAGAATCCACTTACCTGATTGGTGGAAGTGTCGTTAAAGGAGGGGCTGTAAACAGGACACAAAGGGATGGAGAGCTGGAAAATCAGTTGGTGGGTGACTAACGAAGAAACTTCCCATCCACCAGCCCTTTTGTTCGGAACAGTTCATATTTTGAAAGTCACAGTAGCCTAGTGGTTGGGGTCTTTGGAGGTGTTAAAAAATATCAATGCTAGTATATGCTGGGACTCATCTTTGATATGGTATCCTCTGGTGTATTCTGGTTATTGGTTGGTTAACTGGGAATTTGGGACATAGAGGTCTCTGTAGGTAGTTGAGTTATTGTCACCGAGCTGCTGTGTTGTGACTGGGGACCTAATAAAATATTAGTGGTGCAAAACAGGATGTGTGTTTAGTGTGTGGGTGGGGTCATCTGCACCCATGCACGTAGGGATATCTTTCGCATGCTCATTAATGCCCAGGACCAGGCGGAGGCTGCGGTCGTGCCAAAAATCTATCATTGAGGCAGTTCCCAAAATTAGGGATGAGCCTTTCCTGTGTGCAGTAAATAAAGTACAATTCCTCTGACAGGTGCTGTCCTATGTCACTACACATGGCATATGATGTATGTTGCATTAGGAGGGACGTGCTGAGCCTGCGCCCTCTCCACCAGTCCAGCATACCTCTGTTACACAGACATCATGCATACTCATATTAACTGCTTCACTTCTCGTACCTATGTGACCAGGCCATGGATTTCCATAAAGCGGGTTTTGTTCCAGTTTCTACTGGAAACTGTCTGCTAGAGAAAGAACATCAACCTCCTTGCTACCGGAGGACCTGTTACCTTACCTTACCAGATACCACACTTAATGACCTTTTTGCTTGTAACTTGTTTCTTCACTTGGTTACCCTTAGCAACTACATTCCTCTTTTATTGCTCTGTACACACAGTTGGATTTTCTGACGGAAAAAGTGCGATTGGATTGTGTTGTCGGAAATTCCGATCGTGTGTGGGCTCCATCGGACTTTTTCTGTAGGAATTTCCTACACACAAAGTTTGAGAGCAGGATATAAAATTTTCCAACAACAAAATCCGGTTAAATTCCGATCGTGTGTACACAAATCCGACGCACAAAGTACCACGCATGCTCAGAATAAATTAAGAGATGAAAGCTATTGGCTACTGCCCCGTTTAATGTCCCGACGTACGTGTTTTACGTCACTGTGTTCAGAACGATCGTATTTTCCGACAACTTTGTGCCAACATCCGTTGGAAAAAATCCATGGATTTTGTTGTCGGAATGTCTGATCAATGTCCGATCATGTGTATAGGGCATCAGTATCTTGTTAAGTTAACCTTTTTGTAACGGTGTTGCTTCATACTTAACAGTGCAGTTATAGACCCTGGTTCTTTTGGGATATGTCAGAACCCACATGCACAGCTTTGAATAACTTCAGACCAGGCTTAGAATGGTTAATGTAGAAGCAAAAAGATGCAGCATAATAGTTCAATATGAATATAGCAGGCATGTTGTAATGCAATTTCTCCTTTTGGCCACAAGATGGAGATAAGGAGACGCTGACTTGTCCTTCCAGAAAACTCAGAGACACAGAGCACACTGGGAAAAAGTGGAGTTTCAGGAAGAGCTGGGAGGCTGAGGTGATTTGAGAGGGAAAGAGAGAGAGAGTCTATGAGCCCAGGAAAAGAAAAGGCTCTGACAAGACAGTGCAGAGATGGGGAGTAGAGACTGAGGTGGCTGAGGAGAGTCAGAGACTGAGCCACAAATGCCCCTGGGTGGTGTGACAGTTTGAACTCTGTCTGATCTCACCTGAGATAGTGTGAGCCATGCTGACATGAGGGAGTATGTGATGGAACTCTACCTGAGAGAGAGAGAGAGAGACACATTTTGCCGAAGACTTCTGCCAAGAGACTGAGGAGAAAGGAGCCAGGAACAGTGACACCCACAAGGTACACCACCGTTTGGCCCAGAGACCCTGCTCAGCAACTCAGCGCCACCTAGCCCATCAGAGATGACCCACACCACTTCAGGGATCGCAATACCCATCCAGGTGTCCAGTCGGCCGCTGTCCAGTCACCTTTCCAATTTAGCTACCAGCCATCCTGATCGGTCGACAGGAGGTGATCCGGTGCCTTACAAAATTGCCAGGAGCCTGAACGATCATTTGGAATCTCCGTTGTGTCATCGCACAGAGGATTGGTGAGTGGGTGAAAACCCAAACATCCTTCTTAGCCCAAAAGGAGCTGAGAAGTTTATATAGATTACTGTTATTTTTATATACTTACAGTTGCTAAATATTGAAAGTTGTCACTTCTATTGTATTGATACTCCGCAGTAAGGTTTAACAGTGTTGTAAGTATCCACATCATTTTAACCGTGATAATATATTCAACTTGTTTATCACTACTGGTGTGTCTGCCTGTTTCTGGTAACAATCCACAACCAGGCTAACAGTTTTTTGTACTTGTGTCCTTAAAAAGTGTTTGCAGAGATTTTAGCTAACCAGATGTGCCAGAGGGGCTGAGGCCATTCTTGGAGTTGAGGCAGGGATCAGAGAACCCAAAATCACAAAGCGACTCCTTCAGGGGTGGTACTACACGAACAATGTCCTTTCCCCCGCTGCTGGAACTCCTGGACATCCCCCTTTTTTCAAGAACAGATGGGCTGGCTAAAACCAAAAGCTTGGGAACCAGGCAAGAAACAATTAACCCTTTCCCCAGCCTGGACCTGCTGCTGTCTTGCATGCTTCAACCAGCCTACAAGTGCCTTCAAAGATATGCAACCTTTAACATGTTTCTGTTTTATAGGAATGCTGTGATTATCTTGTTAAATGTTAATAAAAGGTTGCTATGGCCATTTCACTTCCAGATATTGTATGGACCGATTATTGGTGGGTATTTTATAAAAAAAAAGGTTGGTATGGCTTAAAGGGTTATTGGTAAGTAGTTGGAGACATCTGTTCTACCATAGTCATGTCTCCTGTAGTATATAGGAGTTGGCAACACCACTTAGTGCAGCACAAGACCAGGATTTTGATGTTCTTCAAAGTGTTGGTTTCCAGTGAGTCTTCAGGTGACAATATCATTGATGAAGTGAGTGCAGAAGAGTTATTTACTATGTTCTTTTGCAGGGTCCCCTTGATTCACAATTTGATTTTAGCAAAATCAGCAATTTTGCACTTTAAAGGGAAAGCAGACTGCCCCACATAGAAGTCAATCTCAGAAGCCAATTGCAAAATCACTCTAGAACAATAACTATAAAACAGAAACAGGCAAGACTCTTTAATAAAGTGTACACAAATCTTCACAGTTGCCATCCTATAAGCCCACTCTGCTTTCTACTATATTGGCTTTGATTAGATTTGTCACTCAAAAAATACAGTTGAAATATGAAGTAAACAAAGGATATTCTCATTACCTTAGTATGTCTTTTCCTACACTTTTCATGGAGCTCAATATACTGTAATAGCTAAAGGCCAGTGATATCTTAGTACAATAAATTATCATTGGGTGTCCTTTTTAGATCTAAATGGGATCAAGAGACAGCTAATATATCTGTATAAATGACAAATAATGATGGCTTAAAGGAAATAGTTTCAGTATTCCTAAAAGGGCTGCACTATAAGGTAAAGGGGTATAAACACTGCACATATGATTAATATTGTGCTATATATTGTTGCTTTGTTTTGATTTTTTTTTGGAATATGGTTTCATCTTCCAGCAAATGTCTCCTTGGAACAGGCTGTAGTTAATTTATACGGGTTATGAGACAGGCATGTGACATTTTTATCTAGCTCATCTCACCATGATATACTGCTAGCATTGTAGATCACATCATTTTTAACTGCTGTGATTTTTAGTTACTCTCATACGTTTATTTTTAATGACCAGACAAAGGTTAAGTTTAATATAGTCGCTTCCTCTGCTCCACTGAGCTACAGTATAAGTCATTAATCATATATTTTGATGACAATGATCTGAATGTAATAGCACAAGGAGAAATGAGTACTTATCAAACTAAAAGTTTCAAAGAGGAAAAAAAAAAATAGTCATTATACTATACCACCATCAATAATTCTATTACATATTGAATTTTTTTTTAGTTATTAACTTAATGAAAAATATTAAATGAAAATCACATATTCATCAGAAGCCATAACGATTGTCGGGTAGTCTCAGCATTACCATTAAAGTGTTCCCTTAACCTTAAAGTTAAAGTTTTCCAAACTGACAGAGGGATTTAAATGCAGGTACATACCTTGAGGTAGGCTAGCCTGCTGAATCCAATGCAATTTTAAAAGTATATGGCTTGCTTACAGTGATACTAAACACACACTGTTTAATTTAACTTGTCCCTTCTATTTCTGTATATGGATGATGGCACTGTAATTGTTAGAAAAAAACAAAGAAAGAAACGAAAAACATCTAAGTACCTTTTTCCTAATCGATATACAGCTGTCACATGACCCAGCCTGTCTGCAGGGAAACATAAGCAGGAGGAACTTCTAGTCCTCTGCTGCTGGTCACATGTTCAAGATGGAAAAAAAAGCCTTTTGAATACAGAGTATTAATAAATAAATAATATCAATAAACTGTTTTAAATTGGCATACAAATATATATTTTAAAATAAATCTTTATTATTTTATGGAAATAACATGGTGTGGGCAGATTTCTGCCAGTGTCACACTGTGTCACACCCCTCCAGCCGGTGTCTTAGAATAAGAAGGAGGTGAAGCCACCATTAGTCTACATGTAATATCCCGCCCTTATTGTGTTTAGCTGGTTAGTGGGCATGGAGGAGGAGGGAGGGAGTGGGTTGTCATTTACCACTGTATATACACCCACATGTGTGACTCTATAGTCACATGGACTGCTCAGATATAATAGGGAGGACATTCTCAGCATAAAAAACTGAGCATGTGCAGAGTTGCCACCACGGCTGCAAAATCCTTAGCTGAACTCAAGATGTGAACAGAAGGAGGAGATAGAGAGTGGCGGGAGCAATCAGTTTTTTTGCAGAATACAGAAAACATATCTCGAAGTGACTGAGTGAGTATGAACAGCATGTAATACACCATTTATTGATAGTTTCATATGATGTGGGTTTAGTGACACTTTAACTGTAACTTTCAGTTTACTAAACAAGTGCAAAGTTAGAAGCAATAATGCAAAATGATGACAAAAACATGCATACACTGCAGAACAATGAAAAACAGGCCTATAATGGCAAAGACCATGCATACACTGCAGAGCCTGTAAGCATTATGAAAGCTGTGCAAAACATGGCCTCCTCACAGCAATATCTCTGTGACTCAATCATGGTAGCATGCAACTGCATAGCATAGTCTCTATAAGAATCTATAACAATAAAGAATTGCTGAGAGAAACTATATTAACAGAAAGTCAAGTTGAGAAGCACTACTTCAGTAAAACACTTCAGAACACAGCTATTTGCCATTATCCTCATAAACAGCATCCCTTACATTACAAGTCCATGGTAGCTCCAGTAACAGATATTAACAGCTATATTGATCCAAAGCGCTACCCACTTTAATTGGAGTAGTCTGGTAGCAATTGTGGAGGGGCTCCCCACAGTAGCTGGGTCCTTTAGAAAAGTTGTGTGCTATTGGGCTGTGGCCTAGCTCTGTGTCAGAAACCATTAAATCAGACCGAGACAGAAGTACAGTTAAATCACACTTGTGTAATAATAAAAAAAAAAAGAACAAACGTAGTCAAAACATAGCCAAAGTTCAGTAACCGGAACAGATAGTCAGCTAAGCCAGACGTCAGGGAGCAAAGTAGTGGAACAGCAAGCAGCATCTGGAGTCAGAAGGGATGTCAACAAAACCAGTCTTTAAACAGGAACGCAGATGATAGTTTCTTGTGATGTGACCAAGGCGAAAGCAAAGCTCCTCAGGACTGGATGGCTTAAGTAGGCAGGACTGACGAGCAGGATATGATGAACAGCTAAGTAACTGTGGAGAGAGATGGGACCTGGCAATTAACCGACATCTGAGCGGCTAGCTCAGAGAAGAAAGGACAGAGCCCAGCCCTGACAGTACCCCCTCCTAAATGACCCCTCCCCCTCGGAGGACCACCAGGCTTGAGGGAAAAATGTCTATGGAAATCACAGAGGAGGACAGGGGCATGTATGTAGGATTAGACCCAAGAGCATACCCTTTCCAATGCACCAGGTACTGTATGCACCCATGGAACCTATGGGAGGCAACAATGGACTGTACTTCCTACTCCTCATGGTTCTCAACCTGTACAAGGTGGGGACGTGGCACCAAGGTGGTAAAGCGGTTGTAGACCAAAGGTTTTAATAAGGAGACTTGAAATACATTTGAAATACACATCTTAGAAGGAAGGTCTAATGTGTAAGCCACTGGGTTAATCTTGCAAAGAATACAGAAAGGCCCAATAAACCGAGGTGCGAACTCCAGTGAGGGAGCACAAAGTCGGAGGTTGCGAGATGACAGCCAGACCCTGTCTCCAACCTGGTAGGAAGGCGCAGGCAGGCGTCTGCGGTCAGCATGGAGTCTGTGCTTATCATTCGCAAAGCCTCCTAGACTTGTGCCCAAGTGGAACAATGGAAGATTGGAAACCCTAATTCACCATAAATGGGGACAATCTGGAAGCAGAATTCAAGGAACTGTTGTGAGCAAACTCTGCCCATGGTAATTGGTCTGACCAGTTGTTATGATGATCAGAAATATAGCAATGTAGGAATTGCTCCAAGGACTGATTGGATCGTTCTGTGGCCCCATTAGACTGTGGGTGATATGCAGAGGAAAAAGCAAGTTGAATTCCCAACTGTGCACAAAAGGCTCGCCAGAACCAGGACACAACCAGGACTACCCCTGTCCAAGACAATCACCTTGGGTAGCTCATTGAAGTGAAAGATCTCCTGAGCAAATATGGAAGCCAGTGCCTTAGAAGTGGGCAACTTCTTAAGTGGAATACAATGACACATCTTTGAAAACCGGTCAACCACCATAAGGATAACTGTGTTGCTCTAAGAGTTGGGTAACTCCACAGTGAAATCCATAGACAGGTGGGTCCAAGGCCTCTCTCCATTGGGTATGGGTTGTAAGAGGCCCACTGGAAGGTGTCGTGGGGCCTTACTCTGAGCACACATGGAACAGGCAGCTAGGAAGGCAGTTACATCAGCACGTAGATTAGGCCACCAGAATTGTTGGTAAATGGCCCAAACGAGTTGATTCTTCCCAGGATGGCCAGCTGCCTTGGGAGAATGGTAAGTCTGGAGCATGGCAGTACGGAGACTCTCTGAGACAAAGCAGCGGTCGCAAGGTTTCTCAGGAGAAGCATGGACCTGAGCAGCAAGATTTTTTTTTTTTATTTTTTTTTTTGCCAATACTAATTGAACTCCTTGATGAAGTATAATAAAACAAATGAAAATAATATTTGCATATACCATACCAGTGAGTATATCAATATACCCTACAAATGGATATAAATAACAGTGCTGTGAAAATATACCCCACAAACAAATGTGAAAATAAACCGTGCTATGAAAATCACTTATTGAAAAAAGGGTATACCAAAATTAATATGCGCATATGAGCGCCAGTTTAAAGCAAATATGTCAGAAAAGAAATTGTTATTCACAAGTCCCATAACATAGGTATAATGGTGAAAAAATTGTTCAAAAATATGAATGTTGAGAAATAAGTCCCAAAAAAAGAAAAATCAATCAATGGGAATATGTTTCCGTGATGAGAGGAGAAGATCCCTTATCCAGTGAGTAACGAAACACCCAAGGTGAATAAGTTGGCTCCTTACCAGATAGAAAGACCAATATGTTGGTCTCACCAGGCCCAGGGAATTAAGGTCTCCCAAAAACCGTATGGACAGATGGAAGTTGAAGCTTCAGTATCGCCAGACGGGATCAAAATGACCAGAGCTTGTCCGTCTACAGTTGGTAGTGTCACTCAAAATAAAAAGTAAAGAGAGCTCCCATAGTGCAGTATGTAGACCCATCCATCGAACACAAACAAAAATCGCACCCACAAGAATGCAGCTGAACGAAGGCAGCCACAAAACCGGCACAGCAGCAAGGCCACAGATCCAAGCGGCGGCCTCTAAACAAGCCGCCGCCTGGATCCCCGACCCCGCCGCCACGCCGGCCCCACGACTGCCCTCATTCAGCTGCACCCCCGCAAGCGCAATCCCTGCCCGCGCTCAACAAATACATCTACATACTGCACTATGGGAGCTCTCCTCACTTTTTTTTTTTCCAAAATATTTTTATTGAGGGTTATAAAGTCTTTACAGCAAACATTTTACATTTATCAATGCTTGTAAATTATAACATTTTTCAAATTATAGAATATATTCCAAAACAGAACAAAAGTCCCAGCTAGTATTGATAATCACTTCCATACTTAACTGGTTATGAGAGGGGCATCAACTCAACATATATCCTGAATTGAGTCCTAATTACCTGACATCTATTATTCTACTAAAGTACATTCTGTATTCCGTGTGAGAGCCCATGCGTACGCTTTAAATAAGAATTTTATCGGAAGTATGTTATGGTTATCACTCCCTGTCTATGGGGTTGCTTAATAAGCTTACAGGGCAGCTTCGTAAACGACTGGAAGAGCAGCAAGAATTTTGACACCCAAAAGAGAATTGAGACTGATGCGAACCGTAGCCAGAATACGATCAGGAGGAATCACAGGTACTGGAACCGACTCCAACTTGGAAGTGGAGAAAAATTGTTGTGACACAGAGTCAGCTCTTACATTCTAAGTACCGGGTAAAAATGAAACAATGTAATTGAAACTTGACAAGAAAAGAGCCCATCGCGCCCTTCTGGGAGAGAGGCGTTTAGCCTCAGAGAAGAATGTGAGATTCTTTTGGTCAGTAAGAATGAGAACTGGCACAGTGGTACCTTTGAGGAGATGTCTTCATTCTTTCAAGGCTAAAATGATCGCCAACAGCTCTCTGTCACCAATCTCGTAATTGCACTCCGCAGATGACAATTTCTTGGTCACAAGGATGCATAGCGCTCTCAGAGGTAGGACGTTGAGACAGAAGGGCGCCAACACCAGTCTCAGAAGCATCAACCTCAAGGATAAGGGGTAACGTAGGATCAGGATGTTCCAACACAGGAGCAGAAACAAAGGCAGCTTTGAGACTCTCAAAGGCCTTAATGGACTCCGGAGACTAACTCTGTGGGTTACCTTCCTTTCTGGTCATATCAGTCAGGGGCTTGACCAGAGACGAGAAGTTACAAATAAACTTGTAATAATAGTTGGCAAAGCCCAGAAAACGCTGCAGAGGACGTAAACCCACGGGTCAGGGCCACCGTAGGACTGCCAAAAGTTTCTCTGGGTCCATGGAAAAACCAGCAGTGGAAATTACATACCCCAGGAATTTAACCTAAAACTATGAAAATGTGGTGCTCGCAAATGTTCTTAATAACTCGATTAGTGACAAAATTAATTACATTTGCGAGCGCCACATTTCCATAATTTTACATTTCTAGTGAGTAGCACTTTGTGTGTGGCAGCTACTTTAGTTTTCTTTTGCACCGTTTTTTCACCATTCAGCGCGAGTTTAAATTTTATATTATTCAGGAATTTAACCTATTCACGATGGAACTCGCACATCTCCAGTTTACAATAGAGATTGTTCTCTCTTAGATTCTGAAGCACATGACAGACATTTGTGTGGTGGCTCTCCAGGGACTTGGAAAATATAAGGATATCATCGAGATAAACCACCACACTTAACTGCAACAAATCTCGGAGGACATTGTTAATAAATTCCTGGAAAACTGCTGGGGTGTTACAAAGGCCAAAATACATTATGAGGTACTCATAATGGCCAGTTCTGGTATTAAACGCAGTTTTCCACTCATCGCCCTCCTCAATCCTAACGAGATTGTATGCCTCTCTCAAATCAAGCTTTGTGAAAACCGTTGCTCCCTTGAGGCGGTCAAATAACTCCGTAATAAACGGAATTGGAAAGGCATTCCTAATCATGAAACGATTGAGACACCTATAATCAATACAAGATCTCAGTTCACCACTCTTCTTCTTCACAAAGAAGAAACCAGCACCAGTTGAGTACCTGTATATTGTCTTGTTGAGTACCTGTGTATTGTTTTGTTGAGTATTAGTGTCAGGAAGCTAGTTGTTAGGTAATTTGGACAGGGTATAATCCCCAATCCTCAATAAATGTAATAGGTACAATGCCCGGCGGGTGTGGAGAGGTGACTCGTTGTGCATCTTGCAGCATATATGCGTTCCTTGATCATCCAATCGAGGGTGAATACTGCTGTGCAAAATGTAAGCACATTGTTTCCCTGGAAGCCCAGGTTCTGAATCTGGGGAAGCAACTGTCAGCACTGAGAAGTTCCTCCCTACTAAAGGAGAGCCAGGAACGTACACAGCAGGTCCCGGCTGGGGCCAGCACAGAGGCAGGTGGAGACAAAGAGGTGCAGGCACTAGCAAAGAGTAGATGGGTGACAGTCAGGAAGGGTAGAGGGGGAAGTGTCAGGGAGGCCGATCCAGGACTGGAGTATCCCAATAAGTACTCTTCATTGAGTGACACTGGTGAAACCAGTCAGGGACCAGCACTGCTGGAGCTGAGGGACTCTCCTAGCTGCCAGGGGAAGAACTCCTCCAGTGAGAGTGGGGGGGAAGCAAAGGGAAAGGAAAGACAGATTCTTGTGGTAGGGGACTCAATTCTTAGAAGGACAGAGAGGCCAATCTGTAACAAAGACCTGAAGCGCCGAACTGTATGTTGTCTCCGGGGGCGCTCAGGTTCGGCACATCACGGATCTGGTGGACAGATTACTGGGAGAAGCTGGGGAAGACCCAGCTGTCATGGTGCACGTTGGCACCAATGACAAAGTCAGAGGCAGATGAAGTGTCCTAAAGAACGATTTTAGGGACTTAGGAGCTAAATTGAGGAAAAGGACCTCCAAGGTAGTATTCTCAGGAATACTACCGATACATCGAGCCACACCAGAAAGGCAGAGGGAGATTAGGGAAGTAAATAAGTGGCTGAAGAGCTGGTGTAGTAAGGAGGGGTTTGGGTTCCTGAAGGAATGGTCTGACTTCTCAGTCGATAACCGGTACTATAGAAGGGACGGACTGCATCTAAATGAGGAGGGTGCAGATCAGCTGGGAATGAAGATGGCCAAAAAGTTAGAGGAGTTTTTAAACTAGGCGATGGGGGGGTCCAGAGGTAGAGATAGTCAGTGCAGAACATATTTCAGAGCGTAGTTGTCATGGTTATGCAATAGAGTTTGTCAGCTTACCTCTCACTATGTGTTCATCTCTAGAGACCAGCCACTCTCACCTGACTGCTTTTATAATGTCTCCTCTAAGCATTGCTCCACCCCAGCTCCTATCAGAGAATTTTATATTAACCTGTGCACTTCAGGCCAGCCCTGCTGATCAACCATTGTGTGTTTGGCTTCCTGTTTCCTGCTTGCTGTGTGCTCTACGTTTGTCTCTGTTACTGACCTTGGCGTGTTCTCGACTATTCCTGTCTGCTTGTGACCCTGACCTTTTGGGATGTCCCCGACTATCCCTGTTTGCCTGTGACCCTGAACCTTTGGCATGAACTCTGTTATCCTTGTCTGTTAGTTGCCCCAACCTTGGCTTATTCCCATACTATCCCTATCCTGCTGTTGCCTACTGTGGGTGTGAGCTAGGGGACCCTGGGGGTCGCGACCTAGAGCCAGTTGCAGACCAGTCCATCCTCACCACTAGAGGCTCTGGTGAACACCTGCTGGCTCTTAGACTCCGCGCCCTAGGGAATCTTACGCTCTAACCCTGGTGGGATCTGTGTTGGTGTTCCAGCAGCCCTGCCTTCCTTTACCACCCTGACTCCCATCCGCAGCAGTCAGCCTTAGGGTCCACTACTTTGCGGTTCACTGCTGATCCCAACGATGTGCATCTGTCACCTGGCCTCAGGTGGCCTGACAGTTTGATCAGCCATGGACCCGGCTGACGTGCTGCTTCCTGCAGCCGATCTATTGCAGGGCATACTTCGCACACTTGAGACCCAGGAATCTAATCAGACACAGGTGATGCAATTCCTTCAAGATCTGGCTTCCCGCTTCGAGCAGCTTCAGGCCTCCTTGGGAGCCTCGAGTACAATCAGCACCAGTCACAGCCACGCATTCATTTTTACTGCCAGCTTCGTCCCATTTCTCTGGGGACTCCAAAGCCTGCAGGGGCTTCCTTAGCCAATGCACCATTCATTTTGAGCTCCAGCCTCAAAACTTTCTGTCTGATCAGGCTAAGGTAGCCTATATCATTTCCCTCCTCTCCGGTGAAGCTTCAGCCTGGGCTTCCCCCCTGTGGGAGAAGAATGATCCAGTGGTTTCCAGCCTGTCCGACTTCTTGAAGCTCTTTCATAACATCTTTGTGGAGCCAGCTCAGGTTTTTTCAGTGGCTAGTGCCCTTTTACGCCTTTGCCAATAATCTTGTTCAGTGGGACAATATGCACTTCAGTTCCATATCCTCCCAGCTAAATTGAGCTGGAACAATGAGGCCCTGGTCGCAACCTTTTTACATGGCCTCTCTGACCGAGTGAAAGACGAATTAGCAGGAAGAGCCATCCCCGCGGTCTGGACGATGTAATTTCCTTGTGCAATCAGATTGACATTCGTTTCCAGGAGAGGTCCCTAGAAAAAAGACGCCAGCATTCCCTGGGCCCTAGTCAGCCTTAGCTCTTCCCCGTCACACTGTGGAGCATCCTCTGCCTGCTGAGGAACCTATGCAGCTGGGCTGGACCAGACTAACCCCCGAAGAACGTGCTAGGCGCAGAACTCTGGGCTTGTGTCTTTATTGTGGGGGCAAGGGTCATTTTCGTGACTCCTGCTCGCTTTGTCCGGGAAACGCTCGGGTCTAATACATTTAGAATGTGGCGTATTGGACCCAGAAACATCACTTCCTCGTCTTCTTCTTCCGGTGTTCCTCCATGTAGGCACTTCTCCCCAATCAGTCCTAGCATATCTGGACTCCGGGGCTACCGGCAATTTTATGGACTGGAGAACTGCTTATTCTATGAAGCTTACCCTTTCTCCCCTCACTACACGACTGGTAGTCTCAGCAATTGATGGCACTGTGCTCCCAGGGGGCCATATCCGCTTCCAGACGCTACCTATTAGGATGTCGGTAGGGATACTCCACCAAGAGTGGATTTCCTTCCTCATTGTACCCAAGGCCTCCACCCCCATGGTATTGGGCCTTCCTTGGCTACAGCTCCACTCTCCACATGTGGACTGGGTCTCTGGGCAGATCCTGGCTTGGGGTCCTTCGTGTTTCTCATCCTGTCTTCTCAAGGTGGCCCCCAAGGAGAGACTTCCGGTTGCTACCACATCTGTATCTTCTGATCTTCCCGTGGCATACTCAGCAACATACTCAGACATGGCCTAGGTCTCTGGAATGGACAGAGGGTAGGTACGACCCCAGGGCAGAGTTGCTCCAGGGACAAGATCAATACCACAGTCAAAAGACCTGTGGGGAGGAAGCACCTCAGCAGACTTCTTACAGAACACTGCTGAGGTGCTTCCTCCCCACAGGTCTTTTGACTGTGGTATTGATCTTGTCCCTGGAGCAACTCTGCCCTGGGGTCGTACCTACCCTCTGTCCATTCCAGAGACCCAGGCCATGTCTGAGTATGTTGCTGAGAATCTGGAGAGAGGTTTCATCTGGAAATCCTCATCACCTGCAGGAGCAGGGTTCTTTTTCGTTGCCAAAAAGGATGGTACCCTGAGACCCTGCATCGACTATCGAGGTTTAAACGCAGTGACTATCAAAAACCGATACCCCTTACCTCTAATATCTGAGCTATTCGATAGGTTGTAGGGGGCTTCCATTTTCACCAAGTTGAATCTCAGAGGTGCATACAATCTCATTCGAATACGGGAAGGTGACGAATGGAAGACTGCGTTTAACACTAGGGACGGGCATTATGAATACCTAGTTATGCCTTTTGGTTTGTGTAATGCTCCAGCGGTGTTTCAGAACTTTGTCAATGAAATCTTCAGGGATCTACTGTACCAGTCTGTTGTCATCTATCTGGATGACATTCTCATCTTTTCTGAAAATCTGCTTGCTCACAGAAACTATGTCCGCACCGTACTTCAGCGCCTTAGAGAGAATAATCTCTAAGCCAAGCTGGAGAAATGTTCCTTTGAATGTTCTGAGGTCCTGTTTCTGGGAAGTTTTGTTTCTAGTTTGGGTCTTCGTATGGATCCCAGAAAGGTCTCGGCCATTACCAACTGGCCCCTTCCTGCTAGCCTCAAGGCCACACAGCACTTGGCTTCACAAATCATTATAGGCAGTTTATAAGTAATTACTCTTCCATTGCCGCGCCTATTATCGCTTTGACCAAGAAGGGTGTGAATGCCAAAGACTGGTCTCCCCAGGCTGTCTCTGCGTTTCACGATCTGAAACAGGCCTTTGTTTCTGGACCTCTCTTGAGGAGACCAAATCCTGGGGACCCATTTTTTATTGAAGTATACGCTTCTTTGATGGGGGTGGGAGCTGTGCTTCTTCAGTTCTTTGAGAAAAGACGTCAACTATGTGCGTTCTTCTCCAAAAAATTTTCTCAGGCAGAGAGAAATTATGCCATTGGTGATCGGGAACTTCTCGCAATTAAATTGACGTTGGAGGAGTGGCGCCATCTCTTGGAGGGTTCCCCTCACTCCATAACTATCTTTACTGATCACAAGAATCTACAATACCTACAGAATGCTAAACGTCTCAACCCCAGACAGGCCAGGAGGAGTCTCTTCTTTTCCCATTTTAAATTCACGATTATGTACAAACCTGCTTCCTGCAACGGTCGGGCTGATGCGCTCTCTAGGTCATTTGACACTTTGGATGAGGAATCCACCCCTGATCTTGAGCTGATCATTCCGACCTCATGCATTGTTGCCCATTCTACCACCCTGGAATCAAAAATTCCTCCTGGCAAGAACTTTGTTCCCACTGAGCTAGGCGCTAAGGTCCTTTGTTGGGGACATGATTCCAAGGTGGCAGGTCATGCTGGGTTCCTTTGATCCTTCCTGCTCATCAGTCGTCACTACTGGTGGCCTAATCTCCGCTCGGTTGTTAAAGTTTACATTAAGGCTTGTCATGTCTGTGCTCAGTCTAAATCCTCCACACAAGCCCTTGCCCATTCCTAAGGAGCCTTGGTCTCACATTGCCATGGATTTTATCACCGATCTTCCACTGTCAGAGAATAATGGTCATTTGGGTGGTAATCGATCGGCTCTCCAAGATGGCTCATTTTGTTTCTCTTCCTAGTCTCCCTTCTGCCCCTGCCTTGGTTCCCATTTTTGTACGAGAGATTTTCCGCCTTCATGGTGTTCCTTCCCATGTCATTTTGCACAGGGGTGTTCAGTTTACTTCTCATTTTTGGAGAGCCTTTTGAATATCTCTCAACATTACCTTGGATTTTACCTCTTCTTACCATCCCCAATCCAATGGCCAGACTGAGAGGGTTAATCAGGAGTTGGAGGTCTTTCTCCGTACCTTGGTCTCGGCTCATCACGATGATTGGACACCACTACTCCCGTGGGCAGAGTTCTCCCACAATAATCATGTCAACGTCAGTTCTCAGAAAACACCCTTTGTCACTGTTTATGGAAGACATCCTCAATTCCCTCCTTCTATGACCTGTTCTTCTGACATTACAGCTTTGGCTACTGTTCAGGAATCATTCATTTCCATGTGGGTTGACGTTCATGATTCCCTCCAGAAAGCTGCCAACAAATTCAAGAGTTTTGCTGACCGTCGCAGGCGTAAGCCGCCTTCTCTACAGCCAGGAGACAAAGTCTGGCTCTCCACCAGGAACATCGGACTCCAGGTTCCTTCTCTCAAATTTGCCCCAAGTTTCATTGGACACCATAACTTCTAAACTGAATCCAATTTGTTTCAAGCTCCAGATTCCCAAAAGCATCAAAATTTCTAACTCCTTCCATGTTGCCCTTCTGAAGCCTTTAGTCCTCAATAAGTTCTCTCATCCTCTCTCTACCGCAGCGCCGGTCTCTGAGGATAATCAGGAGTATGAGGTTAGCCAAATTTTGGATTCCCGACTCTCTAGAGGCATTCTCCAGTACTCCGTGCATTGGAAAGGGTTTGGTCCTGAGGAGAGGTCGTGGATCACGACTTTTGAGGTCTTTGCACCTCGTCTGTTGGGGAAGTTTCATTTGAAGTTCCCCTCTAAACCTGGTCCCAGGCAGGGAAGGGGGAGGCCTCGTAAGAGGGGGGTACTGTCATGGTTATGCAATAGAGTTTGTCTGTCAACTTACCTCTCACCGTGTGTTCCTCTCTAGAGACCAGCCACTCTCACCTGACTGCTTTTATAATCTCTCCTCTAAGCATGGCTCCACCCCAGCTCCTATCAGAGAACTCTATATTAACCTGTGCACTGCAGGCCAGCCCTGCTGATCAACCATTGCGTGTTTGGTCCTGTTTTCTGCTTGCTGTGCGTTCTACATTTGTCTCTGTTACCGACTTTGGCGTGTTCTCGACTATTCCTGTCTGCTCATGACCCTGACCTTTTGGCGTGTCCCCAACTATTCCTGTTTGCCTGTGACCCTGAATCTTTGGTGTGTACTCTGTTGTCCTTGTCTGCTAGTCGTCCTGACCTTGGCTTATTCCCTTACTATCCCTGGGGACCCTGGGAGTCGCGACCTGGAGCCAGTTGCAGCCCAGTCCATCCTTACCACTAGAGGCTCTTGTGAACACCTGCTGGCTCTTAGACTCCACGCCCTAGGGAATCGTACGCTCTAACCCCGGTGGGATCCATGTTGGTGTTCCAGCGGCCCTGCCTTCCTTTACCACCCTAACTCCCATCCACAGCAGTTAGCTGTAGGGTCCACTACCTTGAGGTGCACTCCTGATCCCAACGGTGTGCATCTGTCACCTGGCCTCAGGTGGCCTGACAGTAGTATTGGGGGCATTAGTGGTAGGTTGACCTAAGCAGATAAACCCAAGGAAAGTATGCAAGTCCTAGTTGCAATCTCGAAACACCCAATAAGAGGATAATATGCAACCGGTCTAAACTACGTGGCATGTTCACCAATGCCAGGAGCCTGGCTGACAAGATGGGTAAACTAGAGATACTGTTGTACGAGGAGGATTTGGATTTTGTGGAAATTTCAGAGACCTGGTTCAACAGCTCTCATGATTGGCTGGCAAACATTCAAGGGCATACCCTTTATCGCAAGGATAGAGAGGGTAAAAAAGGGGGAGGGGTATGCCTATATATCAAGAATAATGTACAAGTGAATGTGAGAGATGACATCACTAAGGGAGCTAGAGAGGAGGTGGAATCCTTATGGGTGGAGCTCCAAAGGGATGAAGCTAAGGGGAAAAAAATACTGGGAGGATGCTATAGGCCCCCTAACCTGAGGGAGGAAGGGGATACAGATCTCCTATCACAATTTGGATTAGCAGCAAGGATGGGAAGTGTAATCATTTTAACTATCCAGACAAAGACCAGTCGGAGGGAACCCTGTATTCATCTAAGGCTCGCTAGTTCCTAAATGTTTTGCAGGACAATTTTATGGGTCAGATGGTAGATGCACCAACTAGAAATAAAGTGTTACTGGATCTACTGATTACCAACAATACAGACCTGATCAGGGATGTGGAAATACGGGGCAATTTAGGTAACAGCGATCACAGGTCAATTGGCTTCAGTATAAATCATGCAAATAGGAAACATAAGGGGAATACAAAAACACTGAAGATCCAAATTACCTAAACTACGAGCCTTGCTAGAAGGCATAAATTGGGATAAAATCTTATGAACAAAGAACACGGAGGAGAGATGGGTTTGCTTTAAGAGCATATTAAATAAGGGCATTAGCCAATGCATCCCATTGGGTAATAAATTTAAAAGAGCGAACAAAAGTCCTGGATGGCTTAACTCCAATGTAAAAATGCATATAAAAGCAAAGGAGAAGGCCTTCAAAAAATACAAGGTTGAGGGATCATCATCAGCATTCAGACTTTATAAAGAATGCAACAAGAAATGTAAGGGTAAACCACAAATAAATGGATATGTACAGCGCTGCGCTAAACCAAAAAAACTAAGATAGCAGCTAACACACCTGTAGACTCTAGGTAGTAAAAAAATATATAAAAAAGTTTAGCGCTACAAACTGACAAACAAAAAATTAAGTGCATATACACAATGAATGAACCTAGAATGAACTAAGTATGACCATAAATATGGAATATATAATATGAATGTGCTAACCTGCAAAAAATAAATAAATCAATAGATAATGAACCTAATTGGTAAAAGCAGTGACTAAAATGAAAATAGTGACCACTCCAAAATGTCCTTAATTAATTAAAAAGAAAAACAGTGACAGTCCATAGTATAGATTTGTAAAAAAAAATGTGAGAAAACACCACCAAAAGTCTATGAAGGTTGCATGTGCCAAAAATTAGATAAGTGACTCCCAGGTTCACAGGTGAGTGAATGATTGGTTCCAGGATCTAACGGTAAGTCAAAACTGGGAAAAACCACAAGTGAACAGAAGATCTAGATCGGTGCCGGGGCCATCACCCAGAAACAACAGGAGGCTTAGCGGAAATAAATGACCTGAAATGACCTATGTCATACAAGTCAAAAGGGCTTGTTGACCACCTGGTCAAACGATATAATTTGTCAGATGGCGTCAGCATACAGTGGGAAGGGGAGGTAATATCACAGCTTTCACATCCATAGGCAATCCGACACAGGCCAAACGAATAGTTCACATGCCATGCAAGGAGTAAAAAAGCTCACATAGCGTGATAACGTTTAAAACACTGGTTTATTAAAAATAATTAAAAAACACACTCACATGTTGGAAGATCAGAAAACAGCTTAAAACATCATATAGCGGCAATCGTGAGGGGTCCACCCGACATGTTTCAGCTAAGAAGCCGTCATGTGGGGTGTGGAACCCCCCTCCTCACCGCTCTTATAAACAGATAATGACCCCCACTGGGAGTGTCCAAAAACCGGAAGTTCCCCCAATGAATGACGCTTCCGGTTTCAGAGGTCATAAATTTGCCATAATGAAATATACCCACAAATGAAGATTAAATTTAGGAAGGGAATGTAATCAGCAGTCTAAAGAGGTTCCAGTGTGTAAAAGACTATAATCTGGCTTAGTCAGCCAGTCCGAAACCAAGCCTCGCTATCAGTGTCTGATACCTATATGTATGTGGGTACAGCGGCACCGCCACGCTCCACCCACACACAACGAAACCTCGCTCCTAGGTAGCACGCTGATGTCACTCGTACACTAATAGTGCGGCATCGATGCGCTCCACAGTGCTTTCCAAGCCTCACTGTCAGAGGCATCAGCCTCATCCCACTTAACCAGGAAGTGTGACGCCGCTGCGCTCCACAGAAACCAACCAAGCCTCACTTTGAGGCCAGTCTTAATATCAGAGTGTCAGCAGATTTGGATGTTTGAACAAATAGAACAATAGAAAGGTGGGCACGAATCGTAATTATAATAAATGCCCAGATTACATAACGAGGAATTAACTTAATATAATCATAAAGGGACATGTCCCCACGCCTAGTAATATGGGATTATGTGGAAGATCCTAATGTAACACTACCATATATTAAGGGATCATAGGAGAGATCACCACACTCCCAATGGGGGGCATCAAAATCAATGCCATCCAAAACATTATATATTAATATATGGGAATAATAAATATTCAACCTCAGTACTGTAAAGACATATTATACACGCCTGATGACTAGGCTAAAAAATATAAAACATAAAAAGTGAAATTAAAAGGTAAAAAATAAAATAAAAAATAAAAAGTAATGTTAAAATTAATAATAAAGGGAGATCAGTACTTTATGCTTGGTTAATGAAAGAGTTGATGTCCCATTCCACGTTAATACCCTGCGGGAAATGGGACCCCAACTCATAAATCCAATATGTCTCCAAACGGGAGACACCCCTAAGAGTAGAGCCCCCTCCGCCAAGGGGCAACATAGCGATCGATAATGAGAAACTGAGTACCCGCAGGATTTCGATCATGAAATTCCCTATAGTGCCTAGGGACAGTATGTTTGGTACTACCGGCTTTAATAAGAATAATGTGCTCCGAAACCCGTGTCGTAAAGGATCTGATAGTCCGGCCCACGTACTGTTTGCCACAAGGGCAAGTCAGGAGATATACTATTCCGGTAGTGGCACAGGTACAGAATTGTTTAATTTTATATGTACAACCGGTTACGGTGGAGGAAAAGCTATGGCTTGCCTTCCTACCACAGATGTTAAACTGGCAAACCAAACATTTTCTGCATGGATAGAAACCAATCCAATCATGAAAGAAAGAAGGTTTCGCAGGTGGGTTAATAACGTTAGGTGCTAACTTATTTCGAAGAGATGGAACACCTTTGAAAACCACCTTGGGAGTTTCGGGCAACAAAGGGCCCAAAATTTTGTCTGTTTTCAAAACATCCCAGTGGTGTTCAAAAATTTTCTTAACATGCTTGTGTTGAATGGAAAAGGACGTCAGAAAAGACCATTTAAAGTCATCACTTGGTTGACGAATTTTATCCTCCAATAATAGCTGACGATCCATTCCACAAGCATTATCGATCTCCTTCTCCAGATCGGAGGGGTTATAACCCTTCTCCAGGAACCTATCTTTTAGGGTTTTAGCCTGGATTTTAAAGGTATCAAGATCAGTGCAGTTCCTACGCAGTCGTAGGAACTGGCTCTTAGGAACTGATCTGATCCAGGAACCAAGATGGCAACTATCGATCGGTATGTATCAGTATTTTTTGCAGGTTAGCACATTCATATTATGTAATCCATATTTATGGTCATACTTAGTTCATTCTAGGTTCATTCATTGTGTATATGCACTTAATTTTTTGTTTGTCAGTTTGTAGCGCTACACTTTTTTAAGAAATGTAAGGGTGCAATAAGGACGGCTAAGATAGAACATGAAAGACACATAGCGGGGGGAGAGCAAAAAAAATCCCAAGAAATTCTTTAAGTATGTAAACAGTAAAAAAGGGAGGACAGACTATATTGGCCCCATAAAGAATGAGGAAGGACATCTGGCTACAAAGGATTGGGAAATGGCGAAGGTATTGAATTTATGCTTCTCCTCCATCTTCACAAGGGAATTGGTGGGCTTCAGTAACCAAAACTGTAGTGTTTATCCTCATGACGCATCACAGGAAGCACCTCCATGGTTAACAGAGGACAGAATTAAAATTAGACTTGGGAAACTTAACATTATTAAATCACCGGGACCAGATGGCTTGCACCCGAGAGTGCTTAGGGAACTCAGTCAAGTAATTGCCAGACCATTGGTCCTAAGTTTTACTGACAGTCTACTGACTGGAATGGTACCAGCTGATTGGAGAAAAGCCAATGTAGCACCAATATTTAAAAAGGGCACAAAATACATCCCTTGGGAATTACAGACAAGTTAGCCTAAAATCAATAGTATGTAAACTCTTAGAGGGGATGATAAGGGACTATATACAAGATTTTAGTAATGAGAACGGTATCATTAGCAGTAATCAGCATGGATTCATGAAGAATCGTTCTTGCCAAACCAATCTATTAACCTTCTATGAGGAAGTGAGTTGCCATCTAGATAAAGGAAGGCCCATAGACGTGGTGTATCTGGATTTTGCAAAAGCATTTGACACAGTTCCCCATAAACGTTTACTGTACAAAATAAGGTCTGTTGGCATGGACCATAGGGTGAGTACATGGATTGAAAACTGGCTACAAAGGTGAATTCAGAGGGTGGTGATAAATGGCGGAGTACTCGGAATGGTCAAAGGTGGGTAGTGGGGTCCCCCAGGGTTCTGTGCTGGGACTAATCCTATTTAATTTGTTCATAAACGACCTGGAGGATGGGGTAAACAGTTCAATCTCTGTATTTGCGGACGATACTAGGCTAATTAGGGAAATAACTTCTCCGCAGGATGTGGAAACCTTGCAAAAAGATCTGAACAAATTAATGGGGTGGGCAACTACATGGCAAATGAGGTTCAATGTAGAAAAATGTAAAATAATGCATTTGGGTGGCACAAATATGAATGCAATCTATACACTTGGTGAGAACCTCTGGGGGAATCTAGGATGGAAAAGGATTTGGGGGTCCTAGTAGATGATAGGCTCAGCAATGGCATGCAATGCCAAGCTGCTGCTGAAAAAGCAAACAGAATATTGGCATGCATTAAAAAGGGGATCAACTCCAGAGATAAAACGATAACTCTCCCGCTCTACAAGACCCTGGTCCGGCCGCACCTAGAGTATGCTGTCCAGTTCTGGGCACCAGTCCTCAGAATGGATGTACTGGAAATGGAGTATGGAGTGGAGTACAAAGAAGGCCAACAAAGATAATAAAGGGTCTGGAGGATATTAGTTATGAGGAAAAGTTGCGAGCACTGAACTTATTCTCTCTGGAGAAGAGACGCTTGAGAGGGGATATGATTTCAATATACAAATACCATACTGGTGACCCCACAATAGGGATAACTTTTTTGCAGAAGAGAGTCTAAACAAGACTCGTGGCCACTCATTAAAATTAGAAGAAAAGAGGTTTAACCTTAAACTACATAGAGGGTTCTTTACTGTAAGAGGATGTGGAATTCCCTTCCACAGGCGGTGGTCTCAGCGGGGAGCATCGATAGTTTTAAGAAACTATTAGATAAGCACCTGGACAACCGCAACATACAGGGATATGCAATGTAATACTGACATATAATCACACACATGGGTGTGACTTAATGGACTTGTGTCTTTTTTCAACCTCACCTACTATGTAACTATGTAACTATGTAGCAGGAGACGAGGATTTGTGGATACTTGAGAAAGAGCATCTGCAACATACTCCTCCATGGCCTTCACCTACTGTCAGAAACCATGAAATCAGACCGAGACAGAAGTACAGTTAAATCACACTTGCTTAATAATAAAAATAAAAAGAACAAACATAGTCAAAAAATTGCCAAAGTTCAGTAACCGGAACGGATAGTCAGCCAAGCCAGACGTCAGGGATCAAAGTAGTGGAACAGCAAGCAGGATCTGTAGCCAGGAGGAATGTAAGCAAAACCAGTCTTTAAACAGGAACGCAGATGATAGTTTCTTGTGATGTGAACAAGGCGAAGGCAGAGCTCCTCTGGACTGGACGGCTTAAGTATGCAGGACTGACAAGTAGGATATGTTGAACAGCTAAGTAACTGTGGAGAGAGATGGGAGCTGACAATTAGCTGACAGCTAAGTGGCCAGCCCAGAGAAGGAAGGGCTGAGCCCAGCCCTGAAACTCTATGCACACCAGTTTTCAAAGTGGAGGGACTCTCAACTGGGTGTGGATCACTTGCCCAGCTACCTCTGCCCCATTAGGCCCCAAGCTGCTGAAGGAGGGAAGCTGAAGAATTTATAGTTCCTGGGCATCCATAGTGGCAATGATAAGAAGTGTCATTATAATGGGGGATTTTAATTATCCGGACATAGACTGGGTGGAAGGAACCCCGCATTCATCTAAAGCTTGCCATTTCCTAAATTTCTAAATTTCCTAATTTCCTTGCAGGACAGTTTCATGGGTCAGATGGTAGACGCATCAACAAGAAACAAAGCGTTACTAGACCTACTGATTACCAACAATATATACCTGATCACATATGTGGAAATACGGGCCAATGTAGCTCCAATATTTAAAAAAGGGCCAAGATAAAACCCTCAAAAATTACAGACCAGTTAGCCTAACATCAATAGTATGCAAGCTCTTGGAGGGGATGATAAGGGACTATATACAAGATTTTAGTAATGAAAACGGTTTTATTAGCAGTAATCAGCATGGATTCATGAAGAATCTTTCTTGCCAAACCAACCTATTAACCTTCTATGAGGAGGTGAGCTGCCATCTAGATAAAGGAAGGCCCGTACATGTGGTGTATCTGGATCTTGCAAAGGCATTTGATACAGTTCAGCATAAAAGTTTACTGTAAAAACTAAGGTCTGTCGGGATGGACCATAGGATGAGTACATGGGTTGAAAACTGGCTACAGGGGCGAGTTCAGAGGGTAGTGATAAATGATGAGTACTCAGAATGGTCCGGTGTGGAAAGTGGGGTCCCCTATGGTTCTGTCCTGGGACTAATCCTATTTAATTTGTTCATAAACGACCTGGAGGATGGGGTAAACAGTTCAATCTCTGTATTTGCGAACGATACTAAGCTAATCAAGGCAATAACTTCTCCGCAGGATGTGAAATGAGGTTTAATGTAGAAACATATAAAATAATGCATTTGAGTGGGTAAAATATGAATGCAATCTACTCACTAGGGGAGAACCTCTGGGGGAATCTAGGATGGAAAAGGACCTGGGGGTCCTAGTAGATGATAGGCTCAGCAATGGCATGCAATGCCAAGCTGCTGCCAGCAAAGCAAACAGAATATTGGCATGCATTAAAAATGGGATTAACTACAGAGATAAAATGATAATTCTCCAACTCTACAAGACTCTGGTCCAGCCGCACCTGGAGTATTCCGTTCAGTTCTAGGCACCAGTCCTCAGGAAGGATGTGCTGGAACTGGAGAGAGTCCAGAGAAGGGCAACAAAAGTAATAAAAGTACTGGAGGACCTTAGTTATGAGGAAAGGTTACGAGCACTGAACCTTTTCTCTCTGGAGAAGAGACGCTTGAGAGGGGATATGATTTTAATGTACAAATACCGTACTGGTGACCCCACAATTGGGATAAAACTTTTCCATGAAAGGGCATTTACAAAGACACAGGGCCATTCACTAAAATTAGAAGAGAAGCGGTTTAACCTTAAACTGCATAGAGGGTTCTTTTCTGTAAGAGCGGTAAGGATGTGGAAATCTCTTCCACAGGCAGTGGTTTCAGCAGTGAGCATCGATAATTTCAAAAAATGATTATATAAGCACAACATACAGGGATATACAATGTAATACTGACATAAAAGCACACACACAGGTTGAATTGTGTCTTTTTTCAACCTCACCTACTATTTAACTATGTAACTATGCATGTCCAGGAACCCAGGGAGTTCTGGTAATTGGAGTTAAAGGGGCCTGCGTCTGCACCTTGTACATACCTTTAGTTATTTAATGCCCAAAAAGTATAGAAGGTCATGGGGCTTGATCTGTAAGGTTAGGATCATACCTTTACATTGGATTAAATGGGCCTAATGCCGCGTACACACGAGCGGACTTTACGGCGGACTTTGCCCGGCGGACTTTTCGACGTACTTTCCGACGGACTTTGTGAATGAACGGACTTGCCTACACACAATCCACCAAAGTCCGTCGAATTCGTACGTGATGACGTACGACCGGACTAAAACAAGGAAGTTCATAGCCAGTAGCCAATAGCTGCCCTAGCGTGGCTTTTTGTCCGTCGAACTAGCATACAGACGGTGGACTTTTCGACCGGACTCGATTTCAACGGATAAATTTTAAACAAGTTTCAAATCTAATTCCGTCCAACTTTTTAGAAAACAAAGTCCGCTGGAGCCCACACACATCGAATTGTCCGACGAAATCCAGTCCGCCGGGCAAAGTCCGCCGTAAAGTCCGCTCGTGTGTACGCGGCATAAGTCTAAACTCTGATGCCCTGTACACACAACCAGTTTTCCCATCGGAATAAACTCTGAAGGTTGTTCCGACGGAATTCCGCTCAAGCTGTCTTGCATGCAATAGGTGACCACGATATTGTGTCAATCTCGCCGCTGTTATCTGCGAGATTTGACACTCGCGAGCCCCGTCACAGGAGCCAGCGCCGAGCTGGCTCGCTTATGGGGAAAGGAAAACTGTTTTTTACTTTTGCGATAAGCGACAGGCAGTGCTGATAGCTGTCTGGTATAAATCATGAGGGGAAACGCCATGCCAAATTTAAAAAAAAAAGGCATGGGTTCCCCCCAGAGGCATACCAGGCCCTTAGGTCTGGTATGGATTCCAAGGGGAACCCCATGCCGAAAAAACGGTGTGGGGGTCCCCCCAAAATCCACACCAGACCCTTATCCGAGCACGCAGCCCGGCCGGTCAGGAAAGGGGGTGGGGATATGCGAGAGCCCCCCCTGAACCGTACCAGGCCGCATGCCCTCAACATGGGGGGTGGGCGCTTTGGGAAGGGGGGCGCCCTGGGGCCCCCCCACCCCAAAGCACCTTGTCCCCATGTTGATGAGGACAAGGGCCTCTTCCCGACAACCCTGGCCATTGGTTGTCGGGGTCTGCGGGCGGAGGGCTTTAATAAGGGGGCCCCCAGATCCAGGCCCCCCACCCTATGGGAATGAGTATGAGGTACATCGTACCCCTACCCATTCACCTGGGGGAAAAAGTGTCAATAAAAAAACACACTACACAGGTTTTTAAAGTAATTTATTAGGCAGCTCCGGGGTCTTCTTCTGACTTCGGGGGTCTTCTTCCGACTTCTCCGATCTCCCTGGCCACTTGTCCCGGTGTCCAGTTCTTCTCCTGCGGCTCCTCCGCTATCTTCTGCTCTTTTACCGCTCTTTTGCTAGCGGTGGCCCGGGCTTTTCTGCCGTCTTGTTCCCATCTTCTCTTCTTCCGATGTTGACACGACGTTCTCTCCCACTGTAATGCTGTGTGAGTGGTGCGCGATAACTTATATAGGCATTGGGCGTGGTCACTGGGTGATGTCACCCGGTGACCCCGCCCCTTATGGCATCACAGTCCCATCATGCCCCGGGACTGTGCCCGCGGACCCCGACAACCAACAGCCAGGGTTGTCGGGAAGATGCTCTTGTCCTTATCAACATGGGGATAAGGTGCTTTGGGGTGGGGGGGCATGGGGTGTTGAGGGCATGCGGCCTGGTACGGTTCAGGAGGGGGGCCCTTGCTCATCCCCACCCCCTTTCCTGACCGGCTTGACTGTGTGCTTGGATAAGGGTCTGGTATGGATTTTTGGGGGGACCCCCACGCCGTTTTTTCAGGGTAGGGGGTTCCCCTTATAATCCATACCAGATCTAAGGGCCTGGTATGCCCCTGGAGGGGAACTCATGCTGTTTTTTTATTTAAAATTTGGTGCAGCGTTCCCCCTCATGATTCATACCAGACAGCTATCAGCACTGCCTATCGCTCATCCGGAAAGGAAAAAACAGTTTTCCTTTCCCAATGAGCGAGCCAGTGCGAGATGCACAGTACCCTGCCGCTGAGAACCAGTGTGATGGAATCGCACTGGAAACACATTCACGCGGTCAGGTACTGTACACACGGTCACACCAAGCTCCGACCGTCCAGAACGTGGTGACGTACAACACGTAGGATGGGACTAGAAAACACAAGTTCAATAGGCAGTAGCCAATAGCTTCCACCCCGTACTTGCTTCAGAGCATGCGTCGTTTTTGGTACGTCGGAACAGCTTACAGACGAGCGGTTTTCCCGATAGGAATTGGTTCCGTCTGAAAAATTTATAACGTTCTCTTTCTAGGTCCGTCAAAATTTTTGACGTAAAAAGTCCGATGGGGCATACACATGATTGGAATATACGATGAAAAGTTCCCGTCTGACTTTTTCTGTCGGGTATTCCGCTCGTGTGTACTCGGCATAAAAGCCAAACTTCATGGCACCTGAGGATAATTGTGCTGCCAATTGAGTTGCTTCTAATGGTGCCAGTAGTATTGCCAATCTTTAAAGTGGACCTGAACTCAAATAGTAAAGTTTTGCTGTCTTCAAGGGAATGTCTAAAAATGTTAATCATGCCCAAGAAGTACTTTCAAAAATCTTTTATCTTGAAATCCTGCTCAAAAATAGCAGTGTACATCCTTACTTGTGACTGTTCTGCTACCTAATAGCTGTATATCTGCTGTGAAAAATCATCTAAAGCACTGCTTCTTCTGACTGCTAGTCTCATGAGAATGAGAGTATGATTTGATGATATAATTACTGTGATGGTCACTGTTTTCCTTGCTGGAGAGGAAGCTGTACTTGAAAATCTGCAGTGCAAGGATCTTCCTATTACTGTCACATTCATTCTGTGGATCTTTGATACCTGTCCAACTGCTTTTGATCAGTCCCCACCAGTCATTAGATCAATAGTCATTAGGGGAGCAGTTCTAACATGACGAAGTAAAGCCCTACAGATGGTTGCCCCCACCTAGATGCATTATGAAAACTAGACATAGTAGTAAGTCAGTAGTGGGAATGTATAACTATAAGGAACATTCAGGCAAAATTGGTGACTAGTTCAGTGACACCTGCTTGCATTTTTGGGCAGCACCTATTCGGTATGGGTAAATATTTAAAAAAACCTGTAGTGATTATAATCTTAGGTTCCCAGTTATAAAGCAACAATATGGTTTTACTGTGGCCATATGGGTGCTTAAAAACACCTTTGAATAGATAAGTAGAAAGCCAGAAGGAAGAGACAAGTCAAATAAAGGACTTATCAAAAACTGTCTAATGGGTTTTTTTTGCATTTTTTTTCTGGGTAAATGAGTAGGGGTATAGGGAAAACAAGAAATGGTGGCACACCACAGACGTAGTCAAAAATCTTTGAAGATGTGTGTTTGGAAATTTTTCTAATTTTCATCAAGATTGATCATCCAGCCAGACATATACACAAGATACGTTGGTGCGTTTCACTCGAGTCACTCGAGCTTACTTATAACAATGATATTGTCCAGGCATCCGCTATTTAAGGGCACAGCTTACGGAAATGCTCCCACAATCAGCTGATGCCCATCAATATAATTTACCTGAACAGAAACATTACACTTGAACAAAGACATTTAAAATGATTGATCGTAATGAAATATAGAGACTAGTTTAAAGAACCAAGCAAACAGAATGAGTAGGGCTACTATGTACTCATATTGCGGCAGGTCGGCTCTACCGACATACCTGAACATAGGTTTGTGTATGTGAGATTGCGGGCGCGCGCTTGCCCACTGCATGCTGCGGGGGTTGCGCTCGCGGGTCCGGATGCTGACCACGATCACTGTATACAGAGGCAGAACTGGGATCTCGCTTTGTAAACAAGGCGGCTCCCCATTCTGACATGGGACATCCCAGAGATCTGCTTTTTCCAGTGATCGGGAACAGCTATCTCTGTCATGTCCCAGGCAGCCCATCCCCCTTACAGTTAGAACACGCTGAGGAAACACATTTAACCCCTTGATTGCCCTCTAGTGTTAACCCCTTCCCTGCCAGTGTCATTTATACATTTTTCAGCATTGATTAATGTAATAATGTCACTGATCCCCAAAAAGTGTAATTTGGGGTCTGATTTGTCCACCGCAATGTCACAGTCCCGCTAAAATTCCCAGATCGCCGCCATTACCAGTAAGAACAATAAAAAATAAATAAAAGTCCCTAAATCTATCCCATAGTTTGTAGACGCAATAACTTTTGCACAAACCAATCAAAATACACCTATTGCTATTTTTTTTTTACCAAAAATATGTAGAAGAATACATATTGGCCTAAACTGATGAATACTTTTTTTACATATATTTTTTTGTATTATGTATTATAGCAGAAAGTAAACAAAAATTTTTTTTTTTTCAAAATTGTCACTCTTTTTTTGTTTATAGCTCAAAAAATAAAAACCGCAGAGGTGATCAAATACTACCAAAAGAAAGCTCTATTTCTGGGGGGGGGGAAGGACATACATTTTTGTTTGGGTACAGTGTCGCATGACTGCGCAATTGTCAGTTAAAGCAACGCAGTGCCATATCGCAAAAAATGACCTGGTCATTAAGGGGGTAAATCCTTCCGGTCCTTAAGTGGTTAATAACATATACTTTAACAAAACTAGTTATTTTCTTGGAGGACCACAGCACATTACAACCTCATCATTATACACTAAACAGATCATACGTAACCACGGTTTTCTTTTGTATTATTGCCATAAAAGGCCAAGAAGACAAAACAGATAGAAACGAAGATAATATAAAGGAATACCAAGAATGAAATGTAACATTCTGATGCACTGTGGATTTATTCTAAAGTTGATGAAAATTAGCAAAAATTTCCAAACACATATCTACAAAATCTGGTATTATTCCTGGAAATCATTTATAATTGGAAACAGTTTCATTAAGGCACATTACAGTAATCAGATTTCACATTATTAGTTTTGCACAGCTGGGAAAACAAAAGATGGTTGCTAATGATTTGGTAAATATGTGTTGTTCTATGTCTTAGCACATAACTCTTAGTTGTTATGCAGAACTGTTACAAAATATGTGCTGTAGCTGCACAAACAGAAGAAAACAACTCTGGAATTCCAAACTAAAAAGGAAGTAGAAAAAATTGACTTTCCAAGCACCAGTCAAATATTTGGGTACTATTGTTTATTCATGTCCACGCTGTCTGTCGTTCAATGCTGTTCTGCAATCATATATATATTGTCGAGCCCCTTCTTCTATATATTTAATAAAGATTATACAACTGTTATAGGGCGTACACACGGTCGGACTTTGTTCGGATATTCCGACAACAAAATCCTAGGATTTTTTCAGATGGATATTGGCTCAAACTTGTTTTGCCTACACACGGTCGCACAAAGTTGTCGGAATTTCCGATCGACAACCACACGGTCACGTACACCACGTACGACGAGACTAGAAAAGGCCGGTTCAGAACCAAGCGCGGCACCCTTTGGGCTCCTTTTGCTAATCTCGTGTTAGTAAAAGTTTGGTGAGAGACGATTCGCGCTTTTTCAGACTCGTGGCTTTCAGATCGTTTTCTGCCATTCAGTTTGTGCTTGTGGGTTTGTATCTGCTCTTCAGTGCGTGCAGCAAGTTCCGTGTGACTTTAGGTAGTCATTGTATTCTTGTTCGTTCGTTACTGGTTTTCAGGTCGCTCTTCACAGGCCTTGCTGTTCTTCAGTGCGTTCTGTTACTTCGTTCTGAGCAGCCGACCGTTTTCTAGCCATGTTTCGTATACGTACTCCTCGTAGAGTTCGTGCTGTGCGGGGGCTTGGTGTTGGGGTCTTGACCTTGACACAAGTCCAGTCCATGAACAGGGTGGGGAGGAGTTCATGGACCAAGAATTGGTTGCTTCAGCGTGACCAATTCTGTCATATGCCTTTGCTCCGTGAGATCCGTGAGAATAATCCTGATGATTTCAGGAACTTTCTCAGGATGACGGACCCCGTGTTTCACCGTTTGTTGGCTTCACTGACCCCCTATATCAGCAGGCAGGATACCTGCATGAGGCAAGCCATCACTCCGGAGCAGAGGTTGGTCACTACCTTGCGGTATTTGGCCACAGGGAGAAGCCTGCAGGACCTCAAGTTCTCGACAGGCATCTCCCCCCAGGCTCTTCTTTGTGGACATTTACTGCTTGTGTTTGTTTGAGCTGACCCTGACAGAAATGTGTGGAATCCAGAAAATGTCGTGATTGTGTATCCTTATACAAAGCACTGTTGGCTGTTATTTACTAAATGCAAAGACACTTTTCACTACAAGTGCACTTGCAACTGCACTGAAACAGCACTTGTAGTGCAAAGTGGATTTGCCCTTAGGAAATAACCCCCATTTTCTCATAAAACAACAATTACATCACCCCAAAAGTGTTGTAGCGTTAAGACAATAATCCACACATTCTTGATGAACAATCTTTTTAATACCTGCACAATCACATGTGCATTTACCAAAGGTTTTTCTGACAAACCAACATGTTTGTTGTATAACAATTTTTGTGGTGTCATTATCCAAAATCAAAATGTGCATTTTATAGAAAACAGGCCTGTGTAAAACCAACAAGAAAAGACACAAATCTTGATCTTACAAAGTTCACATTTGGTAGAACTGGAAGGCAATATCAGACATGAGTATTTAGGAACTGGGTTTGATATAGCGTTCAGATGGGGGGAAATCACCCCAGGAAAAGCCAAATTTGGAAGATGCACACAAATTTCACAATGTCAACATGTGCTATCTGCCATCACGGGGGATCAAAGCCCTTCCTCACCGCTACTTTATTATTGAGGAAGGGGTTGCACCCCCAAAACGCGTCCATTGATCTCCCGTGATGGCAGATAGCACATGTTGGCACACTGTGTGCATCCTCCAATTTGGCTTTGGGAAAAATCACAAAAACATTTAGCACATTGTAGCACACAAAAGAAGAAAGTGATTTGGAGGGGCTTTAAACTCGCCCCAAAACATCAATGATGTTTTTATATTTTGGAATAACATCATTGATGTTTTGCTTGATGTTTTCCAATTGTAAATTACACCCCATGATCTCCCCGATCAGGATCTGGGCACTTTCGGATGTGAAAGGATCTTCATCCACAACCTCACGATCACCTAAAAAGAGAGGAACCCCAAAATAAATTAGGTTTGCAAAAAAATGCCGCCATCCATCTCTTACGTGAGCCTGTGGTTGCAGACACTCACCTGTTGTGGTGACTAGTTCCACCACGTCTTCATCCTCCTGCTCATCTTGTGTTGTTGGGATTTCCCCTTCTTCCGGGGGGGAGGGGGGGCTCTGGTCTCCTGGGATGAGGGGTGTCCTCCGAGTCTTTTCTCCCCTATGTAAAACAAAAATGGTAAAATTAGCACACAGATATTTAATGTCAGAACTAAAAAAGATGAAACATTGCTTGGAAGTGGGGTACAATGATCTATTTTAGCAGAGTTCCAAGATGTAGCTTTTTTAGTGTCCTTTGTCAAGCTGCAATACTTTACCTGTTTGGTACAAGCTTCACAGATGTAGACCCCCCTATAGTATACACTGGAGCACCTGTGTGCCCCCCCTAATAAAAATGGTGTTCTGGGGTCCCACACTAGTGCTCCAGTGTCCAGATGTGAAAACAGCTGCTCAGTGTCCTCTCCTTACACACAATCTAGTTTGCATTTCATTCTAGTAACAAACCCATCTACACAACCCAATTCTTTGAAGCCAAGTATAGGGCGTCAAAATGGTGGCCAAATGCATATGGCCTAAACAATGGTATTTTATCGTCCGAAATAAAAATGTGTGATCCGAACGAATAATGTGCCCATGAACATGAAAGTTGCCATTTTAAACTGTACAACAGTTCCTAAAAGCACATGGAGCAGCACGAACGTAATAAACACAAAAAGAATAGGAACACAGCACAAATACTTACTTTTTTGCAGCACTCTCCGGATCTTTCTGTACTGCTCATGTTCTCGTAATTTCAGGTCCGACCACCGCTTCCTGAGCTGATCTTTCGATCGTCGTACCCTGAATTTCCGGTGCAGACTTCTGACCACTTTCGCCATGATCTTGGCCTTTCGGACATTGGGGTTGGGGTAAGGCCCATACTTTCCATCATAGTCGGCCTTCTTCAGGATGTCCACCATTTCCAACATCTCCCCAAAGGACATATTTCAGTCCTTTAATCTCCTTCTGGATCGGGACGTTTCAGGCTCCGGCCTTTCCTCCCCCTCCTCCTCGTTGCTACATTTAGCACGATACTGCTGTCTATCCGCCATGTGCTCTTCCCCCACGTGCCGAACGAAAAGGGGCGGGGAATAGACTAGAAAAAACGTCAGGGGCGGGCAGAGTTATACGCATGCGCAGTGTGTATAAATCGCAACGTCTTACGTACGATCTGTGAGCGGAGGAAGGAGCATCGGAGACGCCGATCGTGCTAACGAAGGTAGGATCTAAACTTGGGCCTATACTGCTTCGAAATGGAAGCCTATATTGTAACAAGATTAGGGGAGTTTGGCCTGACATTAGGGTTTGTCTTGTGTTGTGTCTTGCAGAAAAAATGGATGGCTTCAACAACCACAATTTCTTGCCCCTGTTTATTGACAAGTACAGGGAGCTGCCCTGTCTGTGGCAGGTCAGGCACCCCCACTATAATCACAAACAGAAGAGGCAGGCAGCGCTGGAGAAACTGCTGGAGTTGGTGAAGCCGGTGGTCCCCACAGCAACCATCCCCTATTTAAAAGCTAAAATTGGTGGCCTGAGGAGCACTTATCTTAGGGAGCGCAAGAATGTCACAGATTCCCGGAGGTCCGGAGCTGCAGCAGATGACGTTTATGTCCCCAGGCTGTGGTACTATAAGAGACTGCGATTTCTGTCAGACCACACTGAAGTCAGGGAATCCCTCTCTACTCTTCCTTCCACTCTTCCTTCCATACCAGCTGAGGCTTCCGATGTCCAACCTGGGCCCTCCAGCCAGGAAGAAATGGAGGAGCCCAGCTGGAGTCAGGTATAGCATTCTTCTACAGATTTCTGGGCAATAAATGAATGATGTTTACTAGATGTTATTATTGATCACTAATTGCTGATTAAAAAAAGTGTTTTACATATCAATAGACAGTAGTGGGCACCCAAAATTGGGACAAGAATGCAAAATGCTGGGCTCAGAAGGATAGTCTGTTATATTTGTTAACATTCAATTTGCAGCAGTCAGGAGGTGAAAATTGTGTGTGATTGATGAAAACAATACTAAAACTATGTCCCTTTTTCATACACAGGAAGACCTCAGCCAGGAGGAGGTTGTGGAATGTGGCAGTCAGGAGGAGGCGGGGATTAGTGGCAGCCAGGAGGAGGCGGGGATTAGTGGCAGCCAGGAGGAGGCGGGGCTAAGTGTCAGCCAAGAGAAGCCTGGGACAAGTTGCAGCCTGACTGAGTCTCAGGTTCCTCCCCTCCGCCTGCCATACAAAAGGGCCAGGAAGGCCACTCCCAGTCCTGTGCAGGATTCAGCATACAGGCTGATCCAGGAGGCTTCGGCGTCCCTCAGAGCCTTCCCCAGTCCTGCAGAGGCCTTTGCCTGCATGGCTGCCACCAAATTGCAGGGCATGCAGGAGGGCCAACGCAGGATCTCTGAGGACCTGATTTATAAAGTCCTACGTAAGGGGGAGAGTGGGGAACTGACACCCAAGACGGATGTCATTGAGATCGACGATCCTCCTCCTCCTCCTCCTCCTCCTCCTGCTGCCACAACTCCACCACCACAGCCAAAGCCTGGAAGGAAGCGTGGAAGGAAGACCAAAGAGTGATTGCCCTGGGTTCAGTCTGGTCTGACAGAAGAGGCAGTCCCTCGTATGACCACAGCCTGGGGACACAGATGTCATCTGCTGCTTTCTGGATCTCTGGGACTTCTGGACCAGACTGCACTCCCTTAGATATGGACTCCTCAGGCCACCAATTTTGCTTTTAAATAATTGATGTCTGCCCTGGGGGTCCAAGGCTTCACTGACTTCTGCAGTTTCTCCAGCGTTGCCTCCCTCTTTTTTTTTTTATAGTTGTAGTTTTAAGGTAAATTCTACTCTCCTATGTGTGTTTTCATCCAAAAAGGACAGTTTGTTGGTGACGCTTCAGGTACATTTCTAACATAAAATGTGAAATTAACAAGGGACAACAACACCAAACAATCTCCTACAGATTAAATAGAACAACATATCAATGGTGTTGTGGGAAATTGTCACAAAAAACACACAAACATTTTCGGGAGTACAAGTCAAAATCACCAAAAAAAAAAAAAAGAGAAACACAAAAAAAGATTCTACATTAAAGGCAAAAAAAAAAAAAAAAAGATACAAAAATATGTTGTCAGATGTGAGAAATCAAAATATATTGAGGGAATCCCGATAAATAGTAACGAAATAAGTTTGTGAGAAGTGTGTGTGAATATGAGCAGCAAAACTAATATATTCTTGTCACATTATAAAGAAGAAGAGAGTGCGCTGTATTAAACCATTTTGAACATTGCAGCGTGACGAAAGTGCTGTATCCATTGCGAACGCTAAGTTTACCAGAACGAGCTGTCCTGTGTCGGAATTTCTTCTGAGCATGCGTGGCACTTTGTGCGTCGGAACAGGCCACACATGGTCGGAATTGACGCGATCGGATTTTGTTGTCGGAAAATTTTATCTGCTGCTGTCCAACTTTGTGTGTCAGAAAATCCGATGGAAAATGTCCGATGGCGCCCACACACGGTCGGAATTTCCGACAACACGCTCCGATCGGACATTGTCCATCGGAAAATGCGACCGTGTGTACGGGGCATTACAATTAATTGCCCCTTTCTCTCCTTAGAATGCTTATTATGCGCCTGAAGAAGCAAAACTTTGCAAAACATGTACAGCCTATGAGCTTATAGCGTATATTATCATTATGTCTTGTGGACATGATTTCTGATATATATATAGTTCATATTGGAGAGATTTAGCCATTATTGCAATTAGTTTAATAAAATATTATTGTTTATTTTTCTATGATTGGTGCCTGGAAAGTCAATTTTTTCTACTTAATTTTAACCTGACCATGTTAAAAGCAACAGCTAACGCGTTTCAGCAGCAAGCCTTGTTTGCAGCACAATTAAAATAAAAACTAAACATATATATATATATGCAAAGGATAATGAAGTCTATTCTCATTCATTAAGTCATGTCATTCAATTGTGGCTGTTGTCTTGTCTTGTCGCTGCTGTCTCTCCGCTGTCTCTCCGCTTCTTCTCTTCTTCCGATGTTGACACGACGCTCTCTCCGGCTGGAATGCTGTGTGCGAGCTGCGGAGCCATTTATATAGGCAGTGACCCCGCCCCCTGTGACGTCAGAGTCCCTGCGCATGCTGGGACCGTGATGTCACAAGGGGGCGGGGTCACCGCCTATATAGATGGCTCCGCAGCTCGCACACAGCATTCCAGGCGGAGAGAGCGTCGTGTCAACATCGGAAGAAGAGAAGAAGCGGCGAGACAGCGGCGACAAGACAGCGGCAGCAGACCGGGCCCCCTCGCTGGCAAAAGAGCTGGAAAAAGATAGCGGAGGGGCCCGGGAGAAGAAGCAACAAGACAGCAGCGACAAGACAGCGGCAGCAGACCGGGCCCCCTCACTGGCAAAAGAGTTGGAAGAAGATAGCGGAGGGGCCCTGGAGAAGAGGCGGAACACCGGGAGAAGAGGTCGAACACTGGGAGAAGTCGGAAGGAGACCCCCCGAAGTCGGAAGAAGACCCCCTAATATGCCTAATAAATTACTCTTAAATTTTTTTTTTATTGACACTTTTTTCCCTAGGTGAATGGGTAGGGGTACCATGTACCCCATACTCATTCACATAGGGTGGGGGGCCGGGTTCTGGGGACCCCGACAACCAACGGCCAGACCCCGACAACCAACGGCCAGGGTTGTCGGGAAGAGGCCCTTGTCCTCATCAACATGGGGACAAGGTGCTTTGGGGTGGGGGGGCCGCAGGGCGCCCCCCTCCCCCAAGGCACCCACCCCCCCATTTTGAGGGCATGCGGCCTGGTACGGCTCAGGAGGGGGGGCGCTCGCCCTTCCCCACTCCCGATTTTTCGGCGTTGGGGGTTCCCCTTACAATCCATACCAGACCTAGGGGCCTGGTATGCTCCTGGGGGGAACCCACGCCATTTTTTTATTTAAAATTTGGCGCGGCGTTCCCCCTCAGGATTCATACCAGACAGCTGTCAGCACTGGCCTGTCGCTCATCGCGAAAGGAAATGAGCGAGCCAGCGCGACATGCACAGTACCCTGTCGCCGAGAACCAGCGCGATGGTATTGCGCTGGAAACACAATCTCGCGGTCAGGTACTGTATAGGCATCTTATATAGTAAGAGTGGCTTCATTTGAGGTACTTACAAAGTGTCCCCAAAATTGCAGCTCAAAAGTTATGGGGACACTTTGTATTTGTAAGTACCCTTCAATGAAGCCACTCTTACTATATAATAAGCCTGTACATATTATATTTTTATATATATATATATATATATATATATATATATATATATATATATATATATATACACACACACATGTGTTGTAATATGACATGATTTTCATCTTGTAGACTATATCTACATTTACTGGAGAACTATCCCTGAGGAAGGGGCCAAGTGACTCCCAAAAGAGTGGGATAAGTCCATGCATTCTTCAGATGTAGATAAAAATCACTCTTTGTGTAAAACTACAATGTAGTTATGTGTACCCACTACTTTTACTGTGCATCATACTTTTTGATACAATTTACTATTGCATTTTATGTAAACTTTGTTGAAAATAAAACTACTATTTTTAAGTATATATGTTTACTCTGAGCTTTTAAAGTTCCATCATACAGGGGGAAACCTATTTTTTCAGTTTACTTAGGGGTATGGCCATGGTGAGCAGGTATTCCAACCTCAATTCTTTTTGACTGCATGCAGGAATGTTCATGTGCATGCTTTACAGTGCATACACACTCTATGGTGTGTGCATGGACATGTGTGCACATCCAGGGGAGGCCATTGTCACCAAACAGCCTATTTAAGGGTAAATCAAATATATATACGCTGCGCTACCAGAACTGTGAACATAAATGATAACATATAAAGCTATACCTTAATAGCTATAAAGTGATAAGAGTGCAATACAAAAAAATTATAATAAAACATGCAATAATGCAAATAAATATATATAATAAAGTGACAATGTGCATTCACGTGATATTTATTTGTATGCTTTAAAACCAAAAGATCATAGGATCAGTCCAGGATTCCGGACATACTGCTGAACCCTGAAGTGGTTGTAATGCGTGTATTGACCAAGCCTAACAGCAAGGTCACGCGCTCTAAGGTGAGCGTCCCTTAAATAGGCTATGGATCATTTTCACAGCATTTACCGAATCGCATGGATTTTTTTGGAGCACTTATAGATTGTCATATTTTTGAACTTTGCACAGCACATTGAAGCACTGTCATTCTTTTTATTTTATTTTGGATCAATTGCTTTCTATGATCCTATGGACTTTTGGTTTTAAAGCATACAGATAAATATCACGTGAATGCACATTGTCACTTTATTATATATATTTATTTGCATTATTACATGTTTTATTATAATTTTTTGTATTGCACTGTTATCACTTTATAGCTATTAAGGTATAGCTTTATATGTTATCATTTATGTTCACAGTTCTGGTAGCACAGCGTATATATATTTGATTTGTTTACCCTTGCATGCTTTATGGGACATGTGTAACGCTTGCAGCTGATTCAATAGAGAAGTATTGGTCTTAAAGAGATAGGACTGTTTTTTTAAAATAAGTGGAGGTTCACAGGATGTTATATTATATATTATAGCCTATTTAAGGGATTGCCTGACCCAGTGTTAGCGATGACTAGTCTTCAGCTTGTTCCTCGTGTCCTGACCTGTGCTCGGCACATGCTTCTTGGTACTGACTGCTTTTACCTGAAATGATTTTGGAATCTACTATGTACTGCTGCTTTACCTGTTACTGATCTTGGATTTATCCACAAGCTTAAAGCGTTTGTAACCCTAAAAAAAGAATTTAAAAACTAATCCTGTTCCTTTAAAGCATAATAAACTGCATAGTGCTTGTGCAGTGTCATTATTCCTTTTATAAACTGTAAAAAAAACCTAACTGATCCTGCCTGTTCCTGTGTCCCCCTGCGTGTCCTGACCACGGTAATCAAGGTTGCTGAGCCCTGACACCATGGTCAGTTTATGTGCCTCCATCATCTGCAGCTCTGCTCTCTCCGCCTCTCCCCCTTCCTCTCTCCCTGTCAGCTCTGTGTGTGTGAGCCGCCCCTCCCCTTCTAGCATTGTTCCGAACAGTTAAGACATTTCCGAAATGCTCACAATCACTGCCAGCCCCTCTCCTAGGATACCATGTACTATAAATTATAAGTTGATTTAAAAAATTCTTCTTCTACACACCTTATTTCTCTTTGCCGATCAGTGGTCACGTGACCGCCCGGCAGACGTCAGAGGGAGATTTCGGCCCCTCCCTCTGTAGTACATACATCGGAGGAAGAGAGCACCGGGCGGTCACGTGACCGCTGATCAGTGAGGAGTAATAAGGTATTTCGAAGAAGAATTTTAAAAAACGACATACACTGTATAGTACATGTTATCCTAGCAGAGGGGCTGGCAGTGATTGTGAGTACCGCCTTTACAACCCCTTTAATTTAGCTCAGAGGCATAACTAGAATCTTCAGGGCCTTGGTGCAAGAGACCATTAAAGGCCCCACTGACCCCTGTCTGCCCCCCCTCTCCACGGTGACGGAACCCCAGGGCCTGGTTGTAAGTGCAACTTTTGCGACCCTGATATTTCTGCCACTGGTGTCAGAAGGCCTGATGGCCTGATGTTGAGGGAATCCCTCAGCTGCTTTACAGCAATAGTCTTGCTGTAGAACACTGTACAGGTACACCACTTCATGTGCAGGTTCAAGGCACCCCTAGGCATGTTATATAAAGGAATTGTATATTTGTAATGTTGCCCTTTGACCGTCTCTCTAAGTATTTTTAAACATTTAAGGACCGATCCATGTACATTTACCACGGCAGGGCGGCCCTTAAGAGCAAAATCAATTACCTGTACGTGATTCTCATGCATGGCTTTGGGGCTCGCACTGCCGGAGCCACGCTCCCTCTGTGATTGGACACAGCGGGAGACAATCAGCGGGTATGTGGGCCATGATGGCCGCTGGCCACCCACGATCGCTCACTGGAGAGATAGAACGGAGGTCTGCCTATGTAAATAAGGCAGACGGTCATTCTGTCAGACAGGAAGAGAGACGTCTGTGATTCCTGCTTATCAGAAACACAGATGTCTCTCTTCCTCAAGTCAGTCCATCCCCCACACAGTAAGAAAACAGGGAACACAGTTAACCCTTTGATTCCTTGTCAGTGTCATTTATACAGTGTCTGTGCATTTTTTTTTTAGCCCTGATCACTGTATTGTTACTGGTCCGCAAAAAGTGTTACTTACTGTCAGATTTGTCCGCCACAATATCGCAGTCATACTAAATATCGCTGATCTCCGCCATTACTTGAAAAACATTAAAACACATGAAAAGTCCATAAATCTATCCCATAGTTTGTAGAAGCTATAAATTTTGCGCAAACCAATCAATGTACGCTTTTTGGGATTTTTTTTTTTACCAAAAATATGTAGCAGAATACAAATTGGCCTAAATTGAGAATGTTTTATAGCAGAAAGTAAAAAATATTTTTTTTTTTTCAAAATTATCAGTCTTTGTCTTTTTTGTTTATAGCGCAAAAAATAAAAACCGCAGATGTGATCAAATACCACCAAAAGAAAGCTCTATTTGTGGGAAAAAAAGGACAACAATTTTGTTTGGGTACAGCGACGTAGGACCGCGCAATTGTCAGTTTAAGCAACGCAGTGCTTTATCTCAAAAAATGACTTGGTCAAGCAGGGGGTAAAACCTTCCGGAGCTGATGTGGTTAAAAATGTATTTTTCATTGAAACATGTCTTCTATGGCTGTGCTTGGCCGTGGCTTTTTTTTTTTTGTTTTTTTAGCAAAAGCTTTCAAATTGGGTTTGCTTTTTTTTTTTTTTGGCAAACTACTCTTCATATGCGTGTAATTACAGATGTCACAGAAATGCATAAAAATCTTTTAAAATATTTCAAGTTAGGCAATTCACTGTCTACAGGTAATAAAAAAAAATAGATTTTTTGATTTTTTTGCTAAGAAATATACTTGATGTAATGATATTGCTAAAGATAACAATGATCTCTGAGGGGACAACCATTACCTTAGAAATAAACGGGAAGTATCATTTGAATGGTGTAAACCATGTCACATTAAGGACATATGAATATTCATAGGCTTTTTAGCCTAAAGTAGCTCATTCATTCTAGTTCTTCCCATTGAGGCTCCATGTCCTTGTTTCAAGATTCCTACAAGCAGACCGTTTCTTCTTAACCTGGAGTCACTGTAATGATCACACTCTTCCACTCCAAGCTCCACTTTCTGCAAATCATCATTTACATATAAACTGGCCACACAGAATAACCCAATTTCTAATTGGGTTATACAAAGAATCTTTTAGCATAAATAAAATACAGAAATTTTATGAAAATTACAACACTGAAGGTTTGCAACTTCCAGGATTCACTAAAGGCAATTACTAATGAAAGTTGTAGCAATTGGGAATCTTGCTCTTACTGTTATCCCTCTTCATGTGGGTGGGATGACAGATGTCACTGAACTTTTGTATGCAGACTGATAAGGTTCAGTATGAGACAAAACAATGTTTGTCTATGTAAAATAACCTTAACTTCCTCCACAAAACAAATATACTTTATTACAATTTTATGAAGAATACTGTATGTGTTATCTATTGATATCAGGTGATCTAAAATAAATTGGTCTGTGCAGTGCTAAATGTTTCCCCGGAAATAAACTGAATCATTCAGTTTATTCAGTAAAACAATATAAAAAATAAAGTGCAAAGTATAGAAATGCAACACACCTTACAGCAGAAATAAAATACAAGAAGGGGGATTCGCTGAAAATTCCAACATTGAAGGTTTGCAATTTCCAGGATTCACTAAAGTCAAAAACATGGCTAAAAAATAAACCGAATCAATCAGTTCATTAAGTAAAACAATAAAAAGAATAAAGAGGAAGTAAAGAGTGCAGTAGCCATATCTGCCAGTCATAATCTAACGTGTACTAGCTGGCTTCAGTAGAGTGCATTGTGAATAGTAGTTTCTAAGGGTTCATGCACCATACAACTGTAATTATAATAAAGCTTCGATATAGCCTTATTTAAAAAGAATGCACATTTATAAAGCACACAGGTGTACTTTGTAAATGTGGTTAGTGCTCCATTGGCTTTTGGACTTTGGAGTGTATGTAGAAAAAAGTCAAGTAATTTTATTTGTCAAAGTCATGTTAGTGCCTCGCCCCAGTCATGGAGTTCCATCTGCTGCAATGAGCAGAGAGGATTACTTGGTATACCACAGGCTCTAAACCATGGTCTGCATTTACCAGGTTGTTAAAATCATCATCATCCTATCATCTTATTAGGGATGAACCAACAGTTCGGTCCATCCAGACATATGCCTGGACTTGGCCCCCTATTCTGTGGTATTTCTACCACTTTCATATATGACAGCTTCCTGCTATCAATGGTTGCTAAGGAAGCAAAGCTCCCCCTATGTTGAGAGCACTTGGTATAGTTCAAAAGAAGGTGGGGGACACATGCCTGTCCTCCCCTTTTCCTAGGCAGCCGAGTTGCATGCTCAAATGAAAAGTGAGGTATGGATTTTTTTAGGGGGCTTTGTATGGAGCTCATTGCAGACTCCAATTCATTTTTATTGGGGTGTGTGTGTGTGGGGGGGGGGGGTCCACATGATTTTTTTTCTCATTCTTGCTGTAGGATGTGCTACATCAAAAGTGACAAAGGAGATAGGCTTAAAAATCCCTAGCAAAACACAGTGCACAACACTAATTGAGTAAACCTTGCTCCAAGCAAGTTATGATTGTGATGGTCATATGACTGAAAGAAAAAATTGTAAAAGTAAAAATGAGTAACTAACAATATGAGCAATCACTGCTTAAAATGAAAACACATTATACAAGATAGATATATAAGATTAAAGTGATAATAGGTGCGGGTAGCCCGAAGCGCTAAATAAAAGCCAACTGCTCTAACTATGGACATGGTGCTTTAGAGTCTGTGTGGGTGCTCGCTTCATAATTGTGTAGAGACAGGTGTAAAAAGGAAATGCACAAACCCCATAGTGTAACATGTAAAATAATGGAAAATTTATTAAATGATAAAAATGCACTCACAAAATGAATGCCATATGCTGAGCAAGAAGCATCTGAATCAAGTATACCAGGAGAGCCAAAAACCCCAGCTTGGGCCACCAGCATGGAGATGAAGTGTGCTATGGTGGAAGGAAATTACTGTCAATGGTCTACAGAGGAGCCGATGATGGAACCCAGAACCCAGATGCAAGCTTTTGGTTCTGAGTTCCTATTTTATATCATGCATGTATTTAAGTTGAAGACAAAGTGGATCTCATGGTCCTGCCCCCGTTTAATGGGGTTCTGGTCCAGGGTTTTTGTGCTTCTTCATACTTTGTTTCATATGCTCATCTGCAAAGATGCCAAACTGCCCTTGCTACATTGCCTGATACAGGGCCTGTTTTCTTACAAACAAAAGCTGGCAACCTATTTGTTTATTATTGTCAAACGTGCAATTGCCAGAGCCTGGAAGAAGCCCTCTTAAGCCCCCTATGTCAATTGCAGCATTGAAGAGCATTTTGACTGACCTTATGGTTCACGAAAAAATGTCTAGTATTTTAGATGACTCTCATACCGAAATTTCTCAAAGTATGGACACTCTAGTGGTCCTATGCTCTTCATACCCTGCATCTGACCAGCTTGGGCACTTTATCTTCACCTAACCCAAGCCTGCTGGAACTTCATCTTTCCCCCTCCCCATTCTCTTCCCCCTCCCGCTATCTCCTCTTGATCTTTACTTCCTTCTCCATTACCCCCCCATACATTGTTCCCCCCTCCCTTTTCCCTTCCCCATACATTCCACCCCCCGCCCCCTTTTTTTTAATGTTTGTTTTGATTTCCCCACAATATGCTCCTAAGCCCTTGGACTTAGGTCTACTTTGCAGACCCATGGCCTGTGCCACGGGGTCATATTATTGGCTTTTACCCCATGAAACTGTTACATTATGCCCTTCTCCAAGCTAACAGACTGACTGGAGACTGCACTGTTCACAGTTAACTCTTCCATGGCCAGAAGTTTGGGGAAGCAGCACTGAGAGAGCAGGAGCCAGCAGCATTGAACGTTGCATTATTGTGCTCAATGTCTTAAGCAAATAATGCAGAGAGTTTAATACTACTTTACAAAAACATTTAAGAAAATATCTAAAATAGACGACATCAGCCTCCTTAAAGAGGAACTGCAGTCTGCTCACATAATTTGTAATAAAAACATCTTTGCCATTCCGAAGTTTCCCTCCAACCACTGAATATTATTTTATATATACTGTGATTCTGTACTTGCCAGATATGCTGCAGAAATCTACCTCCACCAAGTCTGGCTGCAACCATTTCAACTGTGGGCAGCTGAAGCTGCTGCCTGTTCACTTCCTGGATTTACACAGACACACAGAGGCACACCTCCAGCTCTGCAGCCCTGCAGCTTTCATTGGCCCTCTTATGACTCATCCCCCCTCCCTTACTGGCAAACTCTCACAAGAGTGAGAGATAGAACTGTGCATGATGTCATAAGCCTAGGGTAATGACCAGACAAGAAACAGGAAGTGGACTGTATAAGGTATATACTGGTAGAAAAAAATGTTTTACTATCCAAAGTTAAAACAACAAGGGCAGAAGATTTAATAGATAAAAAGTTGAAAAAATAACTCAAGGTCCACTTTAAGAACTCCTATATCCTTGAAGACTTTTCGAAGAATTGTGTTTTAACTCACATTAACTCCAAAGGATGGTCTCACTTATAACACAATAATCTCTGCTAGCACCAGCATGACAGAAGTTATATAAATAGAAGGTAAATGTCACTATGATATAATTAAGCACAATTTTCAATGCATAGTTAGAGGAGATGACCTACAACAAGATCTCAAAATAACTGATGTCAACACAGCACTGTAACTTAGTAGGAAACTATAGGATGATATTCCAATGTACAGATCATATTCTGATATTATAGAGGAAGGTTTTATGTAAGTCTTTCATTTATGTTTAATACGGATCTTACATTCAACCGTCCTCCATAATACAAGAATATGATCTCTACATAGGAATTCCACCCTAAGTTTTCATACTGGGTTGCAGTGTTGATAGACATCAATTATTTTGAGATCTCGGTGTTGGTCACCTCTTCAAACTATGCATTGAAAATTGTGCTTAATTTTTTCATAGTGACATTTATCCATTTCCATATATATAATATCCATAATAAACTTAGCATGAAAGACTTATGCATTAGCATATGTATGTAGCAGTCTTCCCGACCTCTAAGTGGCTGATGGTGACCCCCAGAGTCAGGGAGAGCTGACATTCCTCCTCAGGGTGAAGGTTACTAGTAATGGTGGGCATAGTGCAAGATGGAAAGATGGGCGCCAGTCACTTTTAGCCTCCCGGATTGTATGATTATGTCAGATATTTGAGTCTCAATGCGGTACATTGTTTTGCATAGAAATTTGGTGTTTTATATTGTAGCCCCAGGAATTCTTAGGAATACCCCTCTTAAATCTGTCCAATCAAGAGTCTAGTAGACACCCCGGGTATGATAAAGTTTGAATTACGAAATCATAAAGTATAATATAATAAACAACTATAAATAATTATAAAAAATAATAATATAATGATAATAAAATGAATTTCCTCACAAATCACTATCGCTAAATTCTGCAAGTGTTCTAATTTACTATCGCTGTTTTCTAGCTGATCTAAAACCGCTTGTGACATAAAGGACACTTCTTGGATGCCATGGACAATCTCAAGTTTCCAGGCAGAAAGAACAGTATATATAATATAAATATGTAGGCAGGGCACTGGACAAAGCACTAGGGACAGAAGGGAGGTGAAATGATTTGATACAGTAATGTAATCTGTAAGATTACAGTGTACTGTATGTGTTATGTTTTTTGTACTTTTTGAATTTGCCGCCTGGCTCCGCCCCTATGCATCATGACGCTTGCAGGGAACGGAGCCCGGCACACAGAGCATGGGGCGGAGGATCTGGCAGGGGACACAGCAGGGGGACATCGCAGGACCCTGGTGACAATGTAAGTAACCTGGACCAGGATTCTGCAATGCAATCCCGAGTGTGGCTCGAGGTTACCGCTAATGGTATTGAAATTTAACCCCCGAGCCACACTCAACAATACTGCCAGGAGGGTTAAAAATGAACAAAGATCTTTCTTTCTCTTAACAGGAAATGTGGGAGAGAGGGTTAGGGCACAGGACACCCTTAGGCAAATGCAATAGCAACTTGGCAGACTCTGCAGACAAAAATAGAACTAGGCCGACCGCAATACAGAAAAAGGGCCTTTAAGCTGAATGCAGCGATCTGTATTTTGCAGCAACTGCTGTCTCCTATGGCAACAACTTCACTCACAGGATCCCACTGTAGATCTTCAAGCTCAACTCACAGTATCCCACTGTAGATTCTCAAGCTTAGCTCCCAGCTACCTGCTGTACTTCTCAAGCTTCACTCACAGCTACCCGCTGTATTCTTCAAGCTTCAGCCACGCCACCTGCTGGGTTCCTCGGACTCTCAGCTACCTGCTGGATCCCTCAGGCTTGACTCACAGCCACCCGCTGTACTTATCTTTAAGCTCTACTTACAGATACCTGCTGTACTCCTTCAAACTTTACTCACAGCTACCCGCTGTATTCCAGGATGAGTCTCTACTGAAGCTTTCCCACTTACTTCACTGTCCCCGGTTAGTGAAGTGTCTGCTCTGGTACTCACTCAGTCCATCCCTTTGGCACCTGCCTCTGGCAACAAGAGTGGTTGTCCCTCTGGTAACTGCTTCTCCTATGCCTCCTGGCAATGATCAGGCTCCTCTCAGGCTAAGCCTCTGCACACGTGGCTAGGCCCTAGGCTTCAGGCCAACATCGCTGCTGCTGCTCCTTACATGCCCAGCCAGGCCGCAGCCCGGGAGGAAAGAAACCCGATCACCTGACTTCTTCCAAATAAATAGCTTAACCCAGCATGCAAAGTGGCCAAAGGAAACTCCTGTTAATTGGCTGAGACAACATATAGACTCATAACCTGAATTCACTGTAATCTATCATCCTAATGCCAAAGGCAACAGTGCCACCTATTGATAGAAGAGAGAGATTAAAAATGAAACTCAAGCTTAGGAAAGAAACCAGTGGATCAAAGACTACAAATTAGCCAGGCTAGTTACCACCTAGCACAACTAAATTTACTAGCAGCCCTGTTTAAGACAAGGGTGCTACATGTAGGATACTTTTGAAGAAGCTAGAAATTGTAGCAGGTTTAAGTATAAGCAAGCATAGCATTATAGCAAAGTCCCCTTAGTAGTTTACTAGGGAATAAATCCCCTCGGCCCTGGATCACTGTGAGATTGTGATATAGCAGTACTAGAAGAAAGGACAATGAGACTTTTCATTCAACATGTACCGCATTTTTTCACTAAAAAGCATCCTGTTTATTTATAACAATTAGGGTTGCCAACTTTCCTTTAAGTCATACCCAAACATCTTGGTGGTGCACAGTACTTTTTTTTTTTTAATGGGGAACACTGTGGACTGGTGTTAAGGAGAACTCTGATGTAAAAGGGTCTCTGCTCACCAAAGTCCCCACTTACATCAGAGTTTCCAGCATTCCCCCTTAAATCAGGATTTCCCAAAGCTCTCCTTACATCAGTGTTTGCAGATCACCCCTTAAATCTGAATCCCACTTACCTTAGTGAACTCACTCACTCGGAGGCAGGAGAGAGAAGGAAGGGAAAGGGGGCCTTTGTCACAGACAGTGGATTTTGAGCTTGCTTACCCAAGAATGGAGGCTCAGGCATCGGCACCTTTCATCCACAATGTATCTGCCAGGATATAGGCTGCCTGCCAGCCAGCCCTGCACTTCCCCATCCAGGTCCCCGCTTTGACGGCTTCACCCCTGCATCTCCTCCTGAGTCCCGGCGGTCGCTTCTCCTCCCAGCCAATGGGGTCTTAGGACTCCCGGCCAATGGGGTCTGAGGACTCCCGGTAAATCGGTCTCAGGACCCGCTTCCTGATTGGCCGGGAGGAGAAGCAGGAAGACATTAGCGAATATTAATTCGCTAATGTCACACAAGTGGGTGGGCTTGGGACGCAGAGTCCACCCTTTTTGAAGCCAATTAGAGCCTCAGGCTCTAATCGTGTGTTTAAAAAAAAAACCCAAAAAACATTGAAATCCATGCGTCCAGCGCCCTGCATGGAGATTAGAGGCCAGGTGCATAGATTAGAGGGGCGGCGTCTCTGCGCCCCTTATGAGCGGCCGCCACTGGTTTAGTGGTAGAGAGAAAAAAAGTTCCAGAGGCTGAAAATGTGCTCTTCGTCAAGATCCAATTTCTGCTGATGATAATAAAAAAGCAGCAAAGGATAAAAAGAAAACCCAGAAGGTTAATATTGGGCCTGCAGGGAATGGGGCATGTTAATGAACAGGTTGCATCTGTCAGCCTTGGGCTATTGTCCATTGACTGTTGGGGGGCAGTGGCGGTGCATCCATTAAGGGCGCACGGGCGCCACCACCTCTCTCCATGGAAATATTTGCCAGCACACCATGGAACAGATAGCGTCCAAACGTGTAGTTTATTGCATGATCACAACACAAAGAGAGTGCAACGTTTCGGAGTCACGCAGGACCCCTTCGTCAGGCATGTGAAGTACCACCTCTCTCCAGCCACCTCCTCTGTGCACTATGGATAGATTCATGCATTGCATAAATCTATCCACAGCCGCTGTAACCACCCCCTATTCAGGCATCCGGCCCCTTTTTGGGCACCGGGCGCCTGAATTACAGCGGAGGGGTGGTGTTTTTGAAGCACCCGATTAGAGCCATAGGCTCTAATAGGCATCAAAAAAGGTGCACTACGAGCGCAAACCATTGTCCTCCTCCATTTTTTTTTAGCGGGCCTGATCGGACCCAGGGGTAGGTGGGTGTTAACAGACACAAGTCCATTTACACCCGACAGTTCATCAGAATACATGGACCTTCAAATAAGATCAGATCGCCTGTGTCAAAGGCCCATGACATGCATAGGGTTACATTGTGCATGCAACTGACTGCAAGCACACGCCAGATGTGTCATCACAAACCACACCAGGTGCGACATGTAAACACAGATATGGTGAGGACCATAAGGGGGGATGGACAACTCAATTTGGTATCTATTGGGATTTGGATTTCCCCTTTTGCCACAGGTGGGGATGCAGATGGGGACCACTGGAGGAGATGGATAGGCACAATTACCCATATGTACAGATATTCATTACATTATATGTATATTCTTTACTTTATGGATCTGCTGCTATTAATTACCCAGTGCCAGAGGCTTGTATCATATTCTTCTAATTAATGACTAGGCAGGAAATATGACCCCTATGTACATACTAACACAATATACAGCTTTGGCCACAGAGATCAGACTAAGGAAATACACATGTATTCGCAGACACCATAAGGTTCTACATGTGAGAACTGTTATGTTAGGCAAGGCAAGTATGAGCCAGGGCAGGTTAACATTTGCATGGCTGACACTACAAGACATGGCACATGACAAATATTGATATTCGGGGCTGAATCCCAATCCTTCATCTGTCAACTAATCTTTTGAAGCACAAAGCAAACAAAAGGCACACTAAGTTCTGTAAACGTAGTTTTCTTCTATGATAAGCTCATGTAGCTGTACTGACAGGTTATTACTGTGTAAAAGTCGAGCAGCTGAACGACTCTTTAACTTTATTACAATTAAATACAAAGTGTATTTTACCCCACAAAGTAAAATTTAGTCAATGTGTGTGTGGGTAAACAAGTATTTTTTGAAAATCTAGCTTTCTAACTTTTTATTTACTCTGCCAGTTTAGAGTGGAACTTCACTCCCTCAATCAACATTGACTATTTTTAATCCTTATGCTGCTAGCATTAGTAATTTGATAGGAAAGTATATTATACTTACCGTATATACTCGAGTAGAAGTCGTTCCGAGTATAAGTCGAGGCCCTAATTTACCAAAAAAATGGGAAAAACTTATTGACCCGAGTATAAGACGAGGGTGAGAAATGCACAGCTAATGTAAGTGGAAAGGAGGGTCAACAATGCCCATTTGCAGCCTCACTGTGCCCATTTGCAGCCAGAGGTCCCCTGAATTTCAAACTCGGTATTAAGGGTTCCTAGATGCCCCCTAGCTGCAGCCAAAATTTGGGGTCTCTGAACCCAAAGTGTCCCGAAATGACATTGCTGCAGATGGACACAGTTGACTGACTTTGGGGCCCCCGTATCTCGGGGCCACTTAGTGCTAGGAACCCCATATTTGGTGTGCAAACCCAGTGGAACTAGCACCATAACATATCCAGCTGGGATTTCTAGCACCAAGTGGCCCCGAGATACAGGGCCCCAAAAATCGGTTCAGAAAATGCACTTTTCTGCAGCAGAGAATGACATTTTCCGAACCTATTTTGGGGCCCCGTATCTTGGGGCCACTTGGTACTAGGAAACAAAGCATTGGATATGTTATGGTACCAGGTTTGCACACCAAATTTGGGGTTCCTAGCACCAAGTGGCCCTGAGATATAGGGCCCCAAAATCAGTTCGGAAAATGAGATTTTTTGCTGCAGAAAAGTGCTTGACTCGAGTATAAGTCGAGGGGGGTACATTCAGCATAAAAAAATGTGCTGAAAAACTCAACTTATACTCGAGTATATACGGTACCTATTTTAATTTCTTTTTCCTTTACGTTTCTTTAGTTACTTCCTGGTGTCCAGGCCTAGGCAAATGATCTCATACATCCCAGGAGTCTATAGTAGGTGAGGAGGGGTTTTCTCAGCTAAGCACACCCTCCTGCCTGCATGCTTGAGCTAAAGGCAGATGGATTCCAGGAAGTAAATACTACATGAATCTTCTGTGTTTACTTTGAATATTAAAAATGACTTAAAGCGGTGTTCCACCCAAAAATTGAACTTCCGCTTTAAGTGCAGTTGACCCCCTGACATGCCACATTTGGCATGTCATTTCTTTGGTGGAGGAGTGGGTACCCTGTTTTTACAGGCTCCCAGCTCCCACTTCCTCCCAGGGCTCCGCAGCGCCCTCCTTCCCTGCAATCTTCTGGGGCATGTCACAGGTCCCAGAAGATAGCCCGGCCATTCACAGCGTGCAGCGTGGCTCGTGCATGCGCAGTGTGCAAAGCCACAGCTGGGTGGCCACATTTAGAATTTTGGTGCCTCAGAGAGGAGGGGGAGAGGAGCGAGGCTTCCTGCACCCGCATCGCTGGACTGTGGGACAGGTGAGTGTCCGATTATTAAAAGTCAGCAGCTGCACTTTTTATGGCTGCTGACTTTTAAATGGGTGGAACTCTGCTTTAAATAGCATTTTTGGATTGTGGTTCTCGGATGCTGTGTAGTTCCACTTTAAAAACCCCGCTGATCCTGTAAGTTCCACTTGGTCCCTGCCTCAAACTGACAGTGGCAAGCATGGAAGAAGATCCGTGTTGCCATGGTCACTTTACATCCCTGTGATGACTCTTAAGAGTTACAGGACAGCGTGCTAGCCCATGGCTTGCTTGTGTGGCCTAGTTCACACTTGTTCATAATACAGACACTGAACAAACGTGCCTATAGCTTTTCTCCCCTAGCACCCTATGCCCATTTGATGTGCATTAAATGCGCATTAAAAACCCAGAAGGCCTATTTTTTTCTTTTGTTGTGAACAAGGTTTTTAAAAACAGTGTGAACAGGGCCTATCGCTCGCGGTCAGTTGTGCATCCACTCCCCTCCAAGCTCCTACCGGTTAAGTAAGGATGTGGGTGTGGCTTATATTACACAGTGGGCAGGGTTATAATGTAGTGGGTGGCCAAGATTACTGGCACAGCGTGGGTGGGTGAATGGGCATATATCACACATGCAGCAGTAGTATAACTTACTGTGTGGGCTGCATTACAGAGCCAGTGTCAGATTTGACAGCCAGATTCTAGCTGGGAGCTGCTGTCAGCTCCCAGCAAACCTGGTTCTGGAATGCAGAACAGACGTGGAAGCCACTTCTCTTCTATGTGTATTGGTAATGTTTGCCCCCTGCTGTGTCACCTAATCCCACCCACATTCCTGACCCTTTTACAAAGACACCCCCCCACTACAGTTAAGAGGGACTGGTGAAGCTGTGATGTCACATGCCAGCCATAAGAAAATAAAGGTTAAAAAAAATTGAAGAAAAAAATAAGGAGACATACAGTATCTCACAAAAGTGAGTACACCCCTCACATTTTTGTAAATATTTTATTATATCTTTTCATGTGACAACACTGAAGAAATGACATTTTGGTACAACGTAAAGTAGTGAGTGTACAGCCTGTATAACAGTGTAAAATTGCTGTCCCCTCAAAATAACTCAACACACAGCCATTAATGTCTAAACCGCTGGCAACAAAAGTGAGTACATTCCTAAGTGAAAATGCCCAAATTTGGATATTTTCCCTCCCCGTTGTCATGGGACTCGTTGATGTTACAAGGTCTCAGGTGTGAATGGCTCGTTGTGGTCGACCAAAGAAGCAAAGAACTCTCTGAGGATGATGATGCACAAGAAAGCCTGTAAACAGTTTGCTGTAGACAAGCAGACTAAGGGCCTGGATTAGTGGAACCATGTCCTGTGGTCTGATGAGACCAAGATAAACTTATTTGGTTTAGATGGTGTCAAGTGTGTGGTGGCAACCAGGTGAGGAGTACAAAGACAAGTGTGTCTTGCCTACAGTCAAGCATGCTGGTGGAAGTGTCTTGGTCTGGGGGTGCATGAGTGCTGCTGGCACTGTGGAGCTACAGTTCATTGAGGGAACCATGAATGGCAACATGTATTGTGACATACTGAAGCAGAGCATGATCCCCTCCCTTCAGAGACTGGGCTGCAGGGCAGTATTCCAACATGATAACGATCCCAAACATACCTGCAAGACGACCACTGCCTTGCTAAAGAAGCTGGGGGTAAAGGTGATGGACTGGTAAAGCATGTCTCCAGACCTAAACCCTATTGAGCATTTGTGGGGCATCCTCAAACACAAGATGGAGGAGCGCAAGGTCTCTACCACCAGCTCCGTGATGTCATTATGGAGGAGTGGAAGAGGACCCCGGTGGCAACATTTGACGCTCTAGTGAACGCCATGCATAAGAGGGTTAAGGCAGTGCTGGAAAATAATGGTGGCCACACAAAATATTGACACTTTGGACCCAATTTTGACATTTTCTTTAGGGGTGTACTCACTTTTGTTGTCAGCGGTTTAGACATTAATGGCTGTGTTGAGTTATTTTGAGGGGACAGCAAATTTACACTGTTATACAAGCTGTACACTCACTACTTTACATTGTAGCAAAGTGTCATTTCTTCAGTGTTGTCACATGAAAAGATATAATAAAATATTTACAAAAATGTGAGGGGTGTACTCACTTTTGTGAGATACTGTATAATTATTTATATTGTAATAAAATGGCTATTTGAAGCAGTGTGTTCATAAATACTTCAAAGCGAAAGTTTGGTAACTATATATATTTTTTGGGATACAGCGCCAAACACATTAGGTATGTCTAGTGGTGTATATCTCAGTACCTGCAAAAGGCTGCTGTTGCAGCTGCTAAAAATCCTTCCTGCAGTGTCTCCTTTACAGCCACTAGATATTGTCCTGAGTGGCTGTCTACCAGCACTGTGAAGGTTAACAGCAGTCACCGCTGCTGAGAAAAGTTGCGCCACCAGCCCACCTCTTCTGCCTTCTCCACCATTCACAGAACACTCCCACAACTTCACTGCATTCTGTGGAGTTCAATGTCAGGATCTCCAGCGCTCATCATAGTAATGTGAGTTCTAAGACGACGGGCTCAAATCTCTGCCTACGGAAGATGAAGCAATTGATCTTCTCAAAAGAACTCAGGATATGCTTGCCACTGCCAACCACGGGCTTCACAAAATTGTCACTAACGGTGACAAGGTTGTGAAAGCCTTTCCATCTGAACTATGCTGTTAGTGTAAAGGGGTTCAAGCCAGAGGCGTAACTTGAACCTTTAGGGCCCCAGAGCAAGAACCCATGAAGGGCCCCCCTGACCTCTTCCCACTGATCCCAGGGCCCTTTATTACGATCCTGCAGAAGGACTCTTTCACATGTTCTGCAGCAGGCTCCTTTCCTGCCCTCTTGGGTAGGGTTGTCACCTTTTTTTCAAGCCAAACCCGAACACTTTAATGGCTCACAGCATTTTTTTTTCTAGTATAAACTAAACATATATTTGTGATTAAATAACATTTCTAATCTACCACATAGCTCAATTCTCTCCAAGCTGGTCTTCTTTATGCTGGCAAGGTTGCGGCCACACTGGTAATCTCTTTCACATTATGTGTTCCTGCGAAAACTTGAAAAGCTTCTGACCGAGTGTGTTCCGGCTCCTCTCCAGTGTCACTGGGATACGCACTGATCCAAAACCTGACATGGCAATTCTAAACTTGAGGATTGAGGACTTCCCTAACCCTTACCATAAGGTAGCCACTTGTATCCTACTGGCTGCCCGCCTTCTAATTACCAGGCACTGGAAACAGGAACAGGCGCCCAACCTGTCAGTGGTGATCAGTTTAATTATTTTTCACTCGTTTGAAAAACTGATAGCATTTTGATCTGCCTCACTGCAACCCTCGGAAAATGCTTGGAAATATTGGGTAACCTGGTATTCTAACAATCATAATAACGCATAGTTGTTTGTATCCACTCATGTAGCTGTATTCCATCCTGATTGTTTGCACAATGATATTATTGTGCCCTGGGAGGCTATACCTTTTTGCACCCTCTTTTTTTGTAGCTTTTATTTCTATGTCTCCTGCGATTACAGGTTGTTTGTCTTATGAGTTCCTAATAAAAAGTATTAAAACAAAAATAACATTTCTAATCATATGGATTAAATCACAAGAGTCCCCCCTTACATCAGAGTCCACAGAGTTCCCCCTTTACATCTGAACTTGCAGAGTTCCCCTTTACATCTTAAGTCTAAGAGATCCCTTTTACATCTGAACTCACAGAGTTCCCCTTACTTTGATCTTGCAGACTTCCCTTTTACATCTGAACTCGCAGAGGGGGCTCTGATGTAAGGGGGAACACTGCAGACTCTGGTGTAAAGGGTAACTCTGATACAAGGGGGTCTCTGGTAACCAGAGCCCCCACTTACATCATAGTTTTCAGCATTCCCCTTTAATCAGGGTTCCCAGAGCACCCTTGCATCAGAGTCTGCAGAATTTCACTGTAAGTGGGAGCTCTGTGGACTCTGATGTAAGGGGTGCTCTGGGAACCCTAATATAAGGGGGAACGCTGTGTCCACAGAGCACCACTTATATCTGAGTCCGCCTTACATTAGTGTTCTCAGTAGCAGGAGGGAGAAGGGAGGGAGGGGGGGCACTTCAGTCACCATGGATGGTGAGCTCACTCACCCCAGGAAGGAGGCTCAGGTAGTCTGAGCTCTCCTTTCTGAGCACAGTGTTGTCAGGGATTGGAGTGTGGGTGGGGCCGTGGGCACACAGGAGGAGAGGGAAGGGAGGAGGAAGAGCAGATCTAGGTCTGTCTCTCTCTCCACTCCTGTCAGTGCAAGGGGGTGGGCAGTGGGAGAGAGAGTGTAACAGACACTCTCTGCTGACAACTGCAGGCAGCAACGCTGCCATGGAGGCACAGTCTGGGCTCTTGGGAAGGGCTGTCATCTTTTCTTCAAGCCAAACCCGAACACTTTAGGGGATCACAGCAACTTATTTTTTAGTACACACTATACATATATTGTGTGATTAAATAAAATTTCTAATCATATGGATTTAATCACAAGAGTCCCCCCTTACATCAGAGTCCACAGAGTTCCCCCTTTACATCTGAATCCATAGTGTTCCCCTTTACATCTTAACTCAGAGAGATCCCTTTTGCTTCTGAGCTTACAGAGTTCCACTTAATTTGATCTCACAGAGTTCCCCTTTACATCTTAACTCGCAGAGTTCTCCTTTACATCTTAACTCACAGAGTTCCCCTTTACATCTTAACTCGCAGAGTTCTCCTTTACATCTGAACATCTGAACTCAGAGGGGGCTCTGATGTAAGGGGGAACACTGCAGACTCTGATGTAAAGGGTAACTCTGATATAAGGGGGTCTCTGGTAACCAAAGCCCCCACTTACATCATAGTTCCCAGCAATCCCCTTTAATCAGGGTTCCCAGAGCACCCTTACATCAGAGTCTGTAGAATTTCACTATAAGGGGGAGCTGTGAGGACTCTGCTGTAGGGGGTGCTCTGGGAACCCTGATTTAAGGGAGAACACTGTGGACTCTGGTGTAAATGAGAACTCTGATGTAAGGGGGTTTATGCTCACCAAAGCCCCCTCTTACATCAGAGTCCACAGAGCCAGGGCCAGATTAGCATAGGGGCTATTGGAGCTGCAGCTCCAGGCCACTAACCTTAAGATAAGCTCATTTGCCAAAAAAAAAAATCACAAAAAATTTTGATCGAGTTTTGAGGGTCGTAGAGAATTTGGGGGGTAAGTAGCCCAACCACTGGTCAAAATTTGGGGCTAATAGGATATTTGTTTCCTGAAGATACGGGGCTCCTTGTGCAGCCTGTCAGAAGCTACATACAGCGCGGCCAGTTTAAATACAAGCTGACACACTCTGCAGCAGACTGAGAGGATGCGCTCACAGTGCCTCTCACTTTTTGTCTGGGGCACTGAGCTCAATGGACAGCTTGGAGTCTTGGACCAATGGTAAAGTACCATTGGCCCCAGCTGTCCAATAACAATGCTGCAGTGGAGGCTGTCCCCTCACTGCAGTGTCATAAAAGGGGGCATGTGTACCAATTACTGGTATCACAACAGTATACAACACAACAGTATACAGAAGCACTGCTTATGATTACCATTTTCTATTGCACATTTATCATAGTACACAATTTTTATATTTATAGCACTGTGATATTAGCGCACCATTTTTTAATTTTTTTTTTCAAAACTGAAAATTACGGCCGTCACTTCGGCTAAAGAGGCAGTGGTGTCCCACAGGAAAAGCATCTTGTCGTCAGCATACAACATGATCTTCCCATGGAGATCACCAAACCTCAACCCCGTAAACCCCAAGCTGGCCCTCACCAGTGCCGCCAGTGGTTCTATGACGAGAGCAAAGAGCACGGGAGACGGGGGGCAACCCTGCCCGTGCCCCTGCCCAGAGCAAACACGTGAGACATCCTGGCCGACATCCTAATTGTCGTTTGTGGGGACGCATATTGCAGTCTGACCCAAGCTATGAATCAATCTCTGAATCCAAATTTGGATAGCACCGCTCACAGTTATCGCCAGCCAATACTGTTGAATAGGGATGAGCTTCGTGTTCGAGTCGAACCCATGTTCGACTCGAACATCAGCTGTTCGGTCGTTCGCCGAATTGCGAACGATATGGGCTGTTCGCGCCAAATTCGCGTGGTGCGTCACGGCCCATAATTCACTGCGGCATCGCAGTGCATTGCTTGCTGATGATTGGCCAAGCATGCACTATGACCCGCATGCTTGGCCAATCACAGCGCCGCCTTAACAGAGAGCCGTAATTGGTTGGTCGCTACCTTGCGGTATTTGGCCACAGGGAGAAGCCTGCAGGACCTCAAGTTCTCGACAGGCATCTCCCCCCAGGCTCTTCTGTGTGGACATTTACTGCTTGTGTTTGTTTGAGCTGACCCTGACAGAAATGTGTGGAGTCCAGAAAATTGCGTGATTGTGTAACCTTATACAAAGCACTGTTGGCTGTTATTTACTAAATGCAAAGACACTTTTCACTACAAGTGCACTTGCAACTGCACTGAAACTGCACTTGTAGTGCAAAGTGGATTTGCCCTTAGGAAATAACCCCCATTTTCTCATCAAACAACAATTACATCACCCCAAAAGTGTTGTAGCATTGAGACAATAATCCACACATTCTTGATGAACAATCTTTTTAATACCAGCACAATCACATGTGCATTTACCAAAGGTTTTTCTGACAAACCGACATGTTTGTTGTATAACATATTTTGTGGTGTCATTATCCAAAATCAAAATGTGCATTTTATAGAAAACAGGCCTGTGTAAAACCCACAAGAAAGACACAAATCTTGATCTTACAAAGTTCACATTTGGTAGAACTGGAAGGCAATATCAGACATGAGTATTTAGGAACTGGGTTTGATATTGCGTTCAGATGGGGTGAAATCACCCCTGGAAAAGCCAAATTTGGAAGATGCACACAAATTTCCCAATGTCAACATGTGTGACATGCCATCACGGGGGATCAAGGGACGTGTTTTGGGGGAGAAAGCCCTTCCTCACCGCTACTTTATTATTGAGAAAGGGGTTGCACCCCCAAAACGCGTCCATTGATCTCCCGTGATGGCAGATAGCACATGTTGGCACACTGTGTGCATCCTCCAAATTTGGCTTTGGGAAAAATCACAAAAACATTTCGCACATTGTAGCAGACAAAAGAAGAAAGTGATTTTGAGGGGCTTTAAACTCGCCCCAAAACATCAATGATGTTTTTATATTTTGGAATAACATCATTGATGTTTTGCTTGATGTTTTCCAATTGTAAATTACACCCCATGATCTCCCCGATCAGGATCTGGGCACTTTCGGATGTGAAAGGATCTTCATCCACAACCTCACGATCACCTAAAAAGAAAGGAAACCCAAAATAAATTAGGTCTAAAAAAAATGCCGCCATCCATCTCTTATCTGAGCCTGTGGTCACAGACACTCACCTGTTGTGGTGACAATTTCCACCACGTCTTCATCCTCCTGCTCTTCTTGTGTTGGGGGGATTTTACCTTCTTCCAGAGGGGGGGGCTCTAGTCTCCTCGGATGAGGGGTGTCCTCCGAGTCTTTTCTCCCCTATGTAAAACAAAAATGGTATACTTAGCACACAGATATTTGATGGCAGAACTCTAAAGATGAAACATTGCTTGGAAGTGGGGTACAATTGTCTATTTTAGCAGAGTTCCAAGATGTAGCTTTTTTAGTGTCCTTTGTCAAGCTGCAATACTTTACCTGTTTTGTGCAAGCTTCACAGATGGAGACCCCCCTATAGTATACACTGGAGCACCTGTGTGGCCCCCCTAATAAAAATGGTGTTCTTGTGTCCCACACTAGTGCTCCAGTGTCCAGATGTGAAAACAGCTGCTCAGTGTCCTCTCCTTACACACAATCTAGTTTGCATTTCATTCTAGTAACAAAGCCATCTACACAACCCAATTCTTTGAAGACAAGTATAGGGCCTCAAAATGGTGGCCAAATGCATATTGGCTAAACAATGGTATTTTATAGTCCGAAAAAATATGTGTGATCCGAACGAATAATGTGCCCATGAACATGAAAGTTGCCATTTTAAACTGTACAACAGTTCCTAAAAGCACATGGAGCAGCACGAACGTAATAAACACAAGAATAATAGGAACACAGCACAACTACTTACTTTTTTGCAGCACTCTCCGGATCTTTCTGTACTGTTCATGTTCTCGTAATTTCAGGTCCGACCACCGCTTCCTGAGCTGATCTTTCGATCGTCGTACCCCGAATTTCCGGTGCAGACTCCTGACCACTTTCGCCATGATCTTGGCCTTTCGGACATTGGGGTTGGGGTAAGGCCCATACTTTCCATCATAGTCGGCCTTCTTCAGGATGTCCACCATCTCCAACATCTCCCCAAAGGACATATTTGAGTCCTTTAATCTCCTTCTGGATTGGGACGTTTCAGGCTCCAGCCTTTCCTCCTCCTCCTCGTTGCTGTACTTAGCACTATCCTGCTGTCTCTCCGCCATGTGCTCTTCCTCCACTGCGCCGAACAAAAAGGGGCGGGGAATAGAATAGAAAGAACGTCAGGGGCGGGCGGAGTTATACGCATGCGCAGTGTGTATAAATCGTAACGCGCGCGTCTTACGTACGATCTGTGAGCGGAGGAAGGAGCATCGGAGACGCCGATCGTGCTAACGAAGGTAGGATCTAAACTTGGGCCTATACTGCTTCGAAATTGAAGCCTATATTGTAACAAGATTAGGGGAGTTTGGCCTGACATTAGGGTTTGTCTTGTGTTGTGTCTTGCAGAGAAAATGGATGGGTTCAAGGACCACAATTTCCTGCCCCTGTTTATTGACAAGTACAGGGAGCTGCCCTGTCTGTGGCAGGTCAGCCACCCCCACTATAATCACAAACAGAAGAGGCAGGCAGCGCTGGAGAAACTGCTGGAGTTGGTGACGCCGGTGGTCCCCACTGCAACCATCCCTTATTTAAAAGCTAAAATTGGGGGCCTGAGGAGCACTTATCTTATGGAGCGCAAGAAGGTCACAGATTCCCAGAGGTCCGGAGCTACAGCAGATGACATTTATGTCCCCAGGCTGTGGTACTATGAGAGACTGCGATTTCTGTCAGACCACACTGAAGTCAGGGAATCCCTCTCCACTCTTCCTTCCACTCTTCCTTCCACCCCAGCTGAGGCTTCTGATGTCCAACCTGGGCCTTCCAGCCAGGAAGAAGTGGAGGAGCCCAGCTGGAGTCAGGTATAGCATTCCTCTACAGATTTCTGGGCAATAAAGAAATGATGTTTACTAGATGTTATTATTGATCACTAATTGCTGATTAAAAAAAGTGTTTTACATATCAATAGACAGTAGTGGGCAAAAATAATTGGGACAAGAATGCAAAATGCTGGGCTCAGAAGGATAGTCTGTTATATTTGTTAACATTGAATTTGCAGCAGTCAGGAGGTGAAAATTGTGTGTGATTGATGAAAACAATACTAAAACTATGTCCCTTTTTCATACACAGGAAGACCTCAGCCAGGAGGAGGCTGTGGAATGTGGCAGCCAGGAGGAGGAGGGGATTAGTGGCAGCCAGGAGGAGGCGGGGTTAAGTGTCAGCCAAGAGAAGCCAGGGACAAGTGGCAGCCAAGAGAAGCCTGGGACAAGTCGCAGCCTGACTGAGTCTCAGGTCCCTCCCCTCCGCCTGCCATATAAAAGGGCCAGGAAGGCCACTCCCAGTCCTGTGCAGGATTCAGTGTACAGGCTGATCCAGGAGGCTTCGGCGTCCCTCAGAGCCTTCCCCAGTCCTGCAGAGGCCTTTGCCTGCATGGCTGCCACCAAATTGCTGGGCATGCAGGAGGGCCAACGCAAGATTTCTGAGGACCTGATTTATAAAGTCCTTCGTAAGGGGGAGAGTGGGGAACTGACACCCAAGACGGATGTCATGGAGAGGGACGATCCTCCTCCTCCTCCTCCTCCTCCTCCTCCTGCTGCCACAACTCCACCACCACAGCCAAAGCCTGTAAGGAAGCGTGGAAAGAAGACCTGAGAGTGATGACCCTGGGTTCAGTCTGGTCTGACAGAAGATGCAGTCTCTCGTATGACCACAGCCTGGGGACACAGATGTCATCTGCTGCTTTCCGGATCTATGGGACTTCTGGACCAGACTGCCCTCCCTTAGATAAGGACTCCTCAGGCCACCAATTTTGCTTTTAAACAATTGATGTCTGCCCTGGGAGTCCCAGGCTTTGCCCACTTCTGCAGTTTCTCCAGCGTTGCCTCCCTCTTTGTTTATAGTTGTGACCCCTTAATAAAATATTTTTAGGTAAATTCTACTCTCCTGTGTGTGTTTTCATCCAAAAAGGACAGTTTGTTGGTGAGTATTCAGGTACATTTCTAAAGTACAATGTGAAATTAACAAGGGACAACAACACCAAACAATCTCCTCCTACAGATTAAATAGAACAACATATCAATGGTGTTGTGGGAACTTGTCACAAAAAACACACAAACATTTTCGGGAGTACAAATCAAAATCACCAAAAAAAATAAATAAATAAAAAGAGAAACACAAAAAAAGATTCTACATTAAAGTAAAAAAAAAAAAAAAAAAAAAATATGTTGTCAGATGTGAGAAATCAAAATATATTGAGGGAATCCCGATAAATAGTAACGAAAAAAGTTTGTGAGAAGTGTGTGTGAATATGAGCATCAAAACGACTTAATTCTTGTCACATTATAAAGAAGAAGAGAGTGCGCTGTATTAAACCATTTTTTACATTGCAGCGTGACGAAAGTGCTTTATCCATTACGAATGCTAAGTTTACCAGAACGAGCTGTCCCGTGTCGGAATTTCTTCTGAGCATGCGTGGCACTTTGTGCGTCGGAACAGGCCACACACGGTCGGAATTGACGCGATCGGATTTTGTTGTCGGAAAATTTTATCTCCTGCTGTCCAACTTTGTGTGTCGGAAAATCCGATGGAAAATGTCCGATGGCGCCCACACACGGTCGGAATTTCCGACAACACGCTCCGATCGGACATTTTCCATCGGAAAATCTGACCGTGTGTACGGGGCATTACAGTAAATACAGCTACCTGAAGAAAATTGCTGGTGTTCTTTTGATCCTATTAGTACCACAGTCAGGCAGCTAGACTATTTACAGTTAGTGCAGTGTGTCCTGCTCACAGTGTTCTGCTAAACCTACAAGTTAGTGGGGTGCGTCCTGCTCACAGTGTTCAGCTAAAGCTACCTGTAGAAGGTTGGTGGTGTTCTCATACTACAGGCAGGCAGTTGATTTTGCTAGCTGCAGTATCAATATATATATATATATATATATATATATATATATATATATATATATATATCCCAGCTTAGTGCAGCTACAGGCCATTAGTATGTCTGGAAGGCCAAGAAGGAGAGGCAGACAGTCACAAGCCAATAAGAGAGGGCAAGCAGGCTCTGTGTCTAGTGCTGGTCGTGGAGACGGTGCATCCTCATCAGCACGTGGCCATGGGACACGCTTGGCCTTTTTTTCGGCAGCTGGCCATGTTGAGCCGCAACATGCGGAAGACTTGGTCGAGTGGATGACCAAGCCGTCCTCATCCTCCTCATCCTCTCTCACCCATGCCCAGGGTACTTTGTCTGGCAAAGCAGCGGCCTCTTCCCTCGGCTCAATGTCATCAGTGACTCCTTCCCTAGCCCCACCATGTCCTCCTGAGGAGTCCCTCAAACTGTTTGACCACAGTGTTGGGTACATGCTCCAGGAGGATGCCCAGCGTTTGGAAGGCTCTGATGATGATACTGAGCTCGATGAAGGCAGTAACATGAGCACGGACAGAGGGGGTGCCCAAGAAGGACAGCAATCTGGCAGTCATGCTCCCCCTGCTGCAGCATACTGCCAGGTTTGCTCCAGTGATGAGGAGGGAGGGGATGATGAGGTCACTGACTCAACGTGGGTGCCTGATAGGAGAGAGGAGGAGGAGGAGGAGGAGGAGGCGGCACATCACCAACGAGGTAGGATGCCCTCCAGGGGCCAGCCTAAGGGCAGCACATTGACTGCATCACACCCCAAAGCTCCACATGTGCAGGGCGCTGCAGTCTCTGCGCGTTATTCAAAAAGTTCTTTGGTGTGGGCCTTTTTTGAGACGAGTGCATCAGATCGCACCGCTGCTATTTGCAACATATGTCTCAAGCGTATCTCACGTGGCCAAAACATCTCCCGCTTGGGTACCACATGCTTGACCAGACATATGTTGACCTGCCATGCAGTTCGTTGGCAAGCGCATCTAAAAGACCCACACCAAAGAACAAAGAGGACCTCTCCTTGCTCCTCATCAGCTGAGATTTCCAACCCCACTAGACCTTCAGTCCTCTCTGAGACCTGCACTGAGAGGAATGAAGGTGTAGAATTAGGTGTGTCACAGCCAAGTACTTGTGGGCAATCTGCTTTTGGTACACCGACGTCAGATTGTACCAGGCAAATTTCCCTGCCCCAGCTGCTGCACCGCCGAAAGAAGTTTGCTCCCAGCCATCCACATGCCCAGCGGTTGAATGCTAGCTTGGCAAAATTACTAGCACTTCAACTGCTGCCTTTTCAGTTGGTAGACTCTGCCCCCTTCCGTGAGTTTGTGGAATGTGCGGTTCCTCAGTGGCAGGTACCCAAACGCCACTTTTTCTCACAGAAGGCGATTCCGGCTCTCTACCAGCATGTGGAAGGCAATGTCCATGCCTCGCTGGACAGGGCGGTCAGCGGTAAGGTGCATATTACTGCTGACTCATGGTCCAGCAGGCATGGACAGGGTCGTTACCTAAGTTTCCCGGCGCATTGGGTGACTCTGCTGGCAGCTGGGAAGGATGCAGGACAAGGTGCAGTAGTGTTGGAGGTTGTTCCGCCACCACGCCTCCAAAATGCTAATGATTGTGACACACCTCTCTCCTCCACCCCCTCCTCTTCTTCTTCCTCCATGGCCTCTTCCTCGGAACCAGCGGTGCTCCGTAGTCGTTCAAGGGGCTACGCAAGTACGCAGGCCAAAAGATGCCATGCGGTGTTTGAGCTGGTGTGCTTGGGGGACAGGAGCCACACTGGGGCAGAGGTTCTGTCAGCTCTGAAGGGGCAGGTTCAGAGGTGGTTGACGCCACGCCAACTTAAGGCAGGAATGGTGGTTTGCGACAATGGCACCAACCTCCTCTCTGCCCTCCGACAGGGACAAATGACCCATGTGCCCTGTTTGGCTCACGTCCTTAACTAGGTGGTGCAGCGGTTCTTGGGCAGGTACCCGGGCTTACAGGATGTCCTGAGGCAGGCCAGGAAAGTCTGTGTGCATTTCCGCCGGTCATATAATGCCAGTGCTCGGCTGACGGACCTCCAAAAGGAGTTTAACCTGCCCAAGAACCGCCTAATCTGTGACATGCCCACCAGGTGGAACTCAACGTTGGCCATGCTGTAGCGGCTGCACACGCAGCAGAGGGCCATCAATGAGTACCTGTGCGACTATGGCACCAGGACAGGGTCAGGGGAGCTTGGTTTTTTTTCCCCACGCCAGTGGGCCATGATCAGGGATGCATGCACTGTCCTGTCACCATTTGAGGAGGCCACAAGGATGGTGAGCAGTGACAGTGCATGCATCAGTGACACTGTCCCCCTTGTCCACCTGTTGGAGCACACGCTGCGTGGAATAATGGACAGGGCACTTGAGGCAGAACAGAGGCAGGAAGAGGAGGACTTCCTTAGCTCTCAAGGCCCCCTTTATCCAGACAGTGTTCCTGCGTGCCTGCCGATTACACAGGAAGAGGAGGAGGAGGAGGAGGAGGAGGAAGATTGTGTCAGTATGGAGGTGGAGTCTGGCACTCAGCATCAGCAGCAGTCTTTAAGGGATCAGTCCCAAGAAACACATGGACTTGTACGTGGCTGGGAGGAGGTGGCTGCGGACCATGTCGTCCTTAGTGACCCAGAGGACTCCGGACCGAATGCCTCAGCAAACCTACGCTGCATGGCCTCCCTGATCCTGCAAAGACTGCGTAAGGATCCTCGTATTCGTGGTATCAAGGAGAAGGACCAATACTGGCTGGCAACCCTCCTTGATCCACGTTACAAGGGTAAGGTTGCGGACCTTATCTTGCCATCGCAGAGGGAGCAGAGGATGAAATATCTTCGGGAGGCCTTGCAGAAAGGTCTGTGCAACGCATTCCCAGAGACTGGGAGGTTACAAACTCCTGTTTCTGGACAATGTGTTGCTGAGGCTTCGGTCAGTCAAAAAAGGAGCAGTGGAGAAGGTGGCCATCTGACCGATGCGTTCAGACAATTTTTTGGTCCATAGCCCCAAGGTATGATCGGTTCCAGCAACCATCGCCAGCGTCTGTTTTACATGGTGCAGAAATACCAAGGGGCAAGATCAAACTTGGACACCTTTCCCACCGAAAATCCTCTGGGTTACTGGGTCTTGAGGATGGATCACTGGCCAGAGCTTGCACAGTATGCAATTGAGCTACTGGCCTGTCCTGCATCCAGCGTTCTTTCGGAACGCACATTCAGTGCTGCTGGAGGCGTGGTAACCGATCACAGGGTGCGTCTGTCCACTGACTCGGTCGATCGACTGACCTTCATAAAAATGAATCAGTCTTGGATCACCACCAGCTACCAAGCACCTGATGCTGATGTAACCGAATAATTTTTTTTGAAATCTCAGATCCCTATGCTGATGCTGAGTGACTATCCCTGAGTAATTATCCTCTTCCTCCTCAATCATCACGCTGATAGCTTGTAAGAACATTTTTGGTTCTGGGCGCCACCACCAGTGCCTAAGGCACAATTTTTCAGCCCCTGTTTAACAGGGGCGTGTAATTACAATTTTTGATGTAATACTTTGCAGCAGGGCTCGTTCCTGCATTCCAACTAGAGTGTCTGTGAGGGGTTGCAGTGTTGTGGCACCAGCACCGTTGCCTAAGGCCCATTTTTTCTGCCCCTGTTTAACAGGGGCATGTAATTACAATTTTTGATGCAATACTTTGCAGCAGGGCTCGTTCCTGCATTCCAACTAGAGTGTCTGTGAGGGGTTGCAGTGTTGTGGCACCAGCACCAGTGCCTAAGGCCCATTTTTTCTGCCCCTGTTTAACAGGGGCGTGTAATTACAATTTTTGATGCAATACTTTGCAGCAGGGCTCGTTCCTGCGTTCCAACTAGAGTGTCTGTGAGGGGTTGCAGTGTTGTGGCACCAGCACCAGTGCCTAAGGCCTAATTTTTCAGCTCCTGTTCAACAGGGGCATGTAATTACAATTCTTGATCTAATATTTCACAGCAGGGCCCTGTGAGGGCTTACAGTGTTGTGGCCACAGCAACACCTAAGGCCCACATTTCTGCTGAGTATATAGGGCAGGACCCTACTTTCAAACAACTAACTTACAAATGACTCCCTGTTGTCTCCTTCCGTTTGCAAGTAGAAGTGAGATGAAATCTACCCCTAGGAAGGGAAATTCTCTCCTGTAAGAGTTAATATGGGAAAAACGTTTCTCCTTTCCACTGATGCTTTCCAATCCTTGTTCCACAAAAAAACCCAAATTTTCTAAAAACATTTTTCATTGGGACAAAAAGTGAGGTGAAATCTTCTGAAGAGGAGGAAAGACAGCAAAACAAATGTCACAGGGGTGATAACCCTTCCCTATGTTTTCCAAAAAGCTTAAAAAAGATTTTTTGGCTGGAGCTAAACACGTTAAAAATGTACCCGTTCAAAATTACAAAGAGATTCTACTTAACAACAAACCTACAGTCCCTGTCTTGTTTGCACCGCCTGTATACTGCTGTTCAGAGTATATAGGGCCTGGTGGCCCCACACCTTTCCTTATTTTAATTTGGGTGCGGGGTTCCCCTTAATATCCATACAAGACCCAAAGGGCCTGGTAATGGACTGGGGGGTACCCATGCCGTTTGTTTCACTGATTTTCATCCATATTGCCAGGACCCAACATTACATTAAACCCGCAAGCAGTTTTAAATGAGATTTTTCCTTTAAAAATGACATTTGGTGCAGGGACTGTTCTAAACACGGGAAACACGCGTCACTTTACAGACATACTATAGACACCCCTCAGGTACGATATTTAAAGGAATATTTCACTTTTTTTTTTTTCACTTTAAGCATTATTAAAATCACTGCTTCCAAAAAAACGGCCGTTTTTAAAGGTTTTTTTTGCATTGATACATGTCCCCTGGGGTAGGACCCGGGTCCCCAAACCCTTTTTAGGACAATACCATGCAAATTAGCCTTTAAAATGAGCACTTTTGATTTCGAACGTTCGAGTCCCATAGACGTCAATAGGGTTCTAACGTTCGTGCGAACTTTCGGTCCGTTCGCAGGTTCTGGTGCGAACCGATCCGGGGGGTGTTCGGCTCATCCCTACTGTTGAACGCCTTGTTGGCATCAAGTGATAGTAGAGCCCTGTGACCCCCATTGTCCGCATGTAGTTGCATGTTCAGAAAAAGGCGTCTGAGATTAGTGGCTGTGGATTTTTGTGGCCTAAAACCAGCCTGGTCAGGAGACTTTGATCCCGTTGACCCGGAGTGCCAAGACCTTGGCCAGGATCTTAATATCGCTCTGGATTAGGGAGATGGGTCTATAGGAACCCGGGTCAACCTGATCCTTCCCAGGCTTAAGCAATAGTGTCACATTCACTCTGGCCATTGAGGGTGGGTGGCACCCCTCTTCAATGGAGGCATTGAACACCTCCAGCAACCTTGGCAGTACCTGTTCACCGTATTGGGTAAAGACCTCCATGGGGAGACCATCCTCTCCGGGGGCATTGCATTTGGGAATGGAGCATGCTGCCTTCTGTAGCTCCTCCAAAGTTAGAGGTGCTTCTAATAGTTGTCTATCCCCCTCAGACATGGAGGGTAAGTCAATACCAGAGAGGTAATTCTCAAGATCAGTATCTGAATAATCATCCCTCAACCCATAAAGGTCTGTGTAGAAGGATGCCAGTGGATTTGTTCCGGATCGTTAACTACTCAGCCACTGCAAGAGCGGATTGCCCAGAGAGCCAGGGATTGTTGCTGAGATCTAGCAATTTTCACCAGTAGGTGTCCCGTTTTTTCTCCCTCCTCATAGAAAGCAAGCTTGGTGAAGAACCTCTTATGTCCTGCAGTGGAGGATCTCAGGCGATCCAAGGAATCCTGGGCCAACATTCATGCCTCCCTTGCAGAGTCCATTGGGTCCTGAGTCCTGTGGCCCTCTGGTTGATTACCCAGCCCCCCACCTCACTACCCAAGGCCCCTTGGAAGCTCAACACATTCTGGCTCAAACTGTTCACCTCATCAGATAGTTCCAGCTGTCGTACCTGATCTCCCACCTGCTCCAGCAGAGCTGAAGAGTTCCGTTTGACATGTGTGATTTCTGCAATGAACACCCCTCTGAGGTATGCTTTGAACATTTGAGATTGGAAAAAGCCATCAATGTGGGCTGCTATTCGTTCTGATGAGGTGAACAGTTTGAGCCAGAATGCGTTGAGCTTCCAAGGGGCCTTGGGTAGTGAGGTGGGGGGCTGGGCAATCAACCATAGGGCCACAGGGGAAAGATTAGACACTCCATTGCAGAAAGTATTCCATCCTGGAGGTATAGTCAACTATATTGGGATTGCCTACACACAGATCAATATGTGACAGGGAGCCATGGATTACGTATAGACCATATATCCATCCAGCTCACCTTAGAGAGCAGGCGGCTGAAAGCTGTACCCCTCCCACACCTGGGGGGGGGATTGGGGGGTGCCTATCCAATGTGGGGTCTAGGTAGCAATTCAAGTCCCCCATAATTAACACTGGGATATCAGACTTGTTCGCCAGGTATGACAGCAGCAACTGCAGCACATCCCGTGAGAACGGGGGTGGAATGTACACAAAAGCTAGAAGCAAGGTTATGGTAAACAATTTGCAGTAAAAAAATACAAATCTGCCAGAGGCAACGCTTTGTGTATCAGTACACTCACTCCGCAGGAATAAGCAGAATGAGTCCCCTAGGTATCCAACCAGTCTGGGCACGTCGAGTAGTCAGTAGAAAATGCATTAAGCATAGCATGCCCCTCAAGGAAGCTGCGCAAAAACATTGTGAATAGGAGGCAGTCAATCTCGCACAACTGCGCAGTGTACGAACTGAAGAAAAAAAACCAAATTGATGCAAAAGATATCCTGGGATACAGCCACGGTCAACCGGACATAGCTAACGCTTCCCAGGCATTGTAGGGTATATGTTCCATCATATCTTCTCGTGCCAACCGGGCACCGAAACAAAGGCCATGTAACCCATGACCACAAGCAACCAACACGGTAATCGCCTGGTATAAGCAGCAGAACCAAAAGTGAAAAGTGGAAAGTGTGTAGTCACTCGCTGTGTAAAGATTTCAGGAATAGTTTCTCTGTATAAGGCAAACTGTATAAGGGACTTAGTGCCAGACATTCCTCCGTTCCTTGTATTTCCTAGCAGGGCCCATCCTGCACCCTATTCAATGAGGCTGCAGATGGGCACAGTGAGGCTGCAACTGGGCACAGTGAGGCTGCAACTAGGCACAATAAGGCTGCAAATGGGCACAGTGAGGCTGCAGATGGGCACAGTGAGGCTGCAGATGGGCACAATGAGGCTGCAGATGGGCACTGTAAGGCTGCAAATGAACACAGTAAGGCTGCACATGGGCACAGTGAGGCTGCAAATGGGCACAGTGAGGTTGAAGATGGGCACAATGAGGCTGAAGATGGGCACTGTTGATACAGGTGGGCACAGTGAGTCTGCAGATGGGCACAGTGAGGCTACAAATGGGTACAGTGAGGCTGCAAATGGGCACAGTGAGGCTGCAGATGGGCACAGTGAGGCTGCAGATGAGCATTGTTTACCCAGTAGCTGCTGCAATTCCCACCCTAGGCTACTCGAGCCAATACGTTTCCCAGTTTTTTGTGGTAAAATTAGGTGCCTCGGCTTATATTTGGATCGGCGTATACTCGAGTATATATGGTAAGTTAGCGCAATTTGTTTGTATACTATGAAAGATGATGTTACGCCGAGTAATTAGATACCTAACATGTCACACTTTACAAATGTGCACATTTGTGGAATGGCATCAAACTTCAGTAGTTAAAAATCTCCATAGGCGTCACTTTAAATGTAGAGCTGTGTAACCTGTGTGTATCTGGCTATGATACTAGCCAGTGCCTCACCAGCCACTGACCTCACTGCACGTCCCTGACCCAAATCTTAAAAATACATTTGGACAGGGCTGTACAAATGCCGTAGCTTTGATGCTTTACCTCACAGCTGCAACTTTTTTTTGTAATTTCTTTAGCTGCAGCATCGCCTGTCAAACTCGCCTATTGATTTCAATGGGGCCACTCTGCAACTGCAAGCCAAACTCGCTTGCAGTAGCAGCATAGCCTAACAATGTAAAAATACCATTCAGCAAAGTAAAAGAAAAAAAAACAAGGAGGCTGCAGTAGCACCTCATGAATGCCTGTCAGCTGCTGCTATACCACTTGTTGAAAAGCAATCCACCACAGATCACTGTTCAGAGGGCAGTAAGCATTACCACAGATGTGAAAGAAACTTGAAACACATTATCCATTTCATACTCACCACCAACCATGTCACTCCCCAGCCACTTTCCATGTTAGCCACCTCCCTTCAACTTATATCACAGGTGACCATTTCCCAACCTGCAGGTGATAGACCTTACTATAAAAGATATCACTCCCAATTACTCCCCCCACCCTCCATGACCACCTCTCAGCCCCCTGCTGACAGACCTCTATCCCCAGCCTGTCCCCCACACACCCTCACACCTGCTGACCTATGGATGGGGGAATCACTCCTGCAGTGTTATTGTGTTCTGCCAGTGGGGAGCCTTCCCAACCCACAGAATGCAATGATTAGTGTTGCTAACTATAGCTGGCAGCACTGACTGTTTTGGGAAAAACCTGACAGGCTGGTAGTGCTCAAGTCGATTAATAGATTGACTTGTGTACAACCAGCTAGCCCATACATAGATCAACTATGGCTGGTCTCTGCTTAATTGTCTTAATTTCAATTCATGTATGGCCTGCTTAACCACTATGCAGTCCTTAAACATCCTTCCACAAACATTTACATTCACACTCCTCTCCTGTACATACTGCTCACTGTCATACCCTCTACACTCCTTTCCTGTACATACTGTTCACTGTCATACCCCCCAAACTCCTCTCTTGTACATAATGGCCACTGTCATAAACTTCTCTCGTGTACATAGTGCCCATTGTAATACTCTTTACATTCCTCTCCTGTGCATACTGCCCACTGTCATACCCTCCACACTCCTCTCCTGTACATATTGCCTCCTGTCATACCCTCTACACTCCTCTCCTGTACATACTGCCCACTGTCATACCCTCCACACTCTTCTCCTGTACATACTGCCCACTGTCATTCCCACCATAGTCCTCTCCTGTACATACCGCCCACTGTTACACCCTCCACACTCCTCTCCTGTACATACTGCCCAATGTCATACCCTCCACACTCCTCTCCAGTACATACTGCCCACTGTCAACCCCTCCACACTCCTTCCCTGTACATACTGCCCACGGTCAACCCCTCCACACTCCTCTCTTGTACATACTGCCCACTAGCATACCCTCCACACTCCTCTCCTGTACATAGTGCCCACTGTCAACCCTCCACACTCCTCTGCTGTGCATACTGCCCACGGCCATACCCTGCACACTCATCTCCTATACATACTGCCCACTGTCATACCCACCATAGTGCTCTCCTTTACATAGTGCCCACTGTTATACCCTCCACATTCCTCTCCTGTACATACTGCCCACTGTCATACCCTCCACACTCTTCTCCTGTACTTACTGCCCACTGTCATACCCACCATAGTGCTCTCCTGTACATACCACCCACTATAATACCCTCCACACTCCTCTCCTGTACATACTGCTCACTGTCATCCCCTCCACACTCCTTTCCTGTACATACTGCCCACTGTCATCCCCTCCACACTCCTCTCTTGTACATACTGCCCACTAGCATACCCTCCACACTCCTCTCCTGTACATAGTGCCCACTGTCAACCCTCCACACTCCTCTGCTGTGCTTACTACCCACTGTCATCCCCATCCACACTCTTCTCCTGTAATACTGCCCACTACCATACCCTCCACACAACTCTACTGTACATAGTGCCCACTGTCAACCCTCCACATTCCTCTCCCTCACCTGCACATACTTCCCACTTTTATACCATCCATACTCCTCCCCTATGTCTCTTACCCACAAAAACAGTTCTTAAAAAATTAAATTGAATATCCTTAATGTTACCAGCTCTAGAATAGACATGCTTTAGTTCAAATAAAGAAAATCTTCCCAGTCCTCATATTTGTTCTGCCCATTATTAGTACTAATTTAATTTTGTTATTACTATTGTGATGTATAGAGGAACATAGGGGATGTCAGCTACTCTAAATATATCACTGGTAGAAAAAGTGTCCCTGAAAATATTTTTGAAATGTTGCCAACAATGCACTTGGGCACTGCCCAAGGGCCATCAGGTCAATAGGGGGTCCCATAAGAGGCTCCTGGGATCCTGTTATATTAAAGCGGTAGTAAACTTTGCTAACATTACTACTTTTTAAAGGTCCTGAGGTAGGTTATGCCATAATGTACACGTATGTACAGCATATTAGCACATTAGGGTTCACCTACGTGTCAGACTGAGCCCTCCAGCGCTGCGATCAATCAGGTGGGTCCCAGGTGCTTCCATCCACACCCTGTCTTCCTTCCGGGTTCTGTGCCAGCGGTCACTTGCCTTGGCCGGGCTGCGTTGATGTCACTCCTACGCATGCACATGTGCATCCTCTCTCTCTCATCCACCCTCTCTCTCTCATTCTCCCTCCCTTACCCCTCACCCCTCTCTCATCCCCTTTCTCTCTCTCTCTCATTTTGTTTGCATTTTTATTTATTTATTTATTAATTAATTTATTTTTTTATAAAAAGCCCCACCAAAATCCCCAGCACCAGGCCCATGATGTTCTTAATCCAGCCCTGCACAGAGCACCCCTTATATTTGAGTCCACCTTACAGTAGTGTACTCAGTGGCAGGAGAGAGAAGGTTGGGAGGGGGGAAACTCACTCACCCCAGGAAGGAGGCTCAGTAGTCTGCTTATTTCCTACATATTGTACAGTAGTTGCCGGCTGCTGAGCTTTCCCTTTCTGAGCACAGCGTTACTGGGGATTGGAGTGTGGGTGGGGCCGTGGGCACACAAAGGAGGAGTGGGGGGGGAGCAGATCTAGGTCTCTCTCTCCTCTCCTGTCTGTTCAAGGTGGGTGGGCTATTAGTGTGAGAGAGTGTAAAAGACACTCTCTGCTTACAACTCCCGCCAGCAACACTGCTGTGGAGGCACGGTCCGGGCTCTTGGGGCATTCCACAGTGGCAAAACACCAGGGCCCAATTGCAAGTGCAACCTTTGTGACCCTGATAGTTCTCCCACTGAATCAAGCTAAGAACGGATTGTTCCCTTACCAAATGTAGCTTTGGATTGCTTTGAGATGTCAACAAACACACATTCTCATTTCAAGTATCAACAACATCTACTATCCTCTGGGTTTCATAGCACCCGCTCAGGGTAAGACCCCATACACACTATTAGATTTTCTGCAGATTTTTGTCTTCAGATTTACCAAGACCATGTAGTGCAAGGGCCTGCCTGATTGCATACAAATTGAAACTCTTAAGGTTTGACCTCATATTATATGGTTTTGGTAAATCTGAAGACAAAAATCTGTAGAAAATCTAATAGTGTGTATGGCTCTTTACACAACTTACTTCTGAAACACAGATTGGGACACCCCATTACCCAGAAAGAAACAAAAAAGATGGGAATCATGGAAATAGTCCCTGAAAGCACTAGAACAACTCCAGGTACTGCACTCTTAAGCCGCGAACACATGGGTGGACTTTTCGACTGGACTGGTCCAAGTCCGGCGGACAATTCGACCGTGTGTGGGCTTCATCGGACCTGCATTGGACTTTTTCGGTCAAAAATCTGATGGACTTTAGATTTGGAACATGCTTCAAATCTTTCCTACGGACTCGAGTCCGGTCTAAAAATCTGCTCGTCTGTATGCTAGTCCGACGGACATCAACTTCCTTATTTTAGTCCAGTCGTACGTCATCACGTACAAATCCGTCGGACTTTGGTGTGATCGTGTGTAGGCAAGTCTGGTCGTTAGAAAGTCCATCGAAAGTCCATCGAAAGTCCGTTGGAAAGACCGTCGGACCTTTGTTGTCGAAAAGTCCGACCATGTATTGCATTTCTGCATCTCTAATGAATGCCACCAGAAGACAGATCCATGGTTTCCCTGATGCTTCCATTTAAGCAATAGCTGTGGTAGCCTACATCAAAGTTATAGATCCAGGAGACAACGAAAGTATGGGTTTTATCCTTGGTAAGGCCAAGCTGACCCCAAAATCAGAACATACTATTCAAAGGCTTGAAATCTGTGCATTATATGACAGTGTGTGTGTGTGATGCCTACTTGATTGGGTACCATCGCCAAGGCCCCGCTATAAGCTTACCAATTTTTACATATGGTGGCAGCATTTTTTTTTCAGGCTTTTTCCCTTTATGTTCACTGGGTAATCCTGCAGTTGGCACATTTTATGCTCATGGTTGACCATGCTTACTTACTCCACCGTATCTATGGAGGGAGTCATGGTTGTCACCCATGCTGGACTTGTCTGCTTTTGTTCTGCTGTACTACATGGGGGTTGATGGGATTAGTAATTTACACAAGAAAGATATCATTATTTGCCCATGTTTAATCCCGCTGGAAGTGAAAAGAACACTGAATTTCTGGCAAGATCAACCAGTATTTTCTGTACCTTGTCCATACTGAGGAATGGCTTTTTCATATCTGTGTTTCAGGCTGCAAATTATATTGAAAATGAGTCACATGTCAACTCATTCTTTATGTCGGCATAACAACCTAATGTTGGCATACTCTATTACTTATGCTTTTATGATATAAAGTAATGTATACTTTAAACTTTTGTGTGACAATCTAATAGAGTTCATTTCAGATGTGTTGGATTCATCCTCTTTGCTCATTACTACCAGCAGGGGGCTAATGACTTTCAGCAGGTCTGGTAGACGCTTCATGCCGCTATATCTAAGTTGACACCTTGACAACAGGGGGTTTCACACAGGTGTTCTGGAGGAAGAAGACTGTAGGAGATATTACAACCATTAAAGTGCAAGTCTAGCATTTCATGTGACATCAGTGATAATCAACACATGCCATTAATTGTCCCCAAAGCATCTGCTGAATCTCTTCCCTTTGGAACAAAGCAATTCACACTTTCCTTTTGTTTCATCGCTGAAATCCTTTAGTACAAAACTTTAGATAATGCAAGTGTAAAGATGCATTTTATTTATAGCATTTGTGACTGTCAGGAACACATCGGTGGCATGATCTTTGTCAGAACATTCCAGACATCTGCAATATCTGAACAGATGGACCACTAGGCCATTTTTAGTACATGTCACTGCAAAAGTGTAATAGAACAAAATTGTCTATAGACAAAAAAAGTGTAATAGAGCCAAAGTGTGTTAACTGTATGTGTGTGTTAACTGTATGTGTGTGTTAACTGTATGTGGTTAATTTATGCAATTTTAGAGGTCAGTTTATAAAAAAACTGTTGGACGAATATCACAAGCATTTGCCCACCTGTGTCCCTGTATTTTGTCTAATAGGTTTATTTCTTATGATTGTCAGCTCCATCTAGTGGCCATAATTCAGTGTTGTCCTGATTGAGGTAGCTAATTGAGGAGCCAACAATTATAGGAAATAAATTGATTGGACAAAATCTAGAAAAAAAAATTGTTACTGGTGGGACAATGCTTGTGTTCAGTGATTTTTTTTTTAAATAGACCCCTACAGAGTTATTATATGTATTTTACTGTATTTGTATTACTATATATGTAATAATATATGTATTACATTTTTTGCTCAGGTGATCTGTATCATTTTCTAAACAGTTTCTGTGACATAGGATTGGGCAAACTTTAACACGTACCTGATATTCCCAAGTTATCCCCCCTGACAGAACACCGCAGTCAGAGCTTACAGCCATTGGGTTCTCCAGCATAGGCGTGTACAGGGAGTGTGCCAGGTGTGCTTGGGCACATCCTAATCACTATGTACGGTGACGATTCCCCCTACTGCACAGGCTTCGCCTCCCCCCCTTGTTGGCCCCCCACTCCACAGTGCTGCCGGCTCCCTTCCTCTCCTCTCCCCCCTGGCTGCTGCGGGGTTTGTTTCAGGATGAAGAGCGGGGGAAGGAGCTAGTTAATATGTAATTTACTGGCCCCTTTCTTTTCTAAATGAACACAGTGAACACACTCGCTCACTGTGTCCAATCATACCTGAAGCATAGTAAACTGTGTTTACCATGCTTCAGTTTGTGTTTGAACAGGAAGTTACTCAGTACAGAGCACTTCATATTCATTCAATGTCCCGTGCAGCTGAGGCTGCAGAGAAAGGCATGTGTGTTTGAGCTTTGGGGTGCACACCCTAATTCAATAGGCTGCGCACACACATGTTCTCCAGCATGTTCATTTGACAGAAGTCGGTCGTGAGATCGGCTTCTGTCAGACAAGAACCTGTTCTCAGGTTTCTACAGGACCAGCTGATTTCAGCCCATGTGTACAGGGCCTTAATCCCTGTTGTAAGCTGACAGCACACTGTTTGCTAAACTACTCAAACACTCCTGCTTTCAGATGTCTACACTATACAAGCTAATTATTCTATAGCCTAAGATAAAAACAAGAAGAGTGTAGAGGATGTAGGGAAGCCCCGAATTTCTGTAAATAGTAACATTTTTGTTTTGCACTTATCAAACTGATATAAGGAAATGCTTACAATGGTATATGTAACAATCAAAAAGGGAACAAATAAGAGAAATAAGACGAACAAATAAGAGAAGTTGATTGCTAGGACTTACATACAGTTAAAGGCTGTATTCACACACAAAGGACAGCTGCCGGAGAGATAAACCGCAGCAGTTTTCTCTCCGGCAGCTGTCTTTTAAAGCTGCAGTAGGGGGCGGTGTGGTGCCTGGTCACTGCACATAATGTAAATACAGCCTTACTGTTGCTGCAAATTCAACTGCAACCTATATTTCCTCTGGTTCTACAATGCAGCCTCTGTGGGCCTCTAAGGCATCCACATTTCCAGGAATGTGCCAAGCCTGAATCCAGGCCTTTTTTAAAGCAATCTACTGAGCTTGCCGGAACGACCTCTGTAAGAGTCTATTCCACATTTTCACAGCTCTTACTGTAAAGATACCTTTCCATATTTGGAGATTACTTCTCCTTTCTGCCAGACGTAAAGAGTGCCCCCTTGTCTTCTGTGATGACCTCAAAGTGAATAACTCAACACCAAGATCACTATATGGACCACTTATGTATTTGTACATGTTGATCATATCCCCCCTTAATCTCCTCTTCTCAAGAGGGAAAATAGGGTTTATTAACCCCTTGTGATAGCAATTAAGTACAAATAAATATAAAAATAAAAGAAAAACGTTAAAAATGATGAGCTGTAAAGGCTTTTAAATCTTCACCTATGGGGATTTTTGGGCACCATCGTTTTTGGGGATATGACGGGCGCACAAAATTTTAAGATATGGAACGTTTGGAATCTATTTACTCTATGCAACCTCATCTTTTATACATATATTTTTTTTGGTTAACAAAAGGTTTTTATTAACCGCTTCACCCCCGGAAGATTTAACCTCCCTCCTGACCAGAGCACTTTTTACAATTTGGCACTGCGCCGTTTTAACTGAAAATTGCGCCGCCATGCATTGCTGTACCCAAACGAAATTTGCGTCCTTTTTCCCCCACAAACAGAGCTTTCTTTTGGTGGTATTTGATCACATCTGCAGTTTTTATTTTTTACGCTATAAACAAAAAAGAGCGACAATTTTAAAAAGAAAAACAATATTTTTTACTTTTTGCTATAACAAATATCCCTAAAAATGTTTTTAAAAAACAAATTTCTTCATCAGTTTAGGCCAATATATATTCTACATATTTTTGGTAAAAAAAAATATAAGCGTATATTGATTGGTCTGCGCAAAAGTTATAGCGTCTAGAAACTATGGGAAAGATTATGGCATTTTGATTACTGCGACATTGCGGCGGACAGATCCTACAATTTTGACACATTTTTGGGACCATTGACATTTATACAGCGGAGCTAAAAAAATGCACCAAACTGTGTTCCCTAGTTAGTGTTTCTAACTGTATGGGGATAAGACTGACTGGGGGAGAAGACATATCACATATCACTGTTCCTACTTAGTAGGAACAAACAATATGCCTCCTCTCCCCTGACAGAACAGGGATTTGTGTGTTTACACACACAAATCTCTGTGCTGGCTCTTGTGGCTGTGATCACGGGTAGCCAGCGGCAATCGCACCTGCCGGCACGCGTATCGGGTCCCCCGCTGTGCAGCCCCCTGGTGGCTCTTAAAGGGGACAATGTACTCCATAACATGGGGTTTCGCCCAGCAGAGCCATTCTGCCAACGTATATCGGTGTGAGCCAGTCGTCAAGTGGTTAAACAATTAACATATACAATAGATTCATACATGTTGTCAAGGCAATACATCTATCACATGTGAAAAATAAAGTTATATCTCAGTTACATAGTAAAGTCCAGGTTTAACCGCACTACAAACAGAGATACGTCTATCAAGGCACAGATGGTGATTCCTGCATGGCAATGAAGATTTGGTTAAACTACAGTCAATGAGGAACTCTTAGGGGGGACCAACATGGTGTTTATGTACATGTTTCTGAATCTTGTAGCCAACGATCTCAGATTTTATTGTACTTGGTTTGACACCCCCTGTTTATAAACAATGATTTTTTGTAGGGAAGGGTATTATTCACATCTACTTTCCAGTCAGTAAAACTAGGAGGTTGTGTTCTCATCCATTGTCTAGCAATGATTTTCCTGGCCAAGAATAGTGTTTCATGTGATTGGGGATGAGTCAGTGGGGATCCCAAAGTGTCTTGTAGAAAATATACAATATGCTTTTAACATACTAACATTACAAGTAATACTTGTAACAACAGGCATGTCCAAATTAGATGAAAGAACGTACCCACTTCCTGATGGCACAACAGGCAGTTGGTAGATTGCCCCCTCCGAAATCTAGATACTCAAAGAGGGGTGAGATATGCTTGATGTAAGATATAGATTTGAAACCCTCAATCAATTCTTTATCCTCCAATGCTCCCACCTCTCTCTCCCAGCGGGGTTTAATATCTCAGCTTTTATATTTTAACCAAAAATGGGTATTAAATGGGTATTAAATAAGGTTGTTGTAGGGTTGTTTGCGCTAAAATGCATTTTATTATATTTTTTCCTGAAAACTTGCATTTAATAAACAGTTGCGCAAATATCATGTGGAACAAAAATTCGCAACTATCACCTTTTTATTCTACAGGGCCTCTGCTTTCAGGAAATATATAATGTTCTATTTAATTAATTTTATTGACAAAAATTAAGATTTTTACATGTATGCGAAAAATAAAACAAAAAATGCTCTGGGGGTGAACTGGTTATTGGAGAGTAAACTTGAATGGGGTTGGGAAGATATGGGGGGCCCAGAACAGTAGTTGTATGTAACTTGAGGACTTGAAACTGTCTCTGCTACCAAAAAATCACACAGCTGTCCTCCCGTAGATGGATCAGCTCAACTGGTAAAGAAAATGCCGCGTACACACGAGCAGACTTTACAGACTTTACGACGGACTTTCCGAATGAACGGACTTGCCTACACACGATCAACCAAAGTCCGACGGATTCGTACGTGATGACGTACACCGGACTAAAACAAGGAAGTTCATAGCCAGTAGCCAATAGCTGCCCTAGTGTCGGTTTTTGTCCGTCGGACTAGCATACAGACGAGCGGACTTTTCGACCGGACTCGAGTCCGTCGAAAAGATTTGAAACATGTTTCATTTCTAGGTCCGTCTAACTTTTGGGGAAAAAAGTCTGCTGGAGCCCACATAAGATCGAATTGTCCGACGGACTCCGGTCCGCCGAACCAAGTATGCCATAAAGTCCGGTCGTGTGTACACGGCAAAAGAGTTCAAAACACTGAATGCAGGTGCTTTCCTTCTGTGGAAAATATGCCAAGGCACCTGGCTTCCCCTTAGAACCCCCAAGCAAGAGGTGTAGGGCAGATGTACTGGCTTTAGCCCAGGTTCACATTAAGGGCGGGTTTGAAATTGTGCGTGTTCAGCTGAACTCGCACGATTTCAAACCGGCAACGCAGTTCAGACTGCAATGCCGGTTGATCACGTGACCACTGTGAATAGCTGTCACAGCGGTCACGTGACTAAAAGTTAGACATGTGGCTAGGGTTGCCACTTTTTCTTCAAGCCAAAACCAAAGATTTTAGCGGAGCAACGCAAACATTTTTTTTTAGTATACACCATAGGATTGTAACAGACCTGGGACACCTTTGGGCGCTTCAAAGGGAATAGCAATGCGGCACACATGGTGCCCCCTCACCCTTCTGTCCGGCCCTGTTATAAACCACATTCCTGTCTGAATAATGTGTCCGGGTTTAAGGCGGACTGAAACCCGGACACATGATTCAAAACCCGGACTGTCCAGGTGAATCCCGGACAGGTGGCAACCCTACTTGTGGCTTGCGATCATTACTAGTAAATGGGAGCTGTTTTCGAGAGCGCACATATTTGTAGTGTGGGTGTTCCACCCTCTTTGACACATATGCATTACGTGGGAGGCAAAAGGTTAATAGGAACCACAGTTTACTATAAATTAGAATCCATTTGCTATATGCCGAAAAAATGAAAACCTCTTTAAATTCCAAGTTGTAAAATGTATAACAATCTGTGTTTCCAGAATCCCTATGCATTTATTTCTGTGTACAATTCTGGAAATAATAATCACAGCTGTATCAGCATGGCACACTTAAAAACCTATTTTTGGGAGCTGCACATGTTAAAATCAAGGTACCAACCTGAGCCATTTCTTATAATAGGTTAACCTTATAAAAACAATTATCAGGGGCTGTTTATGCAAGTTGTTAATCTTAGTATCCTTGGCGGTGAGCATGCTGTGATTGCCATGGAAGCAATGTAACAAAATCCTTTTATTAGTAAGTTTTCCAAATTAACTTTTCGAAATGAACCATTTTTTTTCAGCTGGAAAATGTTTTGCACATGTTGTAAATAGTTCAGGTCAGGAGATAACAGGTGTTAGAAGCAGAAAAAGATATGGAAATATCTCCAATTACATCATTAGCTAAGTAAATTCAAACTTTTTCAAATAAATTTTAGGCCTCTAGAGCTGCACGATTCTGGCTAAAATGAGAATCACAATTTTTTTGCTTAGACGATAGATCACGATTCTCTCACGATACTCGCTGCGTAACATCATCTTTCACATTAAAACAAAAAAAATTGGGCTAACTTTACTGTTTCGTGTTTTTTTTTTTTATTCATTGAAGTGTTTTTTCCCAAAAAATTGCATTTGAAAGACCACTGGGCAAATACAGTGTGACATAAAATATTGCAGCAATTGCCATTTTATTCCCTAGGGCCTCTGCTAAAATACATATAATGTTTGGGGGTTCCAAGTAATTTTCTAGCAAAAAATATTGATTTTAACTTAAGAAAGAAGTGTCAGAAAAAGATTTAGACTTTAAGTGGTTAAACTTCCTGCATTTACACCTTGTTGAAAACTTGGCAGACTGCCAGGATTATTTATTTACACAGAATTTCTATCCCTTTGATCTAAGAAGGAAGCTTAGTTACAATGTTTCAAGTTAAAGACTTGGCAGAATGCCTGGATGCTTTCTTTTGACAGCTGAGTGAGCAGATAAAGTTTCTCCACTTGTTTATATGAAAGAATCTGCAACCTCTGCAGGAGAGATCGTCAGGGGGGGGTGAATCGAGATCACGATTTTTTAACAATTAATTGTGCAGCTCTAATGGACACAGGCACAAAAAATGTCTCAATTTACACCCATTTGGCATCTGAATGCAGCTCCATTAGCTTTAGCCAACTCATAGCCAATGTGTCCACGTACAGTGTCTTGAAAAAGTATTCATATCCCTTGAAATGTTCCACATTTTGTCATGTTACAACCAAAAACATAAATTTATTTTATTGGGATTTTATGTACTAGACCAACACAAAATGGTATATAATTATGAAGTGAAAGGAAAATGATAAATGGTTTTCAAATTTTTTTACAAGTAAATATGTGAAAAGTGTGGCGTGCATTTGTATTCAGCCCCCCTGAGTCAAGACTTTGTAGAACCACCTTTCTCTGTAATTACAGCTGCAAGTGTTTTTGTCAATGTCTCTACCTGATTTGCACATCTAGAGAGTGAGATTTTGGCCCATTCTTCTTTGCAAAATATCTCAAGCTCTGTCAAATTCAATGGAGAGCGTCTGTGAGCAGACAGCAGGGCCCTAGTGCATCTGCCATCCTTACATATGTCATTTTGGTGCCAGTGCTAATAGGTGTGCAAGTTCACACATGTGCATAGGCATTCGCACGATCGCGTGGACATGCCTGTTACAAAGGGTACTTGTGGAATTGTGCCCACGCATGTGTAATTGCCTCTGCCTTTGCACATCTGCTGCGCTAGGGCCAGCATGTCCCTGACAGTTTGTCTCGGAAGAACCTTCTCAGCTCCTTCAGTGCCACTTAATGGCCACCCTGTCAGTCAGTGCTGGGACGCGTTCATCTAGAGCCCAGGGCAAACATGCCAAATTGCGCCCCTCCCCCCCCCCCCCCCAAAAATGTGTGAGCATTTTGTGTTAGCAATCTGACCCCCAAAAAAATTAAGCACTAATCTGCATGCTTACCCCGGCACAGTGGTGTAGTGGGTAGCACTTTTGCCTAGCAGTAAGAAGGGTCGCTGGTTCGAATCCCAACCACGACACTACCTGCCTAGAGTTTGCATGTTCTCCCTGTGCCTGCTCGGGTTTCCACCGGGTACTCCGGTTTCCTCCCACACTCCAAAGAAATGCTGGTAGGTTAATTGGATCCTGTCTAAATTGTCCCTAGTATGTATGAATGTGAGTTAGGGACCTTAGAGTGTAAGCTCCTTGAGGGTAGGGACTGATGTGAATGTACAATGTATATGTAGAGCGCTGCGTAAATTGATGGCACTATATAAGTACCTGAAATAAATAAAATAAAAATAAATTCCCCCCCGCCCAGTACAAATCCACCCCCTGCTGAAACCCGCTTCCCAGAAAAAATATCCCCCCCCAGCTCAAATCCTCTAATTTCCCATATGCCCCCGGACAATTCTACCCCCAAAAAAAATTCCCCCCTCCTAGTACACATCCTCTACCCCTCTCCCCCTCCCCCACTGCAAATCCCCCAGCCAGCACAAATTCTCCCCAATCCCTCATCCTAGCACAAATCCCCCTAAAGTTTCCCTCCTAGCACAAATCCCCTCAATCATCCCTGCTAGAACAACCCCCCCAAATCTCTTCCCCCCCTACCTTTTCTAGCACAAACCTCTCAAAATACCCCCTCCTAGTACAAATCTTCTTCCCCCATTCCCCCTTCCAACACAAATCCCCTCAAATCAACATTTCTAGCACAGCTCCCCAAATTTCCACTCCTAGAGCAATTCTTATCCCCTGCCCCCTCCCAAATTTCCCCTCCCAACACAAGTCTCCTCCCCCTAACCTCTTTGTTGTGCCCCCCCCACCTCACATTATACCACACTGCCCAGGGCAGCTTCCCCTCCTGCCCACCCCTTGTCCCAGTCAGTCAACTATCCCTCCAGCAGATGTATCAGTAATGTAGGCCTTGCTTGTGTGGTGCCTTTTTTGTGCTGAAGGTATATCAATTCATGTCTGTGCTCAAGGGAAGCAACCTCCCAGTACTAGTTGGCCTGTTTATATTGCTTCCTCAATCCTATACATTGAGGACCAAAGAAGCATCCAACTGGGAACTGCATTGTGCCTGTGTGGAGCAGCAACAATACCAGTTACTGCAAGTCCGAAAATAAGAAAGAAAATTTGAACATAATTAGAAAGAATAACTAACTAATAATAACTAACTATTAAATTATAGGTATTTGAATTTCCTTTCAAATTTGGCTGTTAGTGAACGTAACGAACACAAATTTATCCGAGGTTACCAATTATCCGAAATAACGAATGCCGCATGTAAACGAATGGAACGGAACTAATAATAAATAATAATAATAATAATACATTTTTATTATTATTGTTATTTATTAATATTAATTTGTTACGTTTCATTCGTTTAGATGCAGGATTCGTTATTTCGGATATTTTGCATTCGTTACATTCACTAACAGCCAAATTTGAAAGGAAATTCCAATACCTATAATTTAACAGTTAGTAATAGTTAAGTTATTATTAGTTAGTTATTATTTCAGATTTTTCAAATTTTCAGGTTTTCAGATTTTCGAACTTTGAGTTTCCAAATATCCGAATTTTCAAATTAACGAATTTAAGATTTTCGTATTTAAGAATTTTGGAATATTCGAATATTTAGAAAAATTTGTTAAACGTATTTTCGTTAATTCAGGTGTTTCCAAATTAACAAATTTGTCGAAATTTGTTAAAAAACTAATTCAGAACAAAACGAATTGCACATGTCTAATAAAAAACCTTCTGTGTGCAGCAGCTCCCCCTCAGCCCCCCTAACACTTACCCGAACTCCCTCTTGATCCAGCGATGTTGCACGAGATTCTTTTTCTTTATTTAGAGACATATATACAATTACAAAGTGGATATTCAACTGATCTTTGTGATTTAGGAAATACTCTGTCTATGTTTTACAGATGTGATGAGTGTTAATTTGAGTATGTGCTGAGGACATCTGGTGGTCATACTCAAGTATAACATGATAGGAATGGGTATTCAAGACACCAACTTCCAGCCCCTCCTTGCTCCGAAGAAGCTTGCGCTCTTTAGCGGGGCGTAACATGTCAGCGTGACATCATCACCGTGGTTGGAGAGCTGTTTATACAGACACCCATGCTGATATTATAGCAGTTGGATAAGGGTCTACACTAGAGGGGAAACAACTACTGTAACTGTTTATTTGGCTGGACTATCTGCATCAACACGGGACTGACAGACAGTGAAAGCAAAGGTGTCATCTCACCAACAGGGAGTAAAGATCTTACCTTCCAAGGTTTGGCAATGATGGTTCTCTTATACCTCCTCCTGTCTTCATTGAGTAGACTTACTGACACCTGACACCTGATCTGCCCGTATATTCCCTGTTCCAAGAGACAGTTGAGTCTCTTTGGGGAGGAGTTCATCGTTGGTATCGTCTACCTCAGTGCAGTTCCAGCCTTTTCATTACACAGTTACATAGCCGATCCTGCAGCAGTGATCCATCCAAGCTTCAACTTTCTGTGACACCCACCTTGAATTATGGGCACTTCCTGTCCTTGGGGTGACCATCCAATGACAGATCCATGAACAGCAACCTATACATGGCTTCTTAGCAGTGATTACCCATTTGCAATCTTCATTATGCAATTTGTGCTTCACAATGTTCATCTCCATTAAAGTTCGATTCCTTTATTCCCCCATGTTCTGGTGGTGTGAATGAAAGACATTGAGAGAGGGGGCGGGGCCGGGTAGCTGCTCTGTGTCTGAATGGACACACGGAGCAGTGGCTCAGTTCAGGTGCCCCCATAGCAAGGTGCTTTCTGTGGGGGCACTTGGCAGGAGGGAGGGGCCAGGAGCACCGAAAAGGGACCTGAGAAGAGGAGGATCGGGGCTGCTCTGTACAAAACCATTACACAAAGCGGGTAAGTATGACATGTTTGTTATTTTTAAATGAAGAAAAAACAGAGACTTTAGTATCATTTTAAAGCAATAGAGCCTGGTGCAGAACATTCCACAGCGTAGGATTGGATAGTGAAGGAAAAGCAACCTATTGATGGGGTAAACCCTGTTTACAATGCGATAAAGTCTAATTAGCTTGCAGGGCTGCGTGGTTCTTTCTCAGTCTGTTTAATGTCGGGATACACAAGAAGCTATTATAAATACAAACTGACCTACTATTTAAAAATACATTGCTTTTAATGAAAACATGACTGGGCTTTTCTGTTTACATTTGTCACTTGCACTTAAGCCCCGTACACACGATCAGAAAATTATACTAAAAATACCGCTTTCTAATCAATCGTACGATCATCGGATCATTAGTACACAGCTTTCAAGAGCCGCTCATGACAGTTCATCTGATATTATCCGATTGGACATGCACAAATTGTATTTTTTTTTGCCAGATCAGATGATTTTCGTTTAATCAGTACAGTTGTTGTTCGAAAATGCAATACAAATGCATTACAACACATTACATCACTTCCGAATTTTTATTCTGTCGTACGGGAATTTTCGTGACTTTAGTAAACCCTTCAGGTTTGAGTCTAGCATGCAAAAAAAAAAACGGACAATCATTCGTCCAATAATCTCATCGTGTGTACCAGGCATTACATGTGTGTGTTTTTACTCAGAGTTGTAGGGTGTGGGTATTTGCACCTACCCTGAAGTCTAGGGGTAGGTTGTGTGGCCCTTAGGTTCCATCCTCCCCTACCTTACATAGTTACATAGTTAGTCAGGTTGAAAAAAGACACAAGTCTATCAAGTTCAACCAAAAAAAATAAAAAATACAATCCCATATACACAAACCTACACCCACAGTTGATCCAGAGGAAGGCAAAAAACCCCAGCAAAGCATGATCCAATTTGCTACAGCAGGGGGGAAAATTATTTCCTGATTCCCCAAGAGGCAATCAGATTTTCCCTGGATCAACTTTACCTATACATGTTAGTACCCAGCTATATTGTGTACATTTAGGAAAAAATTCACGCCTTTTTTTAAAGCAATCGACTGAGCTTACCAGATCCACCTCTGAAGGGAGTCTATTCCACATTTTCACAGCTCTTAAAGTGGGGTTCCACCCAAAAAACAAAAATACCTGGAAAAATTCTAAAAAACAAAAACAAAAAAACATTTGGATATTTTTTTTTTTCACTTACCTCTAAATGCCTGTTGCTAGGTGGTCCCTCGTAGTCTGCCTGTTCCTTTGCCTGGGCTGGTGACATCACTTCCCCCCAGGCACAGGAAGGGCTCCGCTCTGCTCCCTCCCTCCTGTCAATCATCTGGGACCCATTACAGGTCCCAGGTGATTGAGCGGCCAATCACGGCGCGCGGTGCCGCTCGCACATGCGCAGTGGGTGCCAGGCTGTGAAGCCACAGCCCGGCGCCCACAGTTGAAATGTCGGCGCCGACGAGCGAAGGGGGGGGACGAGCGGGGCTTCGATCCCCCGCATCGCTGGACCCAGGGACAGGTAAGTGTCCCATTAAAAGTCAGCAGCTGCAGTATTTGTAGCTGCTGACTTTTAATTTTTTTTTTTTTTGACGGCCCCCCTGGGTGGAACTCCTCTTTAAGCTGCGTACACATGATCAGAATTTCCGACGGGAAATGTGTGATGACAGGCTGTTGGCGGAAAATACGACCTTTTGTACGCTCCTTCGGACAATTGTTGCTGGATTTTACGCGGACAAATGTTGGATGGCAGGCTTTAAAATTTTTCACGGACAAATGTCTGTTGTCGGATTTTCTGAGCGTGTGTACACAAGTCCGTTGGACAAAAGTCCAAAGTACAAACACACCTGCTCAGAAGCAAGGATGAGCCAGAAGCGGTCGGTCTTGTAAACTAGCGTTCGTAATGGAGAATTAACATTCGTGACGTGGCAAATTATGAAATCTCGAAATGCAGCGCACAATTCTCTTCTTCTTTAATGGGATAATAATAAAGCTGCTTTGCTGGTGATACTGATGGAGTTATGATAAACGTATTTTTAAAAGGCTTTTATTTTCTAGTGATATCAAGAATAATATTATTATGAATTTTTTTTTTCTTTTTTTTTGGGCAACACCATTATCCCGTAGTTTTTAAAATCAAAGATACAACTATGTTGGTGTCCCTTGTTAATTTTACATTGTATTTTTTGAAATGTAACTGCTACTCCCAAACTGCCATTTGAAGTAAAACACATAGCCAAGTATTATTCTCCACATTTTTTTTTATTGTGCATTAAAAAAAGAAAACAAATAAAATTAGACATGCTATCTGCCAATAGAACTTAACCAAAAAGTGCATTCTATGCATCCAAAAATCTAGAAAATATATCAAATCATTATTCAACCAAAAAATAAAATAAAAGCCTCATGTTTGTGTCCTGCTTCTAAATATAGGGGGTCAACAATGCCAAGAGTTGGTGAAAGCAGGGGTCCGTCATCCGGAGATAATTCCAAAAATCATCATGTTTATTCTCCTGGAGCTCCCGCAGCAAAGGCATATGACATAATTGGTCATGATTAATAAAGCAAGCCAATTTTTGGTCCAAGAAATCCTCCTCCTCCTGTTCCTGAACTTGGGTCAAAGCAATAACTCCAAGGGCAATAATAAATAACACGTTTTCTCCTCCGATTCCACAACATGTCTGGTTGACGAACTGACAAACAGAAAAGCGCAAAATGAAAAGCGCAAATCAACACTTACCAGATTTCTACTAACACGAAATTAGCATAAGGAGCCCAAAGGGTGGCATAAAGAACTGAAAAACCACATAGTACGTCACTACGTTCGTGTTTGTTGGCTGACAATTCCTTGCCATTTGTATGCCATACAAAATCCAGGTACACGCCTTTAGACAAAAGTCCGAGGTTTTGTCTGCGGAAAATCCGATCGTGTGTACGAGGCTTAACTGTGAAGAAAACTTCTGTATTTAGAGATGAAATCTTTTTTTCCTCTAGACGTAAAGAGTGCCCCCTTGTCCTCTGTGATGACCTTAAAGTGAATAACTCAACACCAAGTTCACGATATGGACCACTTATGTATTTGTACATGTTGATCATATCCCCCTTAATCTCCTCTTCTCAAGAGGGAATAGATTCAGTTCCTCTAATCTTTCCTCATAGCTGAGCTCCTCCATGCCTCAGTTTGGTTGCCCTTTTCTGGGGGGGGTATCTCTGTTTAGGAGATCTCCTCACCTAGTACACATTGGTCGGCATTTGCTGACCATGAGTAGAGGGGTCCGCCATGCCTTGCCCCCTCAGGAGTCGTCACCCGGGGGAAGGGTCCTACTTCTCCAGGAACATACCATATGACACATAATAGTTCACTCTTTTAGTGTTTGCTCGCATGCTTTTTTTTGATACATTTTGGTGTTTTGTTTTTACACATCACACCACGGGATCAGGAAGAAAAGTAAAAAAAAAATAAAAAAAGGGTCTAGGTTAAATTGTACCATTTTATGTCTGCCTACACTTTTACTTTAGGAACTAAGAGACATTCACCATAATGACACACAAAATAAAGTTTATCATCAAATTTCAAACTTATAAAAGCTTTGTAATTTCATTATGGCTGCTATACACGCTCAAGCTGGAATGATTTACGCTCTTAGAACTTGGGGAGGCTGCACGCAACAGAGCACAGAATTCAGATCTGTGTAAAGTGAAATTGTTTGGTAAATTGAATGCTCTATCTCAGCTTGTTTAGTGTATTGTTCAGAATGTAGATCTGTAATGAATATAGTGCTTATCACACTGTTCCTTGTGGAAGAGAAGCTTTGTAACTTTTTTCTCAGTTCTTTTTGAAAACTGACATGTACTGTATATAACGTTTAGATTTTCATCATCTTAGCATGGTTCTGCCATTTCTAAAAATGTGAAGGTGAAGAATACTGTTTTTTCATTGTCAATATGTTTGCATTTACGTATTTAAGGGATTAGTTCACCTTTTTTCTTTAGAAAAAATGAAAAGCTGAACTTGTAGGTGCTTACAAGTGTTGTTTCTGAGTTTGTTCAGTTGTCCAAGCTACCCAGGTGAGAAGGGGTTAAACTAGGCTCTGCATTTTCCCAGCCATTGCTGGGGTTTCATTAAAAAGGGGGGAAGGCACTGCTCAGGTGGCTCTTTTTGACATGGATTGCCTAGATAGGAAGCAAGACAAGAGACATATAGTTACATAGTTAGGTGGAAAAGAGACACAAGTCCACCTAGTTCAACCAATAACTACAATTCCCATCATGCCTAGTCATGTCTTTTGAGTCATGAGTTTTACAATGCCTCATGGGACGTTTAGTTCCACAACAGCTGGAGGGCCATAGTTTGGAGACCCCGGACCCAGAGGAAGGTGACAAACCCCAGCAAAGCATGATCCAATTTGCTACAGCAGGGGAAAAAATCCTTCCTGATCCTCCAGGAGGCAATCAGCTATTCCCTGGATGAACTTTACCTATAAATGTTAGTACCCAGTTATATTATGTACATTTTGGAAAGTATCCAGGCCTTTCTTAAAACAATCTACTGAGCTGGACAGAACCACCTCTGGAGGGAGCCTATTCCACATTTTCACAGCTCTTACTGTGAATAAACCTTTCCATATTTGGAGATGAAATCTCTTTTCCTTTAGGCATAAAGAGTGCCCCCTTGTCCTCTGTGATGACCTTAAAGTGAATAACTCAACATCAAGTTCACTATATGGACCACTTATGTATTTGTACATGTTGATCATATCCCCCCTTAATCTCCTCTTCTCAAGAAAGAATACATTCAGTTCCTCTAATCTTTTCTCATAGCTGAGCTCCTTTATGCCTCATATCAGTTTTGTTGCCCTTCTCTGCGCTTTCTCCAGTACCCTGATATCCTTTTTGAGAACTTGTGCCCAAAATTGTACTGCATATTCCAGATAAGGTCTTAGTAATGATTTGTACAGGAGCAAAATTCTCTCTCTCTTTGGAGTCCATACCTCTCTTAACCTCCCCAGCTGTTTTCCCGAGTGTGGCTCGGGGTGAATCTTCAGTACCATAGTTACATAGTTACATAGTAGGTGAAGTTGAAAAAAGACACAAGTCCATCAAGTCCAAACTATGTGTGTGATTATGTGTCAGTATTACATTACATATCCCTGTATATTGCGGTCATTCAGGTGATTAATAGTTTCTTGAAGCTATCAATGCTCCCCGCTGAGACCACCGCCTGTGGAAGGGAATTCCACATCCTTGCCGCTCTTACAGTAAAGAACCCTCTACGTAGTTTAAGGTTAAACCTCTTTTCTTCTAATTGTAATGAGTGGCCACGAGTCTTATTAAACTCTCTTCTGCGAAAAAGTTTTATCCCTATTGTGGGGTCACCAGTACAGTATTTGTAAATTGAAATCATATCCCCTCTCAAGCGTCTCTTCTCCAGAGAGAATAAGTTCAGTGCTCGCAACCTTTCCTCATAACTAAGATCCTCCAGACCCTTTATTAGCTTTGTTGCCCTTCTTTGTACTCGCTCCATTTCCAGTACGTCCCTCCTGAGGACTGGTGCCCAGAACTGGACTGCATACTCCAGGTGCGGGCGGACCAGAGTCTTGTAGAGCGGGAGAATTATCGTTTTATCTCTGCAGTTGATCCCCCTTTTAATGCATGCCAATATTCTGTTTGGTTTATTAGCAGCAGCTTGGCATTGCATGCCATTGCTGAGCCTATCATCCACTAGGACCCCCAAGTCCTTTTCCATCCTAGATTCCCCCAGAGGTTCTCCCCCCAGTGTATAGATTGCATTCATATTTTTGACACCCAAATGTATTATTTTACATTTTTCTACATTGAACCTCATTTGCCATGTAGTCGCCCACCCCATTAATTTGTTCATGTCTTTTTGCAAGATTTCCACATCCTGCGGAGAAGTTATTGCCCTGTTTAGCTAAGTATCGTCTGCAAATACAGAGATGGAACTGTTTATCCCATCCTCCGGATCGTTTATGAACAAATTAAATAGGATTGGTCCCAGCACAGAACCCTGGGGGACCCCACTACCCACCCCTGACCATTCTGAGTACTCCCCATTTATCACCACCCTCTGAACACGCCCTTGTAGCCAGTTTTCAATCCATGTACTCACCCTATGGTCCATGCCAACGCACCTTATTTTGTACAGTAAACGTTTATGGGGAACTGTGTCAAATGCTTTTGCAAAATCCAGATACACCACGTCTACGGGCCTTCCTTTATCTAGATGGCAACTCACCTCCTCATAGAAGGTTAATAGATTGGTTTGGCAAGAACGATTCTTCATGAATCCATGCTGATTACTGCTGATGATATCATTCTTATTACTAAAATCTTGTATATAGTCCCTTATCATCCCCTTCAAGAGTTTACATACTATTGATGTTAGGCTAACTGGTCTGTAATTCCCAGGCATGTTTTTTGGGCCCTTTATAAATATTGGTGCTACATTGGCTTTTCTCCAATCAGCTGGTACCATTCCAGTCAATAGACTGTCTGTAAAAATTAGGAACAACGGTCTGGCAATCACCTGACTGAGTTCCCTAAGTACCCTCGGATGCAAGCCATCTGGTCCCGGTAATTTATTAATGTTAAGTTTCTCAAGTCTAATTTTAATTCCGTCCCCTGTTAACCATGTAGGTGCTTCCTGTGTTGTGTCATGAGGATAAACACTGCAGTTTTGGTTACTGAAGCCCCCCGATTCACTCGTGAAGACTGAGGAGAAGAATACATTCAATACCTCTGCCATCTCCCCATCCTTTGTAACCAGATGTCCTTCCTCATTCTTTATGGGGCCAATATGGTCTGTCCTCCCTTTTTTACTGTTTACATACTTAAAGAATTTCTTGGGATTTTTTTTGCTCTCCTCCGCTATGTGTCTTTCATGTTCTATCTTAGCCATCCTAATTTCACCCTTACATTTCTTATTGCATTCTTTATAAATTCTGAATGCTGTGGATGATCCCTCAACCTTGTATTTTTTGAAGGTCTTCTCCTTTGCTTTTATATGCATTTTTACATTGGAGTTAAGCCATCCAGGATGTTTGTTCGCTCTTAAATTTATTACCCAATGGGATACATTGGCTAATGCCCTTATTTAATATGCTCTTAAAGCAAACCCATCTCTCCTCTGTATTCTTTGTTCCTAATATTTTATCCCAATTTATGCCTTTTAGCAAGGTTTGTAGTTTAGGGAAGTTGGCTCTTTTGAAATTCAGTGTCTTTGTGTTCCGTTCATGTCTCCTATTTGTGTGATTTATACTGAAACTAATTGACCTGTGATCGCTGTTACCTAAATTGCCCCGTATTTCCACATCTGTTATCAGGTCTGTATTGTTGGTAATCAGTAGATCTAGTAATGTTTTATTTCTAGTTGGTGCGTCTACCATCTGACCCATAAAATTGTCCTGCAAGACATTAAGGAACTGGCGAGCCTTAAATGAATGTGCGGTTCCCTCCGCCCAGTCTATGTCTGGATAATTAAAATCCCCCATTATGATAACACTTCCCATCCTTGCTGCTAATCCAATTTGTGATAGGAGATCCGTCTCCACTTCCTCCCTCAAGTTAGGGGGCCTATAGCATACTCCCAGTATTATTTTCCCCTTAGCTTCATCCCTTTGGAGCTCTACCCATAAAGATTCCACCTCCTCCCTAGCCCCCTCAGTGATGTCATCTCTCACATTCACTTGTACATTATTCTTGATATATAGGCATACCCCTCCCCCTTTTTTACCCTCTCTATCCTTGCGGTATAGGGTATACCCTTGAATGTTTGCCAGCCAATCATGAGAGCTGTTGAACCAGGTCTCTGAAATTCCCACAAAATCCAAATCCTCCTTGTACAACAGTATCTCTAGTTCACCCATCTTGTCCGCCAGGCTCCTGGCATTGGTGAACATGCCACATAGTTTAGACCGGTCGCATATTGTCCTCGTATTGGGTGTTTCAAGATTGCAACTTGGACTTGCTACTATACTCACCTTGCGTTTTTGTGCTTTGGTTAACCTACCACTAATGCCCCCAATACTACCCTCTGGAATATCTTCCGCGCTGGCTATCACTGTCTCTGGACCCTCCTCCCTATCACCTAGTTTAAAAACCCCTCTAACTTTTTGGCCATCTTCATTCCCAGCAGATCTGCACCCTCCTCATTTAGGTGCAGTCCGTCCCTTCTATAGTACCGGTTACCGACTGAGAAGTCGGCCCAGTCCTCCAGGAACCCAAACCCCTCCTTACTACACCAGCTCTTCAGCCACTTGTTTACTTCCCTAATCTCCCTCTGCCTCTCTGGTGTGGCTCGATGTACCGGTAGTATTCCTGAGAACACTACCTTGGAGGTCCTTTTCCTCAATTTAGCTCCTAAGTCCCTAAAATCGTTCTTTAGGACACTCCATCTGCCTCTGACTTTGTCATTGGTGCCAACGTGCACCATGACAGCCGGGTCTTCCCCAGCCCCTCCCAGTAATCTGTCCACAAGATCCGTGATGTGCCGAACCCGAGCGCCCGGTAGACAACATACTGTTCGGCGCTTCAGGTCTTGGTTACAGATTGCCCTCTCTGTCCTTCTAAGAATTGAGTCCCCTACCACCAGAATCTGTCTTTCCTTTCCCTTTGCTGCCCCCCCACTCTCACTGGAGGAGTTCTTCCCCTGGCAGCTAGGAGAGTCCCTCATCTCCAGCAGTGCTGGTCCCTGACTGGTTACACCAATGTCACTCAATGGAGCGTACTTATTGGGATGCTCCAGTCCTGGATCGGCCTCCCTGGCACTTCCCCCTCTACCCCTCCTGACTGTCACCCATCTACTCTTTGCTAGTGCCTGCACCTCTTTGTCTCCACCCGCCTCTGTGCTGGCCCCTGCCGGCACCTGCCGTGTACGTTCCTGGCTCACCTTTAGTATGGAGGGACTTCTCAGTGCTGACAGTTGCTTCCCCAGATTCAGAACCTGGGCTTCCAGGGAAACAATGTGCTTACATTTTGCACAGCAGTATTCGCCCTCGATCGGATGATCAAGGAACGCAAACATGCGGCAAGTTGTACAAAGAGTCGCCTCTCCACACCCGCCGGGCATCGTACCTATTAAATTTAGTGAGGATTTGGGGATTTTACCCTGTCCAAATTACCTAACAACTAGCTTCCTGGCACTAATACTCAAGACAATACACAGGTACACGACAAGACAATACACAGGTACACAATACACAAGTACTAACGATCCACACACACTACTCAGACAACACTCAGATACTCACACTACCAAAAGCGGTTATCACAAGCCACACTCAGGATCGCATCGCAAGATCCAGGCAAAGTTACTTATCTTGTCCCCAGGATCCTGCGATTTCTTCCCACTGTGTGTGCGAGCCGTGTCTCTGCTCGATTCATCACAATGCTGAGCTCCATTCCCTGTGAGCGTTGCGACACACGGGGACGGAGCACAGCGCCAAATTAAAAAAGTTAGAAGAAGGGGGGCGGGAGGCTAACCTAGGTCATTGTAGCAGTGCCGCATCCTAATATACAAGATATAGATAAAGAATAAGGGTTCCCCTAGGCGGACTTTATAGGCACTGATATTTAAGCTTGATTGGAAATATATCAAAATGTGCAACAGTATAATAGTATACAACTTTTATTAAGAGATAATATTACTCACTGCCCATATTACTTACTCACTGCCCAGGAAATCGCTAATCACTTCAAAAACAAGATTAATACAATCCGTGATGAAATCTCCATTCTACAGGTATCTCCCCCAGCTAAGACCCCATGTCAACAGGTACAGTTGACACTCCCCCTATTCAAATCTGCTACTACAGACGAAGTTGCTAAACTCCTTTCTCTCGCCCACCTAACCACCTGTCCCCTGGACCCTATTCCCTCTCAAATGCTACGGTCACCCTCTGACCCCATCCTACACTCTCTAACCCACGTCTTCAATCTCTCCCTCACCTCTGGCATCTTCCCTGATGCTCTAAAACATGCACTGGTCACCCCAATACTCAAAAAGCCGTCCTTGGACCCTACCAATCTTAACCACCTACGCCCTATCTCCTTGCTCCCCTTTTCCTCTAAACTCCTTGAACGCCTGGTTTACAACCAACTGAGTGACCACCTCATTAAAAACAACCTTCTTGATCCCCTTCAATCTGGATTTCGCCCTCAACATTCCACAGAAACTGCTCTTTTAAAACTCACAAATGACCTACTAACTGCAAAAACCAACGGACACTATTCTGTACTCCTACTTCTGGATCTTTCAACTGCCTTTGACACCGTTGACCACCCCCTCCTCCTCAAAAACTTTACTCCCTTGGTCTCTGTGACTGCGCTCTTCAGTGGTTCTCATCCTACCTATCCCAACGCACCTTCAGTGTCACTTACAATTCTACTTCCTCCACTCCTCTTCCCTTCTCTGTCGGGGTCCCCCAAGGTTCTGTTCTTGGACCTCTTTTATTTTCAATCTACACCTCTTCCCTGGGTCAGATGATAGCCTCTCACGGCTTTCAATATCATTTCTATGCTGATGACACACTAATCTATCTATCCACCCCTCAACTCACTCCATCAGTCTCCTCGCGCATCACTAACTTACTAACCGACATATCTGTATGGATGTCACACCACTTCCTCAAACTCAACTTGTCCAAAACCGAGCTTATAATATTTCCTCCCCCACGTGCCTCTTCCCCTGACTTCTCTGTCAAGAGCAATGGCAAAACCATCCACCCGTCCCCACATGTCAGGGTGCTAGGTGTTATCCTGGATTCTGAACTCTCCTTTCAGCCCCACATCCAATCACTTTTCTAAGCTTGCCGCCTCAACCTCCACAACATCTCTAAACTACGTCCCTTTCTAACCAGTGAAACCACAAAGCTCCTGATTCACTCCCTGGTTATCTCTCGCCTCGACTACTGCAACTCACTCCTCATTGGCTTACCTTTAAATAGACTATCCCCCCTTCAGTCCATCATGAATGTGGCTGCCAGACTCATCCACCTTACAAACCGCTCAGTGTCTGCTACCCCTCTCTGCCAATCCCTCCATTGGCTACCACTGGCCCAACGAATTAAATTCAAAATACTAACAATAAGTTACAAAGCCATCCACAACTCTGCCCCCAGCTACATCACTAACCTAGTCTCAAAATACCAACCTAATCGCCATCTCCGTTTCTCCCAGGACCTCCTGCTCTCTAGCTCCCTCATCACCTCCTCCCATATCCGCCTCCAGGACTTCTCCCGAGCCTCGCCCATCCTCTGGAATTCCCTACCCCAATCTGTCAGACTGTCTCCAAATGTATCCACTTTTAGGCGATCTCTGAAAACTTTCAGAGAAGCCTATCCTGCCTCCATCTAACAACTGCACTATTTTCTCCATTAGCTCATCCCCCACAGCTATTACCCTTTTGTATAACTTGACCCTCCCTCCTAGATTGTAAGCTCTAACGAGCAGGGCCCTCTGATTCCTCCTGTATTGAATTGTATTGTACTTGTACTGTCTGCCCTAATGTTGTAAAGTGCTGCGTAAACTGTCGGCGCTATATAAATCCTGTATAATAATAATAATAATAATAATTAAAAACAATACAATGAAACATAGAAGAATCTAGGTAGTTCATCTATGTCATCATACAAAAATAAGTATATAAAAACTAATGAAACAATGAAACAAAGGGGGAACTCTTCTCACACCCAACGCGTTTCGGGGTAAAGTATATTCCTTCTTCAGGGGTGTGGAGAGAAAGAGAAGAGAGTGATTTATATAATATGAGATGGTTGTTCACACTGTTTCGTTGTTTCACATTAAAAGCTGTTCCCCTGAAAAATCTATATTTAAGATTTTTCATATCTCATAGATATGATGTGGGTTAAATAAGAGTTCTTTTCGACCAAGAGTGAAAGCTTCAAATATAATAACATTTATTAGGATGCAGTTGAAAGTCTAGCTAATACACAATCATCTATCTATCGTCTTACACCAAGGAAGAAAATATTAGGTTGAAATAAAGTATTTACATGAAGGAATACAGGGTATATTCCTCAATACAGTAATCTACACACATATTTAGTTACAAGTAAAAGGGCATTCCTTTCCCATAATTACCCATCCTTACCAAAGTTCCTTTCAGCTTGCTGGTCTATCAGAAAGAGAGCGATACCTCCCCCTTGGCTCTGAGTATATCAAACCAAGCTGATGTCTCATTGGTTGGCCTAGCTTGGATCATGATTGGAGGGCTTACTCCATAAGTCGGCCCCCTTTCATGCAAATCCCTGTGACTATGTTGGCCAAGTGTGTTAATTGCATTTCCCCAGGAAGTTAAGTCCAACGCATATCCCAGCATGGCACCCTTTCAAAGGAGTAGGTGTAGAACAATGGAATTGGCTCTCTGTTTGCATATACAAGCCTTGGCCCACATTCTCTGCTCTTAGCAAAAGCTTAAATGAAACCCTTTTTGCCCGGCTTTCATAGATGCCAGCTAAATGAAATATATTCATTATTACAATATTTTACAGTTATTAATAGAGATTTCACATAAACTCATAAAGCAACAAAGCCTAGAACCAATGTAGCACCGGATCAAAGGCACTGGACAGCCTGATGCTGGGACATGTGGCAGATCTCCTAAATTTCCTGTGTTAAAGTTATTAAATCCATCCTTTCTGTTTCTTTTTCCTTTGACTCAACATTGCCTCTCATCTTACCAATATATACAGGGACTCCATTTGCCCGAGTATATCACTCTGGTTGCCATCCTGCCGTGGAGCCTATGTATGGGGGAGAACCTCCTCCATCTAAGGACAACACTATTTGGTACATACTCAGAAATTTTCTTGATGCCCACCTGTGTCGCTAGACAACAAATCTACCAGTATCAATATCCGGTGCTACTTTGGTTCTGGGCTTTTAATGTGAAACAAAGAAACAGTGTGAACAACCATCTCATATTATATAAATCACTCTCTTCTCTTTCTCTCCACACCCCTGAAGAAGGAATATACTTTACCCCGAAACGTGTTGAGTGTGAGAAGACTTCCCCCTTTGTTTCATTGTTTCATTTGTTTTATATATACTTATTTTTGTATGATGACATAGATGAACTACCTAGATTCTTCTATGTTTCATTGTATTGTTTTTAATATTATCTCTTAATAAAAGTTGTATACTATTATACTGTTGCACATTTTGATATATTTCCAATCAAGCTTAAATATCAGTGCCTATAAAGTCCGCCTAGGGGAACCCTTATTCTTTATCTAAATTCAAAAAGTTAAAAACACACAATACATACAGTACATTGTAATCTTACAGATTACATATATGTATCAAATTATTTCACATCCCTTTTGTCCCCAGTGGTTTGTCCAGTGCCCTGCATACAGTTTTATATTATATATACTGTTCTTTCTGCCTGGAAACTGAAGATTGTCCATAGCAACCAAAAAGTGTCCCTTTACATCAAGAGCGGTTTTAGACCAGCTAGAAAACAGCGATAATAAATTAGAATCACTTGCAGAATTGAGCGATAGCGATTTGTGGGCAAATTCGTCATCAAACACTAAAAGTAATGACAGCGACAATTCTGCAAATGGGCAAATTTCAGTGTTTTTGCTTTGATTACATTATTGAATAATTATTATTATTATTATTATATTATTATTTGTTATAATTATTTATAGTTATTTATTATATTATAATTTATGATTTCACGTTTCAAACTTTATTATACCCGGGATGTCTACTAGACTCTTATTTGGACAGATTTAAGTGTGTTATTCCTAAGAATTACAGGCCTACAATATAAAACACCAAATTTCAATGCAAAACATTGTACCGCTTTGAGCATCAAAAATCTGACATAATCATACCGCAAGGGAGATTAAAGGTATATACAAGGAGAACCCACAGCAACCCACAAGCTCCTCTAGGGAGAACATCTGCATTAAGACTCTGCCAAATTACGGACTTTAAGAACTCTTACCTTGGGAAGGTATGCACTGAGCAGCCTATTGTTAGGTAGTTAGGAAGAGATGTTTCAAAATGTGTATTATACTGTAATGCCAGTATGTTCATTAAAGTCTTAACTGTTTCATGCCTGGTCTGAAGTTATTCAAAAGGGTGCATGGAGGTATATGGCGTATCTAAAGAACAAGGCCTGTAAGCACATATGGGGGTGAAGAGGAAGGAATGCTATTGGTAACCATGAACTGGTGAGAATGTAATAGCAGCCAGATAGTGAAGAGCGGTACCAGGCATGGGTAACAGGTTCTCTGTATAGCGAGGGGATTGTTTCACTGTTTTCCTCCCCAGCGGTCATTGCCTCAGCATTGAACCTGCATGATGGAGACCACAGGAACCTAGCTGCAGGTAAGGGCAAGCTGAAGGATGTAATTAAGTGCATGAGGTCCATGCTTAGTGCATGGTGGGACCCAATTCTGTCACTGGGAGGGAGGTGGCAGAAGAAAGCTGGACTGGTGGAGCAGGACACAATCTTAGTGGTGTCCCCCTCTAAATGCTACATTCAAAGGACAAGGAGTGCAGCGACATGGGACAGAGTGTTTCACAGAAGGAATCTTAAAGCTGTTGCACAGCTGTCCAAGGTGTATGGCTCACTTCTAAGTTGAGGTCTGCCTTAATGTTAAACCTTCACATGACCATGCATTGGTGAGCAAGTGCACGAGGAAGTAACCTCATGTGCAGGGTGAGTAGGCCCCGCCCATAAAACAAACAACATACACCCTCCCCACACCCCCGGTCCCCGCTGTACTTAACTTCATAGGTAATTAGCTGTCAATGCCCATGCAGCTGGTGTAGCAGTCTGGGGAAATTAAATCTCCCTCTCCTCCTCCATCTTTCTGCAGCGCTTCTGGGACATCTAAGAGCAATGCTCTGTATCCAATCAGAATTGCTCTGATCTGACCCAGAAGCCTTGCAGAAAGAAGAGAGAAAAGAACAAGGATTTCAAATCCCTGGAACGCTACATGGGCTGTGCAGGCACTGGCAGCTCATCATTCATCACCCACAGAGTTAAGTACAGTGGGGATCAGGGGATTATGAGGGTGTTAGTTAGTAAGGTGTTACTTCACCTTTTCATTATTTTCTAACAAAATAATGAGATTATGCTTTTATTAGCCTTGTTGACATTCTAGATGTGATGGGAGTCTGGCGAGAAGTGATTAAAGAGTGCTGAAATGTAAAGTGTACTTTTATATGCCCAGTTTGCAAACCTCCAAATGCAGAAGCAGAGAGCTAAATTATTACCATTGCTGAATATTGTCTATTGCTGTTGTAAGAAAATGGAGGCTGCTAAAGTCAGATGAAACACCAACCAGCTATAGTTCCTGATTTAGACATCGGGCTGTTTGTTACAATATTTGATTATTACTTGTCACATTACTTATTTATTTGACTTTTTTTAATAAGAGGTCAATTTTGGTAAATGAACAGGTCCAGGAGAGTTGAAAGGATTTTCCATAACCCTCATGACCTATTTAAAACCTCTTTCACATTTAAAAATCATCCAAAATCACCTTAATCTCCTTTCATGCTGACTCTGATAATGAATTTAGCCAAAGTGTTAAAAAGTTACCACATTTTCTGAAAAATGGAAACTCTAAATTTTATTCATCCTTGCTATTATGAAAAACACCCTCAATTCACCTGGTAGCCACACACCATGTCATCTTTGATCAAAGTGCAGGATGGATTGGTGTTATTTCTTCTTGGTAAGAAAGAGTGACTTTTTTTTTACTCAAACATAATGATTTATGTATAGTTAGAGATGAGACTCTTGTTGCTACTATTAATTAATCGTGAATCGCAAGGTTTCACAGTGGGGTTGATTTACTAAAAATTGGATAGTACAAAATCTGGTGCAGCTGTGCATGGTAGCCAATCAGCTTCCAGGTTTTAGTCCCCGTTCACATCAGCGCAATTTGACCAGTGAAAGCGCATGTCAAATCGGAGCCTATTGCCGGCAATAAGAGTGTGCCAATCGGTGCAATACCGTCTTAGCGCTGCCAACTTCTCGCTGCCGCATCGGTTTCCAAAAGTGGTTCCTGCACTACTTTTGGTGACTTTGTGGGTTATTTCAATAGACATCTGTGCATGAACCCGCACAGATGTCTTTCGAGTCACCCTTGAAGTTGGACTGAAATGTGGCTTTGAAATCGTGCGAGTCCAGATGAACTCGCACAATTTCAATGCTGTGTTCAATGTGAACAAGGGTTTAATGTCAGCAGAAGTTAGATGCTGATTGGCTACCATGCACAGCTGCACCAAATTTTGCACTCTCCAGTTTTAGTAAATCCCCCCCAAAGTTTTTAAAATACAAAATTTAGTAGGAAAACTTTGCAGGTTCACTGCCAGAAATAAGAAGACCTATAATGTAATGCATTGCCTTTAGCTCTGGCCAGATGAATCACAAAAGCCAATAATTTGAAGGAATAGATAACCTAGCCCCCTTTCTGCAAAAAAAGGGTGGGCTCACAGCAGCCATATTGTCTGTGTGCATTGGAGCTATTAGGCAGATATGACAATTCTGGGCAGGGTGAGATACGGTGGCTTGCCTATTAGCCCTACAAATGGCCAAAAATGAAAAGCAAGGTTTGTTCATCATAGACTTCAATGGGTTTCACTTCAAAGTTTGCAAACTTCAAGAAAGTGTTTCAAAACTGGACCCGGGAAGATGCCTGTGCGTAGTATTTAAAAAAAAAAATTCTTGTAATGATAGATCTATACACAGAAATTCATCACATAATGAAACATACAAAAGAACATGGACATACTTCCTAATAAAACAAAAAAAAACTGATTTACTGAAGCTTTTATTGCTGCAGTACGAGGAATTGGGCCATAGCTGCCCTCCCATTGTAGCCTTGGGTCCAGCAGTGGGTTCTCTCTCTGCCTCCTCTCTTTTTATGCTGGTGCTGGATCATGGCACATAGGGAGTCCACTTTTTGGAAATGCTAATTTGATGACTAATTTATATGGTATAAAAAAAGAAGTATGTTTTTTTTTGGGGGGGGGATACTCATACTTACCTAGGTGGATGCAGCATCAGACCGATGCTGCATCTGTCCCCCGGCGTCTCTGCACTGAGAACCAAGCCACCGAACACTGATGATGGCTTGGTTCTCTCACCTCCCCGAGAGGAGAGCTTCTCACTGTCAGTCAGCATCTCTCCTGCTCTGCTCCTCCACGCTCTTTGGAGCGCTGAGCTGTGGAGGGGCAGGGAGCAGCCATCTCAGTGGCTCGCTGAGAGCCTGAGGCTGCTAACAGTCCAGGCAGCTGGCGGATCCAGACTTCAGAAGTTGGGATGACGCAGTGCCTGGACTGATTGCAGTGACGTCAGCGGAGAGTGGACTTCAGACCACTCTCTGCTGAAAATGGGTCAAAGGAGTGCAAAACTAATTGCACTCCTGTGACCCTTAGGAGAAGCCCAGCCTAGAAAGCTCAGGCTGGACTTCTCCTTTAAGCTGATACACCATCTGACTAAAGAAACACTGTATTGTTAACTAGAACTGCTGTATGTTTCTTTAGCTCGAACAAAATATACAAAGTAATAATTTGTCCAACTTCTGTGAGAAAGCTGCCAAACATTCTCAGTGAATAATAACAGCTTAATGCAACATTATATATCAAACATAGCAGAGTCAAAGCGGAACCAAAGTCTCAAGCCAAAAATTGCTTCTAGTTTTTTTGCTAGATGTGTCCTGCCTGCCACAAATTGTCTTCTTTGTGCACTACATGTGGCTCAACTGAGCACAACCTAGCACAACCTATCACAAAGCAGTATAGTTCCCCTAAAAAATGACATTTATTTATATTTTTTAAATAAAGGACTCGTCAAAACTGTCTTTTGTCTTTTTTTTTCCACTACACATTTTTTGGGGGTAATGAGTTGGGGTACTATGTATGCTAATGGGGTGCTGAGTTCTAGGGGCCCCCTTGTCAAAGGGGCTTCTAGATTCCAACAAGCCCCCCTGCCCGCAGACCCCCACAACCATTGGCCAGGGTTGTGGGGAAGAGGCCCTTATCCCCATCAAAATAGGGACAATGTGCTTTCGGGGGGCAGAGCCCCCTGCCCCAAAGCACCCCCCCATGTTGAGGACATATGGCCTGGTATGGTTCGAGGGGGGGGCGCTCACTCCTCTTCTCCCTTTCCTGACCTGCCGGGATGCATGCTCGGCTAAGGGTCTGGTATGGTTCCTGGCATGGAGTTCCCCCCAAAATCCATACCAGACCTGAAGGGCCTGGGATGCATTGGGAGGACCCCATACCGTTTCTTCCCCAATTTTTGTTGCTGGCAATTCTTTTTTTTTAGATTCAGTTGTCATAGGGGAACCTCGCTGACAGCTGATGACTCATCTGTTGTTAAGGATGCGGCAGGCACCCGTTCCCTAATAACTGGTACACATTCCAAAAATACTGCATGCCTGGACCAGTACTTAATTTCCACATGCATTTAATTATTTATTTCCACCTGTGAATGGATTGTAAAGTATGTTCAGGCGGTATTTACTGAGCATTTTCAGCGTTTTTCGGTAAATATGGCACAATCGGTCTAGTGAATTAAGAGTTTTAGGATCGCTTGAGATATTTAGGCAAAATCTGTCATGACACCTAAATATCTTATGCAAGTTCATTCTGTGAATGGAGCCCAATGTAACTCCAGCATGTAAGGACGGGAGTCACACTATCAGTAGTTGCTAAAGGCCAGAGAAAGAAGATGCTGGTCCAGAAGATGCAGTGGAGAACAATAATGAGAATAGATAAATGACAAAGGTGAATGTAGACTTGCATCATTAGAGAAGGGCAAACAGAGATGTTTGTCACAATGTGTGAGTTTTCTGTATTTGCACATGATGGTAATTGCTTCTAAGGGACCTTCAACAACTCAATTCCACATTAGAACCTCTGGTTTCCCCATACAGGGAAATATGTGTGGGAGAAGCTGTTATGTGTAAGCTAGAAGAAGCTCAAGTCATAGCTTGAACTCTCCCCATGTCACAACACAGGTGCTGCTTGGTGATTGGCCCAGTGCTGTCATAGAGTGAGTCACATGTTCCTCGGTACCCACATGTACCATGTATTTGTTGCTGGTGAGGAGGGGTTTAAGCAGATCCTTGACAATAGGCTTTTGTTCACAAAAGAAGGGGTTTATCTTCCCTTACCAGTGGCGGCTGGTGTTCTATTTTTTCGGGAGGGGTGACAAACAAACCCAACCCCCCCGTTTGTTCAGTCAAACCCCCACCCCCCATCCTATTGCTCAGGCAATCGGCGGACAAATCCAAAAAAAAACCCGGCGCTCGCCCTTCTGTCCATCAACCCTGCACTTACCCCATCCAGGCCGCAGACAGATCGCTGGCTTCCTGTGCATATCCTCCTCAGTGCCTCCCCCTTGCTTCCAACCAATACGATCGCTTCTCCTCTCGGCCAATTGGGTCTTAAGACCCACTTCCTGATTGGCTGGGAGAAGAAGCAGGAAGACAATAGCAAATATTAATTAGCTATTGTCACACAACAGTATTGTGTAAAAGTATAAAAAATAATGACAAAGTTGAAAAACACCTCTATCATTCAACAATTAAAAATGACAATGTTATCATTAAAAAGTCTGAACAGCAACTGCCAAGCACACCTTTATGGTCAATTAGGCAAATACATGTATACAGAGATACACCTCTAATCAACTTGAGCCATAGACCTACTCCATCAGATTCCCACCCAATGGGCTAAACTGGGCCTGCACCATCCCACAAAGGCCAGAAAGAACTAGATTGTTCACAAATTATAGCCCACTGGTGGAGCCCTACGGATGGACTAAGGCACCAATCACCACAGACTTCATCAGGACTTTTAGGTCCTGATGAAGCCCGTGGTGATTGGCAGGTGAAACGTGTAGACGTCATCACGTCCGGAAATGACTCTCAGCTACCGCTATTCCATCCATGATGACTGGACTGCTGCAATTTGGATGGGAGCTGCTGTCTATATCAAACAGAGTAAGGGAAGTTGACCATCTCTGTATACATAATTGGCCATGTAGGTGTGCTTGGCAGTTTCTGTCTGGACTTTTTATTATTATTTGCATTTGAAATACAAGAACACGTGAAAACTACTTGTAATATGCTCAAAGACAGTAGTAGTCGCATATCTGATTTTGTTGTATATGCATCATGGTGTCATTTAATAACATGTAGCAACTTATGTAAGGTAGTGAGAGTCACAAGAATACTCAAAGTAGAGGGAAAGAAAAGGGATAGAAAAATAAGAAAGAAGGGGTCATCGTAGTAGCTCTTCTACCTGGTCATGGTGGGTCCTCCCAAAGGTGCCACAGCTCCCAGACTTTGTCAGGAGCGTTCAGCCTGTCCTACATCCTGGCAGTCATTTTCTCAATCAGCTCCACATCTTTAATTCTAGCGTAAAAGGCCTCAGGAGTAGGGGGGAGCTTTTTTTCTAATGTAGGGCTATTAGACAGCATGCAGCTGTGAGGATGTGGCGTACTAGTTTTTTGTAGGGTGTGGAAATCTTCAGCGGTGATAAGCCTAGTAGGAAAAACTAGGACTTGAGAAAGATCAACTTTTTGGATATCTGTATCCGAAAGGACTCCAATGGGGGACTCAGTAGTAAGCTCTTTAGAAAAGACACTGCGGGTAATACCCTGCTACATGCAGACTGTTTTCACCCAGACTCATTAAAGAGATCAATTCAATTTAGTCAGTTCTTACGCATAACAAGAAACTGCAAAACTGACAAGGACTTCCAAAAAGAATGTGATGAGCTCACCACCAGATTGCTGGCTAGAGGTTATACAAAAACAACTCTAAGGAAGGCATTTAACTGTGTAAAGGGTATTGCTAGACGAGACCTTTATTTCAAACCAAAAAAGAAAAGTAAAGATAATAAGATCACCAGGATTATTATGAAGTATTCCAAGGAACATCATCAAATTAGGAAAATTATCAGTAAATACTGGCCAATTTTGAGAAACCTGGTTACAGCAAAACCCCAGATCACATATAAAAGGGCAGGATCCATTGGGAATATATTAACACAGAGTGAGTATAAAGGAAACACAAGGAGGGACACATGTAAGACCTGGGGTATCTACCCCTGTGGTTCATGCTCACAATGTGCGGTCATGGGTAGGAAGACCTCACTGACACTGCCAAATGGGGAGACTTTTGCTTTAAAGCATTTTGCCACGTGCAAGATGCAAAGCGTGGTCTACCTCATGCAGTGTCAGTGCGGTGTCTTCTACATGGGGAAGACTCGATAAAAGTTTGGCAGGAGAGTTGAAAGTCATATGCACAGTATGCCCATAGATAATTTGTATTTACCTTTGGGCAGACATATTGCTAAAAAACATATTTACAAATTACCCAAAGTGGAAGAGCTCAAAGAGAGGAGCCGGGAGAAAAAACAGCCACACACACAGGTTCCAAATAAATGGAAGATCCACACTGGTATTCAGTGAAGGTGAGGGTTCTAGAGTGATGAGAATGATATGTGTAAGGTATTGCCCCAAGCAAAGCTGGAGCCCCTAATCACAGAAAAGTACAGAATTATCTATGGGATGTCCCCCTTACCTAAGGATGGTGCAAAATAACCAGCCATGTCTGACCCATGTCTGACCCTATCCAGTCCCCGCCCCAATCAGAGAACTCCCCCCAGCATCACGTGGTGCAGACACACAAGCGGACGGAGAACTCCTCCAGCGCAGCGGCAGCCGCCACCCACAGCTGCTGGAGGAGTCGCCATCCACATGTCTGCACGAGGAGGAAAACACAGCGTCAACACCGGGACACTCACGTGCGTGACGAGGAGGCGTGATGCCGACGCACAATGGGAAACCCGCCCCAATCACCGCACCCGCCGAGGCGGACGAGGGGAGAAAGGGGAGGGATCCCGGCCGTGCCTCGCAGCTTCCGGACACTGAACGAAAAGGCAGCCAAACAGAAGCAGACTCTCCGGAGACACATCGCATGGCCGCTCCGAAGTAGAGGGAGGGAGGAAAAAAAAGGGGGGAAAAATGTAAAAGAAGTAACCAAAAAGAAAAACAAAAAAGATGAGTGAAAACACATGGGACAAAACATATTGTATGATGTAATGATAATAAACAGACCCCCTAAAAGGAGGGGGAAACTAATGGTTCAGGGCAAATACCCTGTGGGGTAATTTCCATAATAATAAAACTTCCAGATGACCTCAAGCCCGACCTCCATCTCTATATCGAGTAAATAGATGAAGTGGGGACTTTGAATGAGACACAGGGTCTCCATCCCTATACATACATGAAACAGGAAAATAGGGACTTTAAATGAGGGGGGCAAATGAGGCCAAAGGAACAGTCTACATACATAAACCATTAGATAAAAGTAACGTAATGACATAATAGTACAATAATGGTCCCATAGAAATTATGCTGTCAACACCTATACGGTTACATGACTACCCAAAGGCCTCAGAGCACACCTCCATCCCTGTATCAGGTTATTAATTAAAGGTGGGACTTTGTATGAGACACTAGGTCTCCATCCCTGTGCATACATAGAACATAAAACAAGAGGGTTGGGACTTTGAGTGAGGTGGGCAAATGAGGCCAAAGGGACAGTCACAATTACATAAACCATTTTATTGATACATAATGACACATTGACACAGAGTTACAGTAAAGATAATAATAAAAAAATTTTAAGGTCTAAGTTCAGCAGAGCGATGGGCCTGTAATTGGCACACAGAATGGGGTCTTTGTCTGGCTTGGGGATCAGGGTGATAAAGGATCGCTGCATGTCCGATGGGATGGGGGTATCTTGGAGGAAGGCATTGAAGAGTTTGCACATGTGGGGGAGTAAAAGGGGAAGGAAAGATTTGTAATATTTGTAAGGCAGTCCGTCCGGGCCTGGGAATTTGTGAAATGGTAGAGATGTAATAGTCTGTTCTATTTCTTCTTCAGTAATTGGTGCATTTAGGGATGATAAGTCAGAGGATTGGAGTTGGGGAACTCCGCTCTGTTCGAGATATTGTTGCATGCGATGGGAAAGGTCATGGGAGGGGTTACTAGGGATGTCAGGATTATTATAGAGGTCTGTATAAAATTCTGCAAAGGTATGGGCTATGTCTTTGGGGTGGGATAGTAGGCAGCCTGTTTTGTTCCTTATCTGGTGGGGTGTTGTCATGTGGGAGTTGTCACGTAGCTTCTTTGCTTGGGCCTTGTTACCTTTGTCGTAGTACACTTGTTTTAATCTAATCAGAGCTTTTTCTACGCAATCTAATCTTCTTGAGGAGGGATAGGGTAGGGGACAGTTGTAGCCGACATTCTAGGGCCCAAAGCTCCTTCTCGGTTTGCAACTTTGTGGCCATTGCATCTTTTTTCATGGCGGAGGATAACGCCATACATCTACCACGGAGGACTGCCTTATGGGCTTCCCAAAGTGTGGGGAGGGATATGTCGGTAGTGTTATTTTCCGCGAAGTAAAATTTAAAGATGGAGATTAGTTCTGTTTTTGATGGGAGGTGTTGGAGAAGGATTGTATTTAGTTTCCAATTGTAAGGCCTATGCTTGGGGGAGCCTAGATCGAATGTGAGCAAAATAGGGGTGTGGTCGGACCATGAGATCGGGAGTATCCGTGCTTCGCGTGTTATTCTAAGTGTGGGATTGTTGATAAAAAAGTAATCAATGTGGGAGTGTGTTCGGTGGGGGGCTGAGTAAAAGGTATACTGCCGATCCCCTGGGTGGAGAGCCCTCCAGGCATCAAAGAGAGCATAACATCTGGAGAGTTGGCGAAAAATCTTCGAGTCCCTGAGGGCTCGAGCCAGTGATGCCTGGGGGTTCACCACATGGCGATCTGCAGTTGCAGACTGGGTTAAGTTAAAGTCACCCCCCAGCACCAAAATCCTGTGGTCAGAACGAAAGAAGTGGGTGAACATTTTAGAGAAGAATTTATATTGTTTAATGTTCGGGGCATGTAGGGCACAGAAAGTGACTTGCCACAGACCCCAGAGGATAATGAAGTGGCCGTGCGGGTCACTATAGTATTCCGAACAGGTAAAAGGGGACCCGTGTTTAATGATTATGGCAACCCCAGCTCGCTTATGAGGTCCCGAGGAGAGGTAGATCTGGGAAAATTGTTTACAGGCAAATGCGAAGGAGCCCCCTTTATCAATGTGTGTCTCCTGGACAAAAATGACGTCGGCACCTGACTGTCTAAACTCCCTTAGTGCCAGATGCCTCTTTCTATTGGAGTTTAGGCCGTGGACGTTCAGAGATAAGATCTTAGCCATGGTGTCAGGTAAGGGCAAGGGAGGGGGTGCTTACCTGATGTGGTGAGGAGTTTCCAGACACTAGAGACCAGGAACAGGCACACTTCAGGAGGAGATCCGGGCAAATCCTGCGAACTACGCGGTGAGCCACATGATAACGGAAGAGAAGAGAGGAAAGGGGGAAACTGAAAGAGAAAGTTAGTACACAAAAAACATTGAGAGCATAAAGCAAACGTTTTCACACGACCTTGAGAGGCTGTCAGGCCTAGGTCCTTACGGTTTTCCGGGGATGACCCTAACCACAATCAAAGGGGATGGGTCAGGCGGATGCAAGGGAGCCCAAAATTGGTCATGTAATGATATATTCTTACTGTGACCTCAGGCTATGCAGTACACTACTCACTTTAGACTATGGATGTAGGAAATATGCTAAACTCCAGCACCACGACACCACCCTCCCCAGGGCACAGTTGAGTTCCCATTGGGGTGTCCAGGGGAGGGAACAGCGAGTCAAGTACATATCTCCCTTGCATAGCATATTTGTGCAAGTACTTGAAGGTTTTACTCTTTCTGTTATGTTTGACCATAAACCAAGTCGGTATCTCATAAATGTCATTGTATGATAACATGTAAATCGTTATGCAATGTACACATTGTATTCCCTTTGATTATTCTTGAAACAATAAAAAATGATTGATAAATCATTTGATAAAAAATTGATAAAAAAAAAAAAGAAAATTGGTCATGTAAAACACAAAAAGATTAACTTTCGTCACTTAACCGGGGGGGTGGTGGATAAGCAAGAGAGTTCCTACTCTCTCAGGTCTCATCTGAGACATGCCCAAGGGGTAAACTGGGGAGTAAAACTGGGGCACAAGGGGGGACTAGAAGCTCAGAAGTGTCCAGGGCAGGGTCACCAGCCTGACTGGATGGTGAGTCATTCAATAAGCATGTATCATATGAAAGGGGGTGCATAAGGTTCAGCTGTTTCTGTGTTTGGTGGTCTTGCGGGATGCATCCGTGCTCCGGGGGTGGTTGGATGAGGGGACCTTCTGCCAAACTGTGGGTGGCGGGGGCGTTGTGGCCACAAGATCCCAATCCGAGAGTTGGGAGGGTAAGGGTCTCTAGGATGTCACAAAAGGTGGTTAGATCCTCTGGGTATCGCAGAGCGGCAGATTTGCCCTGGTGTTTAGCTGTGAGGCTGAAAGGGAATCCCCAGCGGTAGGGAATATTTTCGTCTTGCAGAGTGTGTAGTAAGGGTTGGAGAAGTCTGCATTTTTGTGGGATGATCCATGAAAGGTCTGGATATAGTGGTATTTGGACATCTGCGAAAGTCACTTTGCAAGTCAGGCAAGCCTGCCGCATGATCTCTTCTTTCGGGGGTAAGAACTGATCCTACAGATGATATCCCTCGGTTTGGAGGTGGTGTTCTTAGGACGTAGGGCTCGATGGGCTCTGTCCATTTCAATATGTCTAGTGGGAGGCTCACCTAGTAGGTTGTTGAACACGGTCTGTAATGTAGTCTGTAGGTCCTCGGAGCCTTCAGATTCTGGGACACCACTCACTCGGATGTTGTTCCTGCGCCCCCTGTTGTCCAGGTCCTCCACGTGTCATTGCATGTCTCTCAGCATAGTGCGGTGGTCTGCTCCCTGAAGTTGGGCCCTGTGGACTTCTAGCTTGGTTTCCTGTATTTCTTCTTCGGCCATTTCCACTCTGTCTGCCAGATGCTTAAGGCCTGACTGGAGCACCTGTATTTCTGAGCGGTAGGTGGATTTTACGTCTTCTATCAGCTGCCTAAAGTCCTCCTTAGTAGGCATTGCCTGTAAATATGAGTGCCATTGAGGGGGTATAGGGTGGACTTGTGCAGGCATTGAGGTTTGTGGCTGTGGAGGTGGGTGAGGTGGCATTGGTTGAGGATGTGATGTGGTGCTGCCCTGGGCAGGGTGTACTAGCCCTGATGGTGAGTCCCACGGTTCACACCAGGTTGGTGTCTGTGCAGGCGGTGGGGCCCTCATATTTTCCACTCCAGAGAGATGGGGGCAGGGGAGCAAACCTTCTGTGCATAGGTGGATGGCAGTGCAATGTGATCCCTGGAGGAGCTGGGGTCTTGTGAGTGAGACAGTCTCTGGGCTTTGGGCGGTGCAGGGACAGAGGGACTGGAGACAGCATGAATCCCCGCAGGCTCTTGCAGTATCTGGATGGATGGGTACATGGGCCCTGGGAGAGCCAAAAAGTCCACAGAGAAGTCTGAGGAAGCAGGGGATCCGGGGTCAGTGCCATGGACACAGGGATCTGATGCTGTCCTCAGTAATCGAGGGTAGGCGTCTGAGCACTAAGTGTATTGCTGAGGGGGGGCCGGGCATAGCAGCCTGTAAGCCATGCGGCGAGGCCTCAGGGGAGGTGGAATGGTATTGGGGACTCACCGCTCCTGTGAGGCAGGAAACGTCCATGGTGCCCATCGCAGCCAACGGGGGACCTGCGGAGGTCCGGTCCACTGTGTGGGTCGGGGGGAGAGCTGTACTGAGGTCCTGGAGCGGGCCGTGGAGGCGACTTGTGCCATTTTGTCGGCTCCGCCGGGGGGCATGCCGGGAGGTCCGTGGAGGAACCTTGCAGGGGCTGTGATGATCCCCTGGCTTTTGATGAACGGGTGATCCTGGATCTGCCCATGAAATTGTGGCGGAATGTCCCCAAATGTGCTGGTATATTATGGGCTGAGAGAAAGCAGGAGAGTCAGGCTTCCATCCAGGACAGCTTCCGGTCACCCCCCTGTCTGGACTTTTTAACAACAATGTGTGAATGTGAATGTGTGAATGGTGGAGGTGTTTTTCAACTTTGTTACTATTTTTATATTTTTGTATAATATTCAATAAAAAAAAAAACTTTTTTCAGGTCAAGCCACTTGGTCCTCTGGTGGTAACCTGTTCTTGGAACCTATCTAATCTAGGGGTTTTTCTTTCATATAGCTTGGTCAGTTACAAGGACCACACCCCACAGTGCTGGTGGACTTATGATTGTATAATGAGGGGAATTACATATACTTCTATTCCTTTATCTTTGCTGTTCCCTCTCCCTTTTCTTTTTTACTTTGTTATTACAAGGGACACATCACACTGAAGGTAAGTCATGTCCCTTGTGCTTATTTTGTATTTTTTTTTGCAGGTAAACTTAGGCTTTACCTGTTCTCTTTTGTCACTTACTGTATATGTAATTACCCTCTGTCCCTTCATGTCTCTCCATGTTGCCATATCCTTATGCTTACCATGGTTGATCTGTGCACACAGTGTGCCATCTAATGCTTAGAGTACAAACTTACTTGACTGTAGCTGGCAGTCATTCAAAAAGCAGTGCACAGTAGCTTTGGGCAAAGAACTGTTTATCCACACAACACCAGGATCAGAAAATAATACTAATTTCATTCTAATCCTCTGCAGACAAATTAATCATATTTTTCATGGCTGGCTGCTTCTGATTCTTAATTGAAAATTTTCTTAGCTAATAGTGCAGATTTGCATACTAATTTGAAATGTTTCGTATGGCTTTTGGGGGTAGTGTGGCCTGTTTTTATATGGTCCTGTGCTGTGATTCACATTCACTCCAATATGTGAGGAAAAGTTGCAGTAGGCTCAGAGAGAGGGTGGAACTTAAACCATGGAACACACTGGCTTCAATTTCACAGATTTTGTTTGCAATGTTATAAGTGGAGAGGAAAAGACAAGAGGATATTTGCTTTGTATCAATCTAGATGTACATTAGCTCACATAGTTGTATGATCTTATATTCTAGCTCAAAAAAAGAGAGAAATTCAACCAGCGCTAATCACTTAATTCAATAAATTAAAGCAGCTGAATACTGAGGAAAAATTTATCAAATCCAACAGAACTATATATAAAAAGCAGTACAGCGCTGACAATGTCCCTATAGTTAATCAAAAATGTCAAAAACGGAGAACAGTAAAATGTCCATAGAGAGAGAGGAGTTCCAGATAAAGATCCCAATGTGCAAGTGATATCCAATAATGAGTGACTCATATAGTGATAACGATCCACCACCAGTAACGCTAGCCGCTCACCTCAGCGAGTGGACCCCTGAATTTAATCAGTCAGGTCTCAAACAGCCTTTCCCACACTGGGAGAAGTATAGAAGCAGGTAACTGGAACCGGGTGGCTTGCGGTCTCGTAGGATGATCACATGCAATAGAACAAATGATATCTAGTGCTCTCTGTCTTAACTAAAATGATGTTTATTAAAAAAGCAGTAGATCAACTTACAAAGCTGGCACTGTACCTCAGTGCGGAGGATGCAGGCGTGTAAGATACTCCACGAACAGCGAGCAGGGTGCAGGTGACGTCACGAGTCACGTGGTAGTGTCCCGTACCTGTTACGTCCCTTGTGATGGGCGGGACTTCTTCAGCGGCGACGGTATGACGTGGTGCACCTGCTTTAAAATAGCTCCGCTGATCACAACAACCAATAGAATCAGTGGTGTGTTAGTTACCATGGTAACCATTAGCGGAGGGCGGAAGTATTAGCTGTCATGATAAAGACTAGGTAGGATTCATTATAACAATGATAAATCACTGTAGTTGAACCCTGAAAATAAAATTACAAAATGCTACTAAGTGTAACTAGTAAAAATGTGACCAGCTCCCTCTAGAGGAGTCTAAATGAAGTGACGACCCATATCCATTGTTCGAATTCGTGGAAGCATCTCACATGCTTCTAAGATCTTAGCTCATCTAGCTCACATACTTCTAAGATCTTAGCTCTCCTAGCTCACATATTTCTAAGATCTCAGCTCATCTAGCTCACATATTTAAAGACCTTAGATCTTAGCTCACCTAGCTCACGTATTTCTAAGATCTTAGCTCATCTACCTCACATATTTTTTAAGATCTTAGCTCACCTAGCTCACATATTTTTAAGATCTTAGATCTTAGCTCATCTAGCTCACATATTTCCAAGATCTTAGCTCACCAACTCTCATGATTGTAAGATCTTAGCTCACCTAGCTTATATATTTCTAAGATCTTAGATTTTAGCTCACTTAGCTCACATATTTCTAAGATCTTAGATCTTAGCTCACCTAGCTGACATATGATTAAAGATATTAGATCTTTTTTTTTTCCAAAAAAATCCTGTTTGTTCTTTCTTTTTCTTTATCTCAGTGCTGCTGATCTCTTCCAGCCTTGGTAAACCATTTCCTGTCTACATGCACTGGTTCCAATGTTGGCTGCACATCATTGCTCTAGACCAGCTCCATGATAGTAAGATTGCTGTCCTATGCCTGAGCAGCATGTGTTGGCACATTACTATGTGGTCTCTTCCGCGGGGCAAAAGTGACAGGGTAGTACTGCAGAAGCAGAATAACATGAAATGCATAAACAAGGACCTTTAAATCCTAGAATAACCAGGTATTCTCGTAACGAAAGTTGTAAATTTAAAAGGATTGAAAACAACTTTAAAAAAATAACGTTAAAGCCTAAATTAGATTTTAGTGATTGGATATTTTTCCAACTTAAAGTAACTGAAGTATCAGATTAGTACCCACTCTACCGAAAATCTTTCTGTAAAATAAATATGAGGGTGACAAAAAATCTGATAACTGACATGTCACACATAAAGTTTATCTGTGCAGAACTGATACAAATCAGCAACAGCTATGGTATATATCTTAGGGCATTTTATTTATTTCAAATATACATTATCAATACTCAGCATGTAAGTAAAAGATATATGCATAGTTTATTCAGAACATATAACAGTTCATCTTAGCTATGTGTTATTAATAAAATCTAGTATAATATCCCTACTTTTTCATATCAACACAGCTACTGAACAATATACAACAGTTATGGATGCTGAAGACTAAAATATTTTTATGCAGTCTCCTCACATAAATTTCCTACATTATAGAGACTCTGTAAATCTGCCAATTTAGAACAAAGTAACAGAATCTCTTGAAAGCCTACCGTTCGCACTTACATGCCTATCACCCTTGCACTCCCCCAACACTCAGTTGAAGCAGTGAGTTAGGCCTTGTTTAAACTCAACGTTGGATGGTGCCAGAGTTTATATAGAGCGGATTATATTATTCTCTACTTTACTTGACAGTGTTCAGACCTGGTAATTGGCCACTCAGTCACTCAGTATCTTAGTACATGCTCCCACATACCCAGGGGTCAGCCTAGAGCTAAGAGCAGAACTTCCTAGACAGAATAATCGGTTGGTAGCAGAGGTGGAAATTCTTTACTGTACCGAGTAGCATGATGATTGAGATGCTGCAAGTTGACTCCAAACATGTCATACCATTCACGGGAATATCATCTTTGAATTTCTCAACAAAGTGCTGATAACAATTTTTTCTCACCCGTCTTTCAAATAGATACAGTCTACCAGCTATTGCATAATCTAAACAGTAGCTGTGCTTCTTGGTAAAATGACTATGTTGTTTAATTGCTTATCATGGGTTGTTTTTGTAAGAAAATCTTCCAATCAGACTAGATAATGGTAATCTTGAGAACCAAAAATGTCAAGTAGAGGGCAAAGGTTAGGCGGAAATTCTCTACTGTACCGAGTAGCACGATGATTGAGATGGTACAAGATGACTCCAAAAACGCCATACCATTCACGGAAATATCATCTTTGAATTTCTCAACAAAGTGCTGATAACAATTTTTTCTCACCCGTCTTTCAAATAGATACAGTCTACCAGCTATTGCATAATCTAAACAGTAGCTGTGCTTCTGGGTAAAATGACTATGTTGTTTAATTGCTTATCATGGGTTGTTTTCGTAAGGAAATCTACAATCAGCCTAGATAATGGTAATCTTGAGAACCAAAAATGTCAAGTAGAGGGCAAAGAATAGTCACCATTATTGCCTTTAGGCTCCCTGAAGCTGATTTTTTTTTCCCATTATGGACTTACATGGTTACATATTAGGTTAGGTTGAAAAAAAACACAAGTCCATCAAGTCCAACCTATGTGTGTGATTATATGTCAGTTTTACATTGTATATTCCAGTATGTTGCGGTCGTTCAGGTTCTTATCAAATAGTTTCTTGAAACTATCGATGCTCCCCACTGAGACCACCGCCTGTGGAAGGGAAGTCCACATCCTTGCTGCTCTTACAGTTAAGAACCCTCTTCAAAGTTTAGGGTTAAACCTCTTTTCTTCTAATTTATTGAGTGGCCACGAGTCTTGTTAAACTCCCATCCACAAAAAAGTTTTATCCCTATTGTGGGGTCACCAGCATGGTATTTGTATATTGAAATCATATCCCCTCTCAAGCATCTATTCTCCAGAGAGAATAAGTTCTCATTTCTTTTACAGCAATGTGTCTCTCTGTGTGGAAAGATCATCTTGGTAGACAGACAAGACAGTGGAGCAAGGAGGACAGTGAACAGCACAGTAGTCAGAGGCAATAGTTAGATTTCACTTTGCAGATATACAACTATTAGGGTATATATATATATATATATATATATATATATATATATATATATATATATATATATATATATATATATATATATATATATATATATATATATATGCAGTATATTGCCAAAATATTCAGACACCCCTCCAAATCATTGGATTTGGGTGTTCCAATCACCTCCATGGCCACAGATGTATAAAATCAAGCACCTTGGCATGCAGACTGCTTCTACAAACATTTGTGAAAGAATGGGTCTCTCTCAGGAGCTCAGTGAATTCAAGGGTGATAGGTTGCCACCTGTGCAATAAGTCAATCCGTAAAATTTCCTTGCTACTAAATATTCCATGGTCAACTGTTAGTGGTATTATAACAAAGTGGAAGTAACTGGGAACAACAGCAACTCAGCTACAAAGTGGTAGGCCACATAATATGATAGAGCGGGGTCAGCGCACTCTGAAGCTCACAGTGCGCAGAAGTCACCAACTGTCTGCACAGTCAATAGCTCCAAACCTCCAAACTTTGTGTGGCCTTTAAATTACCACAACAACAGTGCGTAGAGAGCTTCATGGAATGGGTTTCCATGGCCGAGCAGCTGCATCCAAGCCTTACATCAACAAGTGCAATGCAAAGCATCAGGTGCAGTGGTGTAAAGCACACCACCACTGGTTTCTAGAGCAGTGGAGACGTGTTCTCTGGACTGACGAATCATGCTTCTCTGTCTGGCAATCCAATGGATGCATCTGAGTTTGGTGGTTTCCAGGAGAACGGTACTTGCCTGACTGCATTGTGCCAAGTGTAAAGTTTGGTGGAGGTGGAAATATGGTGTGGGATTGTTTTTCAGGGGTTGGGCTTGGCCCCTTAGTTCCAGTGAAGGGAACTCTTAAGGTATCAGCATACCAAGACATTTTGGACATTTTCATGCTCCCAACTTTGTGGGAACAGTTTGGGGGTGGCCCCTTCCTGTTCCAACATGACTGCACACCAGTGCACAAAGCAAGGTCCATAAAGACATGGATGAGTGAGTTTGGGGTGGAGGAACTTGACTGGCATGCACAGAGTTCTGACCTCAACCCAATAGAACACTTTTGAGATTAATTATAGCGGAGACTGCAAGCCAAGGCCTTCTCGTCCACATCAGTGCCTGACCTCACAAATGTGCTTCTGGAAGAATGGTCAAACATTCCCATAGGCACACTCCGAGACCTTGTTGACAGCCTTCCCTGAAGAGTTGAAGCTGTTATAGCTGCAAAGGGTGGGCCAACTCAATATTGAACCCTAAGGACTAAGACTGGGATGCCATTAAAGTTAATGCATGTGTCACAATACTTTTGGCAATATAGTGTTTATATATATATGGTATATACTATGAAGGGCACTGCTATTTCACACAAGGAATTCAAGATGAAGGTTTTTTTTTTTTTTAAATTACCACCTTTAGATGTTTCCTATAACAAAGTAAACCTTCATTTTTTAAATTCAGTTCCACTTTCTTTTTACAGTTTCCTTTACAGGGCTGTAGGCATGGCCCAGGTCACTGCCCACAAGGGAACAGAACTGATGTGGAGACGGGTTGATGGAGCAAAGTATATTAACGTAGTAATGTTGAGAGAGAACAACAAACTCTGCACAACAGCCACACCGGACTGTAACACTTATAATGAACCAGGCAGGGAGTAAAGGTGCACAATACCTGACAGCAATCAGCGGGGTGGAGGCTGGAAGGCAGACCTGAAACTGAGACCTTAACAGGAGGGCTACTGCTTGATACACAGCAACAGTCCCTGCTCTGTCCCTACTCTACAGGAACCTGACTTAATGCTAATCTGACTCTCCCTAGCCATTAGGAGATCTGTCCCTATTCTACCCACTACTCGGATAGTGTGCCAACCTAGAGTGGACATTGCTTTTTATAAGGATTGCCAACTTCAAAAATGGCTGCCAGGACAATCAGGGCAGCAGCATTCAATCGGACAGCCGTTTACCTGATGAGACCTAAAGAGGACTCTGAGGAACCTGGTTCCCCCTTGTCCTCCGCCCTCTCTGCACATCAGCCCCTGGACAGTTCCACCCTTGCATCTGTCTACAGGGTAGTTAGCATAGGGCTTAGGAAAGATGTATATACTTACTTAATCTAAGGGTGCTCTGGTCTGGTGATGTGATCTCCCCAGCAGCCAACTTCAGGGGGAGCAGGGAGCAGTGACAACAGCTGCAGAGCCTGGGCAGTGACATCACCCATAGACTTACTATGGGGCATCTGTAGTCGGCTTCCCTCCTCTACACTGAAGCCGGCATTGGGAGTCCATCACGTGACCAGACCAGAGTGCCCTAGGTAAGTATATATATATATATATATATATATATATATATATATATTTCCTTTACAGGGTAGTTAGCCTAGGGCTCGGAATGGGGGTGGGAGTAGGTTAGGTTTAGTTAGGTCTTGACAGATTTCTACTTTTAACCTCAGTGAATTAGTTAAATAGCTAACACTGAAGACTGCCAATGAACATATGTCAGTTACTGCTTCATACAATATGAATGAACATACCATGCAACTTCAAGCCAATATTTTATTTTTGCCTGTTAAACCAGTAGAATTTATGTACTGCTTCAATGTATAAATCCATAAAAGAGAAGTAAATTATGAGCCTTTCAATTCCACTTTAATGTGTGTATTTTTTCCCCAAAATGACAGTGAATTATAAATAACATCATCCCATATCTGTGCAACCAACTGCACTGTCTCCGTTCTGAAAACTGACCTTCATATCTCTCAGGCAACCTCGTCATAAATCTATTTCACTCGTTTTATGGTTGATTGAGTTACAAATTATTGCTTCAGTTACAGTCCGATTTTTAAGCACCTCTGTGGGCCCTGCAGATGCCAAGTTTCTGCATGACACAGTTGGGTGTTGTAGAGAAACACAGATCTGAAAAATGAGGTTTTAAAAATTGCAATCTGTTTTCCTGTAAAAACGCATGTTCATCAAAGGGCAGCTCAACAGGAGATATTTTAAAAAGGCAGGAGGAGGATATTATTTGTATGGGTGTAAAGACGGAAAAGGAGACTAATGTTTAAGCAGAGTATTACCTATAATTGACTACATTAACTCTATTCTCTTAACGAGGGTGGGGCACTTGTTATATTTTGTTTCCAGTAATACAAAAGTGCCCAAGCTATGTCTTTGCAATGTATGCAAATTGAAGAAGTTAAAACACACTATCAAAACATGTTGTAGTTCTTTACTGGCCATTTCAACAGGAAACAGAATACAGTACACTTAAGAAGGTGGGATCTGTGTGCTTTCTCTCAACCCAGCTCAGTACACCCACAATCTAACACCAGGGCTTACCCAGAGTGTACTCTAGGCAAGTACACATGGATGGCTGAGTATACCTTGCTGGAGCGGAGGCAAAGTTGGCTATCAACAGACACTGTTAGTGGTAGTTACAAAGAGCTTGATGTGCCAGCTTGGTTAGTGATGATGACAGCCCAAGAGAGTCTAAGGTAAGGCTTTGCCTTCACCGGAGGTCCTAGAGGTGGAGATGTTATGCTGCAGGCAGTACCCAGGTTGTGGTCCTTTGACTCATACAAGCAGGACACAACTGAGAGCAGGTAAAATTTCACTGCATCTCTGGGGCACTGGATTCACCAGGCAGTAGGAAACAGAGGAGTGTTAGCAGGAGTGCATGGGAACACATAGAGGTACAGATGAGAAACACAGGCTAAGAGTGCATAGGTGCTGATAATGAAATGCTGGCTGGAACTCACAGGAAAACTGGTGCAGAGAAACAAGAAACTGGCTGAAGGTCAAAGGAAGACATTGTGGTGAAGGAAGACTGGATGCTGGCAGGAGTGCACAGGGTGACTGGAGCAGGATACAGATTGGGGAACACTGGGATGGGATCACAAAGCCGGAAAAAGGATGGGACAAATTGGGAACACTGGGAATCACTGAGGAAACTGGAAAACGCTGGGGACCACTGGAGCATACAGGGGTTGGGTACAGACTGGACAGATGCTGGGAACACTAGAGGTCATGGAAACAACACTAGGAGGCACAGGTAACACATGAAAAGGAAATACAGGGAGTTTGGCTGACAGTGTGTGGATTCCTTGCTCAAACGCCAAGCAACATGCACACCAGCCCTTTCAGACACATCCTGGCCATGGAATTGACTAAGTGCCAGTGGCCTTGAACAGGAAAGAAAATCTGGCACTGGAACATGGAACAGGTGAGTGTGACAGTGCTTTAGTTTGCACATTTACTTGTCTTGCACTAACACAGCTCATTGAGTTCAATAAAATATCCAAAAAACGAAAGGAAAATAAAAATCACGCATGCAGCATTTTTGATAGCACAGCAGACCTTAACACACATTAATATGCTGAGAAGATGCATTGGGGTGCCATTCAGAATGCCATCAAACCAACATAAAACACAGTATTGGGTGTTGCGGTATTGCGTGCCATGGCACAACATTGGTGTGAATGGGCCCTCACATTGCAGTAGGCATGAGCTCAGGTATGTTCAGTTCCTTGTCCAAACCCACCTGAGCTATCCCTTCAGGAGACTGGCACTGGGCAAGGGCATGTATTCATGTGGCTGCGGGATGGGGTATTCCATGGCAACTTATGATTGGTGGTGCACAGTGACAGCTTCCTTGAGAGCTAGCTCAAGAGGGTTTGGACTAAGATCTGAACATGCCCGAACTCATCCCTGCTCCACAGTCACAGTGCATTTGAAGTAAGTATAAAGTTGACCACACATACAAAGAAGTGAAGGAAAGTTTGCTACTAATAAATGCATTTAAAATAATGTCCAGACAGCACGTCCATAACAAACAAAGTTCAAATATTGAACGTTTGTTTCTGCTTCACAGATATTGTTTGGAAGCGTATTAGGTGTCTTCAGATTGCTATCTGGATAAGTCATTATGCGTTGAGTGTATGAACCAAAAACAACACATTCCAGGCAGGTGGCACCTTTGCTATTTTTCAGATAAAATTTTCGAAAACATGATTGATGAAATCATTAAAGCAAGCCAGGCATTTATTTTCCAATTTCAAAATAATGTTGGTGCCCTTTCATGTTGCCTTAAACATTAATGAAGAAATAAAAGAGACATAAAGTCGAGTAATCTGAGAGGCGAGTTTGGCTGAAAATTAATCTATGTACAGTCCAAATGGAGCATGACAAATCAAGAGCAAAACATAAAAGGAAGATTAGTTTCTGGAACATTGTAAAGAGATGGAAAAGCATAAGCTGTAAAATAAAGCTTTGTGTACTTCTTTCCGAACATGGTACTTTACATCCAAATATGCATGATTCATTATATTCAGTTTAACCCTCAAATTCAATAGAACTGGGTTTGGCTTCAGAGTCAATATTGACTTCATTATAATAGTCTTTTTAAAAGAAACAAATAGCAGGTACATACATTCAGATATGAACTAAAGGCCAAATTAGCCCTGTTGCACTGCAAAACAAAACAGTCCATTCTGCACAAACACCAGCAGTACTTCCTGTCTGGTCAGATATTATGATATTAAACACAACAGATGAAAAACTTAAGGGGAAATTTTAATGGTTTTCGCATTAATATATTATTATTTTTTTCAGTTAAAAGCTGCTTCAGTTGGAGCTGATTAAAGGGGTTGTAAAGGTAAAAGTTTTTTCACCTTAATGCATTCTATGCATTAAGGTGAAAAAACATCCGACAATACTGCCCGCCCCTCTGTTTTACTTACCTGACCCCTCGAAATTCCACGCTCGCCCCCGACATCCTATTCGCCGCTCAGCCCGCTCGTTGATTGGCTAGAGTGGATGGATTGAAAGCAGCGCAGCCATTGGCTTGCGCTGCTGTCAATCGCATCCAATGATTCAGCGTGCCAGGGGGCTATGGCCTCCAGCTGTATCACCGGAGCGCGCCCGCAAGCACTCAACACCATGCGAAGGAGCTTGCATGAAAGTGTTGAGTCCTTGCGCGGGGGAGCCGAGACAGCTGACGAGGGACCCCAGAAGACCAGGTTCGGGGCCACTCTGTGCAAAACGAGCTGCACAGTGGAGGTAAGTATAACATGTTTGTTATTTAAAAAAAAAAATAGCTTTAGTGATCCTTTAACTAAAAGTTGAGCATTACAAAAACACAAAGCAGGAGGCAGAGAGTGGCCGCAGTAAGCTGCGTCTGTCGGTCATTGTCTCAATACCCCATGCAAGGGAAAATACGCCCAAGAAGGGCGAGGGGGACTATTGCGGTACTAGATAAGGTCAAGTATTCAGTACAAAAAAGTAAAGGAGAAAATAATATAAAAAAATTTCATTTTAATAGAAAACATGGTTAAAAGATTATAACAGTGTCACATACAGTTGTAATTAAAAACGGAAGCAATAAATACAACCAATTGGATTACAACCCATAGTGATAGTGGACACAGATAGAGCTTGGATTCTCGACCGGTTTCGCGGTTTTAACCGCTTCCTCAGGAGAGCAGAATCTGTGGTACAACATACAATAATTATAACCAATACATAACAAAGAGATATATGTTATCGATGCAGCAAGATGTATTAAACACTACTTTAAACATTTACATACAATTTAAGTAGAAAAAGGATGAGCTCACCCGTTCAGTAATTCTCTGTGGGTGTATAAGGCCCCAAGTGGTTCCCCCTGTGGCGGACACAGGGGATAACAGACAGCCTCTAAATAAGTGAATTTTATAAAATTAAATACGGAATGTAAACTAAGGAGTATATCAAAAAGAAAAAATGGAGTAGGGGGGTGCCGGAAGTGTGCCTCTACAATAAAAGCCAGTGTGCAAAGAAAGAACCGAGAAAACAGTGAAAGTGAGTGGCAGTGAGGAGAGAGAAGGGGAAGGAGGGGAGGGGGAAAAAAGGGGGGAGGGAAAGAATAGGGGGGGGGGTTGGTTGGGGGTGGTAGGGAGGGGGGGAAAAAGGGGGGGGGGAAGGGGGGGAGGGGGGGGGAGAGGGGGGGAGAAGGGAGAAAGGGGGGAGGGAAGGGAGGGGGGGGGGGAAGGGGGGGGAGGGGAGGGGGGGGGAGGAGTGAGGGCAAGGGAGGGAGAGGCCGCTAGTATAAAGTATAACAAGAAAAGACTAGATTAAGAGGAGTTGCACACAAGGATAAGGAGCTAGCACTCACCCCTGGAGTACTAATTATTATTGTTTTTGTAATAGACATTTGGGATGATGGTACCTTTATTGGGTATTGTACCTGTTTGATCTAGACGCTGTTTCTTTATAAAAGTTGAGCATGCAAAATCTGGTGCAGTTCTGCATAGAAACCAATGAGCTTCCAGGTTTTTTGTCAAAGCTTAATTGAACTAGCTGAAGTTAAAAGCTGATTGGTTACCATGCACAGCTGCACCTGATTTTGAACTTTCAACTTTTAGTAAATCAACCCCACTGTCTCTTTGCCCATGCACAATACAGTGGCTGTCTCTTCACATAAGGCACCCCCTTACTCACCAGTGATCCCTCTCTGCTCCTTCCTGATCTGCTGTCAGTGGAAAACAAAAAAATACCTTGCTGCCATATAATACCCCCAAAAAAAGCAGCAGTTCAAATTGTGAGATGCACACAAAGAAACAACAGTAAACATGAAAAAATCTGCGCTAAACATAAATAAGAGAAAGCGAAAAAATCAATATTGCATAACAAAGTTCATAGGATGAGAGATCAGAACAATCCCCCATAGAGATGAGACAAGTCCCAAGGCATAATCCCTCTAAATAAAGAACAGACGGTGCAGCGCTCAAAATAAAGAAACAGTGAGAGTCCAAAAAGATTTCAATCAATCCGATCATTCAGGTGTGATGTGACTTCATGCTGACGTCTCAGTGACTTTCTGTGAACCCTCCACCAATGAAAAGGATGGCCTCTCACCTTGTAGCGGGGACCCTTTGATTATTACCCTTACGGATAATATGAGGATGGTACACAGCAGATCCAGGTCAGTCAGACAGCAAAGCAAAGGCAAGCATATGGCAGCATGTGGCGCTCTCCCAGCGTTTACAGTAGTATGAAACAAAAAGGGTACAACATAGTGCTCTCCATATGGTAAATTTATTAAATAAAAACAAGAATTGCACTTACAAACAAGGCACTAATCCAGTGCCAGATAATGCAGCATGTAATCGTGTATAGGAACAAAGGGATGCGTGATGGTCGCAGGTGACGTCACGACGCTTCCTAGTTCCGTTAACAGAAACTATATAAAGGAAACTTTATAATCAAAGGGTCCCCACTACAAAGTGAGAGGCCATCGTTTTCATTGGTGGAGGGTTTACAGAAAGTCACCGAGTCAGCATGAAGTCACATCACACCTGAATGATCGGATTGATTGAAATCTTTTTGGACTCTCACTGTTTCTTTTATTTGAGCGCTGCACCGTCTGTTCTTTGTTGTTGTTTAGGGATTTGATTTTTGACCCTGGTGTCCAGCTCCTGTTTCTATTTACATATTTGCGCTGGTTTGTTTTTCGTTTTTAATAATTGACGTTGTCTGGGGAAAGGATCGTTCCCCAGACAACGTCAGTTATAGAGGAAACGTACATCGGGAGGTTGACGCTCTGACATCATCGCGACTCTGATGTGAATGGGCGTTTGGCATGCCGGCCGGCGGATCGCTCTTTTTACCATTCCTGTTTGTAAATGCATTACTTTTATAAATAAATTTTCTTATATCGGATTTACACTATGGCCACTTCTTTTCTGTTCTCATTCCCTGAGTCCGGATCAATCCTTATATCATCATTCATCACACCCCTCCAGTCACGCTGACACGGAGAAGCTGTATCATCTGCTGTGCTTCCTGGGCTCTGGTCCATATACAAGCCTCATTTGCTTGCTTTCTGGTAAGCGTGAATTTCATATGGTGGCGGATCACTACGAGTGGTGTTTTTCCAAGGTTTTCACACTCATCTTCACTGTTTATTTAGAGGGATTATGCCTTGGGACTTGTCTCATCTCTATGGGGGATTGTTCTGATCTCTCATTCTATGAACTTTGTTATGCAATATTGATTTCTTTGCATTCTCTTATTTATGTTTAGCTCAGGGGTGCAGTGACATCATTCCAAAGGTCCGGTAACAATTCCCGGGCCTGGGGGAGGGAGTTACATGCCTCTTATTCTCAGACAAGGAGGGTTTCGTGGATGGCTACAGAGAAGGAAGTGTTGGAAGTTGAGTATCTGGGGGTGATATTTTTTAGAGACTCTTTGTCACTTTGCCCTGCATTGGCAAGGCAACAGTATCTCTTTAACTTTTTCAGGTCAAGGGTGATCAAACTCTTCTTGATCAGATCACATTTTGAAGTTTTCATATACACCGGTTTTATTAACAATGACTTTTTAACCACTTACTTTACCAAGTAGATTTTCACAGAAGAATTCAAAGTATGCATATTTTATACATAGTTACATTGATCTGGCTTGTACCAATGCAACTATTCCTATAACATACCTTACAAATCCCTCTAGAAGTAGAAAATCACTGTAGTAGATACCAAGGCTGCAGTGATCTCCACTTTCTCTGGGTCCTGCATGCAGCAGCCTTGCTGCATTGTTAACACAGGAGGTTGTCCACTTGGCATGGACACTATTCACAGAATAGTTTGCATTATTTAAATTAATTGGATTGGATGAGGAGCAGAACTTGATGTCACTGCCCCACTGTGCCAAGCAGGTGACCTCCTGTGTTCACAATGCAGCAGGGCAGCCACTCAGCACAGGAATTGAAAGCTAGTGGAGATCCCTGGAGCAGTGGTGTCAACTACAGTAATTTCCAGGTTCTATATGGATACCACATGTATGATTAATGCATAGTTAGTTGGTTCAAACAGGAACTATGAAAGAATATTCATACCTGCAATTCTTCTTTAAAGTATTTCTAAATCAAAGGAAAAAAATGTAATATATTGCAGCTTACCAGTACTAAAATATGTTTACTGCATTTGTTTTTTGTCTGTATTTGCACCTGGAGATCTGGTGGTAACATACCTTCTGTCTTATGGTGGCTACACTCACTCATCAAAAATATCTATGGAAGAGCAACATAGCCACGCTTAGACAGCAGCATTGTTAACCCACAGAAAGGGTAGTGTTACATGGACTCGTAAATTTAGATTTACTTTACATAAACGACTAACAAATCTAACTCCAACTAACACTTTTTAAGCAGTCACAGCATCTTTGATTGTTTTGGGATAAAGGTTTTACATAAATATATAAAAGCTGATCAATGTAAGCACCCCTGTCACTGTTAAATGGTTTATCTCAACCTTCTAATTGCCACTATTGCTGGACTGCTTGGTCTAATAAAGAAAGTTGAAAAATAAAAGATTTACTGGCCAGATCAACAGGTAATCCAACTCACTATGTTATAAGGCCCATCAAAACCAACACTACTATTAACAGACTGAACCATGTATGTGATTTTTTATTTTGCCCATAGTTCCCTTTTAAGCATGCATAAGACATATTTTAAGAATTTTTTTATAGAATTCATTGAAAGATATGTCAAGTACAAAGACAATAGTGTGATGGGAGAGCCATAACATTGATCTTACATTTTTTTTTCGCCCTAGCGATAATGTTCATAACAGAGAGCTTACATCAACATAGCAACAGTGAATACATAAGAGCTATAAACTATAACCGGATATGAGAGGAATCTAGAAAGAGAGAATATCTCATGTTCAAATGGGGGGGGGGGGGGATTACAAAAGAAAAACCATGAGGGAACTGGATGGATCATAGCTGGACTTTGGCGGGGAAGGAAGATGGGTGGGGGATAGTGAGGAGAAGAAAAGGGGAGGAAAAGGGGGTAACACTGTTCAATAAAGAGCTCAAAGGAGAGACATGAACCCAAAGTGGGTGGTAGTATTCAATGGGATATAGGGATAATACTTGAGTGAGTGATCAGATACAAAATTAGGCGAGGTTTTGTTCCTAGAGTCCAGGAAGGAGGACTGACTAAGAGGTATCAACTATGTCATAGAGTTGACGTAATACTTGTAAGTAGGTGAAAGTATCATGGAAAGACTTGTAGTCCTCCGGAGACAAAGTCGTAAACATGAAGGTTCCCCATCTCATGTGGAAGCGTTTAATAGAAGTAGTGAGGGCAAAGTCAGTGCTGATTTTCTCCCTGTATAACTGCAGTGTTAGCTCGCGTTTAACCAGAGAAACTGTTGGGCATGAAGAGGTAGTCTAATTTTTTAGGATGGTTCTCCGAGCCACTAGAAGACATATTAGAATCCATGGAGTATGCTGGCAAATATCTTTTGTCGATGCTCATGGACAAAGGTGGTTGTTCCAGTATCCGAAGAACAGCAGAAAGGGGTCCTTTGGGATCCAGAGGAGAGTAATGTGAAAGGGAAGGCCTCAGCTGTAGACAAAGTGGGCATATGGCAGATTGAACATTGGATTTTTCAATTAATAAGGGTATGTAAGCAATATGTATACGTTTCAGTTGAGTCTCTCTCCAAGTTTCATTTGGTATCAAGAGGAGTATGCTTTTATACCCCTGAAGCATCTTGACAGTGATTTCTTCATCTGGGAGGCCTTTGCCCCAGTTACAGTAGCTGTGACAATGAAGAGTTGAAGGACGGGGTCAGGTTGCCTATTGGAGGTTTGTAGATGTCCGATATGGAATATGAGCCCTTGGTTAGTAAGCGGTCTATTATAGATAATTGGAATCTTTTACCTCTGATTCTGCACTGGGTGGTGATGAAACTGATGCATTGCCAATAGTAGAAAATGCGGGATGCAGATAGAAAACATTTTTCAGCAATATCCTTGAATATATGGGGGGACCCCGGGTCTAGGTCGAAAAGGAATGAATAGAAAATCCTTCCTCTCTGTAACATGTGCTCTCTACCTCTCCTTTTCACAGTTGTGTCCTCTCTTCTTAAACTTCGTTACTTTATTCCCACTTCTCCACCACACAATTTGTTTATATCACCCTCGCTTCTGTCCTCTCCTTATTACTGCACTCATCACCTCCTATTAATTCTAACCACACATGCTAATAAAACCCCCAGGATGCTGAGGCATATCCCTTCATATAAATTGCACTTCCATATTAATCCCCTCATCCTTCTGCTTCTCCTAACCTCTGGAGATATATCCTCAAACCCTAGGCCTCCATAATTTTACTGTACCCAATGCACCTATTACCCTCTACCTTCTGGCAACAGCCACAATCCACAACGTTTCGTTTCCATTCCTCTTCTAACCAAAATCAGCCTCCCCTTCTCCCCTTTTCCTGTGCCCCTTGGAATACCCCCTCTGTCTGCAACAAGTTTACCTCTGTTCATGACCTCTTTGTCACTAACTCCTTTAACCTACTTGTTGTTGCTGAAATCTGGCTTTATGAGTCCACCACTGCTTTTCCTGCTTCCCTTTCCCATGGCGGTCTTCTATAGACTCACTCCCCCAGACCCAGTGGATGGAAGGGAGGTGCAGTGGGAATCCTCCTATCCCCACAGAGCACCTTTCAGGTTCTTCTCTCCCCTTCCTCTCTGTCACTCTCATCGTTTGAAGCTTATTGTATATGTCTATTTTCTCCAATTGTCTTAAGAAGTGCTGTAATCTCCCAGCCCCTCGGGCTGATAACAACTTTCCTTGATGACTTCTCTGCCTGACTATTCTACTTTCTCTCTTCTGAAATCCCACAATCATTCTCAGTAACTTCAGCATCCCTGTTAATACGAACACTCCTGCTACTTCAAAACTTCTTAGTCTAACCTCCTCATTTGACCTGAAACAATGCGTACAGGCTTCTACTCACTCTGATGGCAACACCCTTGATCTTGTATTCTCCTATCTATGCACTCTCTGCAACCTCTTCTACAAACCTTTTCCCCTCTCTGATCGCCACCTTATTAACTTCGCTCTCTCCTTGTCTTCCACCACCTCTCCCGCCAACTGCTTAACAATTATCTGTAGTAATTTTCACCACTTTAAACCATCTCTTCTCTATTCTGCTACTGACCAACCCTATGACAAAATATCACCTCTGTCCTGCCCCCATCTAGCCACTTTTGGCTACCTAGCTACCATTGATGAGGTTGCTAAACTTTTTTCTAATGCCCACCTAACCACTTGCCCCTGGACCCTGTTTCCTCTCAAAAACTGCGGTCACCACCTGGTTCTATTCTACACTTTCTAACCCAGATCTTTAAATTTACATCCTTTGTGAAAGCATGGGCCATGAGAGGTCCTCTTTATGCAGAGATCTGGGGACTAGTAGACCCCAAATCTCTCCTCTGGCCTCCAGTGCAGCCGATCAGGCACAGATTGGTCTGATCAGCTGCTTACCTGGCAAGTAACTGCCAGGTAAACAAAGAGCCAAAAACGGAAGTGGCAAAAACCTTGTGGCCATGGATGTCCAATGGTTGGCAAGTGGTTAAAAAAACCCTTCCTTGGACCCCACCAATCTTAACAACCTATGCCCCATCTCCTTGCTCTCCTTTTCCTCCAAATTCCTTGAATGCCTGGTCTACAACCAAGTGACTATCTCATTAAGAATAACCTCCTTGATCCCCCTGAGTCTGGATTTTGCCCTCAACACTCCATAGACACTGCTCTCCTAAAACTCTCAAACAATTTACTGACAGCTAAAACCAATGGACACTATTCTACACTCCTACTTCTGGACCTTTTGGCTGCCTTTGAAATGGTTGACCACCACCTCCTCCTCAAAAAACTTTACTCCTTTGGTCTTGGTGACTTTTACTCTTTGTTGGTTCTTATCCTACCTATCTCACTGCACCTTTAGTGTCACTTACAATTCCACATCCTCCTCTACCCTTCTTTTCTCTGTTGGAGTCCCCAAGGTTCTGTTTTGGACCTCTCCTATTCTTGAACTACACCTCATCCCTGGGTCAGCTAATAGTCTCTTGTGGCTTTCAATATTATTTCTACACTGGTGACACCCAAATCTATCTACCTCTTTGCTTACAACATCAGTCTCCTCATCCATCACTAATTTACTGACCGACATATCAGTTTGGATGTCACACCACTTCCTTAAACTCAGTCTATCCAAAACCGAGCTCATAATATTTTCTCCCCCTCCTGCCCCTTTGCCCGACTTCTCCATCAAGATCAATAATACAACCATCAACTCGGCCCCCCATGTCAGGGTGCTATGTGTAATCCTAGACTCTGAGCTCTCCTTTTGGCCCCACATCCAATCACTGTCCAAAGCTTGTCAAACATCTCCAAAATATGCCCCTTCTTAACCAATGACACCACAAAGCTTCTAATTCTCTCTCTGGTCATCTCTCACAACAACTGCAACTCCTTCCTTATTGGATTACCTTTTCATAGCCTCTCCCCCTTTCAGTCCATCATGAATGCTGCTGCCAGACTTGTCCACCTTACCAACCGTTCAGTGTCTGCTATCCCTCTCTGCCAATTGGCTGCCACACACCCAATGAATTGAATTCAAAATACTAATGTAGTAGGGAGATGGCTATCTTACCTGCAGTATTAGAAGACACTCTGCAACATTGTTGCAGTGAGACTGTTTTCCTCTAGTGCCAGATAAGACTCTGTGTCATCACATCCTGTCAGCAGAGTGATTAACACCAGGAAACAAAGCACACAGGGAATTGTAGTTACATGACCCAAGTTTCACATTGAGATTGCACTGTTTTAGGACTACAACTTCCAGCCTGCTCTGGGGGCAAATTAACTAGAGACTCCATCTTGCTGATCTGAGGGGATTTTCTCAGACATGAGAGAGGAAGAGATTTTACCTAGGGGAGAAGGTCTGCCTCCCAGGTCAGTCCACTGCGTGATTTATGGCATCCCAGGTGTATATCCAGACACACCTGCACCGACAGTGTGAAGCCTTTCAGTGTGAGGTGACCAGTCAGGTCACAAGAAGAGCCTGCCTGTTCCAGGACGTTTGTTTGGGCCTTGATCGCAGGATTGGGTGAGAGGGTTTTTGCCCATTTGCAGGAAACAAGCACACAGCACACAGATAGAGTTGCATGGACAGTGTATACAGACATTATTGCTCTTAGTCACCTTGCTGACACCTGTAGTGCTGCAGGACACAAGGCCATTCAGATATAGAGACACTGTATACAGACGCCATTTTCCTTTCACCTCACTGAGGAAGATCCTACAGTCTTTATGTGATAATCTGGGCCTGTTGTGTTGTTTGGCCCTGCTATTCAGGAGTTTAAGTGCACCAACGAGAGTGGCTAGCTGAAGATGCAAAGCCTCATCTTTCTTCAAAGGGATTGAAGCTACTAGTGCCATATGGGCCCGCACATACATACTCAGTGCTTTATATATGCAGTGGGGAGCAGACCCCCACACACAGCGCACATACAGAGCCCTGAGTATGTGTGTGCGGGACAGTTTATCTGGGAAGCTAATCCATTGAATGTTGATTTTAATACAGTTATTGTAGTTGGGGCTGTGGTGTCAGGAGAGAGACAGAAGAGACAGAAGAGAGAGGTCTGACATAAAGAGGGTCAGTCTTCTGCTCTCCTCCTGCCTGAACTCATAGAGCCACATTTGAGTAAGGGTAACCAATCAGATATAAAGTGTCATATTGTGATTTATTTGCCATTTAAGTGTGCCTCTGCTCTTGGAGTTATTCTCAGGTTTGGAATCCCCTGAAAGCAGCCTGAATATAGTATTGAGCTATATTGCTCTTAATCTCAGTTATTGTTCTCCAGTTGATTACTTGAATATATATACTGTTACTGTCTGTTACTTTTCTACAGAAATATTCTACAGAAATATTGCAGTAAAGACAGTTTCTGTATTTTATCATAATGTGTGTGTTTCTCATTGGTTATTGCACTTACACTATTACCAGGTGTGCCAAGAGGGGTAGAGACTGTTATTGAGGTTGAGAGGCAGAGTACCCAACAAACATACTTAAGCGGCTCCTGCGGGGGTACGCTACACTAACAACAACTTACAAAGCCATCCACAACTTGGCCCCCAGCTATATCACTAATCTAGTCTCAAAATACCAACCGAATCATTCCTCCCAAGACCTCCTGCTCTCTTGCCCTTTGTCACCTCCTCCTATGCTCACCTTCAAGACTTTTCCCGAACCTCTCCCATCCTATGGAATTCCCTACCCCAATCTGTCTGTCTATCTCCTACTCTGTCAACTTTTAAGCAATCCCTGTAAACCCTTCTCTTCAGAAAAGCCTATCCCACCTCCACCTAACAACTGTACTTCCACTTTCTCCATCAGCTCACCCCCCACAGTTTTTACCTTTTGTATCACTTGACCCTCCCTTTTAGATTGTAAGCTCCAACTAGCAGGGCCCTCTGATTCCTCTATTGTAAAGCACTGCGCAAACTGTTGGCGCTATATAAATCCTGTATAATAAAAATATATTTGTGAGGCACTGGCTGGCAGGGTTGTGTGAACAGTGCATACTGTATGTATCATGTCACCCAGGTTTCTCACTTATACATGGTAGGAGGCTCCAGGATTTGTATATGTTACAGAGAAAACAAACTGTGTTTTATCAGATCCTAATAAGTTCTGGTCTTGGTCCTGAGCCTTGGAGGCTTTGTAGAGCAGGATAAGACCTCCAGTCATAGGTACACAACTTACTGTGCAATGCCCTCCTGCATTTAACTTTGTGTGTTTGCTGCATTGTAGAATAAAAGGGCAGAGTAAACCTGTTCCTTGGTGACCCTGTCTTAAGCGTGGTTACCACTGCCACTACTAGTTGAGCCTTTCCCCATTGCAATATAAATAAAAGGGCATTCAAGTCAAACCAGGACTTTTAATTTTAAAGGTATAAAAAGGGATGCTAGCGTGGTGGTACTACATGCAGTAGTAAGTGGCAAGTGTGCCTATTATTGCGGGCCAGTCCAGAGACCGTTAATCAAGATGGCAGACAACAATTTTAGCGCATGCATGGAACAGTGTGTGATGATAAAGTTTCTTGTGAACGAAGGCATAAAACCCGTGGATACCTACAGAAGACTTCAAGCACAGTACGATGAGATGTTTAGCCGCAGTAAGACATTTGAATGGTGTAAACATTTCAAAGATGGCTGTACGTCCATCAGTGATGATCCCAGCTGTGGTGGTTCCCGGCCCACAGCTGTCATTCCTGTGAACATTCAGCGTGTGTAATGCCTGATCCTGGATAAACAACGCATAACCTGTCATGAAATTGCACAAGAGACTAATCTTTCTGTGGTTCACTGAGGACAAAGTGAAGCAGGCTGTCCTAGGATGGTTCAGGCGTACTGACAAATCTTTCTATGCTAAAGCCTCCCGGGCATTAGTTAAACGCTGAGATAAGTGTATAAATGTAGCAGGGGAGTATGTCAAAAAATAAATGCAGTTTCCACTTATTTTAATTTGTTCTTTTATTATTTAAACTCAAAAGTCTCGCTTTGACTTTGAACGCCCCTCGTATATACAGTATCTCACAAAAGTGAGTACACCCCTCACATTTTTGTAAATATTTTGTTATATCTTTTCATGTGACAACACTGAAGAAATTACACTTTGCTGCAAAGTAAAGTAGTGAGTGTACAGCTTGTATAACATAAATTTGCTGTCCCCTCAAAATAACTCAACACACAGCCATTCATGTCTAAACAGCTGGCAACAAAAGTGAGTACACCCCTAAGTGAATAGCATCATATCCAGAGGTTGTCTTTGGGAAATAGACATATGAGTGCTGCCAGCCTTGCTGCAGAGGTTTAAGGGGTGGGGGGTCAGCCTGTCAGTTCTCAGACCATACGCCGCACACTGCATTAAATTGGTCTGCATGGCTGTCGACCCAGACAGAATCCTCTTTTAAAGATGACAAGAAAGCCCCCAGTTTGCTGAAGACAAACAGACTAAGGAAATGGATTACTGGAACCATGTCCTGTGGTCTGATGAGACCAAGATAAACTTATTTGGTTCTGATGGTGTCAAGCATGTGTGGCGGCAATCAGGTGAGGAGTACAAAGACAAGTGTGTCTTGCCTACAGTTAATTATGATGGTGGGAGTGTCATGGTCTGGGGCTGCACGAGTGCTTCTGACAGTGGGGAGCTACAGTTCATTGAGGGAACCATGAATGCCAACATGTACTGTGACATACTGAAGCAGAGCATGATCCCATCCCTCCAGAGACTGGGCCGCAGGGCAGTTATCCAACATGATAATGACCCCCAAAAAACCTCCAAGATGAGTACTGCCTTGCTAAAGAAGCTGGGGGTGATGGACTGGCCAAGCATGTCTCCAGACCCAAACCCTATTGAGCATCTGTGGGGCATCCTCAAACGGATGGTGGAGGAGCGCAAGGTCTCTAACATCCACCAGTTCCATGATGTCGTCATGGAGGAGTGGAAGAGGACTCCAGTGGCAACCTGTGAAGCTCTGGTGAACTCCATGCTCAAGAGGGTTAAGGCAGTGCTGGAAAATAATGGTGGCCACATAAAATATTCACACTTTTGGCCCAATTTGGACATTTTCTCGCTTTTGTTACCAGTGGTTTACACATAAATGGCTGTGTGTTGAGTTATTTTGAGGGGACAGCAAACACTGTTATACAAGCTGTACACTCACTACTTTACATTGTAGCAAAGTGTCATTTCTTCAGTGTTGTCACATGAAAAGATATAATAAAACATTTACAAAAATGTGAAGGGTGTACTCACTTTTGTGAGATGCTGTACATATACTGTATATATGGCACCTAATGCTTCCTAATTCCTGGCACCAAAGCATTTTTGCCCAAGCCAAAAACTCTAGCTTTGGCACCAGTACTCCAGTAGCATTTGAAAACCATGGAAATTTACTTTATTATTAAAAACTAGGATTTAAGAAAGTGTGTGCATTGCAAAATCTCTTAGGGAGTTCTGTGTATTACATAACAAGCTTTTATATTTTCTGATGTGTTTCCAAACACGATTTATTTGTATAAGAAGACAGCAGGTATACTTTTAACATTTCTACAGTGGAAATCCACAGGATATCCTAGGAAATTGTCTGAAAGCTTATCACTATAAGTGCCTGCAGTGGATGAAACAATAATGAGTCACAAAAACTAAAAGTCATGGAACAGAAATGATAGCTTGCCTTTATGCCTTTCAGTTTTGTGGTCGAATTGTACATGTTACGATGTAAGCAATTGCTGTTTATGTCAGTTTAATTCTTTGTGCTTGTAAACTTTTCTGTTTTAGTAGGGGGTGCAAATTTTAAATTGAATGAGAAGTCTTCTAAAATATATTCACTTTACCATTTTGTTAAAAGTGAACATGAAGTATCTGTTAACTATTAAGAGAATCTGTACAAAAAACATCTTATATTATAAATACTAAAACATTCAGAGGCAGAAATCCCTCCAGGAGATCTTTAGAAACGTCATGCTCCCTCTAGGAATAGGGAACTCTATACCTTTTACTAAGCTAAATTTAGTGGAATTATTAGATTTAGCATAGAAGCATTAGCATTGCACTATATTTCTTTCTTGCTCTTTAAAAAAAAAAAACTATAGGCAAATCTAAAGTTATACATAAGTCTTAACAGTCTTGTATGGGTAAATGTAAAAAGAGTGACGGTTCTCATTTATCTGGGTCATTGTATACCTAGTGGTTAAAGTGTTACTAAACCCACAACAATACAATTAGTCTGTATATGCAGTGGAACCCAAGGGGTTAATCCTCCGCATTGTGTAAAAAGGCTGTTTGATTCTTCTCTGGTCCTCCCCTTGTTTTACTGTCCCCAGTCCTTCTCCTGATGGTACAGAGTCTCTGGGGGCACTCTGCATATGCTTAGTTTGGTGTGTACTGCTAGAGAGTTTGACTTTTTTTTCTTGAGAGAGTGCATGTGATCAGCACAGGGCCAATCAGCACTGTCCAGACAGAGGATCAAGGGTCATGCAGCCTTATAGGACAGTCGGAGAATGAAAACTCCTCCTACAAGCTTTAACCAGACACTGATAGAAGTCATAATACTGCTATATACTGCTGATGAGAAAAGGTATTTAGCTGTTTATATTTACTAAAATAATTGCATTTCCATGTTCTGTGTACTGTGTGAGACCAGATATAGTGAATACAGGGTCCTAGGTTTAGTAAGGCTTTAATTACATTTAACTGGTCTTGTCCTGTAAAGTTGAAGATAATTCACTAATCATCCAAATAGCTTCTTTGTACTGCAGAACTGAAGAAGCTATTTGGATGAGTAGCAACATTACAGAACATATCCAGTTGATTTTGATTAAGGCAGAACTTCGGGCAAAATTTTTGTTTACCCTTGCAGTGGAAAAGTTACTTACCAGATTCTTCGAACCACGCCCACTCCTCAAACCAACTCGGCATTGCCCTTTTATAGACTAACCAAGCATAGACTGAACGAGATTTTGTAGGCAGATGGCCTCCCTGCACAGGTGGCTCTGTGACAGCATCCACCGTGCAGAGCGGACATAGGACAGAAGGAACTCTTGTTCCTCTGGGGCCTTCATAGGTGTCATCAGCCGAACAGTTGCCTGATTGAACACTCCTGCCCTAGATGATCTTGGTGGCCATCCTTAGTGTGTGCAGTGCTAATAAATAGCACTGTCCCACTGCAGTTGGCGAGCATTTGTGAAATGGCTAGGTCAGGGACAGCTTATCTAGCATAGGGAAAAATTCCAGTGTAAGAGGGACAGAGTAGAGACTGAATGCCTGTGACTCCAGCAGGTGCTCTCCCCATCTTCAGGTGCCCCGTTGCCAGACTGCCTTCCATCTGCCTCCTCCGTCAGATGTTGCTGGGCATTGTAAGCCATTTAGAGTGTCTTATGTAATACTGAGACTATGTTTGCAAGATCTTCTGTAAAGTACTGCTGTGCTGGTGTAGCACCCTGGAGTTTAAGCGGGGTTGCTCCTAACACATTTACTTGCCAGGAGTAGTTATCCTTTTTGATTGCTAGAGATCTATTGATTTCTCCCTAAGTTTGGCCTTGTTGCACTTTTCTCTTCTACCACTAGGTGGCCGCACACTTGGTGGTACTAGATATGAGGTGGGCAATGCAAGGTCAGGTTATGGGTATATGGGATATCTCAGCCAATGGGCAGGGGTTTTCTTGAATCCCTTGGCCTGCTGGGAGAGCCTATATATTCGGATGGAGTCAGACGATCTATGTTCTGTGCCACCTGGACAGCTGTCTGGCCTCGGATCGTCTGTGGACGCTGTGACGAGCATCTGTTCGAGGTTGTTCCACCAACTCTACCTCCGCGGAACCCTTCAAGTTGATTGGGATAAGAATGTTGCTATCCCGGCTGGGAGTGATGTCCAGAGCCAGCCTGCTGTCACCAGAGTCATGCAGAAAGCTGCTACCCCTGCCTCAGTGACTACCCCAGGACCCAGTGCACCAATCACTCCTCGAGGCCACAGTCGGACCCAGATGCTCGCTCTGATGTCTGGGAAGAAAGTACCGGAGCCGGATAAGCCAGTGGAAAGTGAGAGTGGTGTGCCTGTGGGGGAGTTGATGCCAGTGGCCGTCAAAGGGGATGCCGTGGTTGTGCCAGTGAAGGCGCGTGCCAAACTACATCACGGCCGAAGAGTACTCCACTGTTTCACATTCAGACATTCCGTCTGATGGTCTATTGGAACTCTTTTCGGACACTTTGTCTTATACTGGAAAGAGGAGTGAGAGTGATGAAGATCTAATAAACAATGTGCAGGAGGATGAGACCCCTGCTACTACTACCGCCAGTGTGCACATTACGCTGTCAGCCAGTGCAGCTCTGCTGATCAGCATTGCCAGGTCCATTAAGGAGGACCATGGGGCTCAATGGGTTCCTAAAGTTCCTCCTAGCACGCCCATGCCCAACCTTAAACCAGACCATAAGCTTGATGTGGTTGCTGGGTGCTCAGATCAGCGTGCTCCAGATGCTCGGGTTCTACCCGGATATGGAGATCCTAAGACCCTGCCTCGGCTGTCCAAGATACAGAGGATAATAATAAAAAGAGTGGCAGAAGACTATGGGTACTTATCCATTCCAAAAAGTTTTTATTGTGTGTTTTAAAAGAGCATACAGAGTAAAAGTGCAAAAACAAAGTGCAAGCATATCATTCAATAATCAACATGCCATGTGGCTATACAGTTTAGTACAAATGTAACATTTGCTGAGGAGAACAGACCATGTAGAATAAAAAACCTACGGACGTAAACATACTAAACGGTATATAGAGAATGCCATTTCCTCTGAGATAGCTTGGGTGGTTACCGCAGCGTTATTGCAAGGGAATGAAACTGATTCTATTCTCCATTATGATAAAGTGTCTATTTGGAAGTCTACCGAGGCTAACAAAGACAAAAAAATAAACGGGGGAGGGGGGGTGTACAGTGGGGGAGGTGACGTAGAGACAAGCTACCAGACAGAGAGGGGTTGATGAACCCCACCAGCTACCCTCTCCGTCTACATTTAGCACAGTATTATAATAGACCAGAGTTACCAGATACTCCAAGTATTCCAGGTATGATAAAGTAAGTGGCACTGCCTTTAGACCAAATGTCAGTCACGGTGACAGTGCTTCTAGACCAAGGGTCAGTCGCTACTCTGTATCAAAGCTTGATATTGTTGTGTTTTTTTAAAGGTGAGCTATGCCTCCCAGATAGCTGAAATATCTATGGCCTAGAAGGCAATACAACACACGTCCACCCAGACAGCCGGATATATTCTATCCTCCATCCGGATATATTCTATCCTGTGAAGTGTGAATCAGCTCCTCCATTGTCTCTATGCGGTCAATATGATGTACCCAATTTATGGTTGAGGGGGAAAATTTGGACCTCCAATGTACCGGAATACACACATTAAGGAGATATTGCGTGGAGTAAATTCCAGATGTAGTGAAGAAATGGTAATTGTCACCTCATGTACTTTCTTCCAGTATGGCTGGATCAATGTGCATGTCCACCATATATGGAGGAAAGTGCCTATTTCCTTTTCACATCTCCAACATTGATCTGATACTGTCGGAAATATCCTATGAAGCAAATCCGGGCTTTTATACCATCTCGTTTTAATTTCACATCCAATTTCCTGTGCGTTTACATTGAGTGACCCCTTGTGAATGAATAGGTGAATGCGATCTGAGTCAGCATCCTCAATCTCCCTGTCCAGCATGGATCCCCAGAATGCATGGTCCGAGTGCAGTAAAGAGTAAGGCTCTCCAAACATGGAGGCATAGAGTGATGAGATCACATGATTCTGGGGAGTTCGAACACAGGGATTCGAACACTGTGGCTGTTTTGGTATAGCCTTAGCTTTTACCCGGGTCATCTAGAAAATGTTTCAACTGAATGTATGACCAGAAAGGAATAGATTTGGTGTTAGACATTGCTGCTAGATCTTGCTGTCGCACAAACTTGCCCCTATGGAAAAAATGTTTTGCAAGCATCTCTGTATATGGTCATTCTTGTGCTAGGTAGGTTTTAGCTAAGCCTGGGGGAAAGTCAGGGTTACCTCTGATAGGGGTAATCAAGCACTCCGTGGCTGAAAGCGCATGTGCTTTACGGGCTCTAATGAAGTGTGAGTGGAGGTGAGGACTTGTGGGTTTCTTGGAGAACCAAGGGAGTAGGTGAAGATCATATCCCGAGATCAGTCGTTCAAGATCCACCCAATCTTTGTAACAGGCATGAATCTTCCAGTCTACAACCCTAGTCATATGTACCGCCCAATAATAACGCTGTATATCAGGAAGGCCAATTCCGCCCTTAGATTTGGATCCCCAAAGGAAAGATCTACACATCTTCTTGTAGCGTAAGAGGGGCTCTAGGGTAAGAATATAGAGTAAGGGTTAAAGAGGGCATCCTTGACTTGTGCCGTTATGAATGGGGAAGGCATCCGATAGGCGGGCATTGACTTTGACTCTGGCTCTTGGATTCATATAGGGAGCTCCAATAAAGGTGCGCATACAGCTCTCTAATCCAAGAGCGTCTAGGACTGCATCCATATAGTCCCAGGCCACCCTATATTTCTTCTCCACATCCCTTGCTAGGAAGAACCCTTCTCGCTGGGTAGAAGTCAGCCAGTGATGTAAATTTAGGGCCTTAATGGTATTGTCCCTAGCTTCCCTACCATGGACAAAGCAGTTATCCCTTCCTACCCAGGCTGGTACATGGTATGATAAGCAGGTTACCAGGATTTTTGAGAAAAGCTTTACATCAACATTCAGAAGTGAGATTGGCCGATAACTGGTCACATCAGTGGGGTCTTTATTATCCTTGGGAATCACTGTGATGTACACCTCTAGTAAGGTATCTGAGGGGCAAGGAGCAGTGGACAGTGTGTTAAAAGCTTTGAGGAAGCGTGGGGCTAAAAGCTCTGCGTAGCACTTATAATATTGCGCCGTCAAGCCGTCTGGCCCCAGGCTTTTGCCCGGCTTTGTGGTCTTCAGGGCTGCCTGCCATTCCTTTAGAGCACAAGGTTGCTTCTAGCTCAACACGGTCGCTGTCCGACAATGCTCTAAATGCTCTAATGACTAAATTTGCCTAGGAACTCCTATATCAAGTTAGAGTGAGCCTTGTCCTCTGTAGGGCTACGGATAGTTTCATTGAGGTTATAAAATTTGCTATAGAAGCAAAGAAATTGTTGTGCAATGTCCTAATTTTTTGTGTGGGTTTTCCCTGATTGATCAATCACATGGTGAACTGTGGAGGCAAGTGTGCGTTTCTGCATGCACCTAGCCAGTAGCTTCCCAGGTTTGTTGCCTTGTTCGGAAAATAATTTCTGTGACAGCATATGACATTTTCGCGCCCTTCTAAAGAGTTCTTCAACCAACAGCGATTGCGTATCTGCTAACTCTTGTACTACATGAATAGCCCCAGTGCGTTTATGCTGCACCTCTAACCTGATTATTTTTTCAGAGAGAGCCAGTATCAGTGCTTGGTGTTCCTTTTTTTTCCTAGCTGCGATGGCTAAAAGGTGTTGAACCATGGGAGTCACATCCAGTGTGTCATTATTGTGGAAATAGTCCCGAAGGGCCTGTCTAATGTGTTCTGCATCTTCCAGGTCCACCAAGATGGATGCATCTAGCCTCCACATCTTAGTGAACCCCTCTCTTTGTGGGAATCGTGGAGTCGTGGTGATCGGGTGATGGTCAGAGAGCGCCATGTTTTTAATGATAGCATCCGCAAGGTAGGATAGGTCAGCCTGGTGTATGAAAATATAGTCCAGTCTCGAGTAGCGATTATGCGGCGTCGAGTAAAATGTATAATCCTACTCTCGGGGGTTGAGAGTGCACCAGGTGTCATGTAATGTAAGGGAAGCTAGATGAAGTTTCACTAGATGTAGCGCAGAGTAGGGGAATGAGAAAGTGCCAGTAGAGGTGTCTAAGAGTGGGTCTAGGGCCAAATTAAAGTCCCCTCCCAGTATCACAAGGCCTTTCTAAAATGAGGCCAATTTCAAAAGAGTGTTTTTCAGGAAGGGTACCCTACTTGAATTGGGACAGTATACATTTGCTAAGGTCACAGGTTCGTCTTTCCAAATGCCTTTCAAGAAAAGAAATCTACGCCCGGGGTCTATAAGTTAGTCGGTAAGGTGAAACATCAGAAACTTGACTAATAAAATGGAAACTCCCTTAGTTTTGGAATCGGTACAGGTCGCATGGTATACCTCCGGATAACGTCTATCTGCTAAACGAGGTATGGAGCCCGCCTTCAAATGGGTTTCTTGTAGGAAGATAATTTGTGCTCTATGTCTGTGAGCTTCCGCCAAAACACTGCTATGCTTTTCCGGGACATTGAACCCGTTAACATTTAGAGAAAACACCTTAAGAGGTAGAGGAGCTGAGGAGTGCACTGCAGAGGACATTATTGAACAAGGTAAGGTCGCTCAAGATCAGGCTTTTGCAGATGGAGAGGGCTCGCACAGGAAGAGGGGGGGAAGAAGAGTGTGAGAGAGAGAGAGATATGGGAGAGAGAGAGTGAGAGAAGGAAGAAGGGAAGAAAGAAAAAAAAGGGGGGAGGAGGAGCTAGAGGGTTAAAGGATGGAGTATGACCTAAGAGAAAGAGGAAATCAGAAGCTTAAGTATGCTCAGTAGGTGACTCCAGAACCAACCGGAGACCCCTACTTATGCTTAGTGAATGCCCCTAATATGAGCAGAGCATTAAATCTACCAGGGGTGGGTATAGCCAGGGATACGGAGATAGGAATAGACTATTCTGGATATGTTCAAAGGGGGAACCTGCCTCCTTGAGGTGGGTAAGAAGACTAACACCAAGGTGGATCCAGATGCTATCGCCATCCAGAGACTTCTAAGTTTGAGCGTAACCAGTATGGGACATACCTCCGCTAAAGGGATCTAAGTGTACCAGATACAGCCCTTCTGTAGTAAGCCACTATCGACGCTATCAGAGGTTTCCCCCCCTTGCCACCTGCCCCTGACAGGATAATAGACCTCATAAATCGGGGTTGATACGGTTGATATATCTCTATTAGTATAGTAATACCTGTTCCGGGCTTTGTGAAATATACAATACATATGACATATAAAATATACAGAGGGCTATGTCCCCTGGGTATCAAGTGTATGAGATAGCTTAAGCATTCTCAAGGTTGGTGGACTTGTACCCACTATATCCACGGGCCCAGCATCCCAACCAGATCCCAAATTTCAGATCCAGGGTATGCAGAGCCCCCAGTTACGGGATTCCATAGTCCATCACATATCAGTGTTATTGATACCGCTGGGGGTGTCAGCCCCCTCCCCCGTATTATATATGAGCCTAAACATGTCTAGTATAACTTCTAATCCCGGGAGCATCCCATAGCGTTGTAACCTTTAGAGTTGGATTTTGGGGGGTTCTAGACAAGAGCTGGCAAGAGACGGCTACGAGCCCCCGTTATCCAAGGATGGACGCGGTCATCAGTAGAAAGACCCATACACAATAAAATTAACAAATATATAACCAGTAACAGTTAAAGTAGGAAAAGGCCGAACAACAGAGCCCCTATATGCAACCTTATCAATGACCGTGGATATACCAGCATTTCGGTGGTTAACAAGAGCCGCATATGCTCTCCTGCTAACAGGAGGGAGCAGCGAGTCTCGCATACCAGCAAATAACATAGTAACCAAGTGACATTGCTGTAAGAAAAAGAAGAAGTTTACACAGCAAATGTTCAGTGGCTGGCAAGTTCCACCAAAGGTCCAGTGAGGGAGCACCGCGGTTCCCATGTCTCCCATTGCGGCCTTGTTCATTGTTAACGCTTTTGAAGTGTCAATAACATGTAGCTCATACTCTATTGCAGATTTATATGTAACTCCCTGTGAGCAGGGGAACGCGCCCCTCCATTTTTTTTGCAACCAAGTCCTGTATCTAGGGAACCTGCCTGCTCACTGTGTTCAGGGTAGAAATATAAGGGTGTTGTAGATCCGCTCACCCATCAGTTTGTTGTGGAGTTAGTGATTGGTTCTGCGTCGGACGGACGATGGGGATACTCGTGGGCTCTCATCTATTTCCATATCAGCCCGAATCCTCGATGGTGAAGCAGTTGAGATTCTGTGCCTCCTCTGTCTTTGTGATCTTGGTGTAGCGTCAGGATGTGTGGGGATCCAAGGGTCTGGTTGCAAAAACGCACTGTACCATTCCGGGACATCCACTACAGGGATGCCCAGAGTTTTGCAAAAGGGCTGCAAGTCAGCAGGGGTTCTCAGGTGCACCGTGCGATTACCTGCAGTGGCTTGTAAGCAGAAGGGGGATTTCCACCGGTAGGGGATGCATCTGTCACGCAAGGCTTGCAGCAAGGGATAGAGATCTCTCCTGTGTTGCAAAGTAATGGCCGACAAATCCTGAAACAGTTGAATACGTGCCACTTCATGTTCTAGATGGTCATGGTTGCACGCAATTTGCAGTATCTCTTCCTTTTGAGTAAAGTTCACTAGGCAGCACACTGCATCTCTAGGGGGATCAGTGCCTCTTCCCCTCAGCCTGAGAGCCTTGTGACACCTTTCCATCTCCACAGGTGCGTCCAGCAGCCTACCCAGCAGAGTGTTAAAGATGGCCGAAATAGTGGCTTGTAACTGGGGCCCTTCCACTGATTCTGGTATGCCTCTTACATGTAAGTTGCGCCTGCGGCCCCTGTTATAAAGGTCCTCCATGTGTCTGTGCATTTCCATCAGATGTTGGGCATGTACACTGGTGACCTTTTGTACCTGCTGGATGGCTCATGGCTGCTGCCTCCACATATTGCAGCCTAGAGGTCACTGCTTTGATGTCTGTTTTAAGGTCAAATATGGCAGCGAAAAGCGTCCTTTTAATGTCTGTGGCGACCAGTTGGAGGTCTGCCAGGCACAATAAGGGAGAGGGGTGCAAGCTATGTGTACCTGCTTTCGCGGAGGCTCCATTAGTGTCAGCGGTTGCGGTGGAGAAACTGCGGTCCGAGGCCTGCGATGCGGCGTGAGTCCACGTGTTGAGTGTGGAACATCGCCGGTATATTGTGGCTGAGTTGAGTGGATGAGTCCTGCGGGAACCGGGTGGCTGGCAAGCTTCTCCCGGTCATCCTCGCTGATGTGCAGAAGGTTTATCCTGCTAATGAAAGGCACTTTAGAAGCTCTGGATGGATTATGCTGCCATCTTCCTCCGGTGCTAGGCCACGCCTCCCTATGGGTACTTCCCTACATTCCCCCTCATTTGGAAGAAGGGATCTCAGAAAAATAAATCCAATGGGTGGAGGAAGCAGTGCATGGGTTCCTTCAGATCCCTCTCAAGACAGACTTTCTAAAGTTGTCACCTAAGATGTCCAGAAAGTACCTGTATTGCATACTTGGGGTTACGGCAGGAAAATCAACCCAGATGGAGTAGTCATCTGCTGACCAGATAAAAAGGATCTCAAGCGATTTGTCACCACAGTGAATAAAAATTTAAATAGAAAAGCAGCATGAATGGACTTTGCAGGCACCAATTATAAAAAATATATATAAATTTTATTTAACACACGATACAAACAGTCTTTAAAACATTGCAAATAAAATGCAAAAAGCTAGCTGGATCTCTCTAAGATGAGTCATATATCTCAAAAGCATAACATTTACAGGGGTATGTCCCTGCACTTATGATATACAAAAAGTAACTCTTCATGTTTCGAAATTGAATGCTTCTTCGGGAGCTTGTTAATTATATCATAGTCGCTACTGCGTACTGCGCATGCGCGCCCGTGGCGGGGCTGCACGCGCAGCCCTTCCCGACCGAGTCAGGTGACGCGGAAGTCCCGCACACCTGATTGGGACGTGCATTTAAGGCTGATCATTCAGCCGTGTATCACAGTATCTCTCTTAGACGGTTCTCCGTCTCTGGATCTCCCCACAATCTATTACCACATCTACTTAGGAAAGGTATCTATATTTTACACTCTGTTCATTGAACTCCCTCTGCTGGTCTTTTCTACATTTATTTTAGATATATACTTTCTTCCTAGATGGTTCTGACCTGCCACCTGCTAATTAATGTGCTGCTGCACTAAAAATCTCTATCAAGCCCTTTTTCTGTTGGCAGTCTTGTGAAGTAGAAATTTCTCTTTTTGATACAAAGTTTCTATATATAAACAACAAAGACTAGAAGGTGAGATTATGTAATTTATTAATACCATCTAACAATGTTATAATTAAATCATTTCTAATTTGATTTGCTCTTTATCATTATCTATATATCCTACAGGCGGCGGTGCCTATTGCCAAATATAGTTCTATCCTCCAAGCTCACTTTATATGAGCATATACTACTTATCTAGATTTATTGTATAACGTTCCTTTAAAGGTAGGCTTCATGGTCTTTGCATTTGATTACACTTGTCTACCCTTTCCCTGCGTGGAGTGAACCTTTTTTGACCCATCCTAGTTATCCTCTATGGGTCTTCTGCCTATTTTTTTCTTGGCAATGGATATCTACCCTACCTCTGTTACTACTACTCTTTGTATATCTACCTGCTGATTGCCTCTTGATACTCCCGGAAAACTTTTGAGACTTTCTACCATTATTACTATCATTAACTTTATTCACTGTAGTTATTTTTCTCTCTTCTTTAGATTAATTAACAAGCTCCCGAAGAAGCATTCAATTGCGAAACATGTAGAGCTACTTTTTGTATATCATAATAAGTGCAGGGACATAACCCCTGTAAGTTTTATGCTTTTGAGATATATGACTCATCTTAAAGAGATCCAGCTAGCTTTTTGCATTTTATTTGCAATGTTTTAAAGACTGTTTGTATCATGTGTTAAATAAAATTGATATATATTTTTTTATAATTGGTGCCTGCAAAGTCCATTCTTGCTGCTTTTCTATTTAAATTTTGATTTCTAGGACGTGGTACTGCGCTACTTAAAAAATTCCCACAGTTCCATCCTGTGTTGGAATTTGGTATACTTTTTGATTTAGACCAAGGTGAATAAGAAGGGAGAGTCTGTAATTCTGCCCGTCCCCGGGTACTACTGGTGAAACATTCCTGCAATGGTATCATTACCCCTTGTATTACAAAAATGTGTTGTGTGATGTCAAGGACGCTATGCTGACAGCCACCTCACACACACATTTAAAGTTTTGCTAGTGGAAAACATTCCAGAGAGCTGTTCTGCCCGGACTATGCTGGACTAAATGTTGCCGGCAGATACATGGAGTGCCCACCTGAGCTATGTTGGCTAAAGTTTGAAGTTGTTGGGGTGATCCACCCTGAAGGGTGACCTGCGATCTTCAGCAGGTTGTTACTCCTAAGTGAAAATAAAAAAATCTTCTAATGCCATGTACACACGAGCGGAATGTCCGACAGAAAAAGTCAGACGGAAGCTTTTCATCGTATATTCCGATCGTGTGTATGCCCCATCAGACTTTTTACGTCGAAAATCCTGACGGACCTAGAAAGAGAACATATTCTAAATTTTTCCGACGGAACCAATTCTTATCAGGAAAACCACTCGTCTGTATGCTGTTCTGACGTACCAAAAACGACACATGCTCTGAAGCAAGTACGAGACGGAAGCTATTGGCTACTGGCTATTGAACTTCTGTTTTCTAGTCCCGTCGTACGTGTTGTACGTCACCGTGTTCTGGACGGTCGGACTTTGGTGTGACCATGTGTATGCAAGACAGCTTGAGCGAAATTCCGTCGGAACTCCGTCGTAAAAACCTTCAGAGTTTATTCTGACGGGAAAACCGGTCGTGTGTACAGGGCATTAGTCCCCGGCTGTCATGTGGACAGACTGAGGATGTCTTTGCAAAGGGGAGCTTCCTTGTCCCCGGAGTTGTCCCTGAGGAAGAAGGGAAACTGCTGGGAAATATTGTTCACCCAGAGGGAAATCGATGGACTTTAAATTGTCTTGGACTCTAATGCCCTGTACACACGATAGGATATTGATTGGACATTACGACAACAAAATCCATGTTTTTTTTCCGACGGATGTTGGCTCAAACTTGTCTTGCATACACACGGTCGCACAAAGTTGTCGGAAAATCCGAACGTTCTGAACGCGGTGACGTAAAACACGTACGTCGGGACTATAAACGGGGCAGTAGCCAATAGCTTTCATCTCTTAATTAATTCTGAGCATGCGTGGCACTTTGTGCGTCGGATTTGTGTACACACGATCGGAATTTAAACAATTGAATTTTGTTGTCGGAAAATTTTATATCCTGCTCTCAAACTTTGTGTGTGTGTCGGAAATTCCGATGGAAAAAGTCCGATGGAGCCCACACGATCGGAATTTCCGACAACACAATCCGATCACACTTTTTACGTCTGAAAATCTGACCGTGTGTACAGGGCATAAGTGTTTAGACAGTTAGATTAGGCTATAATAGAAGTGCCAATTTTCACTATGCATGAGAATAATGGACTAAACGATATGTCTGGACTGTCTCTAGTGTGGTCACCAGTGGCGTGAGTGGTGCCAACCTGAGTGAACTTTATTCACATAATGTGCTAGATGTAAGTTTGTTGATCAATGGGAAGAAGGTGGCATTCTCCATGGAGGATGGGACCTGCTTCTAAAGATTTCTATATTATCACTGTACAGATATTTTAGATAGATAGTGAGGAATCAAGGTTGTTGCTTAGGCCAGCCTTTAAAATTGTACCTTGATATTTTTGATACTTTATTGTCCCATATGTCTCATCAAAGTGTTTTTTTATATGACTATTTGACACCTATGTTTATTCATGTGGTACGCCATACATATATTTATATTTCTATATTGTTATATTGTTAACCCTTTCCTGTTTCCCTACCCATCCCAGTTTTTGTCAGGACACTCGTTCTCAGGCTTGTGAGCTTAAAAAGAAATTATTTTTCTGCAAACTCAGAGACGTAGTTTTGTGGGCAGGGGAGGATGTAGCACCCTGGAGTTTAGGCAGAGTTGCTCCTCACAAATTTACTTGCCAGGAGCAGTTATCTTGGTTGATTGCTAGATATCTATTGATTTCTCTCTAAGTTTGGCCTTGTTGCACTTTTCTCTTCTACCACTAGGTGGTCGGGTATTAGATTACGAGTATGACTATGAGGAGGGCAACGCAAGATCAGGTTGTGGGTATATGGGGTATCTCAGCCAATGGGCAGGAGTTTTCTTGAATCCCTTGGCCTGCTGGGAGAGCCTATATATTCGGGTGGAGTCAGGTGATCTATGTTCTGTGCCACCTGGACGGCTGTCTGGGTGGACGTGTGTTGTATTGCCTGGGCTGCTAGGGGTTACTCAGATTACAAGTACGACTACGAGGAGGGCAACGCAAGGTCAGGTTATGGGTATATGGGGTATCTCAGCCAATGGGCAGGAGTTTTCTTAAATCCCTTGGCCTGCTGGGAGAACCTATATATTCGGGTGGAGTCAGGTGATCTATGTTCTGTGCCACCTGGACGGCTGTCTGGGTGGACGTGTGTTGTATTGCCTGGGCTGCTAGGTCAGAGATTGTCCCTATCCCAGGCACATCTGGCTGCTAGGCTGTCTGAGGGCCTATCCAGAAGCAAGATAGCAGCGCAGGGTTGGGACTGCGGCTTGCAGTCCAACCAAAAGTGACGGTTCTGTCAGCTGGAGAACCTGTCATGGTTGGAGGTAGACATGTGCAAGTCGTTTTGTTCAGAATTAGTTTTTTAGCGAATTTTGACAAATTCGTTCATTCCAACATTTCTGAATTTACGAATTTTTCAATTTCCGAATTTCCAAATTCTGAGTTTCCGAATTTTCAAATTTCTGAATTTCTGAAATACTAATTTCCGAATTTTCGAATTTTTGAATTTCCCAAATTCAAAAATTCTAAAATCCGAAAATTTGAAAATCTGAAAAAAAGAAAGAAAATCAGTAAAATTCAAAATAATAACTAACTATTAAATTATAGGTATTGGAATTTCCTTTCAAATTTGGCAGTTTGTGAATGTAATGAATATAAATTTATCCGAAGTTGTAAATTATCTGAAATAACGAATGCCGCATTTAAACAAATGGAATGGAACAAATAATTAATAAATAATAATAATAAAAAGGTTTTATTATTATTATTGTTATTTATTATTATTAGATCGTTACATTACATTCATTTAGATGCGGCATTCGTTATTTCAGATAATTCGTAACTTCAGATAAATTTGTATTTTTTACGTTCACAAACAGCCAAATTTGAAAGGAAATTCCAATACCTATAATTTAATAGTTAGTTATTATTTCGAATTTTACTGATTTTCTTTTTTTTTTAGATTTTCGAATTTCCAAATGTTTTAATTTCGAAAATCTGGAAATTCGGAAAACCGAAATTCGGAAATTCAAAAATTCAGAAATTCGAAATTTGGAAATCTGAAAATTCGAAATGTGGAAAACCGAAAATTTGAAAACTCGGAAATTCGGAAACTCAGAAATCCGAAATTTCGAAAATTTGGAAATTCAGAAATCCGGAAATTCGGAAACTCGGAAATTCAGAAATCTGAAAATTCGAAATTCGGAAATTTGGAAATGTGAAAATCCGTATTTTCGGATTCACAAATTTCTGAATTCTGAATTTTCGAATTTCCGAATTTCCGAAATTTCAAAAAAAAGCAAAAAAAAGAATGAAACGAAAACTAAAACAAACACATTTTTTTTTGTCAGTGCACATGTCTAGTCGGAGGTAGAGGGGAAGCTGACGCCAGTAAGGGACTATCTGCCTAATTACCAGGGACCACAGTGAGTAACTGAAGCAAGTACCTGAGCAGTATTCTCACCAACCAGGGACAGTGAAGAATCTGGAAACTTAAGTGGGTATAAAGCCAGAGACCCAGCCAGTGGAGGTGACGCTTTCAGAGCAGCCTTATGTGTCAATCCAGGGATCGAGCAGTGATCCTGAACCTGATCCCTGTACCCTGAACCTGTATTTGTACCTGTTCCTGTTCCTGTCTATCCTGAATCCCTGTATCGCTGCCCTCCAGCCTGATCCCTTCCACCTTCTCCCTGTCTGTCTTATTCCTTGCCCCCCCATCTGCTGATCTCCCGTTTATGACCCCGGCCTGGCTTAAGACTACAATTCTGGTATTCCCTTTTGCTGTATATACTTGTCTGATTATTATTATTTGTGGGTCTTGTTTGATATTGGTTTGTCATGCACTGTGTGATATTGGAGGTGGTTGCATTTATACATTGTTCACTTATCTTAATAAATTACTTACTTTTTCACCTACATATGTTTGGGTTACTCTGTTGCAGTCCACACAGCTCTGGTCACACCCAATATGTGACAGTTTCTAATACAGTGCAGGCGGTGTACACAGTATCTAATACAGTGTGTACAGTTTCTAATACACTTCAGATGGTGTACACAGTATATAATACAGTGCAGCTGTTGTACAGTTTCTAATACAGTGCAGGCAGTGTACATAGTATCTAATACAGTGTGTACAGTTTCTAATACACTTCAGGTGGTGTACACAATATATAATACAGTGCAGCCGCTGTACAGTTTCTAATAGAGTGCAGGCAGTGTACACAGTATCTAATACAGTGTGTACAGTTTCTAATACACTTCAGGCAGTGTATTAATATATATACAGTGTAGTGTGTGTATGTGTGTGTGTATATATATATATATATATATATATATATATATATATATATATATATACTCTCTGTATTTAGTGTAGCCTATATACAGTTGTGCTCATAATTTTACATACCCTGGCAGAATTTACGATTTCTTGGCCATTTTTCAGAGAATATGAATGATAACACAAAACATTTCTTTCACTTATGGTTAGTGTTTGGCTGAAGCCATTTATTACCAATCAACTGTGTTTACTCTTTTTAAATCATAATCACAACAGAAACTACCCAAATTACCCTGATCAAAAGTTTACATGCCCCAGTTCTTAATACCGTGTATTGTCCTCTTTAACATCAATGACAGCTTGAAGTCTTTTGTGGTTTTTGTGGTATTTGTGGATGAGGCTCTTTATATTCTCAGATGGTAAAGCTGCCCATTCCTCTTGGCAAAAAGCCTCCAGTTCCTGTAACTGAACTGCACATTTGAGATCTCCCCAGAGTGGCTCAATGATATTGAGGTCAGGAGAGTGAGATGGCCACTCCAGAACCTTCACTTTATGCTGCTGTAGCCAATGACAGGTCGACTTGGCCTTGTGTTCTGGTTTACTGTCATGTTGGAATGTCCAAGTACATCCCATGCACAGCTTCCTGGCTGATGAATGCAAATGTTCATCCAGTATTTTTTGATAACATACTGCATTCATCTTGCCAATTTTGACCAAATTTCCTGTGCCTTTGTAGCTCACACATCCCCAAAACATCAGCGATCCACCTCCGTACCTTTCATAGGCCTTGTTGGCGCCAGAAGGTTTGGGGCTTGTCTCTGTGCTGTTTGGCGTATTGTAAGCGGGAAACTTTGTGGCATTTGCATAGTAATGGCTTTCTCCTGGCGACTCGACCATGCAGCCCATATTGTGCATCTTGAAACAGTCACACCACATGTTTTCAAAGTCTTGTATTTCACCTGAAGTTATTTGTGGGTTTTTCTTTGCATCCCAAACAATTTTCCTGGCAGTTGTGGCTGAAATTTTAGTTGGTCTACCTGACCATGGTTTGGTTTCAACAGAACCCCTCATTTTGAACGTCTTGATTAGAGTTTTGGCATTTTGCTTTCCCCGTGACTCAGAATCCAGAAACGTCAGTGCAGCACTGGATGAAAGATGCAAGGGTCTTTAAAGAGTCCAGACACTCATTGACCTTTTATACACACACACTAATTACAAGCAAATAGATCACAGGTGAGGATGGTTACCTTTAATAGCCATTCAAACCCCTTTGTGTCAACCAGTGTGCATGTAATCAGGCCAAAATCCCCAGGGTATGTAAACTATTGAACAGGGTAATTTGGGTAGTTTCTGTTGCCATTATGATTTAAAAAGAGTAAACAGTTGATTAATAACAAATTACTTCAGCCAAACACTAACCATGAGTGGAAGAAATGTTTTTGTGTTATCATTCATATTCTCTGAAAAATGGCCAAGAAATCATAAATTCTGCCAGGGTATGTAAACTTATGAGCACAACTGTATACAGTTAATACACTTCAGGCGGTATACACAGTATATAATACAGTGTAGTGCGGTGTTACAAAAAAAACATCATGTCTGGAAGGCCACCAAAGAGAGGCAAACACTCACAGGCCACTAAAAGGGGGCAAGCTGCTGCTGGCCATGTTATTGAGCCACAACATGCAGAAGAGCTGGTGAAGTTGGTGTGGGCCTTTTTCGACACGTGTGCAGCATATTACACTGTTGCTGTTTGCAACCTATGTCTGAACTGGATCAAGTGTGGCCAGAACAGCAGCCGCTAGGGCACCACATGCTTGACCAGACCTATGATGACCTGCCATGCAGTCCGTTGGCAACAGCACTTGAAAGACTCACATCATAGAAAAAGGCGGACTTCTCCTTGCTCCTCATCTGAGATCTCCAAACCTACTATACCCCCAGTCCTCTCAAAAACCTGCACTGAGAGGAATTAAGGTATAGCAATAGGTGTCACAAGTACTTGCAGCCAATCTGCTAGCAGTACACCACCAATTAATTTCAGCAGGCAAATTTCCCTACCCCAGTTGTTGAACCATAAAAAGAATTTCGGTCCCAGCCATCCACATGCTCAGCATCTAAATGCTAGCTTGGCCAAATTGCTAGCACTGCAACTGCTGCCTTTTCAGCTGGTAGACTCTGCCCCCTTTTGTGGATTTGTGGAATGTGCTGTACCACAGTGGCAGGTTCCAAAACGTCATTTCTTTTCACGTAAGGTCATTCCGGCTCTCTACCGGCATGTGGAAGGCAGTGTTTTGGCCTTGTTGGACAGGGCGGTCAGCAGTAAGGTTCATATTACCACTGACTCATGGTCCAGCAGGCATGAGCAGGGACGTTACCTTTCCTTCACAGCACACTGGCTAAGTCTGCTGGCAGCTGGGAAGGATGCAGGACAGGGTTCTGGTGGTAATTCTGCCACAACATCTGTATGCTCCCCTCCCTCCTCTTCTTCTTCCTCTATGGCCTCTTCTGTAGAATTGTCCTCTGAACCAGCAGTGCTCCCTGAGCACTCAAGGGGCTACACAAGCAGTCAGTCTAAAAGATGCCATGCGGTGCTTGAGTTGGTCTGCCTAGGGGACAGGAGCCACACTGGGGCAGAGATTCTGTCAGCTCTGCAGGGGCAGGCTCAGAGGTGGTTGACGCCATGCCAGCTTCAGCCAGGAATGGTTGTATGCGACAATGGCACCAACCTTCTCTCCCCCCTCTGACAGGGACCCTTGATTCATGTTCCATGTTTGGCACTCCCTGAATTTGATGGTGCAGCGTTTCTTGACCAGGTACACAAGCTTACAAGATCTCCTGAGGTAGGCCAGAAAAGTCTGTGGTCATTTCTGCCAGTCATACAATGCCAGTGCTCGGCTGACTGACATGCAAAGGGAGTGCAACCTGCCCACCAACCGCCTCATTTGTGACTCGCCCACCAGGTGGAACTCAACGTTGGCAATGCTGCAGCTGCTGCACACACAGCAGAGGGCCATCAATGAGTACTTGTGTGAATATGGCACTAGGACAGGGTCAGGGGAGTTCGGCTTCTTTTCGCCACTCCAGTGGCTACTGATCTAGGATGCATGCACTGTCCTGTCACCAACTGAGGAGGCCACAAGGATGGTGAGCAGCGACAATGCATGAATCAGTGACACTGTCCCTCTAGTCTTCCTGCTGGAGCACACGCTTTGTGGAATCATGGACAGGGCACTTAAGGTAGAACAGCGGGAGGAAGAGAAGAACGTCCTTTCCTCTCAAGGCCCCCTTTATCCAGATAGCATTCCTTCGGGGCTGCCAAAAACAGAGGAAGAAAAGAAGGAGGAGGATTGTGTCAGCATGGATATAGAGGATAACATGCAGCAGTCTTCAAGGGATGTTTTTCAGTCCCCAGAAACCCAAGCAGTTGTACATGGCTGGGAGGAGGTAGTTACGGATAATGTGATCCTTAGTGACCCAGAGGACTCAGAATCAAATGCTTCTGCAAACTTACGTTGTATGGCCTCCCTGATTCTGCAAAGCCTGCGAAAAAGACCCTAGGGTTCGTGGTATCAAGGAGGGATCATTACTGGCTGGCTACCCTTCTTGATCCACATTACAAGGGTAAAGTTGCAGAACTCATCTTGCCTTCACAGAGGGAGCAAAGGATAAGGCATCTTCAGAAGGCCTTGAAGAAAAGTTTGTATAATTTCCAGACCCTGGGAAGTTACCATTTCCTAGTGCTGGACAATGTGTTTCTGAGGCTCCATTCGGTCAGAGGAAGAGCGGTGGAGAAGGTGGCCGGCTGACCAATGCCTTTAAACAATTTTTCAGTCCTCAGCGCCAAGGTCTGATTCTTCAAGGTTCAAGCAATCATCGCCAGCATCTGCATTATATGGTGTAGGAATATCTAAGGGCAAGAGCAGACTTGGAGACCTTTCCAACAGAGCATCCACTGGGTTACTGGGTCTTGAGGATGGACCACTGGCCAGAACTTGCTCAATATGCAATTGAGCTACTGGCCTGTCCTGCATCCAGCGTGCTTTCTGAACACACATTCAGTGCTGTTGAAGGGTTTGTAACAGATCAAGAGTGTGCCTGTCCATAGACTCCGTTGATAGGCTCACATTTATAAAAATGAATCAGTCCTGCAGCTATCAACCCCTGATGTTGATGTAACTGATTGAATTTGCTATGGATCTGGGATCCCTTGAAGACTGCCTATGCTGCCTATCCTTCTCCTCCTCAATCATGATGATGCTAGCTTCCAACAATATTTTTGGTTTAGGGCACCACAACCACCACCCAAGGCCTAATTTTTTTGCCCCTGTTTAACTGAGGCATGTAATTACAATTTTTTAAACAATATTTAACAGCAGGGCCTGTTCCTGCACTTAACAAGAGTTACTGTGAGGGGTTACAGTGCTCTAGCACCACCGACACCACCCAAGGCCAAATTTTTCTGCAGCTGTTCAACAGGGCATATAATTACAATTTTTGAAATAATAATTAACAGCCAGGGCCTGTTCCTGCACCCAACAAGAATAACTGTGAGGGGTTACAGTGTTGTGGCACCATCAAAACCGAAGGCCCAATTTTTCCTGTTTAACGGGGCACGTAATTACAATTTTTGAAATAATATTTAATAGAAGGGCCCGTTCCTGCACACAACAAGAGTAAATGTAAGGAGTTACAGTGTTCTCACACCACCAATACCTAAGGCCCAATTTTTCTGTAGAGTATGTAGTGCAGTTCATATAGTATATATACTGCAATTCAGAGTATATAGTGCCTGGGGGCCTGGGGAACCCCCACGCAATTTTTTTATTTTATTTTGGCATGGGGTTCCCCCAATATCAATACCAGACCTGAAGGGCCTGGCATATATTTTGGGGGGACCCCCATGCCATTTTTATACTTTGGCACGGACCCAAAGGGCCTGGTAATTGACAGGGGGGAACCCACGCTGTTTTTTTCAATGATTTTTTTATGTATATTGGCGGGATCCGCCAATACATTACAACCACAAGCAATTTTGAATTACATTTTTTACTTTAGAAATGTCATTTTGCTGCAGGACTGTTATGAACATAGGGAAGATGCGCTACTTTACAGGCTGACGAAGGGGACCCCACAGGCACGATATTTAAAGGACTATTTTATATTTATTGTTTAACTTTAAGCATTATGAAAATCGCTGCACCTGAAAAAACGGCCATTCTTAAAACTTTTTTTTGCATTGATACATGTCCCCTGGGGCAGTACCCGGGTCCCCATACATGCCATTTTAATGGCAATAACTTGCATATAAGTCTTTAAAATTAGCACTTTTGATTTTTCATGTTTGTATCCCTTAGACTTAAACGGTGTCTTGTTAAACTCCCTTCCATGAAAAAGTTTTTTCCCTATTGTGAGGTCACCAGTATGGTATTTGTAAATTGAAACCATATCCCCTCTTAAGCATTTCTTCTACAGATAGAATAAGTTCAGTGCTCGCAATCTTTCTTCATAACTAATGTCTTCCAGACCGTCTATTAGCTTTGTTGCCCTTCTTTGTGCTCCAATTCCAGAACATCCTTCCTGAGGACTGGTGCCCAAAAACTGGACAGCATACTCCAGGTGTGGCCAGACCAGAGTCTTGGAGAGCGGGAGAATTATTGCTTTATCCCTGGAGTTAATCCCTTTTTTAATGCATGCCAATATTCTGTTAGCTTTGTTAGCAGCAGCATGGCATTGCATGCCATTGCATGCCATTGCTGAACCTATCATCTACTAGGACCCCCAGGTCCTGTTCAATCCTTGACTCCCCCAGAGGTTCTCCCCCGAGTTTAAAGATTGCATTCATATTTTTGCCACCCAAATGCATTATTTTACATTTTTCTACATTAAACCTCATTTGCCATGTAGTTGCCCACCCCATTAATTTGTTCAGATCTTCTTGCAAGGTTTCCACATACTGCCCTGCTTAGTTTAGTATCGTCCGCAAATACAGATATTGAACTGTTTACCCCATCCTCCAGGTTGTTTATAAACAAATTAAATAGGATTGGTCCCACCACAGAACCCTGTGGGATCCCACTACCCACCTCTGACCATTCCGAGTACTCCCCATTTATCACCACCCTCTGAACTCTCCCTTGTAGCCAGTTTTCAATCCATGTACTCACCCTACGGACCTTATTTTGTACAGTAAACGTTTTTCCTTTTTTAAATATTGGTGTTACATTGGCTTTTCTCCAATCTGCTGGTACCATTCCAGTCAGTAGACTGTCAGTAAAAATTAGGAATAATGGTCTGGAAAATACTTGACTGAGTTCCCTAAGTACCCGTGGGTGCAAGCCATCCTGTCCCGGTGATTTATTAATGTTAAGTTTCCCAAGTCTTATTCTTATTCTGTCCTCTGTTAGCCATGTGTCACAAGGATAAACACTGCAGTTTTGGTTACCGAAGCCCCCTGATTACCTCATGAAGACTGGGGAGAAGAATGAATTCAATACCTTCGCCATCTCTCCCTCCTTTGTAACAAGATGTCCTTCCTCGTTCTTTATGGGGCCAATATGGTCTGGTATGGAATTTCTTGGGATTTTTTTTGCTCTCCTCCGCTATGTGCCTTCTGTGTTCTATCTTAGCCGCCCTATTTGCACCCTTACATTTCTTGTTGCATTCTTTAAAAAGTTTGAATGCAGATGATGATCCCTCAACCTTGTATTTTTTGAAGGCCTTCTCTTTTGCTTTTATATGCATTTTTACATTGGCGTTAAGCCATCCAGGACTTTTATTCTCTCCTACAGTGAAGAGGAGAGCGGCGGCTGCTGGGGGAAGGTCTGTGTGTGGGGCTGTGTTCCTGATTGACCTTTTGGCTTCTCCCGGTCGACTGTGATCAACGGCTTGCCATCCCCCGGATTACATTCTGAAAAATTATGTCATCATCACCAAACATCCTTTTAATTGATGGTTTAAGAAAAGTGTCCAAAATCTCAATACAAACTTTTGCAATTATTGAAGATTTAATGAATGTCATCTCCCCTGTACCTTTACCTGACATGCAACCCCATATCATCAATGATTGTGGAAATCTGCATGTTTTCTTTAGGCGGTCGTCTTCATACATTTCATTGGAACAGGACCAAACAAAAGTTCCAATATCATCACCCTGCCAATGCAGATTCATAATTCATCACTGAATATCACTTTCATCCACAGTCCAGATTGCTTTTCATTAGCCTACTGTAACCTTGTTTTTTTCTGTTTAGGTGTTAATGATGGTTTTCGTTAGTACAAATCAAATGGGAAGGTCGTTAAAGGGAAGTGTACTGGTAGACCAAGGAAGACATCAAAGCGTCAAGTTGGAAAACTTATAGCAATACAGTATGCCTTGAAAACAGAAAATGCACAACAAAACTATTGAGGATCAAATGGTCAGAAACTGGAGTCAATGACTGTGACCGAACTGTAAGACATTGCGCCAAAAGGAAATGGGATTTACATACAGAAAAGCCAAACAAAAAACCATCACTAACACCTGAACAGAAAAAAATAAGGTTACAGTGGGCTAAAGAAAAGCAATCATGGACTGTGGATGACTGGATTAAAGTGATATTTAGTGATGATGAATTACGAATCTGCATTGGGCAGGGTGATGATGCTGGAACTTTTGTTTGGTGCTGTTCCAATAAAATGTATGAAGGCAACTGCCTGAAGAAAACATGCAAATTTCCACAATCATTGATGATATGGGGTTGCATGTCAGGTAAAGGTACAGGGGAGATGACAGTCATTAAATCTTCAATAAATGCACAAGTTTATATTGAGATTTTGGACACTTTTCTTATTCCATCAATTGAAAGGATGTTTGGTGATGAGGACATCATTTTTTGGGATATAATTTGAGGCAGATGTTTGTTTTAGAACTGCAAAGTACATGGTGATTTTATAATATTTTCCTCAGAATTGCGTGAATTCATATATTGTAAAAACAGGTGCAATTTGTTTTTCTTTTTTTTTTTTTTTAACTGTTTCATAAAGCTGGAAGGTTGGAATGTTAAATGAAAATAGTTTTGAGGCATGTCAGTTATTATTTTTTTTTTTACACAATTAAACAATCCAATGAACGTTTTACAAGAGTATTCCATTCTTTTTGCCAGGGGTTGTATGTAACATAAATGGGTCCATGTGTGCTTGTTTAACCGCTAGCCAACCAGCCGCCGCAGTTATAATGCGGCAGGTTAGCATGGCTGCGCAAATCGCCATAGCTGTACATCGCTTCTTTATAACATCACAGTAGGTGTGCGTGCATCCCCGGAGCCGATGCATGTGCCCGGCGGGTGTGATGGCCGCCGGCTACCCGAGATCACTTGTGACAGAGCGAGAACCGGGATCTGTGTGTGTATACACACAAATCCCGGTTATCTCAGGGGAGAGGAGACAGATCGTGTGTTCATACTAAGCCAAAAGTGTCCGATCTGTCCACCGCAATGTCGCAGTCCTGATAAAAATCACAAATTGGCGCCATTACTAGTAAGAAAAAAATAATAATAATAAAAATGACATAAATCTCTACCCTATTTTGTAGACGCTATAACTTTTGCGCAAAACAATCAAACGTTTATTGTGATTTTTTTTACCAAAAATATGTGGAAGAATACATATCGGCCTAAACTGAGGAAAAAATGTGTTCGTTTTTTTTTTTAAATTGGGATATTTATTATAGCAAAAGCTACAAAATATTGTGTTTTTTTCAAAATTGTCGCAAGAGGTAATCAAACACCACCAAAAGAAAGCTCTATTTTTCGGGAAAAAAGGACATAAAATTTTTGTTTTGGTACAATGTCGCACGACCGCAATTGTCAGTTAAAGAGGCTCAGTGCCGTATCGCAAAAAACGGCCTGATCAGGAAGGGGGTAAATCCTTCCAGTGCTGAAGTGGTTAAGAAAGCTCCAATGAAGAATCAATCCAAGAGTATCTGATTCCTCATCACTCACTGGACTACCCTTCAAAAGGTCACAGGAGGGAACTTGCCCAACAAATCCTTATATAGCACTCAAACTAGGGGACATATAATAGTGTACCATTTATTTATTACAATAATTGCCCATACATTTAAAAATATTGCACTAATAGTAATGAAGACCCCCAGCACCCGGAATGACCAGCCAATCAATCATAGGAAGCACCGCTGCTCTGCAATGCCCTGGAGACCAGCGTGCGTTATTCCAAGCAGCAGAAGCAATGTCACAACCAGGAAGGATGTCCTTTTGGGGGATGGCAAAATTGCACTTTATATTAGTATACGTTTTACATGTGAGTGAGTTTTTTTGCATATCTTTGATACTTAATATTTCTTTATTACATATGGTATTTATTTTTAGCACTGTTTCACTTGCTTTTTACATATATTGTTAGTGCAGTACACAAGGGGTGCACATTTTTAGAACAGAAGGTGCTAGAGCAACATAGGATTATTATTTATTTATTTGGGGGGGGGGGGGGGTTGTAGGTGTATTTTATTTTAGCATAAGTTTGATATGATTTTTTTATAATGATGAGAAAGCTCTTCCATTTTACAATTGTATTTACACAATTATATGGAGGGTCTTTGCTTCCTTTTGGAGCACCTCTGGTTCTATACAACAGTAGAAATTTTAGGGAATATACACTGTATTGCCTAAAGTATTGAGATGCCTTTAAACGCATATGGACTTTAATGGCATCCCAGTCTTAGTCCGTAGAGTTCAATATTGAGTTGGCATTTTTTTTAATTTCGGGGAATCTAACAAGAAACACATTTACAACTTTTTTTTTTTTATACAAAAATACAAAAAATAAATATTATATATATTTTTTTTCATTTTTTTAAAAATATATGCTTAACATATTGTATACACAATTAAACATAATAATAAAGGCTTACTTCAACCTATAATAAATGAACAAAAGTTTGTTTGTTTTTTGACCAAGAGAAATATCACTGTGTTATATATACATGTATACGTAGCCTTTCTTCAAAATTATGTTTATCCTTGAAAATCTAAGGGAGTGTCTAGAGAGGAAACAGGGAAAGAACCCAGCACCCAGAGATCAACAAACAGCAGCTACAGGCCTGATATTCCTCCACGCCTTTATCCAGACCCTTTGCCGCCATCTGTCTTTCTCAAGACCCCGAATTTTCCCTACCTCACCAAGAATCTCACACACCAACACACAGGAAGGACTTTCTGCTGAAGGGATACCTGATACCGTGCATTCCAAGTGTAATATCGGACTACTAAACTGACTAAAAAAAGAGTGTCCAAATCAAATCCCTTGTGATTCTGCAATACTCCATACACCCACTCAAAATAAGACATGCTAGGCAAGAAAGCAATATTCAGAGCCCTCCCCACCTTTTTATAGACCTCTATATTGAAAGGGCACTGAAGCGAGAAGTGGTCCATGGTTTCCACTGCACCCTGACACTACGCAGTTGGATAACCACAATTGTCCAAAGAGCGGCACTTCACGTTCCCCCTCACATAGAGCCTACCGTCGAAAGCAAGCCAGGCCTGGTCCCTAAATTTCAAGGGAATCCGCTCAGAATTTATTAAACGTAAACCCTACCTCTTAATATGACCTGGGCAATCCCTTAAAGCCAGTGGCGCATGAAAGACAGTACCCACAATCTTCTCACCCAGGAGTCTCCTAGGAAGAAACCTGATATCCTCTGCTGTCACATGCCACCGTTTAAGAATTTTCAGGCACGGGGCAACATATGCCCGGAGCTTACCATGCTTGATCCTTAGGCTTTTCACTGGCCTGCCACTCTCCCAACAGCCCAGAAAAGGTCTAAACGATCTGGAAAATACCTACCCATCCAGGCGGTCTCTCTGCTAGCATGTTTCCAAAATTGTGTTTCAAAAACATCAGAGAGAAGAACACAACCGGGTTGACCATCCCTAGGCCACCCTTCCGCCTAGATAGATAAGTCACATTCTGCTTCACAAGATTCAGCCAGACCCCCATAATAATTGAAAGAAACAACTATAAATCCTGGTATAGCAGGACTCTGGCAAGATGCAAAGAAAGCTGACATACAGAAAGGTAGGAATCAGGTAGGTCTTAATCAAGTCCACCCTTTCCCTCAAGGAGAGCCGCCACCCTTTCCAGCATTTCACCTTGACATCAGCATCATTCAGCCTGGCTTCCCAATTTGACTTATTGTAGTCATCAGGGCCAAACTCGATGCCTAATACTTTGACTTTCTAATCTCCCTCGCTCATCCAAAAAACTTCACTTTTATCACGGTTGACCTTGGAGCCTGATGCCTCGGAATACTGCTCTATAACTGAGACCACCTCCTGCCCCTCCTCTGTCCCAGAGATAAAGACAGAAATATCATCAGCATAGGCTACAACCCTCAACAGTAATGCCCGCCGGCACCCCGCACAACGGTCTATTCTCTAGCCTTCTGATGAAGGGGTCGATTGTGAACACGTATAGCAAAGGGCTCAGGGGACACCCCTGGCGCACCCCCGACCCAACCCTGAAGGGCCGTCCAATCCAACCTTTAACAAGCATGAAGCTCTCTGCCTCACTGTATAAAGTCTTAAGCCATCCAATAAACCCACCCTCCAGGCCATACCAATCAGAGGTATACCAATCAGAGGTACTCATGATTGACACAAACAAAAGTCTTCGCCTGATCCAATGCCAGCAAATACTTTCCCCAGCCTTCAGCCCTGCAATGTTCCAGGGCCTCCCGGACAGCTAACACCGCTGATAAAGTGCTCCCGCCCTGGACTGAACAGTGCTGCTGACGAGAAAGCAATCTGTCTGCTAATGACGATAAGCGCCAGAAAATTATCTTCACCAGAATCTTTCTATCCAGATTGAGAAGGCTAAAGGGGCACCAATTCTGAATCATCAAGGGATCCTTGCCTTTTGACAACAGAATCACAGCAGATTGTCTCAGGGAGGGAGGGAGCAAACCCTCTTGCAGACAGCCGTTAAATACCTCCACAAGATAAGGTACCAAGCTGAATTTGAAGGTCTTATAAAATTCAGCCGTCAATCCGTCTGGCCCAGGTGTTTTCTTAATAGCCAGACCGTCTATAGCTTTGACTACCTCTTCTGCTGTGATATACATAAGGTGATCAGAGAACTCCACCATACGACATTTAGAAACAGAAAAGGCAGAATCCCCCTTTAAAAAAAATCTATGCTGCTCTCACAACTACCTTACTTAAAAGTGTAGCGCATGCTGTCTGGGCAACGCTTAATATGCGCATCTTCCAGACCTGCTTCCCTGGCTATCGTATTAAGAAAGACGCTATCATATCTCAGGCTGTCAGTGGAGCCTTTCCTGTCTTTGAGCCTAGTAACAGTGTTAAAATCACCTCCAAAGACAACTTGCTGAGAGGTAAAAAGGAAAGGATTAATATTTGTAAAGAGGCATTTACTCTCTAGTTTGTGGTCCATAAATATTTATTAAATGTAGATCATGCCCCTTCACAGAGACGTCCAGGACCATACACCTTCCAATCTCGATAACCCGCCGACACGTTACCATGCCAGTAAAAAGTACTGCAACTCCACTGTAAGGCTCAGCCGCAAGAGACCAGAAAGAGGGCCCACGCCTCCATTCCCTCTTTGCCAGGTGGACATCGGCAGGGCTTTTTAGCCGGGTCTCTTGCAAAAATAAAATATCAGCATCCATCTCGCTGAGCAAAAATAAGGCCATATTACGAGCCCTTCCAGATTTTATGCTGGCAACATTAATCGTTGCCACCTTTATCGGAGTGGGAACTGCCATTAGGATAATTGAGGTAGGCCCTGAAATACCTCATCTACATCATTAGTAGTGGCAACTTCCCCCTTCTTCACCTTAGAACCTCCACTAGAGGTCTTGCGTTGCCTCAGGGAAGGCCCAGATGAAGCTGCCACCTCAGATCTGCACAAATCTGCCTCTTTGGCCAGTCTGGATGACTTAGCCACATCTGGAACAATGGGCACCTGAAACACTGGGGAAGAACACACAAGAGAAGTAGACACCAACACAGTAGGGAGTACAGACTGGGGAGCAGACACACCTTCAGATTGGGAAACTGACACCAGGGGGGGTCCCCTCAGGACTAGCTGAAACAGCTCCACCAACCCCTTGCTGCCCCCCACATTCCTCCTCCTCCATCCTCAGCAGTTCTTCCACCACCTCTGGCTGATTATGGAGGCTTCAGGGCAAAGGCTACAGGGGTGACCTAACTTGTTACAGAGATTACAATGAATACTATTGCAGTCCTTTGCAACATGCCCTGAGCCCTGACAGAGGGAACATTTCTGCACAGAACATGAGCTTGAAAAATGCCCCTTTTCACCACAGCGATGAAACAGCTTTGGTTGCCCTGCATAAAAGGTAATAATCCTGTCATGACCTATTAAGGCAGACGAAGGGATGTGCTTAACAACATTACCCATGACATGCAGTTTTACTAACATTGTCCATCCTCCTGTCCGTATCCCTCTATCATCTACACATATCTCCCCAACCACACCACCAGATCTGCAGCAGGAATGGACTCATTACGTACTAGAATTGGGAGGTTCTTGTATAACGGCTGGTGAGAGACTACTTTGGGTGACCAACCTGCCCATCTTGGTAACTCCTTCCACCTCTGCTCATACCTTTCCCAAAAGACATCTAATTTTTTTCTGCCTTGACAAAGGAGAAATCATACTCATATGACCCAACCGGACTGATAAGGGCACAAATCTCCTCCACTTCCTCCACCACATCTCTCCTATTTGGGGGGGGGGCTTCTCCAGTCCACCTCAATTGGACCAAATTGCAGCGTTTAAAGGAGCTACCAGATGGTGTCAGATTGGCCTGACCTTCACTCACATCACTCCTAGTGACCGCAGAATAACTGGCCCTACTCACCCTTGGGACAGGTGCAGCCAGCGCTGCAGCATAGGAAATAATCGCACTCCTTGCACATCACTTTTAGCTACAGACCCCTCTTTAGATAAAGTAGTAACAACATTATTGTCAGGAACAGATGGAGCAGAGACTTCTGACAAAGAAATATTTACTTTACCCTTGGTAATTCTTACTTCATTATCAGTAACTAAAGGGTTACCAACAGTGGAGATGTCCTTATCAGCACTCTTCACAGCAAAGTCTGCATACCCTTCACTGGCTTTCTGTACACAGGTGGGAGTCTCAGCCAGGAGCTGAGCTTGCTCTCTGCTGCCCTCTACTGCACCATCCATAGGAACTACACCTCCATTATATTGTATCAGCAAGTCATGAACAAAAACAGCTTTTTCTGTCACCCGTTGTTTCAAAGGTTTTGGGGGGACATCATTATCCTCTTATAAAAAGAGAGTAAGGGGAATGGCGCTACCCTAGTGTGGCACTTTAATGCATAAATTCTAAAAGTATAATAAAATAAAAACTATAAAAAATATGAGGAGTATATATATATATATATATATATATATATATATATATATATATATATACCCCCATGTGCTATTAATTCAACCAAATGTGTGAATCTGTGCAGGTTGTGCAGGTATCTTGGAAACTATATTGTGTTTATATAATTTGTATTGTAAACGAGCAATAAAGCTTAATCAAAAACTAAAGAGTGCATTTACCTTAATTATACCTCCCATGAGCATGTGAACCAATAAAAATCAAACCTCTGATTTTGCCAGTGTGAGACAGTAAGTGAGGAAATTACCCTCACCTTTACAGTCTATAAGCATTAACATACAAAAAGGATAAATACACATCTGAATCTCATATACATAAACAGTGACTATCACACTAAAAAATCCAAGAGCCACAGTACTTATAGATATATATGTGTTCACTTTGGTAGTCCAAATTCCTATACCAGGCAAACTGGGCTTGTAGTAAAAAAGTGCTTATGTAAAACAGAAAAGTGCTTGTCTAAGCAAAAAATGTATGTGTATATAGAGTTGTTTTAGATCATATAAAGTGCAGTTTCATAATCCGAACCGGGACTCCAAAAACCTTCTATATTCAAATATATTCCACAGCAAGGAAATCCAGTGACATCTGTGCGCATTAGATCTGGTGACTCAGGTGCTCCCCCAGGGTGTCCCCACTCACCATCTTTGAAAACGTCTGATGACGAAACGCGTAAGACGGAGCCACGCTCTTACGTCATACCCTGAAGGCTCGGCTTGGAACGTAGGTGGTACGCACACCATAGGACCGGCTTCCTGGTCTTTCCACCATTTGCGTCCTTGCCTTATTGGTACACATTGCTGCATCTGTGTGCACATCAATCTGCTACAAGCCTGTGACTGTGTACTAAGGTCCAGTCACTCCAGTCAGATCCAAAAGTAAACTGATGTAGCAGGTACCTTGTCAGACTGATTCAATCCATGAGGGGAGAGCTGCCTGCTAGAAGCTGCGTGGACTTTTTCACCCCCCTTCTTCTTTTCTCACACACACAGAACTGCTTGCTCTTTAGCTTCCCTACTGGAGGAGACTGACAGCCAAACACCAGAAAGCAGCAGCAGAGAAGTGTGGGATATGAAGTCAAAACACAAGGCAGGCTGATTGACTGTTTAAGACACTAGACCACAAATCCCAGGATGCATCGCTTAGAGACAGGAGGATTGTGGGAGAGACTACAAAAGACAGGGAGGGACTAGACCAAGGTCTCTTGTTTACTGGATCCCATGAGAGGAGGAACCGCTCTGTTGCTGTGTGTGAGAGTGGATGCTCCAGCAAGACGCTCTGCAGCCGCGGAGAACGTTTACAAGGGAGGCAGTTTCAACAGCTCAAAGGCAGGATGCCATTGTGACACCTGCAGCCAGGAGAGTCGATCGATCGCTCAATGGAGGCCTGCTGACTGTGTAAAGTATTGGTGAGAGGGCTTTGCCCAGGAACTTATTGCATTTCATAAGATACAACACTTGAATGCTATGTACAGGCCCTGTTATCTGGAACACATAAAGAAATGCTGCATCACAGCACCAGCTAATTACATTCCTCCTCATCACTCTGCTATGTTGAGAGACCTTTATCCACAGAGCTCCTACATGCCGGTGAAGAGACTAAATGCAAAGCTTTGCTCAGGGTACATTACTGAGGTAACTCTTAAAGGGGACATGCCGTGGTAATTTAGAATCCCTTCTTTGTGTGTATTGGAAGTGTTATAGGCCTGCCTGGGGTTCCCCTTTAGCCATAGCATTTGTCACACATCTATAGCGTGTTTAAGGGAACCTACTTAACCTGTGTATATTGTTGTTTACCCTTTTATTTGCTGCATAGTGTTGCTGACTTTTTTTTTTTTTTCTTATTGTTTCAACCAAGTCCTGGCTATTTACACAGGCCTTGGCTGACTAATGTTAATCTAAACTTTGTTCTATTCCAAGTAAACTTGAAGTACAGTACTGAGTTGTGTATTATTATCGGGTTATTCTATTTACCACCTCGCTAGGGGTGCCAGAGGGGCTGGGACAGTTTTTTGGGGTTGAGAGGCAGAGCAACGGATTGAACCAATAATCAAAAGCAGCTCCTGCAGGGGTTTGCTACACTGACATCTGAAAAGTGGGTCCCCTGTTGCTGTATCGTTGGGACTGGTGGGGGGGGGCACTGCTACCATTAACCTGTTGTGGCCCGTAGAGACTGAGCATATAGGGACTGGCCATATATCTAGCAGGATTATTTACAGCATGCAGCTTTTACTGGTAATGCACTACTGTAAAGACTGGGCCCCAAAGCTAGCCAGCTAAAGAACTAGGGCTAAAGACTACTCATTCAGATAGCTGTTTCACAAGAACTGTCGATAGTAAGATGGTACCACTTTAGGGAGTTTTACATTTCAGTACTGACATTCATATAAAGCAGTGGTTCTCAACTCCTGTCCTCAGGACCCACTAACAGGCCAGGTTTGCAAGATGACTGAAATACATCACAGGTGATATCATTTTCTGTTCAGTGATTGCAGTATTCTAGTCTGCTTCTCCTCAAGGTAATAGTTAAAATCTTGACCAGTGTAAGAACTGATATCCCCAACTTCATCACCCCCTCTTTTATTTGATAACCCCTTTCTCCCCCCCCCCTTATCTATAATAAATTAGACCACACACAGGAGTTATTTGGAGTAAAAACTGGCCATAGCAGCCTCCTTTATTAATAAACTATAAAACCAACTTTTAAATAACTTTTAAATAACTTTTTAATCAGCATATGTATAACTTTGCACAACCTTTTTTACCAACAGTTCTATCACCTCCCAATATTTTGGTCTTCTGATGGCACCCCGAACTTCACATTCTCCACTTCGAAACTTTTTCATCACCAGTACACTGCGGTACCATATTTTAACATACCAGGCCTCCAGCCGTATTAAACAGCTCAGAGACAAACCCCTTCCCGCAGTGTAAACATTTTGTATTCCAGCCTACCCTTCCGCTGTATCAACACACCAGAGGGGCATGTAACACTGAAAAGCCCCCCACCATTTCCATCACCTCTGTTTATTTAGTACCACCATCAGAGACCAAAGATACCGCCACAGCCCACAAGGATGACCCCTTAGCCTTAAGGGCCCCTCCACACCCGCAAGGCCCTCTCAATACCGTCCTGAATGCCAAGTGCCCATATATCAATGCCTACTGCAAAAAGGTGCACTCCATCGCCCCTTAGGTACATCCCTACGTTAACCTCCAACTCCGTGTATCTCACTACCAATCCCTCGTTGTTAACAACAAATTTTCCCACAACCTTGTTCACCTTGATTCGTGCTTTATTAATCCTAGCTACCGATCGCACCATGCGCCAGGACGTCCGTGCAACTATGTCTGACCATATCACTATCATTCCCGGGAAGGCCACCCGAAGCGCCAAAAAGCCGCACTTAACAGCCGACACCAGTTCCCTGGTGGATCGGACCCCCAGGTCATTGCCTCCTGCATGTAACACCAAAACATCAGGGGGCCGATCAAGTCGAGCGTAGCGTTCAACCTCCGGCACAACTCTGCCCCAACCCAGAGGTTATAGTCCCGACGTACGTGTTTTACGTCACCGCGTTCAGAACGATTGAATTTTCCGACAACTTTGTGTGACTGTGTTTATGCAAGACAAGTTTGGCACAAAATCCTTTGGAAAAAATCTGATGGATTTTGTCTTCGGAATGTCCGATCAATGTCCGATCGTGTGTACAGGGCATTACTGTTTTCTAATGCCATTATGTATTGCTGATTTTGTAGATTACCAGGTTTACTCTAGTTTAGTGGCATAGAACTCCATTCTGTGCAGCTATAGCCTAATGAGCACACTGTCTTGTGAACTGTAATTGACCTAATCCAAATTTCCTAATTTAGGTGCATACTGCTATTTACTGCTACCAGTGATAATATATTGGGTTCATTTAGAACTAACCAGTCTGATGTTTGCTTTTTGACACTAAGCCTTAGTTGTGTGTAGGGTATTTATATTTATGCTCCCAGTAGAAGTGCAGTATCCATTTGCTTAGCCTGTTATGTCAGCGGGGCTGAGGTCATTCATAGAGTCAAGGCAGAAAAACAGAGAACACAATTTACCAAGTGGAGCCTGCAAGGGTAGCGCTACATGCGAGTCAGTAGTGGTACTTTGATAGTAATACTGTTCAATATTCTTCTCCACGTCCCCCTTTGTCTAAAGTACAATTTATTCCTTTGTACAATATTCACACTAAACCAGTAATCGCCTTGTCCCATTACAGATATTGCCTTTTGTATGTAATGGAAGTCTGGAAGAAGACACATGAGCTCCGAAGGCCAAAGAAACAAATGGCATCTCAGCAAAGCAGTAACCTATTTCATAACTATAGATCCATCCCAGATTAGGAGGACAGATCTATCACAACAGCACCTTAAGGAATCGGCATAGCATTGTTCCTATTACCGAACAGACTCCGGGAAAATTGTTTATTTGCAGATGGTCCTAGCCTAGTTCTACATCTAGCTCAAATTGTTTTTGGTGAATGCAATCATTCCTTCATAACCTGTTACAATGCAGCAGATAAATAAAGTAGAATTTGTTTCCATGGTAATTTAAAGTAAAAGATAAATCAGAAGTCGTCTATCTTGTCTTTGCCTGCCACTAGGATGTGAAATGGTAATGGTAGCTCGCAAGGAACGCAAACAATAGTCTCTATCCTGCACATAAATTCGGCATATTTTATGTGTTCCTGCCAATGAAAAGACCCTGGAACAATCATGAATTAATTTGCAGCACATCCAAACGTGGCCACGTTTATTACATTTGTTTATGCCTCATGGAATTTAAAGCACATCAGAAAATAAACAGTACAGTAAAAAAAATCTAAGAAATATGTTCAGCAATAACCTGTATATCTAAAGATCAATCTTCAATTTTCCATTTTACTAGTTAGGACAGAGTGTGTGGCTCCAGTGATTGGCAATTGTAATGCGGATAAAATATGTTTATTATCTCTGTACAGGACATCTTAAAACAGCGTATCTCCACCTTTTTTTTTTTTTTTTTTTTTAGTTAGAGCACCTTTTAAGAGTATGTAGAATTTGGAGACACCCCAGTCAAAATGTAATAAACATAGATGTTACTTAGCAAAGGGAAATCTGAGCATGGAGCAATGCACACTTTGATGAAATTAACTTCACTTTAGAAGCCCCACCTTCACATTAGAGGTACCCCCAATACATTAGAGCCCCCTTTACATCAGAGGCCTCCCCATCACAGATATGAAGTCCTTCACATCACATCAGAGTCTCCCTGTCGCCACAGAGACCCCCATCAAAAGGTCCTCTCATCCATTTCTGATCTATGCCAAACTGGGTCTCATGTTCGTGGCACCCTAGGGAAACCCAAATGGCACCCTGATTGACAAACACGATCTTAAAGAGGCAAAAATAAATAAATAATAAAAGAAACAAAATGAACATAGCTCTGTTTTCATTAAAGGCCTGCTCACACCAGAATGCATTAAAATGCATAGAAAGTGCCTGCATGTTTACCTGCCTTTGCATGCGTTTTTCTCCTGTGCACACTTTCCATGATACAGGAAGTACAGGCTATGGATCCTCATAGCAGGCAAACTTCAAAACATCTCTTTTTTTTTCTTTTAATGAGTCACGTTTCAGTGTGTTCACACACATTTGTGCGCATTCACGTTGCATTCTAAAAAAAAACGACATATAAAGAAATAAAGAAGATATGGCGCTAACACCAATCCAAACTTATATACAAATTTCACAAATAAATGGTTAAGCCATAATAAAGTCCATAGCCATTCCTTGGTGTGCATAAAAAATACCCCACCATGAAATATTCTGTGTGCCAATAAATATTGCTCCCGATTGTACCACTCAAATCACTAGCCCCTGTGTAAAAAAATGCACACTCACCAGCAGTCAAGTGACCCCTAACTTAATAACGGTCAACTAGCATGTTGGGATATAATCACCAGATCGATTGCTCCAATTAACACAGATCTCCAAATGTCCACCCAGTCTTCCATATTAGCTCCAGAGACACCACAACAATAAGCCAGACTGATAAACATATCCCACACCCTGCTCTACAGATTGACAGCCCCACTTACCTTTTATCCCTAGAATGGAAACACCCTACACCCCACTCTAGAGATTTTCACCAGACTGATGGACATATCCTGCTCCCCAGTCAAAAGACTGACAGTTCCACTTTCATCCTATCCCCAGACTGATGAACACATCCTACACCCTACCCTACAGACTGACAGCCCCACTCCTCTTCTTGCCAGACTGTTAAACCCATCCTGAATTCCACTCTCAAGATTGACAGCCCCACTCCTCTAGACACATCCTCTACAGACTTACAGCCATACTTCCCTTCTCTCCAGACTGATGGACACATCCTGCACTAAACTGTGAAAGCTAAAAGCCCAACTCAACTGTGCACCAGACTGAAGGATACATCCTTCACCCCACTCTGCGCTATAGATAGCCCCATTCTATTTCATCCAAGACTGATAGATACATTCTGCAACTTACTCTGCAAACTGAAAACCCCATTCTTCTTTTTCACACACTGATGGACAAACCCTACACCCTCTTTTAGCAATGCACACTTAACCCCACAAACCACATGGTCATACAGCATTCACCAACCAATATTATAAATAACAATACAAAAATATTATCTTAATACATTTTTACATTTTGTATCGATTGTCAATGCTGAGATACGTTGCTCATAAATGAGATCATATTTTGATCGATTAGATCAGCGGCCTCTTAACTGCGGTCCTGGGGTCAGATGCGGCCCTTTGCTTGCCTTTATCAGGCCCTTGGGGCACTATTCCATCCACTGACACCAACAATGGGGCACTATTCATCCAACTGACACCATCAAAAGTGCACAATTTCTTCCACTGACACCAAAAAAGGGGCCAAATTCCTTCCATTGACACCAACGATGCGGGACTAGTCCTCCCACTGACACCAATGATACAGCATTGTTTACTCCCACTGGACACCAGGACATTTTCTACTCCCAATGACCCTAGTCCAGCTCCCCTTAAAGTCTGAAGAGCAGTAAACTGACCCTTTGTTTAGAAAGTTTGGAGACCCCTGGATTAGTTGATGAAATGCATGGTGGAAACAGAGATACAATCGATAAATTACAATTGTATCCACCAGTTATTGTTCAATATCCACCCCTTGTGTGTGGCATATAGATTAATTGGGTTGTTGACTGTGGATCAAAGTGCATACAAGCACAATAAGAGGCTCATGCAACTTGCTGTCCATTACAGACACTGAAGTCCCATCACGCAGTGAACAATCCCTCATCAATCAAAACTCATTATTTTTAATTAGGTTTGCAGTTCCCAAAAGCCTCTGGTGGGTTTAGCAAGTGGGTGATTGTAAGGGGAGGGTAGACCTTCCACCACTCATCTATCTGCCTGTAAAGGATCTTCACTATGCAAAAACCTTAGCTGTTCTTCTTCAAGCCTCGCTATGTTTTATGTTCTCACCACACATGTTGCACCCAATGGATGGGGGGGCGGCACACCTGTGCCCCTAATGGATGGGCCACCACTGGTTCTCACTCAAATCATTGCATTGCCATTTTTCTAAGCTCCAGGGAAGCTTAGAAAATGATCATAGGTTATATTTAAACAGAGATAAGCTGGCCATTGACGGATCGAAATATGGTCAGTGCAGAAACCAGATGGATTTTAATCTGCCTAAGGGCAGCCTGTGTGGGTTTTTTTTGCCCGATTATCGCAATCGGCAATGATCATTGTATTTTGCCTTCTCCAAAATCACCCCATCAACTTGTGTTTGAAGGAAAGAAAATTGCATGTATGACCTGCCACACTGTTTTATCAGTTAACAATCTCTTGTATTTAGCAGAATATTTCAGAAAACATTGCCCTCCCTTCTACTAGATAGTGCTGATGATATCTATGTAATTTTCTAAATTCGACATAAACACTAAATAACTGCTAAAAGCGGAGTTCTGCCCACTTTTGAGAGGTGGTCTTAAACGAAAGACCACCTCTCCACCCCTCGTTTTTGGATAGTAAAAATTTTTTTTTTCTTCTAACATACCTTTTTATGAAGTACATACAGGGGGTCCCCTAGTTACAAACATCCGACTTACAAACGACTCCTACTTACAAACGGAGGGAGACAACAGGAAGTGAGAGGAAATCTACTCCTAGGAAGGGAAATTCACTCATGTAAGAGCTAATATGGGGAAAAGGTACCTCCACAGATGCTTTATCACCAAGGCTTGTTTCCACATCAACCCAAAATTTTCTAAATCCAATTGTCATTGGGACAGAAAGTGAGGTGAAATCTTCTGAACAGGGGTACAGACAGCAAAACAAATATTACAGGGGTGTTAACCCTTCCCTATGCTATCCAAAAAGCTTAAAAATAGTTTTTTTGGCTGGAGCTACACTTAAAAAATGTACCTGTTCCGACTTACAAACAGATTTAACTTAAGAACAAACCTACAGTCCCTATCTTGTTTGTAACCCGGGGACCCCCTGTAGTGTACTTCCGATCCATCCGGTCCACGGAGCATGACGTCATGTCCTCTTCGGCGAGCCCCCCCCCCGCTATCTTCTGGGACCTGTGTGTGTCCCAGAAGACAGCCAGCCATTCACAAAGCGCCGCGTGACTCGCACATGCACAGTAGGAAACAGGCAGCGAAGCCGCAAGGCTCCACTGCCGGTTTCCCTTAATTAGAATGGTGATTCGGCCTTGGGGAGCCAACATTGCGGGCTCCCTGGACAGTGTCATTAAAATAAAGAAATGGTCGCACTCTGAATTTCCAAAAAGCTTGCTTGAGGTACCTTTATTGTCACAGACAAACACAGGACAAGCAGTTGACATGTTCCACAAGCGATAGCATGCTTGTTCACAACAAAAGTAGCATACCCTAAGCAGGTTGTTTAAGGAGTAAACCCTAATCAGGCACACCAAAAAACAGTTGCTTAGGATTATGCTAAATGCTAAAACATGTCAGCTGACATTTTAAAAACATTACAACCTTTAAAATGTATATATATGCATGCAAAGACTGACAGACCTCAAAAGGGAGACATTAATAAAAACAAAAATGTCCATAAACAAGATATCCATCAGACAAAATGTCATATGACCCATAAATAAATCAAAACAACAGAAAAAGAAAAAAGGAAAAAAACACACAAAACAAAGAAAAATCAATGTATTTATGTCTTCTAATGCCCGAAAAAGATGATTGTATATATACATTCTCAAACCATCTATTGAGTCTAAATGCATATGCATACAAGATAAGTATATATTATAAGTGTAAACTTGTTCAGAAGGGCATAAGAGGCGAGCTGCTGTAATACTGTCCCACAAAAAATACATATGTATATGGGCTTGAGACAAAAACAAAATTAATCAAGCCCAAACACAGATATACTTAAAAAATGGTACTCAAACAAAAAAATACAACAAGAAACAAAGTTGCTTTTGCATGATAATAAATTATCTATGAGTCCTAATGAGAACAGTGTATAAATTTCAAATGGACATGTGCCAATAACTGGATATGTATAAGAGGATGAAAAAACTCAAAAGTGGCGAGAAAAACAAACCAAGACCTGTGTGTATATATATATATATATATATATATATATATATATTGATATAGAAACGCATGCCCAAAATTTATATAACACAAACTATCCTGGTTAATTGGTTCATTATGAAAGTGTGAGATGTCCCACTCATGGTTCATTCCAAAAGGTTTTCTGGTATTAAAATGAAATATCCAAAAAAAAACTCCCTTTTAAAAAGGATTTTAAAGACGTCTACTCCTCTTTTGGGTTTCTGGACTCTCTCCAAAATCTGTACCCTCATAGAGGCACTACTGTTAAAGTGTCAGCCGACATTGGTCGACAGATTTTTATCGATACTATACAGATGTTCTTGGAACCTGTCCCTGAGTCTTCTTGTTGTGCGCCCAATATATTGTACATTGCAAGATTTGCGTGTAACAATGTATATGATGTACCGTGTGTTACAATTGATTAAAAAATGTTTTTTATGTGTTTTTTTCACTCGACTATTAATGTCTCCCTTAATAATATGTTTGCAACACAAACATCCTGTAGCCCCACATCCATAGTTGTCCTTAAAATGTGACCACGTAGTGCACTTAATTGTGGCAGGATCAAAACAGCTGGGAGACAATGAATTTCCTTGAAATAAAATTAAGCCGTCCTTAAAGAGGAAGTAAACCCTGATGGGTTTTACTTCCTCTTTGTTTCCCTACAAAGGTAAAGCATAATGGGCTACTATGCATCGTATAGTAGCCCATTATGTGTCACTTACCTGACAAGGGAGCCTGCGTTTTCACCGCTGTCCCTTCTCCTCTTCCATCTTCTTTCCGGGTATGCGCGCTGGTGCCGCCACTTACGGCATGATCGCCGTTAGAGATAGCACGCTCAGTGTGCCTGTGCACCGTTGTCTACGGCGCATGCGCCATAGACATCGGTGCCTGTCTTTTGGAAATATCTCCTAAACCATGTAGGTTTAGGAGATATTTCTTGCACCTACAGGTAAGCCTTAATTTAGGCTTACCTGTAGGTAAAAATGGTCTGTAAGGGTTAACAACCACTTTAAGGAGGTCTGCACCGACATTGTCCTCAAAAAGAATGGGCAAATATCGATGCACGATGTTCCTAATGTCTTGGAATTCTTTACTGAACGGTGTAGTAAAGGTAGGTCTTTGCTTATTAAAAAAATGTTTTGTTTTATTTTAATATTTATCCCTGCCTTTATGTCCTGATTCACTTAGAAGATCTGATCTGTCTTTGGACTCAGCGATCGCACAGGCTCTATCAAGCTTATAACCAGGGTATCCCCTTTGAAGTAAACGGGAATAGAGCATTTTTGCTTCTCTATTATAGGATGATTGATTGCTACATATCCTGCGTAGCCTCAAAAACTGGTCTACCGGGATACCCCTAACAGTATGTCTGGGGTGCCCCGATTGAGCCATAAGTAAAGTATTCCCAGACATGGGTTTTCTAAACAAACTAGTATGAATTCTGTTATCAAAGCCACACAGGTGTACATCCAAAAAGTTGATCTCTTTTTGATTGCTCTGTCCTGTGAATTGTAGGTTTCTGTTATTCGGGTTTAAGAGCAGCAAAAATTGTTCCAGGGAGCCAAGTTCTCTATCCACAATGAAGATCAGGTCAGCTATATAGCGATAAAACATTTTAATCGATGACCTGAACCCATTATTGACACCAAATATATGGTGGCGCTCCCACAGCCAGGTAAGTGTCCTTATTAAAAGTCAGCAGCTACAGTGTGTGTAGCTGCTGACTTAAAAAAAAAAAATTTGCGGGTAGAAAACCGCTTTAAGTAAACAGATGAATAGCAAGATATGTCTAAAAATGAATATTCCCTTCAAAGCCATCTTACGTATCGAACAAAATATATTAAGATGAATACATGGCAAATGAGGAACTTGAGAAAAGCAAAATGGATGCATATTAACCACTTCAGCCCTGGAAGGATTTGCCCCCTTAATGACCAGGCCATTTTTTGTGATACAGCACTGCGTCGCTTTAACTGACAATTACGCGGCCATGCGACTCTGTACCCAAACAAAATTTACGTCCTTTTTTCCCAACAAATAGAGCTTTCTTTTGGTAGTATTTGATCACCTCTGCGGTTTTTATTTCTTTCGCTATAAACAAAGGAAAAGTGACAATTTTGAAAAAAAAGCAATATTTTTTACTTTTTGCTATACTAATTACCCCCCCAAAAATATAAAAAAACAAATTTCTTCCTCAATTTAGGCTGATATATATTCTTCTACATACTTTTGGTAAAAAAAAAATCGCAATGAGTGTATATTGATTGGTTTGCACAAAAGTTATAGGGTCTACAAAATAGGGGCTATATTTATGGCATTTTCATTATTACATTTCTTTTTTACTAGTAATGGCGGCGATCTGTGATTTTTAACGGGACTGCGACATTGCGGCAGACAGATCGGACACTTTTGACACATTTTTGGGACCATTGACATTTATACAGTGATCAGTGCTATAAAAGTGCACTGATTACTGTGTAAATGTCACTGGCAGGGAAGGGGTTAACACTAGGGGGGCGATGTGTTCCCTCGTGCGTGTTTCTAACTGTGGTGGTATGTGACTGACTACAGGAGAAGCCAGATTGCTGTTCCTAACTAGTAGGAACAGACAATCTGTCTCTCCTCTCCTGACAGAATGAGGATGTGTGTGTTTACACACACACATCCCCGTTCTGGCTCTCGTGCCTGCGAGTGCGCGTGGCCGGCAGACATTGCACCCGCTGGCCACGTGCATCGGGTCCCCGCCATGCAGTGGGAGTGCACACCTGCTATAGCTATTTAAAGGACTGACGTACAGCTACAGTGATTTGCTCAGGAGAGCCGACCTGCCGCAGTAGAATGATGGCTGCTGATTGGCTAGTGGTTAAAGTGGATGTGTGATGGAAATATTGGATATCATATTTATATCAATGAGATTCAAGTGGACCATTGCAAGGACTCCAATTTAAACTGCCTTGCCCCATAGGATGTGTATATGTATGTATGTATATAAATATATATATATATCTACGTGTATATGTGGGTATCTATGTGTGGGTATATATATATTTCATATATGGGAATATGTTTCTTAATATCATGATAGAACAAAGCTCACCTTAAGAAATGTAGTTACCTTGATGTGAACCCGAGAAGCCCTAGAGGTGTTGATTAGATCAAAGGGTATTGGCAGACCTTAAGGCATTCATTTTTCAGGGGGCCATTAACATGCTTCCAATACACTGATGGGAAACAGGAAAGGTCCCCTAGGTGGTAATCAACTCACCAGGGGGCCATTAACATACTACTGTCGGGACTGTTTGGGCTGGGAGATCAAAGGAGATCATTTTCATTAATTCATAGACTGGTAGGCACCGAAGGGGTTGCACTGTAACAGCAATGTCCGAGCATGAATTCTGAGACATCTCTGACCCAATCCATATGTGGCATCTGTTGATTGGTGGAGAATGCATATAAAAGGGAGTGGGCTAAATGGTTACAGGCAGTCCAGCCCGAGAACATCTGAGGAATATGCTGTTGGCGTAAAGTATACTGGAATCTATGTCTATCTTTCTTTCTAACCTTTTTTGTATCCTAGGATTTACCTTATGACTTTGTATATCTTGTATATGTCCATTGCAAACATTTGTGAGTTTATGCCTAAATTAACTTTGCAGCCTAGACCAAACACTATAGAGATATATAATAAATTCTAATCATTCTAACCTTCTTTTTCTGTGTAAATAAATGTAATTGTTTATCTTTTTTCCCTGTTATCGCTCGTTTTTATTTTTATATGGACAAAGGTTTAATCACTTATATTTGTATCGTTAATCGTTTAAGTGAGGTATAAATATTTCCAAAACAGATGTAAACCTGAAAAAAAAAATGTCATAATATAGAGTATAAGATTTCCTATCATTTGAGCCCAGTCTTGCCACAAAGAGTTAATCCATCTCTGAGCAATCCCCTTTTATTGTTCAGTGAGATAAATCTTGACAAACTGAGAAAAACTTTGTCAAATCCTCCCCCTTGCTGTGAGTGACAGGTGATTTACATATCTCGTGCACTAGCCTAAGACATGCATTATTTTTTAATTCCCACCCCCACTCCTTTCTTCTGCTGCTCTGCCAGGATTGGATGTTCCACACCTCAGCATAATTGGGCATGCTGAAGTTATGTGGTTACTTTCCTGTCTTTTCACTGGATGTTAGAGATCATAGCAGAAGTTCAGTGTAAGAAATACACAGGAGAAAATGTATGTTGACAAGGGGAGTGTAGAGGCTCCAGACAACAGACCCACCCACAGAATCTGCAGTTTTTTGGCTCTCATAACAGACAGAGGGGAGACATTTGACAGGTAAAAATACATGCAGGAGTTATGTATATCCTTATGGATAACCCCTATGGCAGTAGTTTAAAAAGGATGACATTGGGTTTACATCAACTTTAAAACATAAATAAACCCATTGATTTTAAAGTGGTTGTAAACCCTTACATATATCTAGTAAAGTGACTGGTCTCAGGTGATAGATAGAGATGAAACAAATCCTCTTACATAATTTGTACCCTTTTATCTGCAGTCTTCTCTTCTTTACATCTTTTCAAAGTCCAGAATTTATAAAGCTTGTCTGAGATTTCAGAAGACAAGGTGCGGAGAGCTGATGGTACACACTGCAGAGCTCAGTGAGGAGAGCTCTGACAGCTGAATGGAGGAAAGGGACACATCCTCTTTATATAGCACACATGAACAAAGCCGAGGCTGTCAATCACAGGCTGTGTGCTGGAGATCTCTCCCGTCACCTTTTTTCTCTTGGTGTCAAGAAAACCTGTTAGAAGTGACTCATGCTGATAGAGGATCAAAGTGACAGACAGAAATGACACTTAGCATAGGTTCACACTGACTGCGGGAATGAAATTGTGCGAGTTAAGCTGAACTTGCACGATTTCATTCCCACATGTCAGTCCCGACTTTGGGGGCGATTTCAGAGACATATGTGTGTGGGTTTCTGCACAGATATCAGTGGAAATCACACCCCCAAACCGCCAAAAGTAGTACAGAAACTACTTTTGGGAATCGGCGCGGTGCCACAAATGCATCAATGTGTACCAGGGCAAAGGGAGAATGTTAAATTTGGTGCAGCTGAGCATGGTAGCAGATCAACTTCTAAATTCAGCTTGTTCACTTAAGCTTTCACAAAAAAAAAAACCTGAAAGCTGGTTTCAATGCAGAGCTGCACCAGATTTTGCACTCTCCAGTTTTAGTAAATCAACCCTTTAGCACTCTTAAAGTGGTTGTAAACCCTTATGGGGCGTACACACGGTCAGACTTTTCGTCTACAAAAGTCCAACGGACGCCGACGGACTAAAGCTGGCTGGTAATCCGATCGTGTGTGGGCTTCCCCGGACTTTCAGCTGACTTTTTCAGCCTCAAATCCGACGGACTTTAGATTTGAAACATGCTTCAAATCTTTACGTCGTAGCTACGACGGACCCCGAAATCCGCTCGTCTGTGTGCTAGTCCGACGGACAAAAACCCACGCTAGGGCAGCTATTGGCTACTGGCTATCAACTTCCTTATTTTAGTCCGGTGTACGTCATTGCGTACGAATCCGTCGGACTTTTGTGTGGTCGTGTGTAGGCAAGTCTGTTCGTTAGAAAGTCTGCCGCAAGTCCGCCGCAAGTCCGCCGAAAGTCCGCCGGAAGTCTGTCGGACAGGCTGTCGGACTTTTGTAGATGAAAAGTCCGACCGTGTGTACGGGGCATTACAGACCACTTTCACCTACAGGTATGCCTAGATTAAGGCTTACCTGTAGGTGCTTGAAATATCTCCGATGAGTTCTTCTGCGCATGCGCCAAAGTTCTTCTGTGCATGCGCCAAAGGGCACGCTGTGCCGTTTCAAGCTGGGGTCATGCCATGACTGGCGGCTCCGCATGCGCGGGAGTGACGTCACGCGACTCTGGCCAGTCACAGAGCCGGAGTTCGCGGCCCCGGAAGGAAGAGGGGTGAAGAATGGACACTCGCTGCCAGTGAGGAAATCGGGGACATCGCAGGCTTCTGTGTAAGGTATGCTTTACCTTTGCAGGGAAAGAAAGAGGAAGTAAAACCCATCAGGGTTTTACTTCCTCTCAGATCGAATCCTTTCCTTCCAAAATCCCTCCTCCTAGAACACATACCCCCACCTCCAAAATTAGCCCTCCTAACACAAATCCTCTACCTCCTAAAATTTTCACCGTGAGCACAAATCATCTCCCCCCCTCCAAAATTCCCTCTCCCTACACAAGTCTCCCCAAATCTTGCCCCCTAGCACAATTTGCCCCAAATCATCCCCAATAGCAAAAAACGCCCTATCATAAATTCACCCCATACAAATCGTCTCTTTCCCACAAATTTCCCCTCCTAGAACAAATCTTCCTCCCCTTTTCTTTTGCAAGTAAAAATTCTCACCAAACAGAAATTTCCCTTCCATCCAGTACAAATACCCCCTGTTGAAATCCCCCCTCCCAGCACAAATCTTTGCCCCCCCTCAATACAAATCTCCCCCTCCAATCTCCAATCCCCCCTATCAGCACCAATCCCACTCCCTTCCTAGCACAAATCCTTATAATTTTAATTTTAAAATTTTAATAATTGATTCCACAAAACGGCAGTATAAAATTTACAGTCATAAACACAAACCTCAATGCACGTTTTTAACATATTTGGCCATACAACCAGCTGAAGTTCTGAATTAAGGTGGTTTTACACTGCAGTTTGCCCACAGTACAGGTGCAGTGCAGTGTACCCATAGATTTTGCGCAGGTTACTCACTGTCTTCCATAGACTTTTACAAAATTGCATGTTTTTGGTGCATATTCTGAAACTGCACTACACATGCAGCATGCAGGACTTGATGCGTTTTCAGAAAATGAACCAAAAACATATGATCTAATAGGGAAACCAAAAGTACTTTGCAAAAAGACTATGGGTACACTGCGCTGCACCCACTCTATAGCCAAACCGCAGCGCGGCAGTGTAAAACCGACCTTAGGATATCAGAAGATTTTACATTACGCCAGACATGTGTCAGTCAACATTTTAGTCTTAATCAATTTATCTGTCAAACATATACAGCGAGTAAAATAAGTATTGAACACGTCACCATGTTTCTAGGTAAATATATTTCTAAAGATGCTATTGACATGAAATGTTCACCACATGTCAGTAACAACACGTGCAATCCATACATACAAAGAAACCAAAACAAATACGTACAGAAATTACGTTTTGTGTAATAAAATGCAATGACACAGGGAAAAAGCATTGAACAACTGAAATTTATTTAATACTTCGTACAAAATCCTTTGTTGGTAATGACAGCTTTACGACCCCTCCTGTATGGAGAAACTAGTCACATGCATTGCTCAGGTGTGATTTTGGCCCATTCTTCCACACAACCAGTCTTCAAATCTTGAAGGTTCCATGGGCCTCTTCTATGAACTTTGATCTTTAGTTCTTTCGATTGATCTTGTCTTTTATGGGGGGCGTTTCTCTGCAGCAGGAACTGGAGCACTTGTCGGGATAGAAGAAAAATGGATGGAGCAAAATTAAATTCTTGAAGAAAATCTGCCACTCTATGCCAGAAGGTTGTCAATGGGAAGAAGGTTTACCTTCCAACATGACAATGATCAAAAGCACACAGCAAAAATGACCACACAGTGGTTGAACGAGTAAGGGAGAATGTCCATGCATGGCCTAGTCAGGGTCCAGACTTAAAGTGGTTGTAAAGTCAGAGGGTTTTTTATCTTAATGCATTCTATGAATTAGGTTGAAAAGCCTTCTGTGTGCAGCAGGCCCCTCAGCCCCCCTAATACTTACCTGAGGTCCCTCTAGCTCCAGCTATGTTGTAGGAATGTCTCAGCCATCTGGGACTCCCCTCCTCATTGGCTGAGACAGCAGCGCAGCGCCATTGGCTCCCACTGCTGCCAATCAAAGTCAGTCAGCCAATGTGAAAAGAAAGGGGACAGGGCTTGGCCACAGCTCCGTGTCTGAATGGACACAGGGAGCTGTGACTCAGCTTGGATGCCCCCATAGCAAGCTGCTATGGGGGCATGATGATAATAATAATATCATTATCCCTATTATTACTATAGTATATACATTACTAGTAGTAATTACTAGTAAACATTAGTAAGTACTAGTATACATTACTAGTAGTAATTTCACCATTTTCATTTCATTATTAATATATATCCAATAATATTTAGCCATTTACTTTATCCAATTCAATTTCATCATTTAATGGTATGTATATCATCATTATTATTATCATCATTATTATTATTTCACCATTTGGTATATACATTATTAGTTTCTAGGGGCCCTTTGGTCCCCTGTTGGAGGCTATTTGGTGCTTTTATCTGTGTGGGCCGCGCTTGTGGGGCAGCTGCCAGCTTGGATTGACATCAGGATGGCTTTAGTGAGCGGACGGCCTTCGACATGCTGGTCCTGCCCCCAGTTGCATGTCATTGGGCTGTCTCACGCCGCTCTTGTTGGCAGTGGACTGTGCGAGATGCGGAAGGGGCGATGTGGATTCCGCCTCCTTCCCTTAGCTTGGAACGCAATACATCGGCGTGCGTTCCATCTTGATACAGACACGCTGCAGCTACCTGGCCCGCTGCGCACTCGATGCGGAGGTGCTCCACAGGCATTGACTCCCCGTGAGAATACTGTAGGTATTTTTTATACACATCCTTATTTACATTTATATTTCTATTTATTTTCATAGCCTCATACTTTTGTACATCTTTTGATGTGATTGGTGATGTTCAAAGTGGGAGATTCCCACTCACCATGGTTGATACTGTTCACTATGGTTTATATTTGGTATGTTTGATACACCTTATGCTATTTGTTGTTTCTGCATTCTGTGTGCACAGCACGCCATGATCCACTACCTATTCTCTGTATACTAATTGGAGTTTTGCCCGTATGATTGGAGGGCATAGGAGGGTGGGATCTTCTGAGGGGGAGGAGCCCCATATCTCATCCTTGTTTCACTGACACTTAGGCACTTATAAATGGGGACTGCTGAGGGAGAGTTCACTGCATAGCTCTGATGAAGAAGGGACGTTCCCTTCGAAGCGCGTCAGCTGATTGTGATGCTTGTGCATTCCTCTACGATCCTTGGAAGGTTTCGCTCATCCTAAGTCGCATGCTGTTTGTCGGTGCACTTGTGCCTCCTCTACCAATTGCTTGTGAGTTGTTTCTTTTTACTATTTTTATTTAACAAATGTTTTAAAAGATAATGCACAAGGCTGGTGCGCCCTTGTTTCTCTTTTCTTTCGGTTTCTACTAGGATCCCCCATCCTTGAGGGCAGCAAGGCCTGGGTTTACATACTATTTATATGGTGATCCACCTGTGCGCAGGAGTCGTTTTTTCTTTTTTCCCATCTCCAGCCCCCTGAGTGCCCCACATATACTGGAACCAGTGGGAAAATTGTCTGGGAACTGGCATACCCCCTGTTCAAAAAAGGATATCATTTATATGTGGACATTTATTATACTAGCTTGCCCCTTTTTCGTCATCTTTACCGTAAAAAAAACCCTGGCCTGCGGTACCTTAAAAAAAAAACAGGAAGGGCTTCCCACAAAATGTATTAACAAGAAAGCTACAAATTGGGGAATCTGCATTTATGAGAAATGAGGAAGTGTTGGCCATGAAGTGGAGGGGCAAGAAAGATGTTCACATCCTCTCTACCATCCACAATGACACCTTGGTGGAGATCCAGAAAAGACGTGGCCCCATTGTAAAGCCTGAATGTGTCCACGACTATAATCTGTTCATGGGGGGGGGGGGTGGATTTAAATGGTCAGATGCTACAACCATATTTGTCAACCCGAGAGTCCCGTTACTGGTATAAAAAAAAGTTGCATTTCATCTCTTTCGTATGGTCATGTTTAATTTGTTTATCTGCTACCAAAAATCAACCGAAAACCAGCCCATCACCTACCTCAAATATATTGAAGACATTGTCACTGCCCTGATTTACCAGCAAGGACCCGCCCCAGGAAGCATTCGCTTTGATAGAGTCAACTTCATGAGCAACATTTTCCCTATAACATTCCCCCCACAGAATTAGGAAAAAAGACGCCAAAAGAAACATTGTGTATGCAGCAGAGGAGGAAGTAGAAGAGATACCAGTTATTATTGCCTCCAATGTCCCTCCCAACCTGACCTGTGCATTGGAGATTGCTTCAGAAGTTATCACACATCCATTAGATATAAGTTCCCCTTATTTTTAACAGACTGCCATTTCCCCATTTCAAATACCTGTGTGGATCATTTGCCTGCTAACATGTTTCTACCTTCCACGTTAACTGACCCTGGCCTGTTTACCAACGATGTCTTTACCTGCCATTTCAGACTTTCACGTGCACCAACCTCAGCCTGTTTACTGACAATGCATTTGCCTGTCATTTTAAACCACATTTCTGACTTCCACGTGCACTGGCCTTGGCCTGTTAATCGACCATGTTTTTGCCTGTCACTTGGACTAATCTTTTGCCCTTCTACTTTAGTACACAGCAGGAACGTGCAGTGAGGTCAGTGGCTGGTGAGGCACTGGCTAGTATTAGAGCCAGATACACACAGGTTTCATACGCTGCGATCATTAGAGTGAGAGCAATAATTCTAGCAGTAGACCTCCACTTTAACTCTAAACATGTAACCTGTAAAAAAATTGAAAGCGTCACCTATGGAGATTTATAAGTACTGAAGTTTTGCACCATTCCACAAGTGTGCACAATTTTAAAGCGTGACATGTTAGGTATCTATTTACTTGGCGTAACATCATCTGTTATGCTGTTTGCTTTCCAAAACGGGGTCTTTTTGTGGGCAATTCCATTGTCCTGGTGCTCCAGGGCCTTCAAAAGTGTAATAGGTGGTTGAGAAATTAGATGTGTAATTTATGCTCGCAGAACGCCTAAAGGGGCTACTTCAATGTTGGGCTTCTGTATGTGGCCAAGCTGTGTAAAAGTCTCACACATGTGGTCTCACCATACTCAGGATGAGTAGCAGAATATATTTTGATGTGTAGTTGCAAGTATGCATATGCTGTGTTTGAGAAATAACCTGTTAATGTGACAAGTTTGTTTAAAAAAAAAAAAGTCTTCATTTTTCTAAGAATTGTGGGGAAAAAAACTCCCCATGCCTCTTACTAAATACCTTGGACTGTCTACTTTACAAAATGGGGGGTATTTGTACTTTCCTGGCTTGCTAGTGTCTCAAGAAATGAGATAGGCCATCAGTACATCAGGTTTGATCAATTTTCAGTGATTGGCACCATAGCTTGTAAACTCTATAACTTTCACACAGACTAAATAATATCTATTAATTTGGGTTATTTTTTACCAAAGATATGTAGCAGTATACATTTTGGCCCAAATTTATGAAGAAAAAATTACTTATTTGCAAAATTTTACAATAAAAACGAAAAAAAAGTGTTTTTTTCTCAAAAGTTTCGCTCTTTTTTCGCTTAAAAATAATAAGAAAAAATAAAAACCCCAGCAATGATTAAATACCACCAAAAGAAAGCTCTATTTGTGTGAAAATAATTATAAAAATTTCGTTTGAATACAGTGTAGCATGACTGAGTAATTATCATTCAAAGTGTGAGAGCACTGAAAGCTGAAAATTGGTTTCGGCAGGAAGGTGTATAAGTGCCTGGTATTGAAGTGATTAAACCCCATTCAAAATCTGTGGAATGAATTGAAGACTGCAGTCCACAAACGGTCACCATCAAATTTAACTGAACTTGAGCAGTTCTGCAAAGAGTGAGCAAGCATTAGAAAGTCTATATGTGCAAAGTTAGAAGAGACAAATACCAACAGACTAAAGGCTGGAATTAAAGCAAAAGGTTGTTCAACAAATTACTGATATAAGGGGGGGGGGGGGGGGTGATACTTTTTCCAACTCAGTAATTCTTTATCTTAACTTAAAAAAAAAATTCTGACATGCTGGTGTTATATCTTTCATTTGGATGTCACATTAGTAAATACAGCTGCATAAAACAAAAGCTGCGACTGTCTTTTTTTCAGGCTGCAAAGCAACAAAATGTGATTATTTTTAAGGGGACGATTCTTTTCTATACCCACTGTATACTGGGGTACCAATGGTAGAAACAGGTAATCTAAGGAAACCAGAGTCAGAAACAATTGTGTAGTTATTTCGTTTAATACTATACCTTTTAGCAATCTTGTTACTTTTCATGGCAGGTCTCCTCTAAACAGTATCTGGACAATGGGGAAAAAGCACACAAAGCGTTGCATCAATATGACAGTGAAAAGTAACTGCCTTCTATTTCACTGAGGGAAAAGCAAGATTTAGGAGATTTTCAAAACTGTATTATTCAATCTAAGCCCTGAGAATAGAGACAAGTGACAGAAAAGTGTAATATGATGTCTATAAACACTTCCTTGAAATGGAAAGATATTTAATCTCCTTGACATTTTCTAGATCTCAGCCATGTAATGTCAGGAAATGATTGGCAGCGTTCTGCTAAATCAAATGAGTAAACAATGTGAGAATAAAGTCTTAAAAAAAGTTATTTGAAACTGAAATCAAATGATATCAAGAAAATGCAATGTAAACAGAAGTACTTTAACTTTCTCTGAACTAAATACCGCAAGTGTTGAAAAAAAGACACACAATCCTGAAGAATAACAAGTTTTAAAGTAACACTAAAGGCAAAACTTTTTTTTTTTCATCTGGATGAGTAGAGGAAGGTGTTTTGCTATCTGTGTCCCATTGGGGAGATGTTCCTTTATTTTCTGTCCTATAGCCAAAACAGTAGGTAAGAAGAAATGCTTAAAAATTAGAGAACCCCTGGTTGTCACCAGGGTCACCGGTACTAGTGCCCCTACTGGAAACTCTTACCTCTATTCCCATTCTTGTGACAACCCAAAATTTGGGATTTTCTTTCTGTGATAAAAGCAAACAGGAAAAAAGTGAGGGTAAGGCCTTAAGCACACTATGCTCTTCTAAATGCTTTTCTTCTGATAGGAGAAAAAACTTGCCTAAAGCCACAACACATTTAGGCACATTTAGACGTGTTCAGGCGTGTCAAGGGTTTGGGCTTTCATTCATTTCATTGGCCAGAATAGTAATTAAATCTGGCCATTGAAATGAATGAACACTCAAGCACTAAACACACGTATGCTGGGATAGGCTATTTACTTGGGAGGAGTCAGGTGGGTTCTTCCCGCCCGAGGCTGCGGCCTGGGTGGTTGTGTGTTGAGAAGCTCTTGGTTGTTAGGCCTGAAGCCTATCCAGGAGGCATGCTGGCTGCTAGGTCCACTTAAGGCCTATCCAGCAGTTCAGGGTTCTGCAAAGGAGGAGCAGCCAAGGTTAAGCCCGAAGCCTGGGGCGAAACCACATGTGTTAGAGGCTGGGCCTGAAGGGAGCCTGTTCGTTGTCGGAGGTAAAGGAGAAGCAGTTGCCACAAAGGGATGACCTTTCCTGTTACTTGGAGGCAAGTTTGGAAGGGATGAAGTTCTGAAGGAGTTCCAGAGCAGACACTTCACTAGCCAGGGACAGTGAAGTAGTGGGAAAGCTTCAGTAGAGACTCATCCAGGAAGGCAGCTGGTAGCTGTGAGTAAAGCTTGAAGGAGTACGGTGGGTAGCTGTAAGTAAAGCGTGAAGATAAAATACAGCGGCTAGCTGTGGGTGAAGCTCGGGAATCCAGCAGGTAGCTGAGAGTCCAAGAATTCTAGTGAAAGACGGCGAGCTGAGCTTACCCACTTCCCGCCGGGAGGGCGTACATGCACGTCCTCCCGTTTCAGTGGTTATACCGGGCTGATGCCTGCACCTACAGGCATCAACCCAGTATCGTTCTCTTCAGCCGGCGATTCCCTGCACCAAAAGAACAATTATAGTGGCAGTTCAGCTGCTTGATTGTTCTTACAGGTGGCGGGAGGGGATGCCCCCCCTCCCGCAGCCCTCCAGTGCTTTTACCGGCTTGCCCGTGTGATCAGCGAGCTGTAGAAGGAAGCCTTTGAATCAGTTGTAAATACTGCCATGTACTCCATAAAGATCACCTGTCATGCACTATTCCTATTACAAGGGATGTTGACATTTCTTGTAATAGGAATAAAAATGATCAAAAAAAAGATTTTTAATGGGAAAGTGTAAAAATCAAAAAATGAATACAAAAGAAACAAAAAAAAATTAAAGCGCCCCAGTCCCAGAGAGCTCGCACGCAGAAGCGAACGCAAACGTACGTTGCGCCCACCTATGTAAAAAGTATTCAAACCACACATGGGAGTTATCGCCGCGAACGTTAGAGCGAGAGCAATAATTTTATATCAAGACCTCCTCTGTAACTCTAAACAGGCAACCTGTAAAAAAAAATTTAAATCCATTTGCCTATGGAGATTTTTGAATACCAACGTTTGGCGACATTCCAGGAGCGTGCGCAATTTTCAAGTGTGACATGTTAGGTTTAGATTTACTCGGCGTAACATCATCTTTCACATTATGCAAAAAAATTGGGCTAACTTTAGTCTTTTGTTTCTTTTTAATTCATGAAACAGTTTTTTCCCCACCAAAAAAATGCGTTTTATAAAAATTGCTGAGCAAATACTATGTGGAAAAAATGATCCGCACTCTGGTTGGTGCTCCTAAAATGTCTTTTTTTTATTGAATAGCCACAGTGAACAAAACCAGATTAAGTCAGTTGATGCGTTTCAGTCTATAAGGCCTTAGTCAAATACCATGTGACATAAAAAGTTGGAATGACCGCCACTTTATTCCCTAGGGTCTCTGCTAAAAAAAACATATATATTGTTTGGGGGTTTTGGGGGGTTCTCAGTAATTTTCTATCAAAAAAATTATGATTTTTACATGTAGGAGTGAAGTGCCAGAATTGGCCTGGATGGGAAGTCATTAAGGATCTACAGTTGGATACTGTGAGTTAAGCTGGAAGGTCTACAGTGGGAAACTGTGAGAGAATTTGTTGCCATAGAGACAGCAGTTGCCACAAGATACAGATTGCTGCATTGAGCTTAAAGGCCCTCGTTTTGTATTGCTGTTTGCCTAGTTCTATTTTTGTCTGCGGAGTTTGCCTTAATTGCTATTGCATTTGCCTAAGGGTATCCTGTGCCCTAAACCCTCTCTTCCCACCGTTCCCATTAAGAGAAATAAAACTCTTTCTTTGTTCATTTTTACAAAAGGGGACTGGCGCCCAATCTTTTCATCTTGTACCACACCCACTATGCCTAGTAACCTGCACCCTGAGTAGGAATGTCAGCTCTCCCTGGCTCTGGAGGTCATCATCAGGCACTTGGAAGTCAAGGGAGACCATTACATTTTGGCTCCAAGGTGGGGCTCAACGTCATTATTGCTGTGGTCACCCCTGACAATGGACTGCAACTACACCAGGATTTCCTGTGGGGAAGAACCTAAGTGTCTTTTGGCTCTTGGGAGAGTGTCAGCCTGGTCTTTTGTCACTTTACACCTGTGCAGAGGCAGCTCTCTAATTAGGCAAATTAGGCGGTCGCCTAAGGCCTCGCACTCCTAGAGGCCTCGCGTCCACCTAATTTGCCTACCGTGTGTGGGAGTAAATGTCCCCTGGTCGGTGCTCTGAGAGCCTTTAATGCAGGGCAAAAGCCCGTGGTGCACACAACTAGTTTTCCCCAGCCACTTGAGCACTGCCCGAGAGATCAGGATCACTGAGTGGCTCCATGTATTTCCCTCCTGCGGCTCCTCCCCTTCTGCCATGCTCTGAGGATCATGTGCAGGCAGAGCTCGGATAATGCCCGCAGCGGCTGATCAGCTCCCTGATCGAATCCGTAATGGAGATCCTGCTGGAGCTGGGGCCTGCCAATCATTGAGCCTCAAGGTACTACACATGACACTCCTGCTGGACACTAACAGCATCCCTTGTCGGGCGCCCCAAAAATTGCAGCTGCCAGCTGACTGTGACCTCACTCACACAGAGCACTGATGATATGTATGCCGTCCGGCATATAATGCCACCTACTGGTCCCCTGTCATCATCATTATCCTCCTCCTCATCCCCTGTTCCTGGCATCCCACCACCCTACCTCCTGCAATCATACTTATCACCCCATTGTACCCCACTGCTAGCTTCCTACTACCCCACCCCCTGTCATCTTCATCCCCCCTGCACTCCTCTGCCAGCTTCCTACCACACCACCCCCTGTCATCTTCATCCCCCTGTACACCTCTGCCAGCTTCCTACCACCCAACCCTCTGTCATCATCACCCCCCTCCTCATCACAATCCCCCTGTCCCTGGTATCCTACAACCCCACCCCCATGTCATCTTCGACCCCCCCGTACCCCACCGCTGACTTCCTATCACCCTGACTCCTGTCATCAACATCCCCATGTACCCCACCTCTAACCCTCTAACCCTACCCTCGTTATCATTATCCTTAGCTTCACCCCCCCTGTACCCCACTGCCAGCTTCATACCACCCCACCCCTGTCATCTTCATCCCCCTGTACCCCTCTTCCAGCTTCCTACCACCCCACCCCTATGTCATCTTCATCCCCCCTGTACCCCACCTCTGACATCCTATCACCCCACCCCCATGTCATCTTCACCCCCCCGTACCCCACCTCTAACCCTACCCCCATTATCATCATCCTTATCTTCATCCCTCTGTACTCCACTGCCAGCTTCCGACCAGCCCACCCCCTGTCAACTTCATCCCCATGTACCCCTCTGCCAGCTTCCTACCACCCCATCCCCTGTCAACTTCATCCCCCTGTACCCCACTTCCAGCTTCCTACCACCCCACCCCCTGCCATCTCCATCCCCCTGCACCCCTCTGCCAGCTTCCTTCCACCCTGCCCCCTGTCAACTTAATCCCCCTGTACCTCTCTGTCAGCTTTCTGCCACCCCACCTACTATAATCATCATCATCCTCATACCCCACCTCTGACATTATACCACCCTGCCCCCTGTCATCAACATCCCCATCATCCCCCTGTACCCCACCTTTAGCATCCAACCATCATATCCCCATCATCATCATCCTTATGTTCATTCCCCCTGTTCCCCACTGCCAACTTCCTACCACCCTATCCACTGTCATCATCATCCCCCTCTGCTGATATCCTACCACCCCACCCCCTATCATCATCATTCCCCTGTACCCCACCTCTGGCATCCTACCACCCTGCCTCCTGTCATTATCATCCACATCCCTCCTGTACCTTACTTCTGGCATCATATCACCCTACCCCCTTGTCAGGGCTGGGCTCAGCCCTTCCTTCTCAGAGCAGGCCGCTCAGCTGTCGGTTAATTGCCAGCTCTAATCTTTCCACAGTGACTCACCTGGTGATGATATCCTGCTCGTCAGTCCTGCTGGCTACTTAAGCTGTTCAGTCCAGATCCTCTCTGCCTTCGCCTTGGTCAAACACATCCAGAGACTCTCTCCTGTGTATCTGCTGAAGACTTGCTTGGCTGATATCCCTTCTGGTTCCTGATCCTGCTTTCTGTTCCACTACGCTGATTTTCCAGTTTCCTGATTTCCTGGTCTGTCCTGAAGTACGCTGATCTCTGACTTCCTGACGTCCTGGCTTGTCTGACTATCCGTTCCGGTTACCAAACTGTGGCTATGATTTGACTACCTTGCTCTGTTTACCTTTCACTATTATTATTATTATTAAACAAGTGTGATTTTAACCACTTGCCTACTGGGCACTTAAACCTTCCCAAACCAATTTTCAGCTTTCAGTGCTCTCACACTTTGAATGACAATTACTCAGTCATGTAATACTGTACCCAAATGAAATGTCCTTTTTTTCATACAAATAGAGCTTTCTTTTGGTGCCATTTGATCACCTCTGGTTTTTTTATTTTTTGCCATATAAATGAAAAAAGACGGAACATTTTGAAAAAAAAACGCATTATTCTACTTCTGAGTATGGCAATACCACATGAGACTTTCACACAGCCTGGCCACATACAGAGGCTCAACATGCAAGGAACACCGTTAGGTGTTCTAGGGACACATAGCATGCACATACCTCGTTGCTCTCGTCAGCCGCAAGAATATTATACACCTCCTCAGCTGAAAATAATTTTCTAGACATTGTTGGTGGGCACTTATGGCACTGATGACATGTGACACTGATGACAGAAGGCACTGATGATACGTGACACTGATGACTGATGACAGAAGGCACTCATGACACGTGACACTGATGACTAATGGCACTAATAACACGTGACACTGACAGGTGGCACTGATGACAGATGGCACTGATAGATGGCACTGATGACAGATGGCACTGATGACAGATGGCACTGATGACAGATGGCACTCATAGATGGCACTAATGACAATGATGGGTACTGTGACACTAACAGTGATGAGCACTGTGACACCAATGGGCTCTTCAGGGGCTCTTCACCATGAGATAATTTAATTCCAAGTCATTTCGTCCGGTGGTTATTGGTTATCTTTGGTTACAGAGGCACAACCCCTCTCATGATTGGCTTCGTACTGAGGTACTTTCCTGGTCGCCACAGTGCAGCAAGACATGTTTTCAGAATGTGACTAAGCTCCTGTGCACCTCTTCACTTCCCTCCATGTCGGAGGAGTACCGTGAGTTTACCAATGTCTTTGACAAAGGTCAAGCCAGTAGTTTGCCTCCACACCGGTCGTATGATTGCGCAATTGACCTTCAACCTGGTGCCCTATCCCCTCATGGCCGGGTTTACCCCTTGTTGGTCTCGGAGGACAAGGCCATGGAGGAGTATGTTGCAGACTCACTTTCTCGAGGATTCATCTGCAAATTCTCGTCTCCTGCTGGTGCTGGTTTCGTCTTTGTGAAGAAGAAGAGTGGTGAACTGAGGCCTTGTATTGATTATAGGGGTCTCAATCATTTCACAATTAAAAATGCTTATCCAATTCCATTGATTATGGAGCTATTTGACCGCCTCAAGGGAACAAAGGTTTTCACAAAGCTTGATTTGAGAGGGGCATACAATCTCATGAGTATCAAGGAGGGTGATGAATGGAAAACTGCGTTTAATACCAGAACAAGCTATTATGAGTACCTTGTAATGCCATTTGGCCTTTGCAACACTCCGGCATTTTTCCAGGAATTTATCAATAATGTCCTTAGAGAATTGTTGCAGCTATGTGTGGTGGTTTATCTCAACAATATCCTCATATTTTCTAAGTCCCTAGTGAGCCACCACACAGATGTCTGTCGTGTGCCTCAGAGGCTGAGAGAAAACAATCTGTGTTGTAAATTAGAGAAGTGCGAGTTCCATCGTGAAAAGGTTAAATTCCTGGGTTATGTCATTTCCACTGCTGTTTTTTTCGATGGACCCAGAGAAACTTTCTGCATTCCTACAGTGACCCCAACCCGTGGGTTTACACCCTCTTCAACGTTTTCTTGGCTTTGCCAATTATTATTGGAAGTTTATTCGTAACTTCTCGTCTCTGGTCAAGCCTCTGACTGATATGACCAGAAAGGACTGTAACCCATAGAGTTGGTCCTCGGAATCCATTAAGGCCTTTGAGAGTCTAAAGGCTGCATTCATTTTGGCTCCTGTGTTGGCACATTCTGATCCTACGTTACCCTTTATCCTTGAGGTTGATGCCTCTGAGACTGGAGTTGGCGCCTTTCTGTCTCAATGTCCTACCTATGAGAGCGCTATGCATGCTTGTGGCTACTTTTCCAAGAAATTGTCACCTACACAATTTAATTACTAGATTGGGGACAGAGAGTTGTTAGCGATCATTTTATCCCTTAAAGAATGGAGGCATCTCCTCGAAGGTACCACTGTGCTGGTTCTCATTCTTGACCATAAGAATTTCACATTCTTGTCTGAGGCTAATCGCCTCTCTCCCAACTCTTGTCAAGTTTCAATTACATAGTCTCATTCTTACCCGGTACTAAGAATGTAAGGGCTGAAGCTTTGTCAAGACAGTTTTCCTCCACTTCCAAGATGGAATCGGTTCCTGTTCCTGTGATTTCTCCTGATCGTATTCTGGCTATGGTTCGCACCAGTCTCACTTCACCTTTGGGTGACAAAATTCTTGCCGCTCAGATCCATGCTCTTCCTGAGAAACCTTGTGACCTCTGCTTTGTCCCTGAGAGTCTCCGTACTGCCGTGCTCCAGACTTACCATTCTCCCAAGACTGCTGGCCACCCAGGGAAGAATGAACTCTTTTGGGCCATTTCCCAACAATGCTGGTGGCCTAGTCTACGTGCTGATGTAGCCGCCTTCGTATCTGCTCGTTCCGTGTGTGCTCAGAGTAAGACACGACGATACCTTCCAGTGGGCCTCCTACAACCCATACCCAATGGAGAGAGGCCTTGGACCCATCTGTCTATGGATTTTATTGTGGAGTTACCCAACTCTCAGGACAACACAGTTATCCTTATGGTCGTTGACCGGTTCTCGAAAATGTCTCATTGTATTCCCACTTAAGAAGTTGCCCACATCTAAGGAACTGGCTTCCATTTTTGCTCAGGAGATCTTTCTCTTACATGAGCTACCCAAGGTGATCGTCTCGGACAGGGGTAGTCAGCTTGTGTCCCGGTTCCGGCGAGCCTTTTGTGCACAGTTGGGAATTCAGCTTTTTTTCTCCTCTGCGTATCACCCGCAGTCTAATGGGGCCACAGAACGAGCCAGCCAGTCCTTGGAGCAGTTTCTAGGTTGCTATATTTCTGACCATCATAACAACTGGTCAGACCTCTTACCTTGGGCGGATGTTGCTCACATTAGTGCCATGAATTCTGCTTCCCGATTGTCCCTGTTTATGACAAAAGATGGTTTCCAACCATCCATGTTGCCTGACTCATTTGCTCCTCAGAGCATTCCTGCGTTAGAAGAGCATCTCCGTGCTCTTCGTTCCACTTGGGTACAAGTCCAGGAGTCCTTTCAACGTGCCAATGATAGGTACAGACTCCATGCTGACCGCAGACGCCTGCCGGCGCCTTCCTACCAAGTTGGGGACAGGGTCTGGCTGTCATCTCGCAAGCTCCAACTCCATGTTCCCTCATTGATGTTGGCACCTTGGTTTATTGGGCCTTTCCTTTTTCTCCGCAGGATTAACCCAGTCACTTACACTTTAGACCTTCCTTCAAATATGCGTATCTCAAATGTATTTCATATCTCTTTATTAAAACCTTTGGTCTGTAATCGTTTCACCACCTCGGTGCCAAGTCCTCACCCAGTGCAGGTTGAGAACCATGAGGAGTATGAAGTACAATCCATTGTTGACTCCCGTAGGTTCCTACTCCCGTAGGTTCCAGTCCTTTCCAGTCTTTTGTCCCTCATCTTTCTTCCTCATACCTCCTCCGCACTATATGGACTTATTTTTCCAAACATCCCCCCTGATACTACTGTTCAGTTGCCTATCCCGTCTATCCCTTTCTTCCTCCTATGTCATTCCTCTCCTGTCTTTCCTTCCCTAGTAGTGTAAAAAATAATAATAAAAAATATCTTTTGCATTTTATGCTATATAGGTCAGGCATTATGACTATATTGACTCTAAAAGATTGGAGGCTGTAGGTAGTAGCTATCTTCTATTTATTGTTTTTGATTTGTTTTAGCAATTCTGTGCTGTGTTACATCTATGATAAACAATTTTGCAGACCATTACCAGATATACAGAACGAGCTTTATCCGGGCCCTTCTTTGTAGCCCGTTCCTGTTAAATTCATTGATGAAAGAAGAATGAGGAGGGGCATCTCAAAGCAATAAGAGGGAGGGATGTCTGCCAGCCCCTTCCACGTCCAGTTGAAGCTACGTGACATGACGTTACGAAACACGTCAACGTAATCACAGTCTGCAGACGCTGCTACAGACATCCCCCTACTCAAATGGATGGCGGGGACCTCTGGAAGAGAGCTAAGTGAACTTTCTCGGAACTTTCACGAATGGAATTGCTGTTAATGAATTTATGACCTGCCACATTACAGTGCCAAAACCGGACTGAATAAACCAGCTGAACACCAAGAGAAATATGCAAGTTTGCCATTTTACATGACATACAAAGTGGACGTGGTTTAACCACTTGCCGACCACCTCACGCCTATATACGTGAGCAGAATGGCACGGGCAGGCAAAATCACGTACCTGGTACCCCCCCCCCCCGGTGCCAGCGGCGGTCGGCATTTGTCTGGGAGCAATCAGAGATGAGGGAGAGGCCTTCCGATCGTGGCCCCCCCCTCGCGATCGCTCCCAGCCAATGAGAAACATCCCCTGCCTCTGTATAGTACACAGAGGCAGAGGATGTGATGTCATCTCTCCTCGGCTCGGCAGTTTCCGTTCCGGCGCCGAGGAGAGAAGACATCTGAGTAAGTGTAAAACACAACACAACACGATAGAACATGCCAGGCATACATTACACCCCCGATCCCCCCCCGATCGCCCCCCGATCCCCCCCAATCACGCCTCCCCCCTCCCTGTCACACTGACACCAAGCAGGTTTTTTTTTCCTGATTACTGCATGGTGTCAGTTTGTGAGAGTTAGAAGTGGTAGGGCAGTTAGTATTAGCCTCCTGTAGGTCTAGGGTACCATCCTAACCCCCCCTAATAAAGTTTTAACCCCTTGATCACCCCCCGTCACCAGTGTCGCTAAGCGATCATTTTTCTGATCGCTGTATTAGTGTCACTGGTGACGCTAGTTAGGGAGGTAAATATTTAGGTTCGCCGTCAGCGTTTTATAGCGACAGGGACCCCCATATACTATCTAATAAATGTTTTAACCCCTTGATTGCCCCCTAGCTAACCCTTTCACCACTGATCACCGTATAACCGTTACGGGTGACGCTGGTTAGTTCGTTTATTTTTTATAGTGTCAGGGCACCCGCCGTTTATTACCTAATAAAGGTTTAGCCCCCTGATCGCCCGGCGGTGATATGCGTCGCCCCCGGCAGCGTCAGATTAGTGCCAGTACCGCTAACACCCATGCACGCAGCATACGCCTCTCTTAGTGGTATAGTATCTGAACGGATCAATATCTGATCCGATCAGATCTATACTAGCGTCACAAGCAGTTTAGGGTTCTCAAAAACGCAGTGTTATCGGGATCAGCCCAGATACCTGCTAGCACCTGCATTTTGCCCCTCCGCCCGGCCCAGCCCAGCCCACCCAAGTGCAGTATCGATCGATCACTGTCACTTACAAAACACTAAACGCATAACTGCAGCGTTCGCAGAGTCAGGCCTGATCCCTGCGATCGCTAAAAGTTTTTTTGGTAGCGTTTTGGTGAACTGGCAAGCACCAGCCCCAGGCAGCGTCAGGTTAGTGCCAGTAGCGCTAACACCCACGCACACACTGTACACCTCCCTTAGTGGTATAGTATCTGATCGGATCAATATCTGATCCGATCAGATCTATACTAGCGTCCCCAGCAGTTTAGGGTTCCCAAAAATGCAGTGTTAGCGGGATCAGCCCAGATACCTGCTAGCACCTGCGTTTTGCCCCTCCGCCCGGCCCAGCCCAGCCCAGCCCACCCAAGTGCAGTATCGATCGATCACTGTCATTTACAAAACACTAAACGCATAACTGCAGCGTTCGCAGAGTCAGGTCTGATCCCTGTGATCGCTAACAGTTATTTTTGTAGTGTTTTGGTGAACTGGCAAGCACCAGTGGCCTAGTACACCCCGGTCGTAGTCAAACCAGCACTGCAGTAACACTTGGTGACGTGGCGAGTCCCATAAGTGCAGTTCAAGCTGGTGAGGTGGCAAGCACAAGTAGTGTCCCGCTGCTACCAAAAAGACAAACACAGGCCAGTCGTGCCCGTAATGCCCTTCCTGCTGCATTCGCCAATCCTAATTGGGAACCCACCGCTTCTGCAGCACCCGTACTTCCCCCATTCACATCCCCAACCAAATGCAGTCGGCTGCATGAGAGGCATTTTTATGTCCTCCCGAGTACCCCTACCCAACAAACCCCCCCAAAAAAGATGTTGTGTCTGCAGCAAGCGCAGGTATAGGCGTGACACCCGCTATTATTGTCCCTACTGTCCTGACAATCCTGGTCTTTGCATTGGTGAATGTTTTGAATGCTACCATTCACCAGTTGAGTATTAGCGTAGGGTACAGCATTGCACAGACTAGGCGCACTTTCACAGGGTCTCCCAAGATGCCATCGCATTTTGAGAGACCCGAACCTGGAACCGATTACAGTTATAAAAGTTACAGTTACAAAAAAAAGTGTAAAAAAAAAAAAAAAACACAAACAAAAATATAAAATAAAAAAAAATAGTTGTCGTTTTATTGTTCTCTCTCTCTCTATTCTCTCTCTATTGTTCTGCTCTTTTTTACTGTATTCTATTCTGCAATGTTTTATTGTTATTATTTTTTATCATGTTTGCTTTTCAAGTATGCAATTTTTTATACTTTACTGTTTACTGTGCTTTATTGTTAACCATTTTTTTGTCTTCAGGTACGCCATTCACGACTTTGAGTGGTTATACCGGATTGATGCCTGCAGGTTTAGGTATCATCTTAACCCACCAAAAATAATTTTTTCATGTAATCAAAAAGTGTCAGAAAGGGCTTTGTCTTCAAGTGGTTAGAAGAGTGGGTGATGTGTGACATAAGCTTCTAAATGTTGTGCATAAAATGCCAAGACAGTTCAAAACCCCCCCAAATGACCCTATTTTGGAAAGTAGACACCCCAAGCTATTTGCTGAGAGGCATGTCGAGTCCATGGAGTATTTTATATTGTGACACAAGTTGAGGGAAAGAGACAAATTTTTTTTTTTTTGCACAAAGTTGTCACTAAATGATATATTGCTCAAACATGCCATGGGGATATGTGAAATTACACCCCAAAATAAATTCTGTTGCTTCTCCTGAGTATGGGGATACCACATGTGTGGGACTTTTTGGGAGCCTAGCCGCGCACGGGACCCCGAAAACCAAGCACCGCCTTTAGGCTTTCTAAGGGCGTAAATTTTTGATTTCACTCTTCACTGCCTATCACAGTTTCGGAGGCCATGGAATGCCCAGGTGGCACAAAACCCCCCAAATGACCCCATTTTGGAAAGTAGACACCCCAAGCTATTTGTTGAGAGGTATAGTGAGTATTTTGCAGACCTCACTTTTTGTCACAATGTTTTGAAAATTGAAAAAAGAAAAAAAAAATTTTCTGGTCTTTCTTCATTTTCAAAAACAAATGAGAGCTGAAAAATACTCACCATGCCTCTCAGTAAATAGCTTGGGGTGTCTACTTTCCAAAATGGGGTCATTTGGGGGGGGGTTTGTGCCATCTTGGCATTTTATGGCCTTCAAAACTGTGATAGGTAGTGAGGAGTGAAATCAAAAATTTATGCCCTTAGAAATCCTGAAGGCAGGGCTTGGTTTTCGGGGCCCCGTACGCGGCTAGGCTCCCAAAAAGTCCCACACATGTGGTATCCCCGTACTCAGGAGAAGCAGCTGAATTTTTTTGGGGGTGCAATTCCACATATGCCCATGGCCTGTCTTAGCAATATATCATATATCATATATCACTTGGGACAAAAAAAATAAATATTCAATGGGCTCAACATGCCTCTCAGCAATTCTTGGGGTGTCTACTTTCCAAAATGGGGTAATTTGGGGGGGTAGGTTGTGCTGCCCTGCCATTTTAGCACCTCAAGAAATGACATAGGCAGTCATAAACTAAAAGCTGTGTAAATTCCAGAAAATGTACCCTAGTTTGTAGATGCTATAACTTTTGCGCAAACCAATAAATATACGCTTATTGACATTTTTTTTACCAAAGACATGTGGCCGAATACATTTTGGCCTAAATGTATGACTAAAATTGAGTTTATTGGATTTTTTTTATAACAAAAAGTAGAAAATATCATTTTTTTTCAAAATTTTCAGTCTTTTTCCGTTTATACCGCAAAAAATCAAAACGGCAGAGGTGATCAAATACCATCAAAAGAAAGCTCTATCTGTGGGAAGAAAAGGACGCAAATTTAGTTTGGGTACAGCATTGCATGACCATGCAAATTAGCAGTTAAAGCGACGCAGTGCCGAATTGTAAAAAGTGCTCTGGTCAGGAAGGGGGTAAATCCTTCCGGGGCTGAAGTGGTTAAACCCCCTACGACGGTCGGAGGGGCCACGGAGCCTACTTGCTGTTGCTGAAGTGCGGGAGATCCCGGCCAAAATTCCTTCACCAGGAAAGAGGGTGGTAACGTAATCAAAGTCATTATTTGTCTACATCTGTACATCTGCATTGACTCTCCCACAATATACAAATCCGCCTGTTCTGAAAGATGAACATAGGTTCTGTGATAGCCTATAGCGATGTATATTGTAACGTTGTTAGCTGTCATCTATTGCTTATTTATGGCAGAGTTCAACTGTAACTAATTATTTCATCCGGATCGGGGCACCCATCGTTTGGCAGCAACCAACAAAGTTGTAGGTGATCGTTAGCCCATTTTTGATTTGCCAAAATCTGACAGGAGATCTTTGTGGCGTTTTATCTTACTAAGTTTTTTGGAATGGATTTTTCTTTGAATTGAGCATGCGCATGCCAATAAATGTCTGGACTTTTTCATATTCCACTTAGTGAGCTCTATCAGCATTGGAGATCCTACAGTTTATCAGCCTCCTATGTAGCTATCCTTTCCCTGTTAGATATACTGGCAATCAGTTCTCCGCCACCCTGGGGGCCACGCATGCACATTGTCCCTCAGCAACTAATAAATAATTTGTTTTTCATCATTTAATGGCGTTTTGCTAATAGGGGCTTTGTGCATCCGTGGATTTATAGGCGCCAGCACCGTATCTGTTATGTGTATGTTATTGTTTGTCGCTTGTTTGTGTGTCTGTGTTATGGGTATATCACTTGTCACTTTACATTTGCTGTGCCCATTTTTATTGATGCATTCAGGATCAGTTTAACAATAATAGATTTTATATACTGTTATGCCATTAATTTTTGATATATAATACATTTTGGGATTTTAATTATTCTCTGGCAATTGCCCTCACTATCCACAGTAGCTGTCTTTGCCCCAGGAGTGTCACTTCCTTGTGACTCTCCTTGGAGTATATTCTTTCTTATATCCATGGGCGCATACAGTACCTGGTGCATTGGAAAGGGTACGGTCCAAAGGAACGCTCTTGGGTCTCATCCTCGGAGGTACATGCCCCTGCCCACCTCCGTGCTTTCCATAGACGTTTTCTCCTCAAACCTGGTGTTCCTCTGAGGGGGAGGGGTCATTGAGAAGGGGGTAATGTCAGGGCTGGGCTCAGCCCTTCCTTCTCAGAGCAGGCTGCTCAGCTGTCGGTTAATGGCCAGCTCTAATCTTTCCACAGTGACTCACCTGGTGATGATATCCTGCTCGTCAGTCCTGCTGGCTACTTAAGCTGTTCAGTCCAGATCCTCTCTACCTTTGCCTTGGTCAAACACATCTAGAGGCTCTCTCCTGTGTACCTGTTGAAGACTCTCTTGGCTGACGTCGCTTCTGGTTCCTGATCCTGCTTGCTGTTCCAGTACGCTGATTCTCCGATTTCCTGGCCTGTCCTGAAATTCTGTCATCCAACCAACTGTACCCCAACAGTTGCATCACACACCACAATACTGCTCTTCCCCCCCAGTGAGAGGTAATGATGTGCTGTAACCCCTAGCAAACAATCAGTGAGCGGTAATAATGTGCAGTAACCTCCAGCAACCAATGGGTAATGATGTGCAGTATCCTCTAGCAATCAATTAGTGAGCATTAATGATGTGCAGTAACCTCTAGCAACCCATGGGTAAGCGGTAATGATGTGCAGTAACCTCTAGCAACCAATCATTAAGTGGTAATATTGTGCAGTAACATCTAGCAACCAATCAGCGAGCGGTAATGATGTGCAGTAACCTCTAGTAACCAATCAGTGTGCCTGAAGCAATCAGTGAGTGTGAACCAGATCTTTATGTTTACATTAAGAAAGTTTTTTTTTTGTAGATAATTATATGTGTGTTTGTTTTTTGGGATGTTGGGGTGGAGAGTGAAATTGCTGGGGGAATAATAAAGATGGCCCTGGGTGTCCCCAGGCTAGCGGGGTGAGCGGGCTGGCACACACTGGGGCAAAGCCATGGAGGTTCCAGCCAGCTGTAAACCCCCTTTCAGGAAATGTTCCATCCGCTGGTTATATCTGTCATTTGGCATGCAGTACTGAGGTCCACCAGCAGGTGTCTCCTGGTAGTTTGGAACTGTCAGGAGAGCTTTTCCCTGCTGATGTTATGTCATCTTTGGACCACCAGCGGATGGATCCTAGCAGTGTAGAGCAGACAGTACCTCCTACAATCAGGTGTCACTTGAGGCCAATCACAGGCCTATAAATACCCGGCAAGCACTCACATGTTTGCCTTGGTTTCTTCATTGCGCCCTGACCTGCTAGCTTGTGATCTGATCCTGATTCTGAACCTGTTCCTGTGCCCTGTGCCCTGTGCCCTGTGCCCTGAACCTGTGACCCGTGTTTCTGATCCTGTCTCCCTGTCCCGATTCCTATCATGTCCCACCTGTTACCTTGCATCCCTGCCTGCAGTCTGATCCATCCATCCTCTCCCTGTCCTGTGTTCCATACACCATCTGCTGATCTCCCTGTGTATGACCTTGGCCTTGCTTACGTTTATGTCTCTAGAACATCCCCTGTCCATCTGCTGATCTGCTGTGTATGACCCTGGCCTGGCTATTGTTTATGATCCTGGTATTTACCATTTATTGTACTTATCTGTCTGTTATTTGTGGGTCTCTGTCTGTGGTTGGTTATTGCACTGTGTCATATTGGAGTTGGTTGTACTATATTATTCACTTACTTTAATAAATTATTATATTTTCACTTATATACATTTTTGGTGTCCTCTGTCGCAGATCACACGGTTCTGGTCACACCTGTTCATGACAGTAAACCAAGGCCATCTCTGACCAAAAGTGACTGCGCAGAGGAACCATTGTAGTGCTGATACTGCTACTAAAATGCAATCAGAAACAGTTGTTCTCCTCACTGGTGTTGGAGGATAACAATTACTGTTGTCTGGTATTAAAAGAGTGGGCCAGGGATCAGCTCCTGGAGTGTATCCTTCTGGCCCATTTTCTGGTTGATCAGGGTAGGTTACTGTTTAAAAACGTTCAGCCCCTGATACAGGTGTGTGCTGAGCTAGCCTTGTTTAGCAGTCCTAAAGGAAGTGACGATTTTTCTCCCCCCTTCAGTAGTGATCAGGTGGAGTCTCTGGTATAGCTGTTGGAGGATGATGCTGTATACTTTCTGGAGCATTATTCAGCTTGTCCTAAACAGGTGCTAGTGGATTGTATAGATTTGGTGCAGTCCCTGGTTAGACAGGCAGTATGTGAACCCACGTTTGTTCAACCTGTACTACAGGCATGGTCAGACTTATTATTTCCAGCCTCAGTCAGCTCTTCACAACCCGGACCTGCTATTAGAAACCTGCCTGCCCAGGAGTCTTTTTCCCCTTCACCCATGGCAACCTCCGTTTCAGCCCAATATACCCTGGTTCCCACCAAATATCAATACCCTGTCTCTACCCGCTGCACTTATCCTGCCTTTAACCCGCCTGCCTCTTCTCTGCTACCTACCACTTCACCACAAGAACTTCCTCTGGCCACTGTTCCCTCTTCCTTGTCATATCCCAGCCCTTCTCTTCAGTACGCCTCACCTCCTACCTACAGTCCTGCAGTCACCTACCGATCAGTTAAGCCAAAGAAGAAACAGAAGTTCTTTCCAACCCAAACGATCCTGTCAGTAACCCAACCTGCCTCCACACCAACCAACCTGCTCCAGTCTGCTTGCATGCCAGCTGCACCTGATAACCCATCTGATTCTGCCAAATCTCTGCCTGCTATCCAGCCAGTGTCTCAGCCTGATGTGCTCCTGTCCGCTGCCCAGCCTGATGTGCTCCTGTCCGCTGCCCAGCCTGATGTGCCACCGTCTGCTGCCCAGCCTGATGTGCCACCGTCTGCTGCCCAGCCTGAGGTGTCACCTTCTGCTGCCCAGCCTGATGTGCTCCTGTCTGCTGCCCAGCCTGATGTGCTCCTGTCTGCTGCCCAGCCTCATGTGCTCCTGTCCGCTGCCCAGCCTGATGTGCCAGTGTCTGCTACTCAGCCTGTTGTACCAATGCCTATGCCCACTGTCCAGTTTGAGGTCCCAGTGCCTGCTGCTCAGCCTAACATCCCAGTGTCCATGTTCCAGTCTGATGCTCCAGTGACTACTGCCCAGTCCGATGTACCTGTTGTTCAGCCTGTTGTGCCAGTACCTGCTGTTCTGCCTGTTGTGCCAGCACCTGTACTTGCTGCCCAGTCTGAATTCCAGTACAGGCAGCCCTGTTTGAAGTTCCAGTACCTGCTATCCAGTCTGATGCACCCGTTGTTCAGCCTGTTGTGCCAGCACCTGTTGTTCTGCCTGATGTGCCAGCGCCTGTGTCTGCTGCCCCGTCTGAAGGTCCAGTACCTGCTGCCTGCTCTGATGTCTCGGTACCCGCTGTCCAGTCCAATCAACCTGCCTTCCAGTCTGATGTGCCTGCTTCCCAGTCTGATGTGCCTGCTTCCCAGTCTGATGTGCCTGCTTCCCAGTCTGATGTGCCCGCTTCCCAGCCTGATGTGCCCGCTTCCCAGCCTGATGTGCCCACTTCCCAGTCTGATGTGCTCGCTTTCCAGCCTGATGTGCCTGCTTCCCAGTCTAATGTGCCCACCTTCCAGCCTGATGTCTCGGTGCTTGCTTTCCAGCCTGGTGTCTCGTTGCCTGCCTTCCAGCCTGATGTCTTGAAATTAGTATCTCAGCCTGAAGTTTTGGTGCCCGTGTCTTAGCCTGAAGTTTTGGTGCCCGTGTCTCAGCCTGAAGTTTTGGTGCCCGTGTCTCAGCCTGAAGTTTCGGTGCCCATGTCTCAGCCTGAAGTTTCGGTGCCCGTTACCCAGTCTGCTGAACCGGTGCCCATTACCCAGTCTGCTGAACCGGTGCCCGTTACCCAGTCTGCTGAACCGGTACCCGTTACACAGTCTGCTAAACCGGAGTCCGTCACTCGGCCTGTAGTCAGTACCTGTTATTCGGCTTGCCTGACCAGTGCCCAGTGTCCAGCTCACTGAGCCGGGGCCTCTTACCCAGCCCACTGGGCCGCAGCCCGTTACCCAGCTTGCTGAGCCGGTGCCTGTGATCCAGCCTGCCCTTACGGTGCTCAGTGTTCAGCCTAATGTTCCAGAGTTTACATTAAGAAAGTTTTTTTTTTGTAGATAATTATATGTGTGTTTGTTTTTTGGGATGTTGGGGTGGAGAGTGAAATTGCTGGGGGAATAATAAAGATGGCCCTGGGTGTCCCCAGGCTAGCGGGGTGAGCGGGCTGGCACACACTGGGGCAAAGCCATGGAGGTTCCAGCCAGCTGTAAACCCCCTTTCAGGAAATGTTCCATCCGCTGGTTATATCTGTCATTTGGCATGCAGTACTGAGGTCCACCAGCAGGTGTCTCCTGGTAGTTTGGAACTGTCAGAAGAGCTTTTCCCTTCTGATGTTATGTCATCTTTGGGCCGCAGTACTGGCGTCCACCAGCAGATGGATCCTGGCAGTGTGGAGCAGACAGTACCTCCTACAATCAGGTGTCACTTGAGGCCAATCACAGGCCTATAAATACCCGGAAAGCACTCACATGTTTGCCTTGTTTTCTTCATTGCGCCCTGACCTGCTAGCTTGTGATCTGATCCTGATTCTGAACCTGTTCCTGTGCCCCGAACCTGTGACCCGTGTTTCTGATCCTGTCTCCCTGTCCCGATCCCTATCCTGTCCCACCTGTTACCTTGCATCCCTGCCTGCAGTCTGATCCATCCATCCTCTCCCTGTCCTGTGTTCCATACCCCATCTGCTGATCTCCCTGTGTATGACCTTGGCCTGGCTTACGTTTATGTCTCTGGAACATCCCCTGACCATCTGCTGATCTGCTGTGTATGACCCTGGCCTGGCTATTGTTTATGATCCTGGTATTTCCCATTTATTGTACTTATCTGTCTGTTATTTGTGGGTCTCTGACTGTGGTTGGTTATTGCACTGTGTCATATTGGAGTTGGTTGTACTATATTATTCACTTACTTTAATAAATTATTATATTTTCACTTATATACGCTTTGGTGTCCTCTGTCGCAGATCACATGGTTCTGGTCCCACCTGTTCATGACACCCCCCCCTACACAGAGAACATCTAATCAGCTGCAAGCAATAGCAGGCTCTACCGCCGTCCTAGCATTCTTCCAAAGCCGGCATCACATTGAATGGCAGGATGTAGTTGTAGTTCTCCACACCACACACTAGACTTGGCCCTCCAGTGCCTGCGCTCTGCAGAGACTATACCTCCCAGAATGCACTGCAGGGTGCTCAAAGTGAATGTGTCAGCTTCTCCTGCTTGTAATAGGGTACAGAGGAGTGTATAGAGCAGTGGTTCTCAACCTGGGAGTCAAATGATGATTTTCAGGGGTCACCGAATCCTGGGCTGTTCCTTAAGCCCACACCACTCTCCCAGCCTTTTTGCGGCAGCAGGGCTATCCCTGGAGCCTGTGGCTGCCCAACTGGGTTGTTCCTAGAGCCCGCAGCCACCCACTCACTCTCTTCGCAGGTGCCCATTCAGTTCACGGCATGGCTGGGGGGCAGAGACTAGAGGTTAGCTGACTGGTGAGGAATGTGAAGTGGGAGGGGCTGGAGGAGATCCTATCTCCTGATTTCGGCATAGGTGTCACTGCTGCGAGACACCACAGAGTCGGTGACACAGTAAGTAACACTACCTGTGATTATAGTTGCCATTAGAGGGACTCAGGGAGCGTTAAATGTCCGCAAGTTAGGGGCGCAAACTACTTATCTTGCCATGGGTGCTGACAACCCATGCTACAAAAATCATTTTACTGTTAGGGGTCCCCACAACTTGGGAAATTTTATCAAGGGGTCAAGGCACTAGAAGGTTGAGAACCACTGGTATAGAGGGATCATCTGTCTGCAACCTGTCTATGGTGGGATCGTCTGTGGCTGTGGCTCTAGTGTTTGGTGGCTGCTGCAGCAATGTGGTGTTACCGTGTTAACAATTTATGTTCTGGGCATCAGCCCTGGCCTGAGTGGGCCGAAGGGTGTCATTACTGATACCAGAGTACTGTATGTACCGAAAGGTAGCCTCAGGATCTACACTGCGGGAGGCTATGAAGCTATCGGGCTGGTATGTGCCAAGTGTTCTGGCCTAGCTACAAATGTTCGGACTTGGATTACCTTCGGGCACTGCAGAGAATCACTACTAGAGGTAGTTTCACCAGCCTTGCCCCCACGGGTGCTACAGGTGAACTGGGAAAAGAATGTCGCCATTTCAGCTCAAGAAGCGCTTGAGAACCCTGCTGCTGACGCTCGGCTTACTGAAATGGCTGCTCCTTCAACAATGGTAGCTGGTCCTAAGTCAGGTATCCCAGCTATCTCCCAGGGCCCGTGGTCGTGCATACCTACATGCCCTGATGATGGAACCTCCTGGGGAGAAGACAACTGAACCTGGTAAGCCTGATGTGAGTGAGGGCAGTGTGCCTGTGGGGACTGTGAAACCTGAGGCCACCAAGGGAGTAGTGTTTGGACCATCTATTGCTACCAGTGGTAAAAGAAACCTGCCATGTTCTACTGAATCAGATTCTGACATTTTGTCTGATCGGATATCTGAACTTTTTCAGACACCATGTCTTGGCCCGAAAGGTGGTCTGACAGCGATGCTGAACAACCATGTGAGCTTGAAGAGGAGGAAGTTCCCTCTGCTGATAAAGCCTCCAGTACTGAACCTGAACTGTTAGTTGCTGCATCACCGGCCATCTGCCTTGCAGGTTCTTTGGAGGAAGAGCAGTGGACACACCGGGCTAAAACCCCTAAAGCTTTGGGGCTAGAACCCAGTAAGATATCCCGAAAAGCCTGACATTATTGCTGGACACCAGGTTAAATGTGCACCAGATACACAAGTCCTACCCAGATGTGGGGACCCTAAAACTTTACAGAGACTGTCAAAATTGCAAAGGGTTGTTATGTGGAAAGTAGCCGAGGAATATGGATACCTATACCCTTATGTGTCTAAAAGTTTGCAAGATAAAATTCAATGTAAGCGGGTGCAGTGGCAACTGTTGCTATTCGGGAGTATTTGAATCCACTGCAACTTAAAGAAGCTGTCACCTAGACATGTTGGGAAGTAGACCAATAGTCTACAAACCTGGGACTACGGTCGCTACATTTACTCAAACCATGTTGTCATCCGACGGCCCAACTAGGAGTATGTGCAACATTACATCACCACTATTGGCTCAACCGGAAAGCCTATTTAATTGCCTGAACCTCGTTATTATTGGTAACGAAATGGAAAAGATGTTGAATGTTGAATCCAGTTAAAGTGGAACCCAAGGCTATGCTCAGTTTGTCTGTGTCAGTTCCACCGGAGGTAGCTCTACAGTTGAAAAATGTTGATTGGGGACACTCCTGCCTGCGCTGTCACTGCTGGACTGTGTTTCTGATACCAGCATTTGCAGGGGGTGCCTCTAAAGAAGAAGAAAATTACATACCGGCCTATGCCCTGGAATTGACGGTATGACTCTGCAAAGACATATGATGATCTGCTGCCCTGCATTATCAGCATGACCTGGTCTTCATATGTGCAGAAAAGTGATCTCAGTCCCTGGCTGGGTTAAGGAATGGCTGAGATCTGTTCAAAGTGCAAAGGGACTTTGTTGTTCTGGAAGAGGGATAGTTTTTTATGATTACAGTTCCTTGCATGTTGTGTGTCTAAAAGTGCTTGTTGAAAGTAGCCATGCATACCATTCCAGAGTTTGTCCATGTGAAGAAGGGAACTTGCTGGAAAGTTGTCGACCATGTTGCTGCATCGCCAGGAAATTCCTATTGGACTTTGGGGCTCCAAGGACCATGGAATGTTTAGTTAGTTAGGTAGGCTGTGCTGTGGAAAAGGGGCAAATCTTTACCTTCACCTTGGATCTCATGGACTGAAATGCTAAATGTGGACTGTTCTCTCCTTTACTAGATGGCGTGAGCGTGCCATTCCGAGTTATTCATAAGTCTTACTTCAACATGGTTCAATATAGGTTGCTAAGTGAATTTTTCATTTCTTAGATATGTTAGAATTGCTATGGAAAACAGGTGTCATTCTCGAGGGAGTGGGGCCCGTTTTCAACTGTACCTAAGTCTAGGTATAGTAGATGATAGAAGTATATACATGTAGAGTAAGATATATTACTGTGTTTATTTTGCACCATTTTGTTGCTCTCGGCTGAGAGTAAACAAAACTTTACTCATGTACATACTGCACTGGTAATGCTAGAATAGTGGGTTGTATTTTCTACATTGCCTGTTTTCTTCTCTTTCAGGTGTTCCTGTACCCTCTCGCGTTTTCCTTGGCTAAGGAGAGACAATGTCTTCAATTTGTATAATAATGCTAATCTTTTATCTCCTATTGTGTGACTATTAGATAGATACAGTATCTCACAAAAGTGAGTACACCCCTCACATTTTTGTAAATATTTTATTATATCTTTTCATGTGACAACACTGAAGAAATGACACTTTGCTACAATGTAAAGTAGTGAGTGTACAGCTTGTATAACAGTGTAAATTTGCTATCCCCTCAAAATAACTCAACACACAGCCATAAATTTCTAAACCGCTGGCAACAAACGTGAGTGAAAATGTCCAAATTGGGCCCAAAGTGTCAATATTTTGTGTGACCACCAATATTTTCCAGCACTGCCTTAACCCTCTTGGGCATGGAGTTCACCAGAGCATCACAGGTTGTCACTGGAGTCCTCCTCCACTCCTCTGTGATAACATCATGGAGCTGGTGGATGTCAGAGACCTTGCACTCCTCCACCTTTCGTTTAAAGATGCCACACAGATGCTCAATAGGGTTTAGGTCTAGAGACATGCTTGGCCAGTCCATCACCTTTGCCCTCAGCTTCATTAGCAAGGCAGTAGTTGTCTTGGTGGTTTTTTCGGGGTCGTTATCATGTTGGAATACTGCCCTGTGGCCCAGTCTCCGAAGGAATGGGATCATGCTCTGCTTCAGTATGTCACAGTACATGTTGGCATTCATGGTTCCCTCAATGAACTGTAGCTCCCCAGTGCCGACAGCACTCATGCAGGCCCAGACCATGACACTCCCACCACCATGCGTGACTGTAGGGAAGACACACTTCTTTGCTTTGTACTCCTCACCTTGTTGCTGCCACACATGCTTGACACCATCTGAACCAAATAAGTTTACCTTGGTCTCCAAGTCCTTAGTCAGCTTGTCTTCAGTAAACTGTTTGAGGCTTTCTTGTGCATCACCTTTAGAAGAGGCTTCCTTCTGGGACGACAGCCATGCAGACCAATTTGATGCAGTGTGCCGCGTATGGTCTGAGCGCTAACAGACCCCCCCACCCCTTCGACCTCTGCAGCAATGCTGGCAGCACTCATATGTCTAATACCCAAAAGACAACCTCTGGATATGACGCTGAGCACGTGCACTCACTTGCTTTGGAGTGGCCTGTTCTGAGTGGAACCTGTCCTGTTAAACCGCTGTATGGTCTTGGCCACCGTGCTGCTGTTCCGTTTCAGGGTCTTGGCAATCTTCTTATAGCCTATGCCATCTTTATGTAGAGCAACAATTCTTTTTTTCAAATTCTCAGAGAGTTCTTTACCATGAGGTGCCATGCTGAACTTCCAGTGACCAGTATGAAAGAGTGAGAGGGATAACACCAAATTTCACATACCTGCTCCCCAATCACACCTGAGACCTTGTAACACTAATGAGTCAGATGACACTCGGGAGGGAAAATGGCTAATTGGGCCCAATTTGGACATTTTCACTTAGGGGCGTACTCACTTTTGTTGCCAGCGGTTTGACATTAATGGCTGTATGTTTAGTTTTTTTGAGGGGACAGCAAATTTACACTGTTATACAAGCTGTACACTCACTACTTTACATTGTAGCAAAGTGTCACTTCTTTAGTGTTGTCCCAAGAAAAGATATAATAAAATATTTACAAAAATGTGAGGGGTGTACTCACTTTTGTGAGATACTGTAGTTAGGATGTAAGGTTATTGTTCATTGCATTCCCCTCTCTTATTTGCATGTGGTATGCAACATGTTAACTGTACACAATGTTATATATTTATCTATCCTTGTGTGAAATGCCACTTGTCTTTGTACATAAGTGATGTTCATTTTTTTGCATATGGTAAGCCACATGTATTTGTTACTATTGTTCATCCTTCCCTGTTACCCCTCCCTATCCACTTTTTGCCAGGACATCCACTCTCTGGATTGAGAGTACTTGTTTTTTTTTTTTGTTGCAAACGCAGTTTACTTGGTAGGCGGAGATTGTATCACCCTGGTCCTAAACAGGGCTTCTAATAAATCTAGTTGTGCTAGGTGGTAACTAGCCTGGCTAATTGGTAGGTTGATCCACTGATTCCTGTCCTAGGTCTGAGTTTTGGCATTAGAATGATGGATTACAACAAAATTCAGGTAATGGGTAACTAGGTTGTCTCAGCCAAACAGCAGGAGTTTATTTAACTGCTGTATATACTGGGATAAGCTATTTATTTGGGAGGAGCCAGGTGATTGGGGGTTCTTTCTGCCTGAGACTGCGGCCTGGGTGGGTGTGTGTTAAGAAGCTCCTGGTTGCTAGGCCTGAAGCCTGAGGCTGCTAAGTCCACTTAAGGCCTATCCAGCAGTTCAGGGTTCCACAAAAGAGGAGCAGCCAAGGTTAAGCCCGAAGCCTGGGGCAGAACTCCATGTGTTAGAGGCTCGGCCTGAAGGGAGCCTGTTTGTTGTCGGAGGTAAAGGAGAAACAGTTGCCACAAAGGGACAGACGCTTCACTAGCCGGGGACAGTGAAGTAGTGGGAAAGCTTCAGCAGAGACTCATCCAGGAAGGCAGTGGGTAGCTCTGAGTAAAGCTTGAAGGAGTACAGCGCTGTAAGAGGGTATATTTTTCTGACAAATTAGTTTATCTTTATAACCTTTAAATGATTCCCATTAATGTTCTCCACCATCTCAGCATAGTGTTTACCTATAGTCTGGTCAGTAATGCAGGCCTTACACGGTTCGAATCTCGGCTGGTTCAGCAGGATCAATCAACTTGAGTACAACCAATGTGCAGGGTTTTTACCTGTGATTATCGCTAGTGGCTGCTATAGCTGCTAGCAATAGTCACTGTCTTCTCCCTGCAGTGACGGCTTCCCCCTCCCTCCCCCATCCCGTGGCTATACGGTAACCATTAGTGACATCAGATGCAATACCGGAAGTGACATTCCGACGGTGTGGGTGAGATACTACTACACACCGAGTTCGCTGTGACCATGCTTTGTCAGTCTTACACTGCTGCAGTGGAAGTATCACATGCATAATTTTATTTTAAGCTGTGTGAGTGCAATGTTTGAAACCTTTTTTAATACATTTTTGATCAAACGTTACTGAACTATTGGAGTACTTTGTTTTATTATATGATGATCTTTCCATGGGATCAATCACATGGATGGGAGATCGATGGATGATTTAACCCTATATGGGTTGATGCTTATTTGCCGAGCATGAGAGTGTAAGGCAACTTCATTTGATGAGTGGACACCCAGAGGGGAGTGGAATCACCGTTTGCACGTGGTGTGGTGGATGAACCATATTGAATCTGCTTTGTGAATCTTTATTGATTTATCACTGTCACATTTAAGGACTTATTTAGTCAATGGACTTTTGTTTTTGTTTATTTCCTTATCTCTTGTCATTGGGTGATTCTGTTATTATTCAATGTTATCTAGTTATTCATTTACAGCGCCACTATTCACATTAGCAGTGTATACTGTAATTTATTATTTATTTATGTAAGTGGCAGCGTTAGCATTTAACCTTGGTGTTTTACTTATCCTGGCACAGGGGTGGGATCTTCAGTGTGGGTGGACGAAACTTTGGACCCTTTCATTTTATTTCAAGTTGTATAACTACTCCATACTGAATTTTTTTCAATTTTTTCCAGAAAAAAAAAAAATTTGTTCCCATGGCTTCAAAATTTCCAGAAATTTTACATCTCTAGGTGACACTAGTGATAATTATGGATTTTTGTTATGTTTGTTACACACCACAGGCTTAAAGCAGAACCCAGTCCTTGCTGCTGATCTCTTACCTTCACCGACTATCCCATCCATCTTCTTCTGAGCTCTGTAGTTCCTCTGCAGTAGCCTGCTGATCTTGCTGAAAAACCGTTATTGCCCAGTGATTTCCTGTTTGTAAGATCGCTGGCTGCTATTCCTCCTGTACCCTCAGCCAGTGTTCTTCTCACTGCCCACCAGTAGTTCTCTCAAGCTGAGCAGGGATTTCTATTTCCACCCTGCTCGCTGTAGTGGACGGAGGGGGTCTCACAGCCCCCCGGTCTGTACCGACCATCGAGATGGTGTCCTCCTCCTCTGCTCCCTCCTCCTCCTCCCAGCCAGCCCCGCCCCCACTCCGCCCCCGCCATCTGTCTCCAGTGCAGAGCAGGGATAGTTACCAGAGATCAGCCACATGACAGAGCGGAGATCTCGGGCTGACAGGTCTTGTAAGTGAGATGCTGATCGCCGTAACGTCCCGCCTCTCCTACCACCATTGTGCTGTCTATCACAATGCCGGTCCAGGAGGTGATCAGTGTTTCCACATACAACACCTGTCAGCCCGAGATCTCTGCTCTGTCATGCAGATGATCTCTGGTAGGGAGGAGCTTCGAGTTCGAGTCGAACATGAGTTCGACTCAAACTTTCAGGCAGGCAGGTGATTCAGTGATTTGCAGTGCATAAAATATATATAGTCTCCTACATATTTATATATCCACTGCATTCCAGTCTAGCCAAGCCTATATCTGACTGCAGGTAGTTCCTGGTGTACGTTTTCAAATATACTTTCAGGCAGGCAGACAGGTGATTCAGTGATCTGCAGTGCATAAAGATATATATACAGTCTCCTACATATATATCCACTGCATTCTAGTCTAGCCAAGCCTATACCTGACTATAGGCAATTCCTGGAGAACGTTCTCAACGACATTTTCAGGCAGGCAGGCAGGTGATTCCGTGATCTGCAGTGCATAAAGATATATATACAGTCTCCTACATATATATCCACTGCATTCTAGTCTAGCCAAGCCTATACCTGACTGCAGACCATTCCTGGTATAATTTTTCTAGTAAACTTCAGGTAGTGTTTTGCTAATCCAATTTTACACCATGTTTGAAAGGTCACCAAGGAAAGGCAGACGCTCACAGGCCACTAAAAGAGGACAAGCAGGCTCTGTGTCTACAGCCAACAGTGCTGGTCAGGGATATGGTGCATCCTCAGCACATGGCCATGGGGCACGCTTGTCCTTTTTTTCAACAGCTGGCCGTGTTGAGCCACAACATGCAGAAGAGTTGGTAGAGTGGATCACAAAGCCGTCCTCATCCTCCTCATCCCCTGTCACCCAGGCTAAGACAAGTGTGGCTGCCAATGCAGCTGCCAAAGTGGCCTATTTCATAGGCTCAATGGCATCAGCCCTCCTTCCCTAGCCCCACCATCATGTCCTGAGGAGTCCCCCGAACTGTTCGACCACAGTGTCGGGTACATGCTGCAGGAGGATGCGCAGCATTTTGAAGGCTCCGATGATGGTACCCAGGTTGAGGATGAAGCCCAGAGAGAGGGGGTGCCCAAGAAGGACAAGAAACTGGCAGTCATGTTCCCCTAGCTGCACCATACTGCCAGGTTTGCTCCAGTGGCGAGGAGGGAGGGGATGGTGAGGTCACTGACTCTACGTGGGTGCCTGATAGAAGAGAGGAGGAGGAAGAGGAGGAGGGGGCACATCTCCAATGAGGCAGGATGCCCTCCAGGGGCCAGCTTAAGGACAGCCAACCGACTGCATCACACCGCAGAGCTCCGCATGTGCAGGGCGCTGCTGACTGCACGCGTTTTTTTAAAAGTTCTTTGGTGTGGGCCTTTTTTGAGACGTGTGCATCAGATCGCACCGTTGCTGTTTGCAACATATGTCTGAAGCGTATCAAGCGTGGCCAAAACAGCAGCCGCATGGGCACCACATGCTTAACCAGACATATGTCGAGCTCCCATGCAGTCCGTTGGCAACAGTACTTAACAGACCTACACCAAAGAACAAGGCAGATCTCTCCTTGCTCCTCATCAGCTGGGATCTCCAACCCCACTATACCTTCAGTTCTCTCAGAGGCCTGCACTGAGAGGAATGAAGGTGTAGAATTAGGTGTCCCAAGCACTTGCGGGCAATCTGCTAGCAGTACACCTAAATCCGATTGTAGCAGGCAAATTTCCCTACCCCAGTTGCTAAACCGTCAAAAGAAATTTGGTCCCAGCCATCCACATGCTCAGCGGCTGAATGCTAGTTTGGCAAAATTGCTATCACTCCAACTGCTGCCTTTTCAGCTGGTAGACAATGCCCCCTTTCAAGAATTTGTGGAATGTGCGGTACCTCAGTGGCAGATTCCCATATGCCATTTATTTTCTCAGAAGGCCATTCCGGCTCTCCACCGGCATGTGGAAGGCAATGTCTTGGCCTCGTAAAGGGATGGTGAACCCGCGCAGTGGGTTCAAATACTTAAATAATAGAAACATTAATCTCACCGAAGTCTTTAACCAAGAACAAGTAGCCATTCGGCAAGACATAGACAGCTTATTTAAACATCTAAAACACAATATTGAAAAACAAATAAGAGTCTGGTGGGATATAGCAACTATTGAGATGTACATTGCAGAGAAAATCACTCCAAGACGTCTGAGGTGGGACATTTCACCTAACGATGCAGTCAATGATAAGGAACTAATGGAAGACTGGTATCGATTCTTTAATGATAGTGAAAACGCATTGCTTGGATTAATAGTAACGCGAAGACGACATAAACTAAAGAACATAGAAACAGAAATATTACAAATAAGAGACCAACTCACACCCTTCTTGGAATCCAGAGAATACAAAGAAAAAGAAAATAAGCTACAAGAAACCATGGCAAAATACGACAAAGAAATACAACAGAAAAAACAAAAAAAGTTTAGAAGAGATGTGCTGGACTACAAAAACCAGCAGGTATATAAATGGCAAATAGATGATAATTACATAGAGGATAACTACAACACCTCTATGATAGATGAGTCCAGGGAAAGTTCAGTAACAGAAGATACAACAATATGGCAAGAAACAAGACCTACAGAAATTAGGACACCACGAACAAGACCGCAAGAGGTACCAATTCCAAGAACCAGAAGAGAGGGACCTAGCCCGGAACGCAGGTACTACAGAGACCAAGCTAGAGAGGAAAACAGACCACAACAATGGAACAATACCTCAAGCATATTGAGGACACCAAGATATAGCAATAGATACTCCCCTCTGAGGAATGAGCAACACCACACTCCCTATGAAGAACCATCACATAGAAGGAGTTTTTTTCCCAGGGAATACAGAAGGAGACCTCCAGCCTTCAGAGACAGACAGTCCCCTTACAGGGGTATCCATGGCCCTCAAGGCAGACAGAGGGGAGGACAGCCTTTCAGGTTCCCTATCAGGAACCGGAACAACGGAGACCCCCAACGGAGCTGGAACCTGAGGACCACCAGGAATGCATACATGGGCCCAAGGAACAGAATACAAGAAGAAACCCAACGGGAAGAAAGAATAGATCACATATACAGACCACAGAGATGGGAAAGAGGAGAAGAGCACGCGGTAAGAGAGGAGGAATCAAGAAGAAAAAAAAGAAGAGAATATTAGGTACAGGGATTTTTAACCTAAGTGAAGCCAATTTTAATGAGGAAGAATTGAGGGTGTTGGACCTAGGCTTAAAATACGCCCCTGATAAAAATCTCGACCCCTTTGAAGTGTACATAGACCTTCAAAAATTCGTAAGAAAACTCAACATAAAAAAATTTTATTTAATGAAAGGAAATAACAACAGTAATGTCCGAACAGATGATGACCCCCCTCTATTCCAACATTCAGGACTAAGAAACAATTCAACCTTCAACCCGAATGTTCAACAAAATGAGAGCCTGATGACTTTTAAAAAAATGGTCGAACAAGACCTTAGGAAATTAAAACCGAAAAAGATAAAAACAAATATATGGAACACTATTAAAGAAATAGAGGGGAAGAAAAATATAGTCATCCGACCGGCCGATAAGGGAGGGGGCCTGGTTATTCTAAATAAAAAAGACTATGAATCAGAAATGAAAAAGCTGCTGGAGATACCCAATACATATAAGAAACTGAGGGGCAACCCAAGAACAGAATACAAGAAAAAACTGAAGACCTATGTCAAAAAAGGAGAAGAATTGGGAATCTTAACAAAAAAAGAAGCCAAATATTTAACCCCCGAAACAGCAAAAACTCCAATTATATATTATGTACCCAAGATCCATAAAGACCAAAAGAACCCCCCTGGCAGACCGATAATCAGTGGCATTGACTCACTGTTCTCCCGGTTGGGAGCATATCTGGACGGCTACTTACAACCCCTAGTTAAAAAAGGTAAATCGTTTCTGAGAGACAGTAAACAGCTAATTGGGGAACTAAACAACTTCGGAATAAATGAGAATGACATACTAGTAACCGTCGACATAAATTCCCTGTACACCAACATCGTACAGAAGGATGGTCTGAGTGGTGTGGAATGGGCTTTACACACACTAACGGATTTAAAGGTAACACAAATTAATTATATATTGAAGGGGTTAAAATTGGCCATGAGCCATAACTACTTTTGGCACAAAGGTGACTTCTACTCCCAGACAAAAGGAGTAGCCATGGGGGCTAAGTATGCCCCCAGTGTAGCTAACCTACTACTCAACAAATGGGAGGAGGAACAGATTTATAGCATCGAAAGAAGAAATCTGAAATTATACAGGAGGTACATTGACGATATCGTCATTGTATGGGGAGGTACGACAGAGGAACTACAGAATTTCTTTGACGAGATCAGTGGCAATGCATATGGACTCACCTTTTCGGGAAAATGGGATAAAGAAACTGTGGACTATTTGGATCTACAAATATACAAAGACAATGGACAGCTGAAAACAAGAACGTATTTCAAAACTACGGACAGAAATGGGTACATCCCAACCAGTAGCTGTCACCACCCCCGATGGCTGGGAAACATACCTAAGGGTCAATTCATGCGATTATATAGGAATTGTTCTAGTAGACACGATTACGAGAAACAAACAGATACTTTAATAAACAAGTTTGTGGAAAAGGGATACAAAAGAAAGGACCTGGTGGCACTGAAACATACGGTCGGGAAAATGGACAGAAATAAAATGTTAGATGAAACAGGAACACAACAAAGAAGAACAAAAAATGACAAAATGGAAGTAGCCTTCCTAACGGGGTATAACAGACAATACAAACATGCGGAAACTATAATTAAAAAACATTGGCACATTTTACAATCCGACAGGGTCCTCAATTCTATTCTGCCCAAGAAACCTGTTTTTATCTATAAAAAAGCACCGACCCTGAGGAATAAATTGGTACATAATGCAATAGATCCACCTAGGGAGATAAAAATAGGAAAAGGCCTAAAAGGGTTTTTTAAATGTGGCAAATGTCTACCTTGCAGAACCAGTAAAAAAACCAACAAGAAAATAACAAAATTCAGATCAACTGTCAACGAAAAAGAGTTCAATATTCGAGAACTCATTACCTGCCACAGTACTCATGTTACCTATGTATTAGAGTGCCCATGTCGGAAGCAGTATGTAGGAAGAACAACGAGAGAGTTACATGTCAGGGTCAGAGAACATATTAAAAACATCAAGAAAGGGTTCAACAAGCACAGCGTCTCTAGGCACTTTAGAGATTATCACAACAGAGACCCGGCGCATATGACATTTTAGGCAATAGATAAAATCAAGGGCCATTGGAGAGGCGATAATAAAAAAACGAAGGTTTCACAAAACGAAACCAAGTGGATATTCTTACTGGATACCCTACAGCCTATGGGTATGAACATAGATCTTGACCTCAATTGCTTCCTGACCAATTACTAGGAGCAACATCAATGTGAGAGACATATAGCACCTACATACTAGACCTCAAAAATACATAGGTACCAAACCACCTTTCTCTCTCCCCATAAATGAATAGAATTCGTACCAAAAGCAGGATATTAACATGAAAAGTGCCTAATAGGTCCTGTATACTTTCTAAATCATACATATATATGCATAAATCGCATACGCATGAATAGTATAATACAGATTTTAAAATACCTCCCTTTAATACACACTCACAACATGAAAGGATTGGCTCATTATATGGGGAACATCCAGAAACAGCACCCCAGAATTCTCCCTTTGGCTTCATCTTCTCCTTTTAATATATACTTACTCAAAATATTCTACTTTTTATGAATTTTAAAAAAAAAATTTTTCTTTGGGCACAGGGTTACATAGAAAGAAACGTTAAAAAGATACCTAATATATCTCCCCCACGGGCATATTATAGAAGTAACACTCTCAGGTAGGAACTATACGAGGACACATAATGTATAAGTATAGATAACCTAATAAGCCATCATGCATGTGGCCGGAATAATAAGCCCTTACAAAAATACGTCCTCCCTCTCTCCAGAGCAATAAAAAATGTCACAAAAAATGTCACATAAATAGACATGAATTTCAATATCAATTATTTTTATTTTTATTTTAATATTCTTTATGGTTTTATAATAAATTTTACTTTATTTTAGTTTTTAGTAATGACATGTAAGTGTTTCTTTAAATTGCAGTCGGCCACAACAAGTGGCTCATATATTGTTTTTATGCATTCCTTATATGTTTTTAAACCATTTACCTTAAGGTTGAAGCTAGTATAAATATCTTGAATTTTATTGTCACATAAAGCAGATTGATTAATGTGCAATAACCTTCTCATAGTGTGCGGTAGACCTAATACTATAAATTTGCATTTCAGTAGGAACTGACATTAACAGTAAGAAAAACTTCCTATGGTCTTCTTTGTCTAAAAAATCACAGGCAAAATGGCCGCCGGAATTTGCAGGATAAACACACAAAGACAGTGGTCTACTGTCTGCTAAAATCCCAGGCAAAATGGCCACAAATCGCTCCTTAGGAAACACTGTTACTCTCACAGGAAGCCGGACTTCGGTCTGCAAAATGTAAACAAAATGGCTGCGGACGCACTTCCGGTCCGCGGAATCACAGGCAAAATGGATGCCAATCGAAAATTCAACAAGGGGACACCGCACACTATATAAGGATGGGAAGACACAGTACAGGTCACGCTCCCGTAGACGTCCTAACGACGAAACGCGTAGGACGTGGCCTAATCTGTGCTTCCCAAACATCACCTATTATACCAGCGCTGAAGGACGGTTTTGTGACGCTTTTTTACTACCTCGCTTGATTTACATTATAAAATTGTGAGTACCTTTCTATTTTGGTTAATAAACCTTCTAAAAACTATTTTACGCTATGGGTACTCCCTCTCTCTTTGCATATGATACACCACGATCCTGAGCCCGCCAGCGAACGCCGTACAGTGGCATATAACTGTAACCGCCTGATACCCCTGCAGGGGTGAAGTGATCTGGTGAGTGGCTGCACTTTCAGAATGAGGATATATTGAAGACTTACTTTCACCACACCACAAGATACTGCACAAGATATATGTTAAGAGTTTGACAACAGATGTATTACACATAAGGACTTTTTTGAATTTCACCAGCACGTTTGCACTGTATTAGGAGGGATCCTGATATTGTTTATTTCCATTTATTCCCTTCACCAGGAGCAAATCTCCCACACCTCCCCCTCCATCTTCCCTGCCACCCCCCCCCTCCCTCCCTCTCCACCCCCCCTCCCCTCTCCCCCCCCCCCCCTTCCCTTCATGTTTTCGGAACATTTACCAGCAACACCATATATGGGATTTGATATTGGTTTTGGTTTATATATTTAAAGTTTGTTGTACCACTTATGATTGTACAATATCTATCAAGATTTTAATAGATCATTGATTCGATACACGCACGGTATTGCTTACACCTAGGCACCCAGATATTTATATCCAATTTTGCACTGAGTAACCTTTATGCAGGTAGGGAATCATTCAACCAATAGGAACAGCGCCAAACCCTTCTACCATTTCTAATTAATGTCTTGGCCTCGTTGGACAGGGCGGTCAGCGGTAAGGTGCTTATTACCACTGACTCATGGTCCAGCAGGCATTGACAGGGACGTTACCTTTCTTTCACGGCTCACTGGGTAACCCTGCTGGCAGCTGGGAAGGATGCAGGACAGGGTGCAGTAATGTTGGAGCTTGTTCCGCCACCACGCCTCCAAAATGCTGGTAGTGGTGATTCTGCCACACCTCTCACCTCCACCCCTCTTCTTTATCTTCCTCTATGGCTTCTTCCTGTGCAGATTTGTCCTCGGAACCAGCGCTGCTCCATAGGCTTTCTAGGGGCTACGCAGGCACTCAGGCAAAAAGATGCCACATGGTGCTTGAGTTGGTCTGCTTAGGGGACAGGAGCCACACTAGGGCAGAGATTCTGGCAGCTCTGCAGGGGCAGGTTCAGAGGTGGTTGACGCCACGCCAGCTTCAGGCAGGAATGTTGGTTTGCGACAATGGCACCAACCTCCTCTCCACCCTCCAACAGAGACACTTGATCCATGTTCCCTGTTTGGCTCACGTCCTTAATTTGGTGGTGCATTGGTTCTTGTGCAGGTACCCGGGCTTACAGGATCTCCTGAGGCAGGCCAGGAAAGTCTGTGGGCATTTCCGCTGGTCATATAATGCCAGTGCTTGGCTGGCTGACCTTTAAAAGGAATGCAACCTGCCCAAGAACCTCCTCATCTGTGACATGCCCACCAGGTGGAACTCAACATTGGCAATGCTGCAGCGGCTGCACACGCAGCAAAGGGCCATCAATGAGTACCTGTGCGAGTATGGCACCAGGACAGGGTCAGGGGAGCTTGGCTTTTTTTCACCACGCCAGTGGCTAATGATCAAAGATGCATGCACTGTCCTATCACCATTTGAGGAGGACACGAGGATGGTGAGCAGTGACAGTGCATGCATCAGTGATACTGTCCCTCTTGTCTTCCTGTTGGAGCACATGCTGCGTGGTATAATGGACAGGGCACTTGAGGCATAACAGAGGGAGGAAGAAGAGGACTTCCTTACCTCTCAAGGCCCCCTATCACACAGGAAGAGGAGGAGGAGGAGGATTGTGTCAACATGGAGGTGGAGCCTAGCGCTCAGCATCAGCAGCAGCCTTCAAGGGATTGCTTTCAGTCCTCAGAAACCCATGGACTTGTACGTGGCTGCGGATCATGTTGTCCTTAGTGACCCAGAGGACTCCGGCAAACCTATGCTGCATGGCCTCCCTGATCCTGCAAAGCCTGCGAAAGGACCCTTGGATTTGTGGTATTAAGGAGAGGGATCAGTACTTGCTGGCAACCCTTCTTGATCCACGTTACAAGGGTAAGGTTTTGGAACTTATCCAGCCTTCGCAGAGGGAGCAGAGGATGAAACATCTTTGGGAGGCCTTGCAGAAAGGTTTGTGCAATGCGTTTTCAGAGCCTGGGAGGTTGCAATTTCCTGGTCCTCCAGGACAACGTGTTGCTGAGGCTTCGGTGAGTCACAGAAGGATCGGTGGAGAAGGTGGCCGTCTGACCGATGCATTCAGACAATTTTTTAGTCCACAGCCCCAAGGTCTGATCAGTTCCACCAACCATCACCAGCACCTGATTTACATGATGCAGGAATACCTTGGGGCAAGATCAGACTTGGAGACCTTTCCAACTGAAAATCCACTGGGTTACTGGGTCTCAGGATGGATCACTGGCCAGAGCTTGCACAGTATGCAATTGAGATACTGGCCTGTCCTGCATCCATCATTCTGAACTTACATTCAGTGCTGCTGGAGGCTTTGTAACGGATCACAGAGTGCGCCTGTCCACAGACTTGGTTGATCGGCTCACCTTCATAAAAATGAATCAGTCTGATCACCAGCTACCAAGCACCTGATTAATTTTTTTATGAATGTGAGATGCCTTGAAGACTGCCTATGCTGATGTTGAGTGACTATCCTGTTATGCTGAGTGACTATCCTATTCCTCCTCAATGTTCATGTTGATAGCTTCTAAGAACATTTTTGGTTCTGGGCACCAGTGCCTAAAGCCCAATTTTTCTGCCCAGGGGCGTGCAATTACAATTTTTGCGGTAATATTTTGCAACAGGGCTCATTCGTGCGCTCAGCTAGAGTATCTGTGAGGGGTTGTAGTTTTGTGGCACCAGTGCCTAAGGCCAATTTTTCTGCCCCTGTTTAACAGGGGCGTGTAATTACAATTTTTGCTGTAATATTTTGCAGCAGGGCTCGTTCCTGAACTCAACTAGAGTATCTGTGAGGGGTTGTAGTGTTGTGGCACCAGCACCAGTGCCTAAGTCCAATTTTTCTGCCCCTATTTAACATGGGCTCGTAATTACAATTTTTGATCTAATATTTCACAGCAGGGCTTGTTCCTGCGTTCAACAACAGAATCTGTGAGGGATTACAGTGTTGTGGCACCACCACCACTGCCTAAGACCCCATTTCTCTGCCCCTGTTTAACAGGGGCATGTAATTACAATTTTTGATCTAGTATTTCACAGCAGGGCCCATTCCTGCGCCCACCAAGAGTAACTGTGAGGGCTTACAGTGTTGTGGCAACACCACCACACCACCACCAAAGGCCCAATTTTTACTTCCCCTGTTCAACAGGGGCATGTAATTACAATTCTTGATATAATATTTCACAGCAGGGCTCAGCGCCCACCAAGAGTAACTGTGAGGGCTTACAGTGTTACAATGTTCTGATACCACCAACACCTAAGGCCTAAGAGTTAATATGGGAAAAAGGTGTCTCCGCTGATGCTTTATCACCAATCCTTGTTTCCCTAAAAACCCCAAATTTTCAAAATCCAATTGTCATTGGGACAGAAAGTGAGGTGAAATCTTCTGAACAGGGGCACAGACAGCAAAACAAATGTTACAGGGTTGATGATAACCCTTTCCTATGTTATCCAAAAGCTTAAAAATAGATTTTTTGGCTGCAGCTACACTTAAAAAATGTACCTGTTCCAAATTACAAACAGATTCAACTTAAGAACAAACCTACAGTCCCTATTTTGTTTGTAACCCGGGGACTGCCTGTATACTGTTGTTCAGAGTATATAGGGCCTGGGGGCCCAACGCCTTTTCTTTTTTTAATTTGGGTGCGGGGTTCCCCTTAATATCCATACAAGACCCAAAGGGCCCGGTAATGGGCTGGGGGGTTACCCATGCCATTTTCTCAATAATTTTATATCCATATTGCCAGGACCTGACATTACATTACAACCCCAAGCAGTTTTTAATGACTTTTATTCCTTTAGAAATGTCATTTTGTGCAGGGACTGTTCTAAACACAGGAAAGACACACCACTTTAAAGGCATACTATAGACACCCCCCAGGTATGATATTTAAAGGAATATTTCACTGTTATTTTTTCACTTTAATCATCAATAAATTCACTGCTCCCGAAAAAACGTCCGTTTTTAAAACTTTCTTTTGCATTGATACATGTCCCCTGGGGCAGGACCCGGGTCCCCGGACCCTTTTTAGGACAATAACTTGCATATTAGCCTTTAAAATTCGCACTTTTGATTTCTCACGTTCGAGTCCCATAGACTTTAACAGTGTTTGAATGTTCGCGCAAACTTTTGGTCCCTTGTTCTGGATGCGAACCGAACCAGGGGGTGTTCAGCTCATCCCTAATCTCTGGTAACTATCCCTGCTCTGCACAGATGGGCACTGGTAAGCTGCACTGGTGGGCACTGGTGAGACCGCACTGGTGGGCACTGATAAGCTGCACTGATGGGCACTGATAAGCTGCACTGGTGAGACCACACTAATGGGCACTGATAAGCTGCACTGGTGGGCACTGGTGAGACCGCACTGATGGGCACGGATAAGCTGCCCTGGTGGGTACTGGTGAGACTGCACTGATAAGCTGCCCTGGTGAGACTGCACTAATGGACACTGATAAGCTGCACTGGTGAGACTGCACTAATAGGCACTGATAAGCTGCACTGGTGGGCACTGGTGAGATCGCACTAATGGGGACTGATAAGCTGCACTGGTTGGCACTGGTGAGACCGCATTGATGGGCACTGACAAGCTGCACTAGTGGGCACTGGTGAGACCGCACTAATGGGCACTGATAAGCTGCACTGATGAGGCTGCACTTATGAGCACTGATAAGCTGTACTGATGAGGCAGCACTGATGGGCACTGATAAGCTGCACTGGTGGGCACAGATGAGACCGCACTTATGGGCATTGATAAACTACACTGAGGCGGTACTGATGAGGCTGCACTGATAAACTGCACTAATGGGCACTGAAAAGCTGCACTGATAAGGCAGTACTGATGAGGCTACACATATGGGCACTGATGAGGCTGCTTTACTGACACCATCCACTGCCAAATATTTGTAGAAGGGGTTTCCACCATTCCTGCTAAGTTTGCAGTCATTTTTTTATGTCTTATTTTCAGTGTAATGTGCACTTTTTAGTTTTTTTTCTCATGTCGACATTTACTTGTGTCACATGCCGATGTAAAGCAGAATGTCTCTGCTCTTTCTGTGGTGTGGCTGGGGATGTTCTCACATATACTATACCAGCACTGATTGCTGTTAGAAAGATCTCAAAGCTGCAACATGAGGATGAATAATTCTAATACTGAATTCCAGCAGAGTACAGTGTATAATATATATATCTATATCTAGATATAGATCTATATCTACATCTATATCTAGATATAGATATAGATATAGATATAGATATTATGGGATGTGTCTACAGTTCAGTAATGATTACATAAAGCATGTAGGGGCAATATGTTTATCTCCTATTGTGTCTGGAGGAGGAGAGCACAGACATAGTTACATAGTTACATAGTAGGTGAGGTCGAAAGAAAGACACAAGTCCATCAAGTCCAAACTATGTATGTGATTATATGTCAGTATTACCTTGTATATCCCTGTATGTTGTGGTTATTCAGGTGCTTATCTAATAGTTTCTTGAAACTATCAATGCTCCCAGCTGAGACCACCGCCTGTGGAAGGGAATTCCACATCCTTGCCGCTCTTACAGTAAAGAACCCTCTACGTAGTTTAAGGTTAAACCTCTTTTCTTTTAATTTTAATGAGTGACCACAAGTCTTGTTAAACTCCCTTCTGCAAAAAAGTTTTATCCCTATTGTGGGGTCACCAGTACGGTATTTGTAAATTGAAATCATATCCCCTCTCAAGCGTCTCTTCTCCAGAGAGAATACGTTCAATGCTCACAACCTTTCCTCATAACTAATATCCTCCAGACCGTTTATTAGCTTTGTTGCCCTTCTTTGTACTCGCTCCATTTCCAGTACATCTTTGCTGAGGACTGGTGCCCAGAACTGGACAGCATACTCCAGGTGCGGCTGTACCAGAGCCTTGTAGAGCGGGAGAATTATCGTTTTATCACTGGAGTTGATCCCCTTTTTAATGCATGCCATTATTCTGTGTTCTTTGTTAGCAGCAGCTTGGCATTGCATGCCATTGCTGAGCCTATCATCCACTAGGACCCCCAGGTCCTTTTCCATCCTAGATTCCCCCAGAGGTTCTCCCCCCAGTGTATAGATTGCATTCATATTTTTGCCACCCAAATGCATTATTTTACATTTTTCTACATTGAACCTCATTTGCCATGTAGTTGCCCACCCCATTCATTTGTTCGGATCTTTTTGCAAGGTTTCCACATCCTGCGGAGAAGTTATTGCCCAGCTTAGCTTAGTATCGTCCGCAAATACAGAGATTGAACTGTTTACCCCACCTTCCAGGTCGTTTATGAACAAATTAAATAGGATTGGTCACAGCACAGAACCTTGGGGGACCCCACTACCCACCCCTGAGTATTCTGTGTACTCCCCATTTATCACCACCCTCTGAACTCGCCCTTGTAGCCAGTTTTCAATCCATGTACCACCCTATGGTCCATGCCAACCGACCTTATTTTGTACAGTAAACGTTTATGGGGAACTGTGTTAAATGCTTTTGCAAAATCCAGATACACCACGTCTACGGGCCTAACTTTATCTAGATGGCAACTCACCTCCTCATAGAAGGTTAATAGATTGGTTTGTCAAGAACAATTCTTCATGAATCCATGCTGATACCGTTCTCATTACTAAAATCTTGTATATAGTCCCTTATCCTCCCCTCCAAGAGTTTACATACTATTGATGTTAGGCTAACTAGTCTGTAATTCCCAGGGATGTATTTTGGACCCTTTTTAAATATTGGTGCTACATTGACTTTTCTCCAATCAGCTGGTACTATTCCAGTCAGTAGACTGTCAGTAAAAATTAGGAACAATGGTCTGGCAATTACTTGATTGAGTTCCGGATCGGCTCCACCTGGTGGACATGACGCTCCCTGCACCTGACTGGGCGGAAGTTTTGAATCTCCACACACCACTGCTGGATGCTAGGGACGCTGGGCAGCGCAGCAGTGTGGTGTGTGGAGATACACATGACAGCTTACAACAGTATCCCCCTGCGCCCGCCTGGGCGGGCACGCTGTCCACTTTAGGAATGCCACGATTGCATGATCTATCCTGCGGAGCTCCCTCTGTGCCCGGCAGGGTAGGGGACAGGTCCCTCCCCTCAACGTTGCATGTTGCTGGGGCCAGCGCACTGCACACCACCTCTGCGCCCGGCAGGGCGAGCAATGTGCAGTTAACCCCTCCTCCTCCGACACCCCGTGCCCACCGGCAGCTTCCTGCGCCCTGCAGGGCGGAGGCCGGTCGTGAGCGTTTGACCTCCACCCCGTCGGTGGGGCAAACGCTCCCCTATGTGCCTGTCCGGGCTGGCGGTCCTGATGGGATGCCCGCAGCGGTTGCCCATCCTCATCCCCCCGCGCCCGTCAGGGCGGGAGATCTCGGCTCCAGACCCGGGCTGGCGGCAGCATCCGCCCCGGGTCAGAGCTGGCAGGTGTCCCTGCCATTGCTCAGCCTCTGTCCGTGGTCAGTTGGATTCGACTGGGTCCGTGGTTGGACCCCTGCCCTTGGATCTTTCCTTGAGTCGAGACAGCCCAGCAGATTACGGCCTCGCGGGTCATCCGAGTGCAGGCCGACTACGCTTACAGTCTTCTGGAGTCGTTTCGGAATCGGATCCGCTGACGGGCCCGGCGGCTGGTTGTCCATCACCTGTGATGCCTCCTCCACAAGTGAGTATGACTGTGAGTTAATTTGGGGTAGATCAGCTGGCACTTCCGTATCGGGCCCGGAGGACCGCATAGCGTCGGTCGTAAAGTCAGTTCTCTCCAGTATGGGAGTCTCGGGATCGCCCAGCCCCACCACTGCTTATGGGGGTGCGTTGGGGGCAGTGGCACCGACGGGCACCCATTTGACGGAAGAGACGAAAGAGAAGATATGGCGACGCAAATTCGTCGATTTTCTTACCCTCGTCCCGCCGGATAGGGAGACTATTGACAAATCTCGACGGGTTGACGTATCGGCGCAGGGTGACAAACCCAAACAGCTTCCTAGAACGTTCGGGAACTGGCTGCAGGGGTTTTGTGCCTACGCGGGAGTGCTCAGTGAGCGGTTCCCGGAGTTGGCAACTTCGTTATTTTGCTATTTAGACCTTATTTGGGGCGCATACAAGGTTTACGGGGGTCAATGCTGGTTCCATTATGACACTCAATTTCGGCAAAAAATGGCGGCACGTCAGAAATTTTGTTTCGATTGTCAGGATAGTAGCCTGTGGTTGCTGCTTATGTGCCCTCATAGGCCTTCGTCCTTTCAGTCCGCGGTCGGCGCTCCTCAGTCCGGAGCGTCGGCCGCTCCAAAGAAGGGTATTTGCTGGCTTTTCAATGAAAGCCACTGTAAGTGGTACTCTGCCTGTCGTTTCAGGCATGAGTGCTCCAGTTGTGGGGGGGCTCACCCCGCCAGTAGGTGTTTTCGAAAAGGCAAACAATCGCTTCCCAGATCCGGAGCCAAGACTGACCTTCCTAAGCCGGAGGATGCCGGTGAACGTCATAGAGATGTTTCCCTGGCTAGACCGGTACCCCCTTCATAGAGAGGCCCTGATTCTGCGGGACGGCTTGGACCGTGGTTTCTGGATCCCCTTTTGTCCGTCAGACGCCCCGACCATGTCTCCAAATTTGAAATCAGCGGTGGAATTCGAGTCCGTCATGGCCGAGAAGCTTCAGAAGGAATTGGAACTGCAGCGAATGGCAGGCCCCTTTGATCTCCCCCCTTTCCACAACCTGAGGGTATCTCCCCTCGGTGTGGTCCCAAAAAAGGTGGAGGGAAAATTTCGCCTCATTCATCATCTATCCTACCCTTCTGGCTCCTCGGTGAACGATGGCATCGACAGGGAGGAATCCAGAGTGCACTATGCGTCTTTTGACAGGGCGCTTCAGCTGGTTAGGGCAGCGGGGCAGTCTGCCCTTCTGGCGAAAGCGTACGTTGAGTCCGCGTTCCGCCTCCTCCCAGTCCATCCGGACTGTTTCCACCTCCTGGGTTGCTATTTCCAAGGTAGCTATTTTTTCGACATGTGCCTTCCTATGGGTTGTGCCATCTCGTGTTATTTCTTTGAACTATTTAGTAGCTTCCTTGACTGGGTGGTCACCCAGGAGGCCTGCTGCATTATCTCGATGACTGTCTATATGTGGGTCCAGCGGGCAGTGGGCAGTGTCTACGCCTACTCACTGTTTTTCAAGAAACATGCCGGCTTTTTGCCGTCCCACTGTCCGCTGACAAGACGGAGGGCCCCGTCACAGTCCTGTCGTTTTTAGGTATTGAGATAGACACAGTGGCGATGGTTTTTCGGTTGCCTAGTGACAAGTTGTTCAGGCTTCTCTCGTTGGTTCGCTTGGCGAAAGGGGCAAAAAAATTACAGCTGAAACAGCTACAGTCGTTGCTGGGTCATCTGGTTTTCGCCTGTAGGGTCATCCGAATGGGGAGGGCCCTCTGTAGGCGTCTGTCGTGGGCAACGAAGGGCATAACTGCCCCTCACCACTACGTCAGGATCACCAAGCCTATGAGGGATGACTTAGGGATATGGCTATCCTTCTTGCAGACTTACAATGGGCAGTCGTGCTGGTTGTGAGAGGAAGTGCCGAACCCACAGCTGGAGTTATATACCGCTGCTGCAGGCTCCTGTGGGTTCGGCACTTTCTTTCAAGGGGAATGGGCTGCTGATTGCTGGCCGGCCATGGGCCCACATGGATTTGTTGTGCAACCTCACCCTGCTGGAGCTGTTTCCAATTATTGTTGCCGTTGAGCTCTGGGGTGAAAGGTTGCGCAATCACCAGGTGGACTTCTGGTCGGATAATATGAGCGTGGTGCAGGTGGTGAACAAACAGTCAGCCAGTTCTCCTCTGGTCATTTTGTTGCTACGGTTTTTAGTTTTAAAATGTTTACATTTCAACATCTGCGTTAGGGCCAGGCATGTTCCGGGTGCCTCTAATGACATTGCCGATGCTCTTTCTCGTCAACAGTTCTGCCGTTTTCGAACCCTGTCTCCGATGGCTTCTTTGGAGGGCCTCCCCTATCCGGCCCACTTATGGAACCTCGTTTCCGGTGTTTGACAGAGCTCCTTCGGTCGTCACTTTCTCCGCGAATGTGGGCGTCGTACTGCCGGGTTTGGCACGAGTGGGTCCAGGCGTCGGGCGGTGAGTTCAACATTTATTCCCCGGATGATCGGCGTTTAACCTTATTTGCCTATCTAGTCTTCCTGTCGGAAAATGGCGTCTCTGGGTCTATGGTTTCATCCGCGTTGTCGGCCCTGTCATTTTGGTTTCAGCTCCTGGGGTGGGAGGATGTAACAAAAGCCTTCCCTGTCCGGCGGGTGGTTCGGGGTTGGAAGCGGGTCACTCATCTGCGGACACCAGGCGTCCTATTTCCATTCAGATCCTCTTGGGCATCTTGTCTCTGCTTCCGAATGTGTGTTCATCGGGATATGAGACCCTCCTTTTCCGGGTAGCTTTTTCATGGGCTTTCTTTGGTGCCTTTCGCATTGGCGAATTGGTGTCAAAATCGAAATCGTCCCCGGGGGCATTCTATGGGAGGACGTGTCGTTATCGCATCGCAGCGTCACGATTTTGTTGCGTTCATCCAAGACTGATTGTTTTGGTAGGGGTCGCCGGGTAGTCCTGCATTATTGCGGCGGCCCCTTTTGTCCGGTGTCCCTGGCCCTCCCTTTCGTGTCTGCATGCCCCCTGTCCTCTACATTTTTTGTACATGCTGATGCAACTTCTCTCAGTCGTTTTCAATTTTTGCGTGTTTTTCATCATTGCTTGGAGACTTTGGGCCTTCCTGCGAAGGAATTTTCCACCCACTCGTTTCGCATTGGCGCCGCGACTGCCGCTTCTGGTTTGGGGTTCTCCAATACAGAACTTCAGCGTTTGGGTAGATGGGAGTCATCTCGTTTTTCTTTGTATGTCCGACCACATCTGTTGTGTTGATTTCTAGGTTCCTTCCCGGCACAGATTTGGATTCTCTGAGATTCTTTCATATACTGGGCCATTCGTCAGGCAGAGATCCGAACTTATGGCAGGAATTTGGAATTCTCATACGATGTGGCGAGGATACGCTGGATCGGGTTGCGTGGGTTACGTTGGCCTCAGGTCCTTCCGGAATGTCAGCAACTTCGTGCCCACGTTTCTGGTCCCATCATCCTTGTCATACATGCGCTCTGTGGACATCATATCAGCTGTTAAAAGTGACATTGCCCAATGTTATGCTTCCTTTACTAACTTGACTATTGTTTGGTCGGAAATCGTGCCTCGCTCGGTATGGGCGCGTGATGTCCCTGGCCCCCTTCTGGAACATTTTCGTAGAAAAGTCAATGCCCAAGTGGCTAAGTTTGTGCGCCAGATAGGGGGTGTAGTGGTCCGCCACAAAGACCTTGAGGGTGACAATAGCGATTTGCTGCGTAGAGATGGAGTTCATCTTAATGACATCGGGCTGGACATTTTTAATCTGGGTCTCCAGAGGGGCGTAAAACAGGCGCTGGCTGCGGTGGGGTAGCTTACTGACAGGCGGGTGGCGGTTTTTGGTGACCTTGCCAGCAAAACATGGCGGTAAGAGGTACGCCCTTCATGCTAATTGGGAGATAGACGGCCGTCCGGCACTTATGGTAAGGACAGGCCCCTCGGTTATCTCCCCTTTCACCAGTCGGAATTGAGTGCTCACAGTGCTACTGTGACTGGCACTGTGGAATGTTTAACTGTTATGTTCAAGTTGTTAAAGAGTTCAATTTAATAAAGCTGTGGCCTTGCCCTTTCCAACATGAATGGTGGTAAGTGGTCTTTATTGGATGGGAAGAAGGGGTAAGGTCTAAGTTTGGATGGATCATGGTATGGACCTGGGTTTATTGCACCTCAGCAGTCATGTATTCTGCCTCCTTGGCAGAATACATGATGTATTTTTTGAACTACAGAGAGCACTTCCTGAAAATTCAATTAGACTTTTCTCTTAAATGGTAAGGAATTTCACAAATATTATAACTGTTCAGTGTTTTGTGTGTGTGTGTGTGTGTGTGTGTGTGTGTGGGGGGTGGTTGTACTAATGGGGGATTTTTTGCCGTTCCAGAAGTTCTGCTTTAAACCAAAAAATATATAATATATTACAGCTCTCCAATTCCTAAATGTTGTTGCATTCATTTTCATTATTAGGCTTTTTTTCCTTTATTTTCACCTAGTGATCCAGCCAGTAACACACTTTCTGTCATAGAGTGTCTCCACTTTGGATAGCGGAGCAACAGAGAGACCTTTGGCAGCAGCATTGTCAGTCTCGGGAGAGTATAAAATAAATACAAGAGAATATTTGAAAGTATATGAAAATAAAATTTAAAAAAATCTAAAAACAAACTAATGGAGTCACAACATCTAAGTAGCAGTGTTTTGTGGTTTATTCCTGCATTAATTAACAGTCTTATCCCAAACATAAGGATACTTTTTTCAAACTCATTGGACCCATCTGAAAATAATTCACATCTTTTAAAATAAGGATCGTTATCCTTTGTAAATTAAGCCTCATGGGGCGTACACACGGTCGGACTTTTCGTCTACAAAAGTCCGACAGCCTGTCCGACAGACTTCCGGCGGACTTTCGGCGGACTTGCGGCGGACTTGCGGCAGACTTTCTAACGAACGGACTTGCCTACACACGAACACACAAAAGTCCGACGGATTCGTACGTGATGACGCACACCGGACTAAAATAAGGAAGTTGATAGCCAGTAGCCAATAGCTGCCCTAGCGTGGGTTTTTGTCCGTCGGACTAGCATACAGACGAGCGGATTTCGGGGTCCGTCGTAGTTACGACGTAAAGATTTGAAGCATGTTTCAAATCTAAAGTCCGTCGGATTTGAGGCTGAAAAAGTCCGCTGAAAGTCCGGGGAAGCCCACACACGATCGGATTACCAGCCAGCTTTAGTCCCTCAGCGTCCGTTGGACTTTTGTAGACGAAAAGTCCGACCGTGTGTACGCCCCATTACACCTTCCTTTTACAAGCAATGGGATTAGTTTGACTGGTCACATTGATTATTTTATATATTTATGAATCAATTTTTAATGGCATTTCTACAAGTTATAGAGAGATAATGCACTTAGAACTGTACAAATAGAACTTTGTTCTAAACAAAAGTTGTTGTTTCTATGGTTTCTAATGGCGAGGCTTACATCATTCACATACACTATACAGTATATTGTTTTTCTGATGCTAATATGCAATTAGCTGTTTTTCTCCCTGCTTTTAAATTGATGAGGGTCATGCTATGTTTATTCCCATCCCCATTAATACATCATCATAACTGTACATGAAGGACAAGAAGAAAGCTTGAACTGGTTCATAGGAAGAGAACTTTTTATGGTCCTGATTTAGACAGCTTGGCTTCAACAAACTCACAAGGAGTGACCACACACAAGTCACAGTCTTTTTTCATTTTTACATACTCTATATCAGGAATATGCAATTAGCGGACCTCCAGCTGTTGCAGAACTACAAGCCCCATGAGGCATAGCAAGACTCTGACAGCCACAAGCATGACACCCAGAGGCAGAGGCATGATGAGACTTGTAGTTTTGCAACAGCTGGAGGTCCGCTAATTGCTTATCCCTGCTCTATATCTTTACACAGAGCCATGTACCGGAAGTACAAGACAAAACAGAAGTGAGAAAGGACGTATGCGTACCAAGAAGCCACGCCTGGTACGCATACGTCCTTTCTCACTTCTGTTTTGTCTTGTACTTCCGGTTCCGGGAGACGGCTGTGGAACGCAAGCCGCTCACACTGCACTGTCTGCGGCTTCTCACGTGGAGCCAGCCGGCATAGTGCCATTTGTTTTTAACCTCTGAGCTTTTTATTTTATTTTGTTTATTTCTTTTTTGTTGTTCATTTAAATAAACATTCGGAATTACACTATGAGGTTCTTCTCTTCTCCCTGCACATGGTAAACTGTTCCGGATGGATGCCTTCTGAAAGCGATCGGGTGACACGGATGGAAATTAGGTGGTGAGGGGGACACCAATCGCTTGAATCATCGGATCATCCACAGGCTCATTACCCCTGCAGGGGTTGGGCACTCTGGTGAGTGGGGGCACTAGAGGGGACTCCACACGGGACAGCACATACCCATTGGGATAGACCCATCCGCTACCTTTAAAGATATATCAGCTGACTGCACAAGAACTATATATATTTTTTACCACGGACAAAGGATTTTTTATTACGGACAAAAGAATTTTTTTCACGGATATAATTTTTATATAATTTATGAAACAATTGATTGGGTCGCTTGGATTTTTATTTTATTTCTATTGAAAAAATTTTTTTGGTTTTTACTTTTTTGTGTTTGCGCACTCATATTGTTTGCACACTATACGCGGTATATTTATTCTTACATTTTTTCAGCAGCACGTAGCTTCAAGAGTACACATAATAACTTTTAGTAGGCAACACGGTGTTTTGCCCCCTTTTTAGGTATATCCACTCACACTTTTTATTGCACACTTTTTGTATTTTACACAATTTGACTGACTATTCACTTTTGGTAATGTTTTGTGTTTTAGCCTTTGATCACTTTTAGCACATATATTCATTTCCTAACAATTATTTATATTGTGCTATACGTCTCACCCACTCAGCATTGAGGTGTTATGTTTTCCTTGTGTTAAGAGTTTGTATAGTTTATTTAATTATTTATTAACATACTTTAGTAGTGAACAGCGCCAATCCCCTATTCCTTCAGACTATATAATTATTGGATCGCACCTCGGTGCTTTCTCTTTTAGGGGGGCTGCAGTTCGGTCACAAGCCAGTCCTAAGCGCGGAACACTATTGTATACATAGATACTACATAACTTGAGTCTTTAATTATTGTTATTATTATTATTATTATTATCATAGCGCCAACAGTTTGCACCGCGCTTTAGAACATGAGGGCAGACAGTACACTTACAATACAAATCAAAACAGGAGGGATCAGAGGGCCCTGCTCATTAGAGCTTACAATCTAGAAGGGAGGGTCAAATGGAAACAAAAGGTAATAACTGTGGGGGGGGGGGGGTAAGTTGATAGGGAAAAACAAAAAATACCTTGTTAGGTGTGGGTAGGGTACGCTTCTCTGAAGAGAAGGGTTTTCAGGGATCGTCTAAAAACGAATAGAGTAGGAGATAAGCGGACAGATTGGGGTAAGGCATTCAATAGGATAGGACTGGAGTGGCTTTGGAAAAGTCCTGGAGGCGAGAATGGGAGGAGGTGACGAGGGAGCTAGAGAGCAGGAGGTCTTGAGAGGAACGAAGAGAACGAGTAGGTTGGTATTTAGAGACTAGGCTAGTGATGTTAAAAATCAAGGTGATCTTGCGCATAAATAGTAATAAAATGAAGATGAGAACAAATCATGTGAATAAATAAATAAACAAATACCACTGTGTACACTAATTGCCAAAAAAGGCGCACATAAATGAAAATAGTGATAAATAACACTGAATAAAATTATATATATAAACGCACATGTGAAATGTGATAGTAAAATCCCACTAAGAAATAATAATAAACGCACATGTGAAATGTGATAATAATGACTTCAAAAAACTCTTCATAAGTGATAATAATCACTTCAAAAAGACTCTTCTTATAATCAAATGGTGTAAAAGTAATAATAATCTCCTCCAAAAGTCAATATATGGTTAATAATGATAAAAAGTCCAAAAATAGATGATATAACTGTATATAATGCTCCAAGTTCAAAGGGAAGTGGGAGGTAAAACCAGATGTGTGACTAGGTGGTGTAGGTTAAGGTTGATGAAAAATGATTTTCACGTTGAATTCCATGAATTCTCTCATCAACTGCGGTTTCACAAAACTCTCACCTTAGGGTTATGTAGTATCTTACATCAACAGATAATTGCTGTATGTCTCGGATTTCTATCCAGATCCTAATGGGTTAATGGATACTGCGAGTGTGTTCATGGATAGTTCTCCCCTTCATGGTCCTCCACACATATGTCATGGATTAATCCGGCATTACCACAGCACATAAGGGGGAAGGAAGTGGTTTCCAGAAAATGCGAGGATCTGGACCAGCGCCATCCGCACCCAATGCCAATTTCTCCACCAACTGTAACGATCTAGGGTGATTATGCTCAAGTGGTGTATGCGTTTTCAGGAACACCGGTCAGTCCAGACTGTATTCTATAAGGGCATGGCAGCCCAATTTTATTTAAATGAAAGAAACTTCACAGAAAGACTTCCCTCGCAGGGGGTTCCACCATCATTGTATAACAGAAAAACGTCAGCCTCCCGGCTCACTCACTCTTTCTTAGTCAAACTCCCTCCTGGAGCTTACTTGCTCAGCTGCGTGCTGCTTAGTCGAGGGCCACATCTGCCTCCTGCAGACATACACACTCAGACTCCTAGAGACCGCCTAGAGACAGCCTGTGTCCCATCAAATGCAGCCTCACTGTTCCATCAAATGCAGCTTCACTGTTCCATCAAATGCAGCCTGTGTCCCATCAAATGCAGCCTCACTGTCCCATCAAATGCAGCCTCACTGTCCCATCAAATGCAGCCTCACTGTCTCATCAAATGCAGCCTCACTATCCCATCAAATGCAGCCTCACTATCCCATCAAATGCAGCCTGTGTCCCATCAAATGCAGCCTCACTGTCCCATCAAATTCAGCCTGTGTCCCATCAAATGCAGCCTGTGTCCCATCAAATGCAGCCTGTGTCCCATCAAATCCCCCTCCCCCTTCTCCACGGGAGGTCCGGACCGGCACTTACCTTGCTGTGGTGTCCTCTCCTGCTGTGTCTCCTTCAGTGGGCACTGACAGCAGCGATGGAGAAGTCTGCTCCTCATACTTCTGGTTTTCTCTCTCGGGCGCAATGGGGGAGAGAAAACCGGAAGTGACATCTAACTCGGATGTCAATCAAACCACCCGGCCATAGTAATAGATACTACGGGCACCAGTCGGAAGCTATTTAGTGCTTGGGAATGCGCCGCAAGGTGGGACAAAAGCCCTCAAATCAAGCGCCGCGTCTGCAATCTCGTGATTGCATAGACGTGCTGCTTACCATAGTGCACTGTGTCCGGTGTCCGAACACAGTGCGTTTAAGGACCTTTTTTTCCTATTTCTTTTTTTTTTAAAGGGCCAGTTTTAAAAAAGTTTTTTAATTTTTTTTTGGGACGGGCCACCACTGTCAAGAAGGCTATTATTAGCGAGGTGGATGCTCAGTCAGTTGTAGATTAGATGTTCAAGGAGTTTGTATAAGAAGGGAAGCAAGGAGATGGGGCGTAGGTTGTTAAGATTGGATGGGACCAGTGAGGGCTTTTTACATATGGGTTTGACAACTGTATGTTTTAGAGAGTTGGGGAAGATGCCAGAAGAGAGGGAGAGAATGAAGATGTGGGTTAGAGAGTGTAGCATAGAGCCAGAGGGTGAACGTAGCATTTGCGAGGGAACAGGATCCAGAGGGTTTAATCTTCTTCTCAGAAAGATTTTTGTTTCTGAAATTGTACTAGGCTTGTTTTATGGGGAGTTTGGATGAATATAGTGCTTAGCAGATATTTTCTTTAATGCCACAAAATAGAAAAAATAAAATCTTAAAGTGCACATTTATAAATGATAACTTCCTGCCCCACCTATATTGAAAAGACTGGAAGGGAGAGAGGATCCCCATCAAATTGGTCATATACTAGTAAAATTGTGTTTAAATAATATTGATTTTAGTACATTCCTTTGATTTTCTCATGGTAAGTGGGGTGTCATGCCTACCCCTAGCGTAGGTGGTCAGGCACTATAGCTGGCTCTGTGTTCTTTACCTATAGCATTTACCGTTTCCATAAAGCAAGCATGCCTACCAGTACTCAACTGACCCCAGGTCTTATACCTATGTTCAGTGGCATACCAACTAGGGGGCGGTCCGCCCCTGGTGCCACACACTGGGGGGGGGGGTGTCAGGCCTGCAGACACCCCCCGCGTGACTGAAGCGGTGACAGTGGGACTGGCTCAGGCAGTGCAGCACTGTGACAGGGCAGGGAGAGCCTGAAAAGGCAAGCTGTGACAGGGTGTGGGGGTGCCCAGGCCGTTTGTGGACCGTACCACTACCTGGCCGGGTGACACCCAGAGCCGGCTGCCGGATTGACAGAGCGGAGCAGGAGAAAAAAGACATTCTCTCTCCTCCTGTACCACAGGAGAGAAAGAGACAGGTGGTCAAAACAGTCATTGGCTTGTTAATATGAAAAATTAACTCCTGCAGTTCCCGCCCTCTGTTCAGCGTTGCTGTGTCTTTCCCTCTGCATGATTAAGGTAGGAAGGGGCAGAGCTAGGGGCAGAGCTGGGGGGTGTGTATGTGTAACATGCAGGGGGTCCAGAACTGTGGGGGAGGGGGGTTTATATAACATGCAGGGGGTCCACAGCTGTTGGGGAAAGGGGGCTATGTAACATGCAAGGGGTCCAGAGCTGTGGGCAGGAAGGGGGTCTATGTAACATGCAGGGGGTCCCGAGCTGTGGGAGGGTCTATGTAACATGCAGGGGGTCCAGAGCTGTGGGGAGAGGGGGGGTCTATGTAACATGCAGGGGGTCCAGAGCTGTGGGAGGGTCTGTGTAACATGCAGGGGTCCAGAGCTGCGGGGGGGCTGTGTAATGTAAAGGAGTCCAGAAGTGCAGGGTGCTGTGGAATGTAAATGTAAAGGGGTCCAGAGGTACAGGGTGCTGTGTAATGTAAATTTAAAGGGGTCCAGAGGTGCAGGGTGCTGAGTAATGTAATGGGGTCTAGAGATGCAGGGTGCTATGTAATGTAAAGGGGTCCAGAGATGCAGAGTGCTGTGTATTATAAAGGGGTCCAGAGGCGCAAGTTGCTATGTAATGGAAAGGGGTCCAGAGGTGCAGGGTGCTGTGTAATGTAAAGGGGTCCAGAGGTGCAGGGTGCTGTGTAATGGAAAAAGGTCCAGAGATGTAGGGTGCTGTGTAATGTAAAAGGATCACGGGGGGGGGGGCCGTGTAATGTAAAGGGGTCCAGAGGTGCAGCTGTGGAGAGGGGGTACACAGTAGTGACAAAGAGATATTGAGGGATGCAGAAGTATGCAGGGGTGTTTTTACATTTTAACGTGGGGGGTGCCAGATATAGGATCCGCCCCGGGTGCCAGATGCTCTAGGTACGCCCCTGCCTATGATCATTATTTACCGCAGTGATAAGAACATTTGAAGGAGCAGGATGGAAATTTTTTCTCGAACAAACATATTTCTAACAGCGTATGTGGCCTTGGTTGAAAAAATTCAGTTCATATCAATTGAATGTTAAAGGCAAATACATTTTTACTTTCAAACAGCAGTCATTAAGTCTCTTTTGGCTTTATCAAATGTACTGCCAAAATTTTTGTATGAACATTCATTTGAAAATCTATCAGTGTATGGCCAACTTAAGAGTGACACTAGCTCTCTTATTTTGTTGTAGTGGGGAAGGGGTAAAGCATAGTTCCACGTTTGCCGTGTTCCTATTCACACAGCTTACTTAAAAAAAAAAAGTTTTGACCTTTTAGATGTTTCTAAGTAAAAGGTGTCATGGCTCATGCTAAGACTTCCTGCACTTGTCTCAAGTGTCTTTTTCCCCCGCACAATCCCTTAATTAACATCATACATTCTAGGAGGAGTACAACTGGGGGAGTCAATGGTGGAGAAGGATCTGGGTGTCTAGTAGATCATAAGCTTAAAGCGATTGTAAAGTCTTGTGTTTTTTTTTCTATTAAAATAACAAACTTGTTATACTTACCTGCTCTGTGCAGTGGTTTTGCACAGGGTAGTCCAGACCCTCCTCTTCTCTGGTCCCTGGCTGGAGCTCCTGGCCCCTCTCTCCTGTTGAGTGCCCCCACAGCAAGCAGCTTGCTATGGGGGCACCTGAGCCGAGCTGCAACTTCGTGTGTCCATTCAGACATAGAGCCGCGGTTCGGCCCTGCCCTCTCTCTCTCCTGATCGACAGCAGTAGGAGCCAATGACGCCGCTGCTGTGTCTCAGCCAATCAGGAAGGAGAGTCCCGGATGGCCAAGGCACTCGTGGATATCGCTGGATAGAGATGGGGCTCAGGTAAGTATTAGGGGGGCTAGGGGGACTGCTGCTTGCAGAATGCATATATAGAATGCATTAAGATAAAAAAAAAACCTTCTGCCTTTACAACCACTTTAATATTAGCATGCAGTTCCAAGTTGCAGTTTCTAAAGCTAGCAAAATACTTTCTTGTATTAAAAAAGATATAGACTCTAGAGCAGGCATGTCCAAAGTCCCGCCTCGTTATCAAAACATATATATCTTTTGTGGCCCCCGACGATCTCCCAGTGTCGGGGCCACAAAAGATATATAGTCTGGCTGCCTCGGAGGGAGGAGGCGGGACGAGCGCCGTGCACACAGGAGGAGTATTTCCTGTTTACACGGCAGCCTCTGTAATAGGAAGTCCCATCTCCGGCGCTGCCATTGGACGACTGTTCTGTCCATCATAGGAGGCGGGACTTTCACTTAAAGAGACCGCTGTGTAAACAGGAGATTCTCCTGTAGGATATCTTTGGCGCTCGTCCTGCCCCCTCCATGTCCCCTGCAAGGCTGCACTGATGGCAATGGTGAGTGAATTCCTGGCAATGGTCGGTGCTGCATTTCTTGCAATGGTGAGTGCATTCCTGGCATTAATGGGTGCTGCATTTCTTGCAATGGGGAGTGCATTCCTGGCAATGATGGGTGCTGCATTTCTTGCAATGATGAGTGCATCCCTGGCAATGGTCGGTGCTGCATTCCTGGCAATGGTGAGTGCATTCCTGGCAATGATGGCTGCTGCATTTTTTGCAATGGTGAGTGCATTTCTGGCAATGATGGGTGCTGCATTCCTGGCAATGGTGTTGCATTCCTGGCAATGGTGGGTGCATTCCTGGCAATGGTGGGTGCTGCATTCCTAGCAATGGTGGGTGCTGCATTCCTAGCAATGGTGGGTTCTGCATTCCTGGCGATTGGGGGTGCTGCATTTATGGCAATTGGGGGTCTACTCTGCAGATGGGCACTGACCCTTATTTTGCTTCACAGTTCTTTATTTAAAATGTAAGTTTTTTTCCTGAAACATCCCTCTTAAAGTGAAAGTGCATGTTATACACCAATAAATACGGTATATCCAAATAACACGCCTGAGCTCATCTCTTTACTCACACACAGCCACAAAGGCAAGATAATTTTTGTTGGGCAGTATATTAGTGTTCGATCAAACACACTTAGACCAAATTTTAATGGTTCAAAGAATGTCAGGCAAAATGGTCAACCCTTGTGCATGTTCACTTCATCAAATCTGGCCCTCCTTGAAAAAAGTTTGGACACCCCTGCTCTAGAGGGGGGGACATCATTCTTCCCTGTACAAATCATTAGTAAGACATCATCTGGAATATGCAGTTCAGTTTTGGGCACCAGTTTATAAAAAAGGATATCAGCGAATTGGAAAAAGTGCAGAGAAGGGCAACCAAACTGTTAACAGCAAAAGGACAGAGAGTATTTTGGGACTTTAACCGGTTCAATACCGGGCATTTTCACCCCCTTCCTTCCCAGACCAATTTTTAGTTTTCAGCGCTGTCACATTTTAAACGACAATTGCGGGGTCGTGCAACATTGTACCCAAACAAAATTGATGTCCTTTTTTCTCCCACAAATAGAACTTTCTTTTGGTGGTATTTGATCACCTCTGCGGTTTTTATTTTTTGCGCTATAAACAAAAGAAGAGCGACAATTTTGAAAAAAACACATTATTTTTTACTTTTTGCTATAATAAATGTCCCAATTTTTTATAAAAAAAAACAAATTTTTTCCTCAGTTTTGGCCGATACATATTCTTCTATGAAATTGCATTGATTACTGTGTAAATGTGACAGGCAGTGAAGGGGTTAACCACTAGGGGGCGGGGAGGGGTTAAATGTGTTTCCTAGGGAATGCTTCTAACTGTAGGGGAGGGGACGCACAAGGGGAGGAGACCGATCAGTGTTCCTCCGTTCTGGAAACACAGATCGCTCTCCTCTGAGCTGACAGGACGTGGATCTCTGTGTTTACACACAGAGATCCACGGTCCGGCCCAGGTTAACGGGCAATCGCGGGTGCCCGGCAGACATCATGGCCACCGGGCACCAGCACCGGGTCCTGAGCAACGCGGCGGGCGGGCGCGCGCGCCCCCTAGGCGGCCGGGAACCCGAGGCCGTCATATGACTGATGGGAGATCCCATCTGTGGACGTCATATTACTATAGGCGGGTAGGGAAGTGGTTAAATATACTCCAGTGTGCACACTTACCATGCAAAAAAGAAAAATGATCTTATATCATAAGTTTGTATAAAAATAATGTTTTATTACATACAATATAAAAACACATATTGTCTATGAAATACATTACAGAGATAAGCGCATTAAATCTTCTGAGAAGGTCAATGTGTTTCGCGGAACATCCACTTCATCAGGACCAACAGAATTGGGTGTATTGAAAACAAGTAAATCACAGACAGTTAAAGACAGATCCAGGATGGATGCAATATAGTGTGCTCAATGCTTTATGGAAGGAGAAATTGGGGGTCTCAGAGACAGCCTGCCAGCTCATGGTAAGACAACCCTCAAGCACATAAACATACACCAGAGCAAGCCAAAATTTAGTCTGATGTAAATAAATTGTTGTCTCTGGTTAGAGGTGGAGCCCAAGTGAATTAAAGTTTTAAAATTGAAGAGCTCATCAGGCCTCAAATATAAGAGAGGAACACACGAATCAGTGTCCTAGTGGGACCTCTCTGATCAAAGTAATTAGGTATGAATCAAGATCAGATGGAACCAATGACATCCAATTATAGGTGAGTCAGACAATACCTTGTGCAGAGATCAGAGGTAATATGTCTCACCCCTCCTTCCAGGGCAGCAGCTTCTCTCTCTCTTGAGAACAAGTGATTGAGGAATCTGATCACCATATATAAATACATAAGTGGCCCATATAGGGAACTAAAGCTAATACACACCACTAGTTTTATAAACTGCCAGCTCAGGTCTGAGCCGCTGTACTAACAATCCTATGTTAGTACAGTGGTCTTCCCTGCTGTTCTATTGTGTTCTGACAGGGGGGTGCCCCCCTAAAAAAAACACTCCAGGCAGTGTTCTCAGCCATTGGCCGAGAGCGCTGATTGGGAGCCTGTCAGCAGACCTTTTTCGGTCATGAGCCTTCAAAAGAAGCTGGCCATTCGGTAGGACTGGCTGCCATGCACACAGGCCAAATGTCAGCCGACATTTTGCCCATGTGTACTAGGCTTTATCTACTTTCAGGTCATTACAGAAGACAAAGGGTACTGTATGCATCTTGAGGAAAAGAGTTATTCTTTTAATTATTCCATGGTAATGGTAACATGTAACAAACATAAGTTCCCATACATAAGTGTTATCCCAATTTGACTGGAAAAGTGAAAATATACTTTAAGGCTCGGTTCACATCATCGCTGCATGTTGCTCCCAGCAGGGGTCTGGTGCGTCCTGGTTCACCGTTTCAGGTCCGATTTCAGCCTAAATGTTTGGTTGAATTCGAACCTGAAACGGACCAAAAGACGCACAGGACCCCTGTGAAAATTTGCAGCGGAGCCGCAGCGGGAATATGTGAACCAGGTTCGTAGAGAGCCGGTCAAAACCTCCTGCTATTGCAAATTGGATGCGGAGAACCCACATTCGATTTGCAATGGTGTGAACCCAACCTAAAGCTGCTGTCTGTGCCCCAGTTGTTGGTGATTTACCCTCTCTACATGTGGCAGTAAATGATGCTACAACAAAAAGAGTGTGGATAATCTCTCTTTTTCTAAATCTACAGAATACCTATTTCTGGCTAAAGAGTTCCGCCTTTATATGTGTCAGGATTTGATGGTTTATTGAGTCATTGTCCCCTTATTCTCAGCAGTCTGCTGGACTTCAAAGTTTCACTTATTATCTATTTCTTGATTAAACGGTTCTCTCCACCCTTCATCTCCTTGACAGTACAGATTATCATTTATATCAACAGGAAACAAAGGCTTCCCTTCTAGCCTAAAAACCATCCCAATGTTTACCTAGACTATGGGAATGATAAGGTTATTCTTTCTTTCTAATTTGTTTAAATCGATTTAAGTTTAACTTTGCAAAGCTAACAAATATCTGGCATGATAACTACAAAGCATACAAATAATTTTCTTGGAAAAGAGAAAATGTTTTCTTTGATTCTTATTAAAAAGTAATTCCACTATGCAATCTTCTGTGTTCTGAGTAATACAAATAAAAGCTGCTGTAAAAGATTACAGCCTAGCCCTTCCCTGGCAAAACAGTCAGTGTCCTGTGCACTTTGAGCTCCACCTATTATAACCTACCATCATTGTTAGTTAACCCTGCATACAAGCAAACACACATAAAGACTAGTGTAAACATGACTCTGTAATCCAAATAGACAAAGGTATACAAACAAGCATAGGTTTACTTAACAGGAGATGGAACCAATGGTACAAATCAATAGCCTATTCTTCTTTATCATACTAGATGAAATTTCCGTGTTAACCACTTAAGGACTAAGCCTCTTTCTGAGATTTGGTGTTTACAAGTTAAAAACTGGGGGTTTTTTGCTAGAAAATTACTTAGAACCCCTAAACATTATATATTTTTTTCTAACACCCTAGGGAATAAAATGGCGGTCGTTCCAATACTTTCTGTCACACGGTATTTGCGCAGCGGTCTTACAACCGCACTTTTTTGGGAAAAAATACACTTTTTTGAATTAAAAAATAAGACATCAGTCAAATTAGCCCATTCTTTTTTCATACTATGAAAGATAATGTTACGCCGAGTAAATTGATACCCAACATGTCATGCTTCAAAATGACACCAGCTCGTGGAATGGCGACAAACTTTTACCCTTAAAAATCTCCGTAGGCGAAGTTTACAAATTCCACAGGTTGCATGTTTTGAGATACAGAGGAGGTCTAGGGCTAGAATTATTGCTCTTGCTCTACCGATCCTGGCGATAGCTCACATGTGTGGTTTGAACACCGTTTTCATATGCGGGCGCTGCTCACGTAAGCGTTCACTTCTGCATGCGAGCTTAACGGGACGGGGCGCGTTTACATTTTTTTAAATTATTATTTATTTTACCTTTTATTTTTATATTTTTAAACTGTTCTTTAAAAAAAAAATGGTGTCACTTTTATTCTTATTACAAGCAATGCAAACATCCCTTGTAATAAAAAAAAAGCAGACAGGACCTCTTAAATATGAGATCTGGAGTCAAAAAGACCTCAGATCTCATATTTACACTAAAATGCAATAAAAAAAATAAAATAAATAAATGTCATTTGATAAAATGAAAAAATGTTGGTTTAAGAGCCATGGGCAGAAGTGACGTTTTGATGTCCCTTCCAAACCGCAATGGTATGGAGAAGGGCGGGGGCCATCTTCCCCTCACTCTCCAAGCCAGGGAGAGGACCTGATCGCCTCCGCCACTACCGACAGCACCGGAGAGCGGCGGGAGGGGGGCCCGGCCCGGAATCACGGCGAATCCACCGCAGAGACCACTTTTATCTGAAACTGGACCGTTCACTGAAGAAGAGGATACCGGGGTTATGATAGCTGTCTGCTGCCATAACAACGATATCCCTCTTTAAAGTGCTGACGAATATTGGCGTGAGCCGGTCCGGAAGTGGTTAACCCAATGGTAACCAAGTGATTTGAGGCAGGTATGGCACCTGCAACTTACAGTACATTTACAGCCATAGCATCTTAAAAGGGAACTAACATGCAAGCTAAAGGAGAACTCAACTTGAGAGAGACACTGGGTTGGTTTAAAGCGGAGCTCCACCCAAAAGGGGTTGTTTCGTTTTAAGCACTCCTCCCCCCAAATATGCCATATTTGGCATGCCATATTTTTTGGGGGGGCAGGTACCTAGTTTTGACAGGTGCCGGCTCCCACTTTCGCTCGGGCTGCCTGGGTGGCTCAAGCGGAAGCTTTCCTCTCGCCCTCCCTCCTTGCAATCTTCTGGGACACGTCACCAGTCCCAGAAGATTGCCCGGCCAATAAAGAGGCGCTGCGCGACTCACGCATACGCAGTGCGCACCCAGCTGTGAAGCCTCAAGCTGTCACAGTCGGGTGCCTATACATGCAAATCTGGCGCCGTGGAGAGATGAGAGAGAGAAGCGAGGGTTCAGGCGGCCGCATCGCTGGACTGTGGGACAAGTGAGTGTGTGTTTATTAAAAAGTCAGCAGATACACTTTTTGTAGCTGCTGACTTTTAAAAAACACAAAAATGAGTGGGACTTTGCTTTACTAAAGGCAAATAGGCTGCTTACTTTGTCAAGGGTATTTTAGTAGAGAATGTGGTGAACATTTGCTTTGTAAAGAATTCCCAATTACATGCAAGTAAAATAAAAACCAATATTTTTGCTTGTATATGATTGGATGCTGGAAGTCAGCAGAGCTTCTTCTTGTTCACTAAGCTAAACCTGGCTACAGATGGTTCTTTTTTTTCAATCAGCCAATGAGCTGATCAGAAAAAAAACTCAACTGGTTCCCCTATCCACACAAGAGAGGTGGATAGAGGAATCCTCTCTGTTGTGTTATTATATTCTGACAGCAGGACTCCTCCGCTGACAGATTACACTGATCAGTGCTGCAGTCGATTGGCTGCAGCAGCTGATCGAACAACAATTTTTCATCAATCCAAATCATTAGAATGACTTTTCATGAATGGGAACAGCCATTTTTCATCAATCCAAATCATTAGAATGACTTTTCATGAATGGGAACAGCCATAGGGGTTGATTTACTAAAGGGAAATAGTCTTTGTACTTTGCAAAGTGCAGTTGCACTCTGCATGAGCAGTTGCTCCAGAGCTTAGTAAATGAGCAGAAGCTCTGCTGACTTCAATCCAATCATGTGCAAGCAAAAATTATGTTTTTTTTCCTTGCATGTGATCAGATATTCTTTGCAAAGTAAAGCCTTACCTCATTACCAAGGTCTGTTGCAAATGCACTTGCCGAGTGCAACTGCATTTTGCAAAGTGCACAGAATATTTGCCTTTATTAAATCAACCCCATAGATGAACCAAAATTTGGCCAGTCCCAACTGAACCCAGCTAAATTTAATGAATCCATCTTTGGCCAGCTGAAGAGTAAATTCCCCATGCAAAGTGAAATTTCCTTTGCAAAGTAAACATCATATTTTCCTTTGGTAAATCATCCCCACTGTCATCTTTCTCATTCGGGTCAAAGTGGTAGTGTCTTTGCAAAGGGCCCTCCCCTCACTTCTAATACATGCATTGTCAGCGCCACTCATTGCTCCATCACAACCAGAACTAAAATCCCAAGTGTCCAGTGGTGTTGGACACTAGGGGGAAGCAACAATGTCACTTGCTTTATATGACAGTGCTCAAACCAAGCAAAGCCCTAAGTATTGTTATTGGCTGCAACAGAGGAAGATTCTCTGGTTTTCTTTTGGGAAAAAGTGTGCAAAGTAAAGGTGAGGCTGTACAGTAAAAAGTAGGATCCAACCCCCATAAAAATCCCGTACAAATACCAAATTACTTTTTGAAATTAAGTACTTTAATAGGACTTGGCATACTCACTATGTGACAGTGCTTAAATGATTGACCACTTTTTTCGGAGTTAGGAGAGAGTGTACATGTGTCCTCCATACCACAAAGTATCAGGTAGAAATGGATTACCTTTGAACACCATTGTAATGTTCCCAGTTTAAAAAAAAAGCCAGAATAACACAATTCTAGGTGACAATTTCTAAGATCAGTGAAAGTATGTTATTTATTTTTCTCAGTTCCATTGTATCTGCCTTAATCTACTTTGATGCGGATGGCGTCTTCTGCTTACGCTCATCTGATTCATTTTATATTGGATGGTAAACCTCTGTCAGTGTCTTTTTGTGAGAGAGAGAGAAAAGTGAACGCTCCCCTGAGAGGTTATAGATTGAAATGGATGCTGTCACTCGTATCTGATAATACAAGAGATAACAAGAAAGGGGAAATGACTAATCAATGTCACCATGGGTGTGGATTCAGGGAAGTGCTGGCACAATGCTACAATATATCCTGACAGCATTGTCCTCCTGTTAAAATAAGATTAAACGTCTAGTGAAAAGAGAGGCTTCAACCAGGCTTACCATAATCGGGTAGATGTCTCTCAGAGAATGGTGGGCAGATGGTAGGCATCTACTAAATATATGTAGCACTGGGAATCACTTCTGTTTCTTTTGTGACTCCCCCAACAGACTGAAGGGTCACATTGACTTCTGGGTCTATTTCTTTGTGTAATGAGTACTTCTGACATTGGGAACACTCATATTATATCTACTGCATCTATCTATCTATCTATCTATCTATCTATCTATCTATCTATCTATCTATCTATCTATCTATCTATCTATCTATCTATCTATCTATCTATCTATCTATCTATCTATCTATCTATCTATCTATCTATCTATCTATCTATCTATCTATCTATCTATCTATCTATCTATCTATCTATCTATCTATCTATCTATCTATCTATCTATCTATCTATCTATCTATCTATCTATCTATCTATCTATCTATCTATCTATCTATCTATCTATCTATCTATCTATCTATCTATCTACCTTATTGCCATCAACTGATTTTTGGATCAGAGTCTTGCATTCTTAATATTTCTCCTTAGCTTCTTACTATATCACAAACAGGTGGCTGAGATTCCCTTAAAGTGTATTTCCATTTTTGCATTCAAATATTTTATATTTGTTTTCATTGACATTGTATAACTTGAAAAAAACATGCTTACCTTTTACTTGTTCTTTTGTAAAAACTTCAAAACTGAACTATTCAGAGAGGGCTTGGGAAGTTAATGTTAAAATGTATGTTACACTAAATACACTCTATTGTCAAAAGTATTGGAACGCCTGCCTATACACGCACATGTACTTTAATGGCATCCCAGTCTTAGTACGTAGCGTTCAATATTGAGTTGGCCCACCCTTTGCAGCTATAACAGCTTTAACTTTTCTGGGAAGGCTGTCCACAAGACAGTTTAGTGTGTCTATGGGAATGTTTGACCATTCTTCCAGAAGCACATTTGTGAGGTCAGGCACTGATGTGAATGAGAAGGCCTGGCTCACAGTCTCCGCTCTAATTCATCCCATAAGGATAGGTGTTCTATCGGGTTGAGGTCAGGGTTCTGTGCAGGCCAGTCAAGTTCCTCCACCCGAAACTCGCTCATCCATGTCTTTATGGACCTTGCTATGGACCAACTCAATATTGAATCCTACGGACTAAGATTGGGATGGAATTAGGGTTTATGTGCCTGCAAAGGCAGGTGTCCCAATACATTTGACAATGTAGTGTATTTTGTTAACACGTGTGTATTTAAAAAAAAAAAAATCATAGTCTCTAACATTTTCATGTACTACTTCTATCTGACGTACTTCTTTGATCCTGCCAGTCACCTATCTTGTTCTAAACTGACCACACAAAGCACAGAATCTGATCTCTGTTACCGTTGTCAGTTTTCATTTGTCTGGCCGTTCAGAGGTACAGGACACTCAGCAGACACACAGAATTCCTGTATTAGGTAGTTTGTTAAGCCACCACCACCCATGACCAATCACAACCTGACTTTGGCTCACACCGCCTCCCAATTACAGTCTGCCTCTTAAACACGCCCCCTGCTCAAGCACTGCCTGTATCTTGCCTCAGGCTGATAAGACTATGGAATACAGGCACACTGTCTGTTTGCACAATGTCCTATCACCCCCCACCTTTAGGAAGAAGAGATGCATGGTCACATGACAGAGCTTTTTAACCTTGTAAAAAAAGATAGGAAAGATCATTTCACAAAATAAGCAGAAGCAATTATCATGCCTGCATAATTATAACTGTATTAGAAAGTGTCTGTAATATTGTAGCTTCAAAATTACTTTAACATTGCCTAACCCTGCCCGTACTGTTCTAGCAGATCTCATAATCAACCACAAACTAGATCTGAATAGAGATGTTCAGTTCGCAGCAGTACTCCTAAACAGGAAAAGTTCTAACCCGAACAGCAAACTCAATTGAAGTCTAACAGGAAAATTTAAAATTGCCCATTTTGAAGCTTATATGCAAGTAATTGGCCATAAAAGGGGTTTGGGGTTCCGGGTATTGCCCTAGGGGACATGTATCAATGCAAAAAAAAAGTTTTTTAAACAATCGTTTTTTCAGGAGCAGAAAAATTCCTTCAAATATATTGCCTGGGTGGTATAGATTGTAAGGGTCCCCCCCCAAGATCCATACCAGACCCTTGTCAGGGCATGCAGCCTGGCAGGTCTGGAAAGGGGGAGGGGACTAACAAGTGCCCCTCCCCCCTTCTGGACCATACCAGGCCACATGCCCTCAACATGGGGGGGTGGATGCTTTGGGGCTCTGCCCTCCCACCCCAAAGCACCTTGTCCCCATGTTGATGGGGACAAGGGCCTCATCCCGACAACCGCGGGCGGGGTACTTATTGGATTCTGGAAGCCCGTGTTAACAAGGGGGCTCTCAGATCCCGGCCCACCTTATGTGAATGAGTATTGGGTACATAGTAACCCTACCCAAAAAAGTGTCAAAAAGTAATAAAAACACACACAGTTTTTGACAATTCCTGTGTCTACTGATTTAAATCCATCATCAATCAAGCGGCCCGCCGCACTCGAAAAAAAAATGCTCTCGCCGACATAAAGGCTGGCTGCTTACTGCAGGCTAAGCCATTTGACATTTCTTATATAGGTAAGGGGCAAGACCACCTGGCTACATCACCTGGTGGCACAGCCCCCCTTCTGATGTCAGAAACTGGTGCTTGATGGGTTGTGACATTAGAAGGGGCGGTGCCACCAGGTGATGTAGCCAGGTGGCCCCATCCCTTACCTATATAAGAAATTTCAAACGGCGGAGCCTGCAGTAGTCAGCCAGCCTTAATATCAGCGAGACGATTTTTGTTTTTGTTTTTTTGGGTGCGGCAAGCGGCGTAATTGACGATGGATTTACATCGAGGGACACTGTTTTTTATTTTTTAATAAAGGAATTGTCAGAAACTGTGTGTTTTTATTACCTTTTTGCACTGTTTTGGTGAATGGGTAGGGGTACTATGTACCTCTACTCATTCACGTTGGGGGGGGCAGGATCTGGGGGCCCCCTTGTTAAAGGGGGCTTCCAGATTCCGGTAAGCCCCCACCCGCAGACCCCCAAAACCATCGGCCACAGTTGTGGGGATGAGGCCCTTGTCCCCATCAACATGGGGAAACATGGGGACAAGGTGCTTTGGGGTGGGGAGGGCAGAGCCCCCCCGCCCTAAGACACCCACCCCCCTATGTTGAAAGCACGTGTTCTGGTATGGTTCAGGAGGGGGGCACTCGCTCGCCCCCCCTTTCCTGACCTGCCAGACTGTAAGCCCGGATAAGGGCCTGGTATGGACTGGGGGGCGACCCCACACCGTTTTTTTATACCGGCAAAGTTTATTTTCTTTTTCAGCTGTCAGCGGAGAAACCCATTGACAGCTCATGACTCATCGGTTGTTAAGGACGCCGCAGCCAGCTTTCCGGCCTCGCTCCTTAACAACCAGCTTGTACTGCGCCCTAATTGGGCAATGCTTTGTACAGCTACTGTGTCGCGTGCAGTGCAGTGCAGGGTGTTCGGCGGGGCAAACATCTGCCGAACACCCTGCAAATTCGGGTGTTCCCCGAACAGGGCGAACAGCCAGTGTTTTGCCCAAACTCATGCTCGGATGAACCATTTGCCCAACTCTAGATCTGAACACTGTCTGTCCTAACAAAGCGTTAAAGGCGTTAACACTATGGGCTTCTTCATTCTATGTTTATGAGGGGAACTCGATGTATCTCTCTTTGTCTTGGAGACAAATTGAGTTTCTTCTCATTTCAAAAATGGCCAGCTCGCAGTCTGACAGAGGCATGATCCAAACAAACACTTTAGAAAGTAAAGAAACATTTTCCTGAACTATTATTTTAGGTATGCAATGTAAATGGGAACACATAACAAACATATAGTGGGTTTGACTACAAAGGTGGAAAAACACTTTAATAATGATTACAGCAAGTGGGTAACACTGGGAACTCAAGGGCAGAGATCTTATTGGATTGCGGCTAATTGAGCTAAGCCTACTGTTTTTGGTAGCTTGACACTTGAAAAACTCATTTCAATTGAGCGGCAGTGTCTACCAGTAGCACAAAATGATTGTGTCTCCACTTATACATCTGCCCCATAGACTTACATTGTGAGAAGGAGCAGCACAGCACAGCACAAGCATTGTGTATTACTGTAAAGCAGGAAGCTGCCCCCCCCCCCCCCCAATTGCCTTTTTTATTCAATCTATATATACAAATAAAAAAATAAAAAAGATTATTTACATCTTTATATGCTTCTTAAAAACTTTGTAATGACTACAGTACAGTCTGTTCTTGAGGGAGGAGGACTGTATTGAAAGATGGGCCTGTACTTGGGAATGGGGGGCTGCAGTACTGGGGGGTTTGTACTTGTGCTGAAGAAAGGGCACTATACTGTGAGGACATCTGTATGAAGCAGGGATTGGGAATGCAACCCTGAAACCACTGCAATTTGTACAATAACCTCTCCTCATCTGTGCACATTCCTGAACCCTGAACTCTGTGCTTAACACAATCTTGGCCTCTGAATTGATTGCATTCCTGACTGTCTACAATAACCACATCTGACCGCTGTATTATGGTCATTATGCACTCCTGACCCCTGCACTCTGTGTAATACGTACCCCTGAGCCCTTCAATCTGTGCTGTATGCATGCCTGACCCCTGTATCCTGTGTGTTATGCACTTTTGAGCCCTGCACAACAGATATTATAATGCTAATTTTGTACACTGGGATTTTTAAGATGTACTCCTGACCATACTCCTGAAGTTCTTTAAGACAGGCTTTATGCAAAAAAATCACATGTAATGGCATAGTTTCAATTTTGAAAAATGTGTGTGCCAAGGTTTGTATGTTTATGTTAGACTCTCACTTGTACCACAGTCATTAACACATATTTTGTGGTTAACATGACTGTGGCATATGTGTGCTGTGTATACAGTGAGTAGGCACAATAGCAGTGGTAGCTGGTGAATTTTTAGGATGGGGGAGCGCCAGACCCCTCCCTTCCTTTTTGACCCCTCCCACATGGTGAAAATGGGCGTAGTTTCAGCGAAATAGTGGGCGTGGCTCTAAGGTGGTGTGGTTAGTGTCTGAGATGAACGAGGGATGGAGAGAGAGGGAGAGAGGGATGGAGGGACAGCAGGCCCAGATCCTACACAACAATAGAAATATGTGTATTCTAGAAAGTTTAACAATCAGCAGATAAAGATACTCCAAACACATGGTGTTAGCGCTTCAATCATCCTGGCACCATGGTTGTTATGGTGTCAGGATGATTGAAGCGCATTATTTCTATTATTACATTTTATTTTAAAAATCATTCAACTCACCATAATGCAGAATCAGTGGGAACCCTGAGCGTGTCACTAGCCACCTCGCCTGCCACCAGATGATATCAGGTGTCCCCAGCGGAGTCCCTCCTTACATGCAGCCTGTGTCACATAAAATGCAGCCTGTGTCCCACCAAATGAAGCAGCCTGTGTCACCACCAAATGCAGCAGCCTGTGTCCCACCAAATGCAGCAGCATGTGTCACCACCAATTGCAGCAGCATGTGTCACCACCAAATTGCAGCAGCATGTGTCACCAAATTGCAGCAGCATGTGTCACCACCAATTGCAGCAGCACGTGTCACCACCAAATTGCAGCAGCACGTGTCACCACCAAACTGCAGCAGCACGTGTCAACACCAAATTGCAGCAGCATGTGTCACCACCAAATTGCAGCAGCATGTATCACCACCAAATTGCAGCAGCATGTGTCACCACCAAATTGCAGCAGCATGTGTCACCCCCAAATTGCAGCAGCATGTGTCACCACCAATTGCAGCAGCATGTGTCACCACCAATTGCAGCAGCATGTGTCACCAAATTGCAGCAGCATGTGTCACCACCAAATTGCAGCAGCATGTGTCACCACCAATTGCAGCAGCATGTGTCACCAAATTGCAGCAGCATGTGTCACCACCAAATTGCAGCAGCATGTGTCACCACCAAATTGCAGCAGCATGTGTCACCCCCAAATTTCAGCAGCATGTGTCACCACCAATTGCAGCAGCATGTGTCACCACCAATTGCAGCAGCATGTGTCACCAAATTGCAGCAGCATGTGTCACCACCAAATTGCAGCAGCATGTGTCACCACCAAATTGCAGCAGCATGTGTCACCAAATTACAGCAGCATGTGTCACCACCAATTGCAGCAGCATGTGTCACCAAATTGCATCAGCATGTGTCACCACCAAATTGCAGCAGCATGTGTCACCACCAAATTGCAGAAGCATGTGTCACCACCAAATTGCAGCAGCATGTGTCACCAAATTGCAGCAGCCTGTGTCACCAAATTGCAGCAGCATGTGTCACCAAATTGCAGCAGCATGTGTCACCAAATTGCAGCAGCCTGTGTCACCAAATTGCAGCATCATGTGTCACCAAATTGTAGCAGCCTGTGTCACCAAATAGCAGCAGTATGTGTCACCAAATTGCAGCAGCATGTGTCACCATCAAACCCCCCTCCCCTGGTTACTTACCTTGCTGTGTGTTGTCCTCTCCAGCGGTGTCTCCTGTGGAGAGCTCCGTTCCTCTCATACTTCCTGTTTCTCTCTCCTGGGCGCAATTGGAGAGAGAAACAGGAAGTGACATCATATTCAGATTTCAATCAAACTGCCCGGCCATAGTAATAGATACTAGCGCCGGGCGGAAGCTACTCGGAGCTTCAGAAAGCTAAACGCCCGCAAATGAAGCGCCACGTCTGCAATCTTGTGATTGCATAGATGTGGCGCTTCCCATAAGTGCACTGTGTCCGGCGTTGCACTGTGTCCAGCGTCCGAACACAGTGCACTTAAAGACATTTTTTTTTTCTGTAACTGCCTTGAGGGGGGGGGCCCTATGGCCGGGCCGCCAGTGCTCAATAGGTGTAACTGTCCGCTTGTCACTTTAAACCTTTGTTCAGCACTGACTGACAAGTGGAACCTTTATTGCCATCCTCTTGTTTCTCTGGGGAATGTTTTAATCATCAGACACTTCCTGCTTCCTCTAGTTTTGGAGAAAGGGGCTCTCATTAATTCAGCATTCACAGGCAAGTCAGCAGTACCTCGTGGGAAGGTGATTGTTTATGAAAGTTTAAAGTTTGCATCCCTTGGCAAGCGGAGCAAGGTATGCAGTAAGGGTGCATTGTCATTGTCAATATATATGTTTTTAGGCATAAATTGAGTCCATGCTGTTACTTAAAAGATATGCTGTAGACAATCCACATGTTTGAACATATAGTCATGTTTCCTTAAATGTTTAATGTTAATTTAGAAATATGTGTGTAGATAATGGAACACCACTGTGCAACTCCACATTTTTAATTCTGTTGTAACCCTATTTTTTTTGGTGATCTCTGTAAACTAATGTATTGTATGTCATTTTACAGTTTTCACGGTGCTTATGGTGTTTAAGGAGTCAAAGGGATTAACCCCACCCAAAGCACCTTGTCCCCATGTTGATGAGGACAAGGGCCTCTTCCCGACAACCCTGGCCGTTGGTTGTCAGGGTCTGCGGGCAGAGGGCTTATCGGAATCCAGGAGCCCCCTTTAATAAGGGGGACCCCAGATCCCAGCCCCCCACCCTATGTGAATGAGTATGGGGTACATGGTACCCCTACCCATTCACATAGGGAAAAAAGGGTCAATAAAAAAACACACTACACAGGTTTTAAAAGTAATTTATTAGACAGCTCTGGGGGTCTTCTTCTGACTTCTGGGTCTTCTTCCGACTTCGGGGTCTTCTTTCGACTTCGGGGGTCTTCTTCTGACTTCTCTGCTCTCTCCGGCCTCTTCTCCCGGTGTTCGGCTTCTTCTCCCGGTGTCTGCTGTCTTCTGCCGGGCTCCTCCGCTATCTAAAGTTTTCCTTTCCAGATGAGCGAGCCAGCTCGGCGCTGGCTCCCGCGACGGGGCTCGCAGGTGTCAAATCTCGCCGATAACAGCGGCGAGATTGACGCAATATCGCGGTCACCTACTGTACTGTAGAAAATCCACATGTTTCCTTAAATGTTTAATGTTAATTTAGATATATGTGTGCAGATAATGGAACACCATTTTGTAACTCCACATTTGTAATTCTGTTGTAACCCTCTCTGTAAACTAATGTATTGTATGTCATTTTACAGTTTTCACGGTGCTTATGGTACTTAAGGTGTTTAAGGAGTCAAAGGGATTAACCTCTGTGGTGTTCAACCTTAATGCACACCTTTGAGGAAAAAGAATAAAAGTACTGCACCCATCAGAAGCTCTCCTCTCGTTATTTATTCAAGCCAATGGGGCCGCTACAATAGGTGTTTCAGTACTCTGCAACTTGTTTCTATATACTGTATGTAGCAGAGTCCCGGGCCCCTTGAGGCCTAATTGTGATCTTCAGAGTCAGGTACAGCTGACATCCTGCTGTGTAGAGTGGGTTGCAAGGCATGGTAGGTGTAATGCAAGATGAAATGGTGGGCGCCAGACACTTTTTGAATGCAAAGTGATTAATTGTCTCTTGAACAGAACTGTGGGAGAGAGGGTTAGGGCCAGGACACCCTTAAGTAGATGCAATGATAATTCTATAGGTAGACAGCTATTCAGGTAAAGGCCTCCAGCTGGACACTCAGGGCTGGATTACCATAGGGGCTATTGAAGCAGCAGCTCCAGGCCCCTACCTTAATATAGGCCCAGCCACCCAAAAAGAACACACTGCTCATGAAAAGCAAGGACCAACAGAGTTCTCCTCTGACGGGCCCTGCATTCTGCATGCCCTGCCTGGCCAGGGTGGTGGGATTGATAATGGGCGCCGCATGAGCAGCCCTAACGGAAGCCTGAGGGCCAATGCAGGGCTCTTGCAGGAATATGAGGCTTCCATAGTGTTAGGCCTGCTCAACTGCACTCTTTCAGCTCAGAGAGCACGCCAATGCATAGCCCTTATGGCAACCTGGCAAATCAAATGCCAGGCTTCCCTAGTTGGCATGCGCCATTTAGAGTTTGGGCGCATGTCAACACAGGCTCTTAAAAACGCAAAAGGGTGCCCAGTAAAAGGTCCACCAAAACCCTCAGCACCAAGCACATGATGCTCCTAATCCGGCCCTGCAGACACCGCTTCTGTATACAGTAGGTAAGACTGCTGTCTCCTATGGCAACAATCTTGTAGCAGTTACAAACGGTATTTGTATTCAACTATTGACAACACAAACAGTTCTCCGCTTACTCCACAGTCACTCACTGTGGGTCTTCACTCAACGAACTCCCCGTCTTTCACTAGACTTTGGACCCAATAGCCACTGGATCCCCTGAGCTCTTCCACTTTTAGCACTCAGTATCTTCCTCAAGCGTCACCCCCGCTTCCCTGCTGGGTCCCTGGCTTGGCACTCACAGATACTCTTCAAGTGTCACCCCTGCTGACCCGCTAGGTCCCTGGCTTGGCACCCACTGATGCTCCACAAGTGTCACCTCTGCTGTCCCACTGGGTCCCCGGCTTGGCACTTGCTAAAGTTTTCCCACTTCTTCACCATCCCCGGCTGGTGAGAAGACTGCTCTGGTACTGGCTTCAGCTTACTCACGGTGGTCTCCAGTAACAAGGTGGATGGTCACTTAGTGGCGACAGCTTCCCCCTCTATCTCCAACCACAGCTGGTTCCCCGTCTGGCTGAACCGCTACTTCTGGTTGGACTACAAGCCAGACGTCCCAACCCTATGCTGTTCTTCCGCTCCTGGAAAGGCTCTCAGGCAGCCTAGCAGCCAAATGTCCCCGGGATAGGCCTCAGGCTTCCGGCCTAGCAGCACAAAACACAGCCGTCCAGGTGGCACAAAACCCCAATCACCTGACTCCACCCAAATAAATAGGGGCCAAGGGACCAAAGAAAATCCCTGCCTATTGGCTGAGATACCCCATCCATTCACATCTGAGCTTGCAAAGTCCCTGTCTTATCTAATATCACTAGCATAGTGCCACCTAGCGACAGAAGAGAAAGGGTGCAACAAGTCCAGATTTAGAGAGGAGTCAATTGATCTCCTAACAATTGACTAAGGCAACTATCGCCTGGCAACTAAATTTGATAGCAACCCTGCCTAAACATCAGGGTGCTACATCCTCCCCCAGCCTAGGATAACTACGTCTCGGAGTTTGCAGAAAAATAATTTGAACTCTCAAGTCTGAGAGTAAATGTCCTGGCAAAAGCTGGGATGGGTGGGGAAACAGGAAAGGAACAATGATAACAATAAAAATACATGTGGTGCACCACATGAAGTAGATATGCATAACATACACATATACATGAGCAAGTGGTAGTTCACACAAGGGCAGATAAATAGCACACGGTATATATAAATTTACGTGTGGCGTACCACCCAAACAGTTAAGGGAAAAATACAAACAGTAGCCTTATATCCTAACTATCTATTTAATATATACAGTAGTGAGAGACATAAAAGGTTAGCATTGCTATCCACATCGAATCACAGTCTCTCCTTGTCCAAGGAAGATGCAATGGGTGCAGGAACACCTGAAAGAGAAAAAAATAGACAGCAAAGAAATGCATCCTATCCCTATGTTAACACAGTTCAATATGTACATGAGTGAATCTTGAGCAAATGTTAACTATCCTCAGGGAGAGCAGCAAAGCAGTGTAAATACATCCCTATTACAGTGATGGCGAACCTTGGCACCCCTGATGTTTTGAAACTACATTTCCCATGATGCTCAACTAGACTGCAGAGTGCATGAGCATCATGGGAAATGTAGTTCCAAAACATCTGGGGCACCCACCGTATATTACCCAATAAAGGTTTAACCCCCTGATCACCCGGCAGGTGACATCAGGTTTTGGCGCCAGTTAGGGTCTGGCTCACCCCAGGCAGGGTCAGATTAGTGCCAGTAGCGCTACCACCCACGCACACACCATATACCTCTCTTAGTAGTATATTGTCTGAACGAATCAATATCTTTGATCTGATCAGAACTATATTAGCGTCCTCAATAGTTTAGGGTTCCCAAAAACGCAGCATTAGCAGGATCAGCCCAGATACATGCTAGCAACTGCATTTATCCCCTCCGCCCAGCCAAGCCCAACCAAGTGCAGTATCAATCAATCACTGTCACTTACAAAACACTAAACAGATAACTGCAGAATTCGCAGAGACAGGCCTGATCCCTGCGAACGCTAACAGTTTTTTTGGTAGTGTTTGAATCAGTCGCTGACAGTCAGGTGCTTTTTTTTTCCTGTGAGTCTCACTAGTTGTACCAGTAAATTTAGAGGCCAAAATGTCCAGTTGAAGGTACAGTAGTGAAAAGGCCTACATGTTTATGAGTATGACAGATGAGAGTGAAGAGGAACTCACCCATCTGTCAGATTCAGGCTCAGAATACGAGACAGCAGTGGCACCCTGACAGATAGCTCTGACGACGGTGTAGTGGTCCTAAAGTGTACCCGACCCCGTTCTTCTGCTGTTGTTGAGGTGCAAGAACCACAGGGCTCTCGTATGGAGCAGAGAGCCAGTACTAGTGCCGCTTATCCTTCTGGTGAACTGGCAAGCACCAGCGGCCTAGTACATCTTGGATGTACATCCAGCACTGTAGTAAAACGTGGTTACGTGGCGAGTCCCATAAGTGCAGTTCAAGCTGGTGAGGTGCCAGCACATCTAGTGTCCCGCAGTCACCAATAAGACAAAGACAGACCCATCGAGCCCATAGTGCCCTTCCTGAATGAATGAATGAATGACTTGTATAGCGCTGCAAATGTGAACTGAATCGCCTTGAGGAGCTTGGTCCATCCTGTGGGTCCAGCTTGTTAGAAGAGGTAGGTCTTGAGTTTCTTCCTGAAGGCCTGATGGTTTTCTTCCATACGGATGTTGGTCGGTAGGGTGTTCTATCGCCGTGGTCCTTGGACTGCGAATCTTCGTTCTCCCTTCGATTTGTAGCGGGATTTGGGAACGTGGAGGAGGTTTTGGTAGGTTGGTCGAAGACTGCGATTAGGTACGTAGCGTTTTATTTTCTCGCATAGGTATTGAGGCGCGTTTCCATGTAGGCATTTGTGGGTGAGTGAGGCAGAGGGTCTTGAATGTGATCCGATCCTTTATGGTTAGCCAATGTAGGCTCCTCAGGGATGGGGAAATTGATTCCCAGGGTTTTTTTGCTGTTATCAGACTTGCTGCAGTGTTTTGGATGAGTTGTAGGCGTGCAATTTGGTATTTAGGTAGTCCGGTGTAGAGGGAATTTGCATAGTCGAGTTGGGAGTTAATGATAGTTCCAACTACTGCCGCTTTGTCCTCTTTTGGAATGAAGGGGATAAGTCTGTGTAGCAGGCGAAAAAGATGGTGAGATCCGCTGACTACTGATCCAATTTGTGCATCCATTGACATTTCAAAAATGACTCCAAGACTTTTGACTTTGGTGCTTGGGGCGATGGTCTGTCCAAAGACGGTGGGCGGTGTCCAAGGGTTCTTGTTTTTTGTATTTTGGTTTGCATTTAGTAGAAGAAGCTCTGTTTTGGATCCGTTCAGTTTGAGGCAGCTAGTGGTCATCCAGTCGTCTATCAATGTGAGGCATTTTTCTAGTTGTTGATAGTGGTCTTTTTGTCCGGTTATGCGAAAGTAGAGTTGCGTGTCGTCAGCGTATGAGTGGAAGAGGAGGTCCGAATTTCTGATGATTTTGAGGAGCAGACAGATGTAGATGTTGAAGAGGACTGGTGATAAAGGTGACCCTCGAGGGACTCCATACGATATTGCCCGGGTTTCAGAGGTGAAGGCTCCTAGTTTCACTGTCTGAGAACGATTTTCCAGGAATGATGCAAACCATTGTAGCTCTGAATCTGTGACTCCCACTACTTCTGTGAGGCGGATGAGTAGGGTGTTGTGGTCCACTGTATCGAACGCTGCACTGAGGTATAACAGTACCAGGAGACTTGATTCTCCGTCATCTGCAGCTTCGAGGGCGTCGTCCCATACTTTGAGGAGTGCCATTTCTGTGCCGTGGCCTGGGCGGAAGCCTGATTGCAGGGGGTCCAAGAGTTTGTGTATGTCCAGGTGGAGTTGTAGCTGTTGTACGACTGCTTTCTCCATGACCTTGGAGATGGTGTTAAGACTTGTTATCGGTCTGCGGTAGTTGGGGTCTTTAGGGTCGAGGTTGGGTTTCTTTAGAAGAGGTTTGACGATGCTTTGCTTGAGGGTGATCGGGACAGTCCCTTCTTTGAATGACTGATTTATGAGATGTGTTATAGTGGGAGCGAGGATGTCGGAACATTCTTTCGGAAGTTTTGTGGGAATGATGTTGTTTGGTGAAGTGCTGTCTCTGAGGCTTCTGATGATGGCTTTGGTGCTGTTAGTGGTGATTGGGATTAGCGAAAATTTCGGTCCTTGTGTGACGTTTGTATCGATTTCCTCTTTTTGCTTTCATTGATTGAGGTTGGTTGTTTTTTTCTGTTGAAATGTTTTCCAGATTTTGTTGATTTTGTCGATGTTCCTGTTGCATTTTCCAATCCGAATTGGGAGCCCACCACTTCTGCAGCAAACTTACTTCCCCCATTCACTGGCCAACCCAGAATTCAGGTGGAAACAGTTGATTTTATGTCACTTGATTTTTATTCACTGTTTTTCATGGAAGATTTCTATAGATCTATTGTGGACTAAAGCAATTTTTGTGCTGGTCAATTCATCGGAGCTAATCCCCAGTTGACCCTTGCCAGAGATTGGAGACCTATTACGGTCTCCGAATTTAAGACCTTCCTGGGCCTATCCCTCCTCATGGGCATTACTAAAAAAAGTGAGTTGCGGTCATATTGGTCCACTGACCCAATTCACCATATGCCCGTGTTCTCTGCCTCCATGACCAGGACACGATACAAGCAGATCTTGCGGTTCATGCATTTCAATGACAACTCTGTCGTCCTCAGGGGTGACCCTGAATTCGATCGGCTCTACAAAATTCGGCCCCTCGTAAACCACTTCAACCAGCAGTTTGCAGCCTTGTTTACTCCCGATCGAGTTATCTGTGTTGATGAGTCCCTGATTAAGTTTTCTGTCCGCTTGTCATTCAAACAGTATCTTCCCAGCAAGCGTTCCAGATATGGGGTCAAGATGTATAAGCTCTGTGACAGGGCAACAGGCTACATATAGTTTTATGGTTTATGAGGGAAGAGATAGTTACGTAGAGCCAGAGAACTGCCCAGACTACATAGGGAGCACTGGTAAGATTGTGTGGGACTTGATGTTACCCTTATTTGGAAAGGGGTACCATTTGTATGTGGACAATTATTACACAAGCGTGACACTTTTTAGTCACTTGTTTGATCGTGGAATGTGGTTTTTACTTTTTGACACTTTTTTGGTGAATGGGTAGGGGTACAATGTACCCGATACCTATTCACATAGGGGATCTGGGGGGTCCCCTTGGTAAACGGGGCTTCCAGATTTTGATAAGCCCCCCGCCCGCAGACCCCGACAACCAATGGACAGGGTTGTCGGGAAGAGGCTTTTGTCCCCATCAACAGAGCCTGGTATGGTTCAGAAGAGCGAGCACCCCCCCTTTCCTGGCCTGCCAGGCTGCTTGCTTGAATAAGGGTCTGGAATGGATTTTGGTGTGGAGTTCCCCTTAAAATCCATACCAGACCCAAAGGGCCTGGTATGGATTTTTGGGGGGACCCCATGCCATTTTTTTCTTAATTTTGTTATAGGGTTCTCCTTAACCACTTCAATACACTCTGTTATATACTCTGCACTGCACTATACACCCTACACTGTAATATATATACTACACTGACTGCACTATATATTCTCACCTTTATTATATATACTACACTGACTGCACTATATACTCTGCAATGTAATATATATATTACACTGATGGCACTATATACTCTCCACTGTATTATATATACTACACTGACTGCACTATATACTCTGAACTGTATTATATATACTACACGGACTGCACTTTATACTCTGAACTGTATTATATATACTACACTGACTGCACTATATACTCTGAACTGTATTATATATACTATACGGACTGCACTATATATTCTGAACTGTATTATATATACAGTATCTCACAAAAGTGAGTACACCCCTCACATTTTTGTAAATATTTTATTATATTTTTCATGTGACAGCACTGAAGAAATGACACTTTGCTACAATGTAAAGTAGTGAGTGTACAGTTTGTATAACTGTGTAAATTTGCTGTCCCCTCAAAATAACTCAACACACAGCCATTAATGTCTAAACCACCGGCAACAGAAGTGAGTACACCCCTAAGTGAAAATGTCCAAAGTGTCAATATTTTGTGTGGCCGCCATTATTTTCCAGTACTGCCTTAACCCTCTTGGGCATGGAGTTCATCAGAGCTTCACAGGCTGCAACTGGAGTCCTCTTCCACTCCTCCATGATGACATCACAGAGCTGGTGGATGTTAGAGACCTTGCGCTCCTCCACCTTCCGTTTGAGGATGCCCCACAGATGCTCAATAGGGTTTAGGTCTGGAGACATGCTTGGCCAGTCATCACCTTTACCCTCAGCTTCTTTAGCAAGGCAGTGGTCGTCTTGGAGGTGTGTTTGGGGTTGTTATGTTGGAATACTGCCCTGCAGCCCAGTTTCCGCAGGGAGGAGATCATGCTCTGCTTCAGTATGTCACAGTACACATTGGCATTCATGGTTCCCCCAATGAACTGTAGCTCCCCAGTGCCGGCAGCACTCATGCAGCCCCAGACCATGACACTCCCACCACCATGCTTGACTGTAGGCAAGACACACTTGTCTTTGTACTCCTCACCTGGTTGTCACCACACACGCTTGACGCCATCTGAACCAAATAAGTTTATCTTGGTCTCATCAGACCACAGGACATGATTTATCTTATTTATTTCAGGTACTTATATGTCAATTTATGCAGCGCTTTATATATACATTGTACATTCACATCAGTCCCTACACTCAAGTAGCTTACAATCTAAAGTCCCTACATTCATACATACTAGGGAAAATTTAGACAGGATCCAATTAACCTACCAGCATGACTTTGGAGTGCGGGAGGAAACCGGAGTACCCGGAGGAAAGCCACACAGGCACAGGGAGAACATGCAAACTCCAGGCAGGTAGTGTCGTGGTTGGGATCAGTAATCCATGTCCTTAGTCTGCTTGTCTTCAGCAAACTGTTTGTGGGCTTTCTTTGCATCATCTTTAAAAGAGACTTGCTTCTGGGACGGCAGCCATGCACACCAATTTGATGCAGTGTGTGGCATATGGTCTGAGTACTGACAGGCTGACCCCCACACCCCTTCAATCTCTGCAGCAATGCTGGCAGCACTCATGCATCTATTTCCCAAGACAACCTCTGGATATGATGCTGAGCACGTGTACTCAACTTCTTTGGTCGACCGTAGACATCGGTGCCTGTTTTTAGGAAAATATTTCCTTACCATGTAGGTTAAGGAGATATTTCTTGCACCTACAGGTAAGCCTTAATCTAGGATTACCTGTAGGTTAAAGTGGTCTGTAAGGGTTTACAACTACTTTAATTCTTGTTGTAAAACTCCAGCCTTTAAATAAATTTGGGCCTAGCCTTGCTATTTAAACATGTCCTGCTAGTGGCCTGGCCAATTTTACTCTGTCCTATTACCTGTGGTATTTTAATTCTTGTAATAAACCCCTGCCTTTACTATTTATCTCTAGTACATTTTGACGAATTGGATATAACCTAGCTGCGTTGCTTTAAGAATTACACATTTTGGATAGTGTAAGGTATTTGTGACCCATTGGGGGATTTCCCATTACTTCTTGTCCTCCAAAAACACAAGAGAGTACATATATCCAAGGTGAGTAAAATCCCCTCTGAAACAGATGTCACTGGAATGTGTGCCCCAGCAGAAGATTCCCCCTCTATTGTTTTTTGCTGAGACTGTCTGTAAAAATTGTACTGTTTTGTCACACCACGTACAGTTTTAAAGGATAAGTTTACCTTTAGTAACATGTTACATCCATATTTAAGGTGTAATATGTAACATTTTACTAAAAGAGCAGCCCCTGCACCCCCTGAGTTCCTGTTGTGACAGTGGGCCGGGGATCTTCTCCCTGCACCAACTGTCACAATTTTAAAAAGACGTGGCAGGGGGCTAAGTGAGTCCTTAAAGGGGTTGTAAAGGTAATTTTTTTTTTTTTTTTTAAAATAACAAACATGTTATACTTACCTTCACTGTGCAGCTCGTTCTGCACAGAGTGGCCTCGAACCTGCTCTTCTGGGGTCCCTCGGCGGCTGTTTCAGCTCCTCCCCGCAAGAACTAACCACCTTAATGCGAGCTCCAATGGCTGCGCTGCTTTCAATCCACTATAGCCAATCAGCGACCAGGCTGAGTGGCGAACTGGAGGTCGGGAGCGAGCGGCTGAGTTTCCAGGTGTCAGGTAAGTAAAACGGGGGGGCTGGGGGCGGCGGTATTGTCAAAAGTATTTTCACCTTAATGCATAGAATGCATTAAGGTGAAAAAATGTATACCTTTACAACCCCTTTAAATAGGAATGAGTCATTCTGGGAGGGGAGGAAGACGGAGATGGAGTGCTGAGGAGACTGTCGGTGGCCCTTGAGGCGAACCCCATAGTCTAGGGGGTGGTGCTCTGCCTCAGGTTGGAGCTTTAGGGGCTGGCCTGGGAGGATCCTTACAACAGGAAAAGCTTGGAGGCATCGGGGAGCAAGAAGGACCATGTGAGTACTGCACCACAGTGCAGGCATCTACAAGGGGAGAGACTGTCACATGTAGTAGGTCTCCCTGGAAGATAGCGGTGTGCTTAAATCTTCCCTACCTTGCCCTGGGAGATCTCCAGAGAGTCAGTCGAGTAGACTGGTAAAGAGAGTCAGTTGGGTGGACTGGTTAAGAGCCAGTCGGGTAGACTGATGAAGAAGCAGCCAGGTGGGCTGGTGGAGAAGCGTAGACCAGCGTCTACAAGAGAGTTGGAGGTACTCCAGGATGCAGTTCACAACACATTGTGCTACTTTCTAATGGACTGAGAGTTCCTAGTCTGTAAGGGGCTGTTGATCCAACAGAGATTGTTAGCCACTGAAGAGGAATTCCTTGGACTTGTACAGAGGAATCAATTGATTTTGTCACTATCAAGTTGGGCATCGTATAATTCCAATCCACATCCAAGTTATTACCCCCTAATAAAAACACAAAACAAAAGCTCAAGGACTGTTCATTGTGTTTGGATGCAAACTGAAGATGTTGTGTGCCAGGCTGTGCAGCAGTGCGGAACCCTGTCATATGCAACCCCTGGGGTACTGCTACAATATCTTCTTTTCTTTCTTATTTTTACTTTGTCCCCGTGGCAGTGCCCAGATTCCCATGCCCAATTTTGGCATTAGTTTGCCTATTCGCTCTTAAATGCCCAGGCTTACTAGAGACTTAAATGGGATTTACCAGTAAGTTTGGGTTTGTGGAATGTCACAGGATTTGCCAAACCCTTGTTGAATTACACTCGAGCAGATTCTTCACTTATTCTAATGTTATTGTAATCGAATACACCTTTTTTATGATATGCTCTCGCATTTTAATTTATTATATGGCATTGTTCAATAAGACCCTTGAGGGATCTGTATAATTTGAAGTAAAAGGTTTCTTTTTCCTTATTGCCTAAATACACAGCTGGATTAGCTTGTATGGATTGTATATGTGATTTATTAAATGGATTCCCTATGATATTTAAGTAAGATAATTTTAAATCTCCCCCTCCCCCCTGATTTCCGTAAAATGCAATTGGATTGATTGCTATTGCTTACCGCATTTTGCTTTGCCTTATTGAATTAGCCCAAAACAATGCTGTATCTATATGACCATTTTACAGGCAATAGTAGGCAGACCCCATGACAATAAGCAAAACCTCGACCTCTCCGTTCCACAGTTTTAATTTTTCAAAGAGCTACAGGCATGAGAATCACATAATATCATTTAACAAAAAATGAGAAGAAAGGTGAAAATACACTATAAACACATCTGAAATGTAAGCTTTGACATACAGTATACAGTATTTTTCCCTAGAGCACAATCAGATGTCAGAATGCATTCACAGCAGAAAGTTGTTGCACTAAAGAAACAGGAAACAGATTTATTTACACAACTCCATTACCACAACCTAGGAAATTCTGAAAATAAATCATTGTGCACATTAAGATATAAAGTGAAGGACTCTTATTAATGATATAATTTATTTTAAACTTGATAAGATTTAAAGCTGCAATGAAAAACGCAAATGAATGCAGTTGCGTAATTATTTAAAAAATAATTAAATATAATTTAAATGCAACTATTATAAATACCAGCTTTTCCTTTATTATAATCTCTTGAAACCTGTAGCAGCAGCAGCACTCAGATTGAAAGAGGAAGGGACAGAGCTTGGGGTCAGTGAATTCTTCTGTATTTAAAGTGATTCTAAAGGAAACATTATTTTTTTTTTAATAACAAACATATTATACTTACCTGCTCTGTACAATGGTTTTGCACAGGGCAGCCCCGATCCTCTTCTTTTTGGGTCCCCCGTTAGCAGTCCTGGCTCCTCCCCCTGCTGAGTGCCCCCAGTAGCAAGCAACTTGGTATGGGACATTCGAACAGGCTTAATCCCAAACTACACATTGTGTGTCCATTCACACACAGAGCACGGCTCACCACCCCCCCCCCCCTTACTTGCTCCTTATTGGCTCACTAGCTGCCACTGCTGTGTGAGCCAATGAGAAGAGAGAGACCCGAAAGAGGTCTGTTGCTCTCATGCACATCGCTGGATTGAGATGGAACTCGGGTAAGTATAAGGGGGGGAGCTGCACCCAGGTTTTTTTTTTTTTTACCTTAATGCATAGAACAGGTCCAGGGCAGTGTTGCCAAACCCCGAAAGTGAAATTTGCTGGCAGAAAGCCAAAATTTACAAACGGCGCCACTTTTTTACTGGCAAAAAATCATGACATTTATTGGCAGATCCACATTTTTTACTGGCACTGCAAAAAAGTGCCTACAATTACTGTTTTTAGTGCTAAACAGTGAAAATATCAATATTTGAACTATAAACACATAGCTAGTGCTATTAGCAATGTGTTTAAGTTAAACAAAAGTCAAAACACATATTTCTCAATTTACATGAAGGTCAGGTTACTATAACCCAGCCAGCAGAGAGTTCTCCCTTACATCAGAGTCTGAAGGATGGTGACCAGAGACCACCTTCTGCAGAGTGAATACACTAAGGTAAGAGGGGTTACTAATATAGGGGGGAACCTTTATATCAGTGCCCCCTTACATTATTGTATTCACTTCACTCTTACATCAAGGCCCCCCCCCCAGACTGGCCTGGCGGCGCTGTCACTGACCTCAGGTGCACCTTGCAGGGCTCAGTCAGACGGCTCCAGCTTGGCGGCTATTCTATAGTCTCCTCTCCACAGTCCACACATGTCTGTCTCTTCCCGTGACCCCCATCCCAGCGGCGATCCCACTCTTGACTCCTTTCTAGGATCCCCTCAGAGACTGCAGACATGATAAAAGACAAGAGATGGTCAGAGGCTGCGAACATGATACAGGAGGACAGAGGCTGCGGACATACTACAGGAGGTGGACAAAGGCTGCAGACATACTACAGGAGGTGGACAGAGGCTGCGGACATACTACAGGAGGTGGACAAAGGCTGCAGACATACTACAGGAGGTGGACAGAGGCTGTGGACATACTACAGGAGGTGGACAGAGGCTGCAGACATACTACAGGAGGTGGACAGAGGCTGCGGACATACTACAGGAGGTGGACAGAGGCTGCGGACATGATACAGGAGGTGGACAGAGGCTGCGGACATGATACAGGAGGCGGACAGAGGCTGCAGACATACGACAGGAGGTAGACAGAGGCTGCAGACATACTACAGGAGGTGGACAGAGACTGCGGGCATACTACAGGAGGTGGACAGAGACTGCGGGCATACTACAGGAGGTGGAAAGAGACTGCGGGCATACTACAGGAGGTGGAAAGAGACTGCGGGCATACTACAGGAGGTGGAAAGAGACTGCGGGCATACTACAGGAGGTGGAAAGAGACTGCGGGCATACTACAGGAGGTGGACAGAGGCTGCTGCAGACATACTACATCCTCACAGTAGCCTCCTCCCCTGCCCACCATCATATTACTTCTCCACATCATCAGTGTGCTGTGTCCTCCTCCTGTGCCCCTTTCACCTCTCCACAGGTCAGGGCAGCCCTGTGCTGCCCTGACCTGTGGAGAGATGAAAGGGGCACAGGAGGAGGACACAGCACACTGATGAATCTGATGTGGACTGGAGAAGTAATATGATGGTGAATAGAGCACATCAGTCTCTGTCCCCTGCATATGCCATGCAGCCAGGGCCCAGGGAAAGAGACTGATGTGCTCTATTCGCCATCATATTACTTCTCCCGGCTCCCAGTAATGTCCTACGGATATTATCCCCCTACATCTGCTTCACTCTCCTCCAGTTAGGTACCTCCGCTCCGCCTATGACAAGGGTGCAGTGCAGTCATGAGGACAGAGTCGCCTGGCTCGCTGCCGTGGTCTCTCCCGTCTCACAATGGATTCGAAAATGGCGCCGGGCGGCGGCGTGGCGCAATTACGTTACTGCGCATGCGCCACCCAGCCGAGCGCGTACGAGCTTTCCCGAGCCCAGCTGGCTTCGGAACGGCGCATGCGCAGTTGCGTGGTCGGCTCGTGGCCATCATTTTTAAGGGCACCGGTGCCCATAACGGGCTTTCATGGGCGCCCCGAAAAAAGGTTTAAATTTACGGGCTGCCCGTAAATCTACGGGCGGTTGGCAACACTGGTCCAGGGTAATTTAAAGAAGCTTCTGTAGCCATCAGCAGTCATAAAACTATTGCAACTAAAAAACAAAAACATTTTGTCAAAATGCCCAGGTTTCACTTCAATTTCATCAAAGTGAAGACAGTCGGTATTTGTGATCTCTACAGATCTAGATGGACAGAAATACAAGTCTTTTGGCGGTAAGACAGCTCTTTATCTTTTAATTGGGTATTTAGCTGTTCAGCTTTAATCACAACTCTGAAATTTCACAATGATATTAAAAGACTGTGAAACCTAAAAGTAACAGTTATATCAGATGCGCTGTGTGAAACAGCTAATTTTCACAGCTACATGAGCACCGTAGACGTAAACCCCCACCTGAAATATTTTCTGATCTGATAATCTCCTTAAACCAAATGAGTTGTGTTTTAAACTTCATCTGTACATGAAACGTATTTAACAATAAATAGTAAGCCTTTAAGAACCACTTGGAAGACAGTCTCCTCTCCCTTGGCAAAAAATAAATCAATAATATTTTTTGGAAAAGCAATTTTTAGGCAATGTAAGTGAATAGAGAATGTTATCCAGAAAATATGTTAACTGTTCAGAAGTTAGAAAACCCAGTTTATTTAATCTGAGATCAGTGAAGACAGATCACAAGTGTGTATATCCTTCCTAAGCCAATCGATTGATAAAAAAAAGGTATACACACCCTAAATTAAACCAAGATGCAGATCTATCAAAAATCAGTATATGGGTACTACAGCTATAAACCGACACTTTCTAACAACAACTTGACCACTTTGGGCATTTGGACAAAAGTTAAAGGACAGCAGCTACAAATACTGTAGCTGTGACTTTTAATAAACATTATTATTATTATACAGGATTTATATAGCGTCAACAGTTGGCGCAGCACTTTACAGCATGAGGGTAGACAGTACAATTACAATTCAATACAGGAGGAATCAGAGGGCCCTGCTCTTTAGAGCGTACAATCTAGAAGGAAGGGTCAAGTGATACAAAAGGTAATAACTGTAGGGTATGAGCTGATGGAGAAAATCAAAGTACAGTTGTTGGTACAAAGTACAGGTGTGGGCAGGATAGGCTTCTTTGAAGAGGAGGGTTTTCAGGGATTGTCTAAAAGTAAACAGAGTAGGAGATAATCGGACAGATTGGGTTAGGGAGTTCCATAGAATGGGAGAGGTTCTGGAAAAGTCTGGAAGTGAGCATGGGAGGAGGTGACGAGGGAGCTAGAGAGCAGGAGGTCTTGGGAGGAATGAAGAGAGCGCTTAGGTTGGTATTTTGAGACTAGGTTAGTGATGTAGCTGGGGGAAGAGTTGTGGATGGCTTTGTAAGTGGTTGTTACAGTAGTATTTTGAATTTAATGAATTGGGTGAACGGAAGCCAATGGAGGGATACATTTACCAGTCCAGGGATCCAGCGCTGTCACCACCACGGCCTGTTTTTCACCGGTCTTCAGGTCCCTGGTGCTGTTATCTGCTTGTAGGAAGCCGGCTGTGACTTCCTACTGGCTCACAGATAGACCCCCACTACGCATGCAAAAGTTTTGCTGCATTTTCTAAATAAACTCACAGCCTATGTGATGTGTGTCGGGTAGGAAGAGGAGAAGCCCAACGTCTGCTCTGCTCACCTAGGTAAATGAGACTGGGTACCTGTCAGAAATAAGTACCGACTACCAGAAAAAAAAAAAGCATCCAAGAGTGGTAGAGGAGGGGGAGGAGGAGGAAAAGCAGAACTTCCCATTTTGGGTGAAGTTCCACTTTGAATAAAAAGCTGACTTTATGGTTGGGTTCACACTGCAACACGCTCCGGTTCACAGAAGGAGTCCGGTGAGTCTCCATTCACAGTTTCAGGTCTGATTTCAGCCCCAATTTTTGGCTGAATTCAGACCTGAAACAGACCAAAAGACACACAGGAGCCACTGCGGAGATGTGTGAACCGGCTCCATAGAGAGACGGTCACAATCTCTTGCTATGCGAATTGGATGCGGGGAAATCCACATCCAATTCGCAAAGATGTGAACCCAGCCTAATTGTTCTATTATTAAAGATTAGGGATGGACCGAACGGACCCCTGTTTGGTTCTCACCAGAACTTTCGAACATTGTGAAAGTTCGGACCCGAATATCGAACCCCATTAAAGTCAATGGGACCCGAATGTCAAAAATTAAAAGTGTCTATTTTGAAGGCTTATATGCAAGTAATTGGGCATACAATGGTTATACGGGTCAGGGTCCTGCCCTGGGGACATGTATCAATAAAAAAGACGTTTGTGAAAAATGTCATTTAAATGAGCAGTGTTTTTTTTTTTTTTTTAAAGTGAAATCATAAAAATGAAAAATTCCTTCAAATATAGTGCCTGGGGGGTCCCCTTAGTCTACCTGTAAGGTGTCAGGTCTGTACCATGTCTAGAATCTGCTGCAGCAATAACTGCATTTATAAAGCCAAAAAAAAGACATTTATCCTGCAAGCTGCCTTTGTTTTGCTCAGCAACAGCTGGGGAGCCAGTGTGTATGATGAGGCCACAATGTAGTGCACTGGGAAGATTAGAGATTTTTTGGATACATTCTGGTGTCACTTTGACTTTGGATGGAAGTAACGGGTACGTAAAAATTCGTCTTTGGGTGTCGGTGGCACCTTCCCACCGTAACCTTATAGAGGTACTCTTGATGAAAGCAAGAACTGGCCTTGCTGTAAAAAATTGCAATGATATGCACCTGTCAAACATGTGCAGAAAAATTACTCTTTGGGTATCGGTGGTCTTTGGGTGTCGGTGGCGCCTTCGCACCGTAACCCTATAGAGGTACTCTTGATGAAAGCAAGAATTGGTCTTGCTGTAAAAATTGCAATGATATACACCTGTCAAACAGGTGCAGAAAAATTACTCTTTGGTGTTGGGGCGCCTTCCCACCATAACCCTATAGAGGTGCTCTTGATGAAGGCAAAAAAAATTGCAATGATATGCACCTGTCAAACAGGTGCTGAAAAATTGGTCTTTGGGTGTTAATTGTGCCCATAAAACCTATACCAAAAACGTTCTTCCAGCTGAAATGATTGAACACCCTTAAAGCTAGGCAGCCTCGAAGTCCTGCAGAGACTCTACATACCAAAAAGACTTAATCAGTGACATCAGCATCAGGGGCTTCATAGCTGGTAATCCACGACTGATTCATTTTTATAAAAGTCAAACAGTCCGTGGAGACTGTGGACAGACGCGTTCTACGATCAGTAACGAAACCTCCTGCAGCACTGAATGCCCGTTCTGAAAGCACACTGGATGCAGGGCAGCACAAGAACTCAATAGCATACTGGGCAAGTTCTGGCCAGTGGTCTATTCTCATGACCCAGTAAGTCAGTGGATCGTCAGCTGGAAAGCTCTCCATTTCTGTTTTGGCCCCGAGGTAATCGTCCACCATGTGATGCAGACGCTGACGATGGGATGTGGAAGCTGACAGCCCTGGGAGGTGAGGACTAAAAAAAATTCTGAAATGCCTCACTTAGGCGGACACCTTCTCCACATCTACATTTTCCACCATACTGTAACCTATTGGAGTCCTCCATCTTCATCATTACCACTGGAGACAACTTGGCAATATGCTGCGGCTTGGGGAACATGAATGCCAATTTGTCTACCAGTGTTCCTCCCTCTCTCTAGGCTCATGTTCCTGTCATCCTCAACCTCAGAACTAGGGATGGGTTTTATGTTCGGGTCAAACATGAGTTCGACTCGAACATTGGCTGTTCGCCCCTTTGCCGAACAGCAAACAATTTGGGGTGTTCGCAGCAAATTCGAAAGCCACAGAACACCCTTTAAAAGTCTATGGGAGAAATCAAAAGTGCTAATTTTAAAGGCTTATATGCATGGTATTGTCATAAAAAGTGTTTGGGAACCTGGGTCCTGCCCCAGGGGACATGTATCAATGCAAAAAAAGTTTGAAAAATGGATGTTTTTTGGGAGCAGTGATTTTAATAATGCTTAAAGTGAAATAATAAAAGTGTAATATTCCTTTAACCGGTTCAATACAGGGCATTTTCACCCCCTTCCTTCCCAGGCCAATTTTTAGTTTTCAGCGCTGTCGCACTTTAAACGACAATTGCGCGGTCGTGCGACGTTGTACCCAAAAAAAAAATGATGTCCTTTTTCCCCACAAATAGAGCTTTCTTTTGGTGGTATTTGATCACCTCTGCGGTTTTTATCTTTTTGCGCTATAAACAAAAGAAGAGCGACAATTTTGAAAAAAACACAATGTTTTTTTACTTTTTACTATAATAAATATCCCAATTTTTTTTAAAAAAAAACAAATTTTTTCCTCAGTTTCGGCCGATACGTATTCTTCTACATATTTTTGGTAAAAAAAATCACAATAAGCGTATATTGATTGGTTTGCACAAAAGTTATAGTGTCTACAAAATACGGGATAGATTTATTGCATTTTTAAAAAAAATATATTTATTTTATTTTTTTTACTAGTAATAGCTGCGACATTATGGCGGACACATCGGACACTTTTGACACATTTTTGGGACCATTCACATTTATACAGCGATCAATGCTATAAAATTGCATTGATTACTGTGTAAATGTGACAGGCAGTGAAGGGGTTAACCACTAGGGGGACACAAGGGGTTAAATATGTTTCCTAGGGAATGATTCTAACTGTACGGGGCGGGGACGTACAAGGGGAGGAGACCGATCAGTGTTCCGCTGTACTGGGAGCACAGATCGGTCTCCTCTCAACTGACAGGACGTGGATCTGTGTGTTTACACACACAGATCCACGGTCCGGCCCGGTTAACGGGCAATCGCGGGTGCCCGGCGGACATTGCGACCGCCGGGCACACGCACCGGGTCCCGAGCAACGCGGCTAGCGCGCGCGCCCCCTAGGCGGCCGGGAATCCCAGGCCATCATATGACGTCCACCCAGGATGGGAGATCCCATCTGTGGACGTCATTTGACAATGGCCGGTACTGAAGTGGTTAAATTTCGTACCTGGGGGGTGTCTATAGTATGCCTGTAAAGGAAATCCCAACGTGTGGGCGTTCACGACCCAAGTAACTAGAGAAATCACCCAAACAAAATGGAAGGATCTATTTCAATCAAATTTAACTTGCTCCCAAGCGGAGGCCCTCAAATCATTACAGCAAAACAAAAATATAACTATCAAACCCTCCGACAAGGGTGGAAAACTAGTGGTTATGGACAATGGCCAATAAGAATCTATGGTCTTGGCTATTGTTCAAAATCAGGAATGGTACCGTAAGGTATCTCCCAATCATCTTGCTTTAACAGTTACCCACTACCAGTATCTTATTGGCATACCAGAAAGGCCTCATAAATAAAAAAACTTGGGAATTCCTCAATGTAGCTTCCCCTCGAACACTGACCTCATACACACTCCCAAAAACTCATAAAAACTAAAAAAAAAAACCTGGCCGTTCCATAATTTCTGGGAACAGTTACCTCATCGAAACCGCTATTCAGCTAATAGATGACTTTTTAAGACCCCACGTTGAGGGACTTGTGTCCTATCTCCAGGACAATAGTAATCTACTCCGAATCTTGGACGGCATTTCCATCCCCAGGGGCTCCTGGCTGGTGGCCCTCGACGTTGAGGCCCTCTACAACTCCATCCCCCACCATTTGGGGGTGGAGGTTGTGGAGGGTTTTATCTCTGAAAACCCAGAGGCATCCCAACAATACAACAAATTCATTTTGGATTTGCTCCTCTTTATTCTCTCCAACATTTTTTTTCTGTTTGGCGGCTCCCACTACCTCCAGATACAGGGTGTGGCTATGGAGACCAAATGTGCCCCCTCATATGCCAATCTGTATCTGGAGGGGTGGGAGCGTGAACTTTTTTTTAGGGATGACATGCAAAGTTTCCTTGCACAGATTCCTGTTTGGAGACGCTTCATCGACGATATTTTTTTTATTTGGCTAGGTACTAAGGATAGTCTTCTCCTTTTCTTGGACAGTCTAAAGATTAGTAAATACAATCTGAATTTTACATTCGAGCTCAGCCAACATAAATTAACCTTCCTAGATGTCCAAATCCTCAATGAAGATGGCAGCATAGGCACTACCCTTTATCAAAAACCCTCTGCAGGCAACTCCCTGCTCCACGCCACCAGTTCTCACCCTGCATCTCTTGTTACCAATGCGCCCTATTGGCAATATTTAAGAATCAAACGAAATTGTAGTGCGGATTCGGATTTTTAAAGGGAAGCCAAGTTGCTGCGGTCTCATCTGCAGCAACGAGGATACAGTAACAAATGTTTGAAAAAAGCCTATTTGAAGGCTAAAAATCACAATAGGGCCTCACTCATACATGACCCCAAACCCAAAAAGGTGAATCTAGGTGTTCGATTAATCACTAAATTCTCGGGCCAGCACTGTCAGGTGCAAGATATTATGAAAAAGTACTGGTATCTCCTTATGGGAGATAAAAAAGTTTCAAAACACCTTAAACCATACCCTGAAATCACATTCAGGTGATCTCGATCCCTTAGGGATACTTTAGTGCATAGTCATTACAATACCTCAACCGGGATTTCTGATGAATCGAAAAAAGGCTGCAGACCCTGCCACACATGCAATTTTTGTAGGTTTATCTTTGCTGCACGAAGCATTTTGCTTCCTAATGGTCGTTTATTTAAACCCAACTTGTCGGTAACATGCCAATCGATAGGCATTGTATATATTATGCAATGTGAGTGTCAAATGTTCTACATTGGCAAGACGAAACGCCCTTTCTTTTGTCTAATCAGGGATCATGTATCTATGATACACAAAAAGAAAATGGAAACCCCGATAAGTCGGCATATTGGCCTTTATCATAATTTTGACAGCAGTAAAATGCGTTTCTTTGCTTTAGAACACATCCCTCCAGGAGATAGAGGAGGTAAAATATGATAAGCTACTCCTACAGTGAGAGGCATGCTGGATACATGATTTATCAGCTTTAAAATATCCCGGCCTCAACGATGCCTTCAGCTTTAAACCTTTTCTCTAAATTCCCCTTTTTTTCTTTTTATTTATTTCTACCGTTTTTTAATTTTATTTCATATTATTTTCTTTATACATATGTAATTGTGACTTTATTATTGTAAATATATTGCATATATATGCATGTTCTTCCCTAGATATTTTTCAAATTCTTCCCAGGTTGCCTTTGACTTTATTATGCATTATTGCCAACATGTAGCACAAATTCATAATTATATGGGTCCTTATTCGTCTAGTTCCCTGTCCCCTAAACTTTTGGTTCACACGGATGCCCGGGGCACCCATCTAATAGTGAGTAATCAATCGCTTTTTATTTGGGAGCCCTAGAAGTGTCAATCCCGCAGAGGGTTCTGTTGTGGGTTGGGCATTGGATTGGTAATATATTAACATACTCTTTACTTATTTTTTTAAATTTATATGATTTAAGCGTCATCTCCAATTTAGTTTGATGGTAGTGCTCTTTTGCTTTTTCCTTCTATGGGATGGCACTGTTAGCATGATCATTGATGTGCTTTGTCCACTTCATTATGACAAGATCCTTTCCCTTTTTCAAGATGGCGCTACTGGCCTCGGCCAGTCTTGATGATGCTCTTCGCATATTTTTTTGTTTGGCGTGTGCTCACTGTGAATGGTGACGCGCACAGCGTCACGTCATGGAGCCTCTGCCTATCCACACGCCCACCCCCGTGTTTCCTCACTATACGTCCGCATCCCGGTGGTGACGTCAGACGCCACCGTGATGGAAGGACTATAAAAACACGGCCGCACGCCGTAATCCTCTGCCGTAGGTTCCTCATCCAGGGGAGAGGTTGTCTCTCTTCTACCCAATGCCTGCATAAACCACCATCGTAGGTAAGTGTCCCACATGTGATTCCGCTCAATTCCTGAGCTGCTCACATGTATGGACCTCATGTTTACCCCAATGTTTTTTCCATTCTGTTTTCCTTTAGTTGCATTTTTTATGCACTTATATCCTTTGAAGACTCCTTTGACCTTCCTAAACCTATCGCCTGTGAATCACCTTATCATGGTGATCCCAAACTGCTGCTTCCACTTGCAATGAGGATATTTTTTACCTCCAGCAAATAGTGTTTTGATTCTACTCAAATTATTTTTCTATCAATTTGGTTTTCAGATTTGATGCCCACTGGGGCATCATCTGACTGATATTTTATCTTATATTTTTTCAATAAGGATATATAAATTTCTAGTCCTTCTGTGGCCAAAACGGACGGGAACTTCTACGACAAGGGACCTACTTATATCTCTGTTGCTATACACCGGGAATATTAATCTACCAATTTAATGTTTACTTGATACCTGGCAACCTTGTAAGATTATCACTATTATTATCATTAGGTGTTAATCAAAGTGACTTCTGATTGTTAATACTTTTAATTGATTGTATTAGCTTTTTATAGCTGTACTATGACATGTTATCCATCTTTATATAGAATAGTTCTAACCTTGTAGTTATAAATTTTATTGTGCAATGTGATATCTTACCTATATCTCTCTTATCATTTGCAGTATACCACAAACTATACCTAAACTCCTGAAGAAGCTCCAAATGAGCGAAACATGTCGAGTGGTATTTACTGAGTGGTATTTTTCCCATTGTACATTTTCAGTGGATGTGGAATTTGAGAGAATTTTTTAACCAATTTTTTTGTGTATTATGTATTAAGTGTAATAAAAGTCTTTTTTATTGACAAATTATACATGCCTATTTACTCCATTTACCCCATACAAAAAGCACCTTAAAAGTCCCAGGGTCATTCACCCAACCTCTTCTCTTTTTGTTTATAAAAGTTCATTGATAAAATTGAATGGCATGGAATTTCCCCACAGGGGAGCCCCAAACCAAAATTTAAAAAAAAAATGCGTGGGGGTCCCCCTAAATTCAATACTAGGCCCTTCAGGTCTGGTATGGATTTTAAGGGGAACCCCGTGCCAAAATTTTTTAAAAAAGTGGCGTGGGGCCCCCCCAAAAAATCCATACCAGACCCTTATCCGAGCACGCAACCTGGAATGCCGCAGGAAAAGAGGGGGGACGAGATAGCGCTCCCCCCTTCTGAACCGTACCAAGCCACATGCCCTCAACATTGGGAGGGCACCTTGTCCCCATGTTGATGGGGAGAAGGGCCTCATCCCCACAACCCTGCCCGGTGGTTGTGGGGGTCTGTGGGCAGGGGGCTTATCGGAATCTGGAAGCCCCCTTTAACAAGAGGATCCCCAGATCCTGGCCCCCCCGTGTGAATTGGTTACGTAAACGGGTGACCCTGCCCCCTCTGACAGCACAGGAAAAGCCACAGGGAAGTCCCTGTGAAGTCCCCGTGCGTCAGAGGAGGGTGGGGTCACCGGGTGGCCCCGCCCTCCGTTATATAAGAAGTGTCAGAAGAACCGAAGCGTCACATGGCAGAAGACTCCTACTGAGGCAGATTGTGCGGATGGAGCAGAGAAGAAGTCGGAGGAAGATGTGGGATGAGAAGAGCGGAGGAAGAAGAAGATGGAGAAGAAGAAGATGGAGGAAGAAGAAGAACACCGAATGAAGACCAGAAGGAAGGAGATGGAAGCAGAAGAAACTAATAAAGGACTTGTCAAAAACCGTCTCTTGGGCAAGGGTTGTGGGAATGAGGCCCTTCTCCCCATCAACATGGGGACAAGGTGCTTTGGGGGGCTACCCCAAAGCACCCTCCCAATGTTGAGGGCATGTGGCCTAGTACGGTTCAGGAGGGGGGCGCTCTCTCATCCCCCTCTTTTCCTGCGGCCTGCCAGGTTGCGTGCTTGGATAAGGGTCTGGTATGGATTTTTGGGGGGACCGACGCCATTTTTTTAAAAAAATTTGGTGCGGGGGTTCCCCTTAAAATTCATACCAGACCCCAGGTCTGGTATTGATTTTGAGGGGGACCCACACACCATTTTTTTTTAAATTTTGGCGCAGGGTTCCCCTTAATATCCATACCAGACCTGAAGGGCCTGATATGAAATTTAGGGGGACCCCCACACATTTTTTTTTTTTTTAATTTTGGTTCGGGGTTCCCCTGTGGGGAAATTCAATGCCATTTTTATCAATGAACTTTTATGTGTATTGCCGGACCGACAATTCATTATAGCCGGCGCTAGCGATAGTAGTTTTACATGACTTTTTTTCCTTTAGAAATGTCATTTTGCTGTCAGACTGTTCTAAACACGGGAAACACGCGCCCCTTTACAGGCATACTATAGACATCCCCCAGGTACGAAATTTAAAGGAATATTACACTTTTATTGTTTCACTTTAAGCATTATTAAAATCACTGCTCCCGAAAAAACATCCGTTTTTAAAACTTCTTTTTGCATTGATACATGTCCCCTCGGGCAGGACCCAGGTCCCCAAACACTTTTTATGATAATAACTTGCATATAAGCCTTTAAAATGAGCACTTATTATTCATGTTCGTGTCCCATAGACTTTAACGGTGTTCGCGCGTTCTAACTAATTTTTTGCCTGTTCGCATGTTCTGGATGCGAACCGAACTGGGGGTGTTCGGCTCATCCCTACTCAGAACCAATATCTAAATCCAGTAATGGCTGGGCATCATCAAGGAGCAAGTGGCTGACGCTGTGGTCCAATAACTCAGCTGACTCCTCAATGGCTGATGTTGGGGCCATGGCAGGAATAGATGTGGACAAGGAGGCAGGTTTATCCACTCTGGCAACTGCAGGAGACTGCACACTTGTCTCTGCTTGCGTGACAGAGGATGAGGAGGATGAGGAAGGTTTAGTAAGCCAGTCCACCACCTCATCTGCATGCTGTGGCTGGATAGCACGGGCAAACTTACTAAACAGAGGAAATGATGCCCTGCCTGAGGACTGACCACCACGTCCACCTTTGTCTGTGGACACATTTGTTGCTGGCCCCTTTACACTGCCAAGAGAATGTTTGTCTCTCTTTGTTGTCCTCCCAGACATTATTGGGAGGGAGGGGGCAGTGCTTATAAGTAAATGTAAAGAAGAAGTTGAAATCTGTACGTAGATGCACTTTAATCAATGTAAAAAAATGAATTTGATTACTCACACTACACAGACACACTCCACGGATACACTATAATATACTGCAATATAATGCGCCAAATGTACAGTGACGCACAGAACTATATGGCGTTAAACTGGCAGTAACACACACAAAACTATATGGCGTTAAACTGGAAAAAAAAGCACACAGAACTATATAGTGTTAAACTGGCAGTAACGCACACAGAACTATATGGCGTTAAACTGGCAATAACGCACATAAAACTATATGGCGTTAAACTGGCAGTAACGCACACAGAACTATATGGCTTTAAACTGCCAGTAGCGTCCACACAACTATATGGCGTTAAACTGGCAGTAACGCACACAAAATTATATGGCATTAAACTGTCAGTAACACACACAGAACTATATGGTATTAAACTGGCAATAACGCACACAGAGGTAAGTGGTGTTAAACTGGCAGTAACGCACACAAAACTATATGGCGTTAAACTGGCAGTAACGCACACAAAACTGTATGGCATTAAACTCGCAGTAACGCACACAAAACTGTATGGCGTTAAACTGGCAGTAACGCATACAAAACGATATGGTGTTAAACTGGCAGTAACGCACACAGAACTGTATGGCGTTAAATTGGCCTTAACACACCTAAAACGATATGCCGTTAAACTGGCAGTAACGCACACAGAACAATATGGCGTTTAACTGGCAGTAACATACACAGAACTATATGGCGTTAAACTGGCAGTAACGCACACAGAATTATATGGCGTTAAACTGGCAGTAACGCACACAAAACTATATGGCAATAAACTGGCAGTAACGCACACAGAAGTAAGTGGCGTTAAACTGGCAGTAACACACCCAGAAGTAAATGGTGGTAAACTGGCAGTAACGCAATAGACCGTATTCAGCCGTCACTACACTGACGCTATCTGAACTGTCCCTACTCTAGCTATACACTAATGTAAAGATTACTGACAGTCTCACTACACTATACTGAAACTATATGAGCTGTCCCTACTCTACTCTAATGTATGTATGAATGACACGGTCTCACTACACTACAGTGAAACTATCTGAGCTGTCCCTACTCTAGCTGCATACTATGCAAAGCTGAATAATGGTCCTTCTCACTACACTCACACTATACCTACTATGCCTATACTAACACTAAACTAATATTCTACACTGACAATTGAAGCAAAATAGCACAGTATAGCACACTAACTAATATCAGAGAACAGAGCCCTGTTCTATCTCTCTCCACGCCAGAATCACACTAAAAATGGCTGCCATTGAAAAAATACTTTTATACTGTTGGGTGGGAATGAGCCATGATTGGATAAAGTCATGATGACCGTGTCCAATCATGACTCTGACAGTGCTCTGTGCCCTGACTGGCTGAAGCTTCCACTGCTTCAGCCAATCAGGGCTTGAAATGCACTGTTCAGCGCGTTGTGGTCGGTTCGGGGGTGAGCAAACGGTCGGACGATCTGTTTGTTCAGATGTTTGCCGAACAACCGAACAACAAAAATTCGGCCCAAACTTATGCTCGGGCCAAACCGTGTGCCTATCCCTATTAAAGATGAACTAAACTCTCTCGATCACCATTAACTGTTTAATCCTCATGCTGCTAGCATTAGTAAATAGATAGAAAGGTATATTATATTTACTTTTTTTTTTACATTTCTTCAGTTGCTTTCTGGTTTCTGGCCTAGGCCAAAATTATGTCATACATCCCAGGAGTCTTCATAGATATTTCTTCTGATTTATCTGGAGCAGGGGAGGAAGTGCTTTGTCAGCTAAGCACGCCCTCCTGCCTGCTTGCCTGAACTAAAGGCAGACAGATTCCAGTAAGTAAACGCTATAGGAATAATCTGCCCTTATTCGCGTTGGCTGTGACTAGAAATGCTAGGGGTATTTTTCAAAGTGATTTCTCAACAAATTAAACGATGAAGACATAGATGGATAGGTGAGTTTGCTTTGAATATTAAAAATGAATTAAATAGCATTTTTAGTTTGCAGAGCTCAGATACAGTTTAGTTACACTTTAAATCAGTTGCAATGCAAACATATTTATTCATTATAGTATACATACCGTAATTTAACTATAACAGTGAATATTAATCTACACATTGTGCTCATCTAGTAGTTTAAGGCCAAGTTTTGATGGGTTGAATCACTTTAGGGCATTGTGTTTAAAGATATTTTTTCTGGAAATTCCAAAGCAGAAATCTCTCATCCAATATTCCTAATTCTAAAGAGCTTGAAGCAATGAAATAGCACAACTCTTCTTCTAGATTTTCCATAATGCAAAACTGGATATTGTCCTAATTCCCTTATGATGCTTTCATCAGAAGGGTAGAGACAGAAATTATGGAAGAGAAATTCTTCAACTTGTGATCCCAGAAGACATAATCAGCTAACTGTTGATTAAAGATGAATAAGTCCACTTGTGGTCTTCATGGTATACAGTGGGGAGATTTACTAAAATGAGAGGACTCAGAATCAGGTGCAGTTCTGTTTCTAACTTCAGCTTGTTCAATTAAGCTTCGACAATTAAATCTGGAAGCTGATTGTTTTCTTTGGAGAGCTGCACCAGATTTTGCACTCTCCAGTTTTAGTAAATCAACCCCACAATGTTACAGACTTCACAGTGAATTACGTTTTTTGCTTCCACTCTTCCTAGAGATCGGAGGTACAGCAGGTTCAACCAGATTGTAAGATGCTGAAATGTATCACAACAACAAAGGCTTCAAAAAGTGACAACATATCACTGTAAGGTTTGGATTTTCATAGACTTAAAATTCTATTTGAAAAAAATGCGAGTAACAATGGTGCCAACCTGAAATGAAGTTGCAAAATATGTGAAGCTGCCCCTTTAAAAAAGTTTAACTTCCGCTTATCTTATTCGTCCCCCCCCTCCAGTGCCACATTTGGCACTTTTCGGGGGGGAGCGGGTACCTGTTTTCCTGGCATGACTTCCGTCGGACCTCGCCACACCGAGGTACATCAGAAGTCTGCCCCCCTCCTCCCTTCTCCTTCCCCTTTTGCCAGGCGAGTAAGAGAGTGCAGCGCGCTTCGCACATGAGCAGTAGGGTCCTGGCAATGGCAGCGGCAGCACCCGACTGCCGATGGAACCATCAGCTGGGGAGCTGACGTCGCTGGATTCCAAAACAGGTAAGTGTCCTTATATTAAAAGTCAGCAGCTACAGTATGTGTTGCTGCTGACTTTTAATTTTTGCAGGGGGGGGGGGCAGAACACCGCTTTAAGTGGGTCCCCCACCACAAAACAAAAATTTTTTTCAAAAAGGTAAGGCGCTAACACACAACCTAAATCTTCAAGTGAAATACCATCAATCAAAAGACCTCAATACAGTTGGTGTACATAATAAGACAAAGTGATAAAAAAAAATGTTTCAAATTAACAATATAAAGTCCATAAGAAATAGTGCTTATAAAAAGTTCCAACCACCGTGCCTTCTGATAATAAGGTGCTCAAGTAATTATTTCAATTTGTGCTCCACCACTGTGTATACAGAATGCACCCTTACCAGCCATACATAATGAATACACCTTTGATAACTTGGGTTATCACCCGTTTTTAAGTAGCAATTGAGAAGGTCCACACACGTAATGCCTTATGGAAAACAGCCACTGGCCTCTTAGATTCCTTTTCTCTCTCCCCAGCAGCCCAGACACAGAAAAGTTGTGAAAATCCAGAATAGTGTAATACCGTTTTTATTAAAAAGTACAAAAGAAATAAAAGTGATTTTGCACTTACATTTTGTGGTGCTCAGGTCAGTACCAATATAGACAGCCTGGTTTTAGTTATCCCGCAAGCCCCTCAGACGAGCCGGCGTGCTTTCTAGCAACCAGAAGGGCTATCCAAACCCAACAGGAAGTGACGTCATGGATGGCAGACGCGCAGCCTCAATGCATTTCGCATACCAGCGTCATCAGGAACTCTATTGTTCTTTAATAAAGAGAAACAAAAATCAGTAAGATAATTACAAATGTTACCTATGAATCATTGTAGACAGGGCCGTCTTTAACGCGGCGCAAACAGGGCAGCTGCCCAGGGCCCTGTCATTGTTTTAGGGTCCAAAGCTGCCCAGTAAGCCCATGCTGCCCGCAAATTGGGAGCCCCATCAGCGCCGCAAAAATACTGATCCACTCCACACAGGTGACAGCCAGCATAAGCACGCTAAGCAAAGAGCGGGCAGGTCCATCAGCTTCATTGACGCTCTGACCCCGCCCCATGCCATGCCTGTACATTGGGACCCGAGCCTCGGGTAGGAGCCGATGTCAGTTTGCCAGTGGAAGCTGGCAGCACTCATGTGAGCTCGGCAGACCAGGACCAGGTAGGTCCTTCTCCTCCGCTGGCTCCCAATATATAGGTACCAGCCTAGTTACAAAACACTGACCTGCCTGTTATTTAAAAAGCAGCATGGTCCACAAGACCAGTGGCACTGTGCTAACATCTTCACACTGTGAAATGCAGCACTGCTCTATGAGCTTCTTGTAGGCTTGTTTCACATGTATGCAGGTTTGTGCAGGCACAACATCCCATTCATTTGAATGGGCTACCATGCCTGCATTTCCTGCAGAAAAAAAAGTGCATGCAGCATTTTAAAAATGCATTGGCCATGAAATTGCATCATGCTTTTGTGCCTTGCGACTTACCGTATATACTCGAGTATAAGCCCAGTTTTTCAGCACTTTTTTTGTGCTGAAAATGCCCCCCTCGGCTTATACTCGAGTCAAGCACTTTTTCTGCAGCAGAGAATGACATTTCCGAACTGAATTTGGGGCCCCGGGGACCCCACATTTGGTGTGCAAACCCGGTGGAACTAGCACTACACCATATCCAAAGCTGGGGTTCCTAGCACCAAGTGGCCCCGATATACAGGGCCCTAAAGTCGTTCTGAAAATGTCATTTTCTGCTGCAGAAAAGTGCTTAACATTTTCCAAACCGACTTTGGGGCCCCGTATCTTGGGGCCACTTGGAGCTAGGAACCCCAGGATATGTGGTAGTGCTAGTTCCACTGGGTTTGCACACCAAATTTAGGGTTCCTAGCACCAAGTGGCCCCAAGATACGGGGTCCCAAAATCGGTCAACTGTGTCCATCTGCAGCAATGTCATTTTGGGACCCTTTGGGTCCAGAGACCCCAAATATTGGCTGCAGCTAGGAGGCATCTAGGAAACCTTAACTACCAAGTTTGAAGTTTGGGGGACCTATGGCTGCAAATGGGCACAGTGAGGCATGCAAATGGGCACAGTGAGGCTGCAAGTGGGCATTGTTGACCCTCTTTTCCACTTACAGTAGCTGCGCATTTCTCACCCTAGGCTTATACTCGAGTCAATACGTTTTCCCAGTTTTTTTGTGGTAAAATTAGGTGCCTCGGCTTATATTCGGGTCAGCTTATACTCGAGTATATATGGTACCTGCAGTTCCCGCACCCAAATCTAAAAATGCAGCATGTTTGCCGGTTGCAGGAGCTGCAGGTAAGTCGCATAGTGCAAAAGCATGATGCAATTTCATGGCCAATGCATTTTTAAAATGCTGCATGCACCTTTTTTTCTGCAAGAAATGCAGGCATGGTAGCCCATTCAAATGAATGGGCTGTTGTGCCTGCACAAACCCGCATACGTGTGAACCAGGCCTAAAGCAATAATAAAGTGATTTTTAAAAATAAAAACACTGGTACCCCTGAAGGTTTAAGTCATAATGCACTAGTATGCACTCCATACTAGCAAATTATGACAGGCTTACCCATAAATTGAGCTCTTTACGGCTCCCCTTGGCCCTCAGTACATCCCTCTTCTCCCAGTCTTCTTTCTGGGTTCTCAACCTTTGAGCGCTTGAATGTACAGGCTGCGGTGACATCACTCCTGTGTGCTGCATCAAATCGATGCAGCACACAGAGCAGGCTCTAAATGTGATGTGAGCTGCGCATGTGCAGCACAAATCACATTATCGCTGATAGGCAGGGGGCATTCATAATAGAAGAGACCATTAGGATCTCTTCTGTTATAATCACTTCAGTGCCGAACACTTTTACCCCCTTCCTGCCCAGGCCAATTTTCAGCACTGTCACACTTTGAAAGACAATTTTTATCATTTTGGTCAAACAAACAGAGCTATCTTTTAGTGGTATTAAATCACCATCTGTTTTTATTTTTTATTTTTATTTTTATGCTAAATAAACAAAAAAGACTGAAAATTTGGGGGGAAAAATGTTTTTATTAACTTCTGTTAAAAATTTTTGCAAATAAATAATCTTCCTTCCTAAATTCATGCCAAAATTCTGCCACATTTTGTTCGGAAAAAAAAATAACCCAAACCAGTGTATATTATTTATTCTGTAGGAAAGTTATAGAGTCCACAAGCTATGGTATATACTGCACACTCACCAGCCATGTTATTAGGTACATCTTGCTAGTAGCAGGTGGACCCCCTTTTGCCTTCATTCTTCATGGCATAGATACAACAATGCATTTTCCTCCACACAACTGCCACTCTCTGGATATTTTCTCTTTTTCCCACCATGCTCTGTAAACCCGAGAGATGGTTGTGCGTGAAAATCCCAGAAATACTCAGACCAGCCCGTCTGGCACCAACAACCATTCCACGTTCAAAGTCACTTCAATCCCCTTTCATTCCCATTCTGATGCTCAGTTTGACCTTCAGCAAGTCGTCTTTGCCACATCTAGATGCCTAAATGCATTGAGTTGCTGCCATGTGATTGGCTGATTAACTATTTGTGTTACCAAGCAATTAAACAAGAGGGGTACCTAATAAAGTGACTGGTGAGTGTAAATTCTTAGTTCAAATAAAGTTATTTTCTCTTGCTCTCAGCTTTTTCCAAATTCCCCTTTTTTTTGCTGCTGTGATCAGACTCTCTGTTGGAGGGTGGATAAGTTCCCACTTCATGGTCCTACTGTAGGTAGGAATGTAGCCACCCACTCTTGCTCACTCCTGAAATGGACTCTTATGCCGCGTACACACGAGCGGACTTTACGGCAGACTTTGCCCGGTGGACTTTGACGGACTTTATGATGGACTTTCTGAATGAACGGACTTGCCTACACACAATCCACCAAAGTCCGTCAAATTCGTACGTGATGACGTACGACCGGACTAAAACAAGGAAGTTTATAGCCAGTAGCCAATAGCTGCCCTAGCGTGGCCCTAGTCCGCTCGTCTAGCATACAGACGAGCCGACTTTTCAACCGGACTCGAGTTCGACTGAAAGATTAAAAACATGTTTCAAATCTAAGTCTGTCCAACTTTTGAGAAAACAAAGTCCGCTGGAGCCCACACACGATCGAATTGTCCGACGAAATCCCGTCCGCCGGGAAAAGTCTGCCGTAAAGTCCGCTCGTGTGTACGCGGCATTAGATGTGTAGTGTGCATAGAGCAGTGTACATGGCTGCAACTAACATGCGAGGGAATAGGAGAGATTTTTTTGGGATGTTGGTTTGGAGAGCAAAATTCTATAGGGGGCCCCAAGAAAATGTTTGCCCAGGGTCCAATCCATATTAAAGATGGCCCTGATTGTAGATGTACTAAAATTTAAAATTGATTGATTTTCTTTCAAAGAGAGTTTGTAGAGAGTTCCTGAAGAGAGTTCCTAAAACCTGATCTTTTGGGGATTTCAAGGTGCTTTGGAACAAGTCTGCAGCCTCTTGCCACATGACTCTGTAAAGAACAACTTCCCAGATTGGGAGTATTTAGAACAAGGTATCCTAGTTATCTAAGTGTCCCAAGTTCATTTCTTGCTGTAACTAGAGAAGCAGCCATCTGCCCATAGTGATTACCAAGATTGATGTTGAAACTGTGTCCCCTGAGCAAATTTAAATGCACAATGTCTGCTTGGAGCCTTCTTCTGAATTCCAATGCTTGTGCATTAAATTGTTCATTCCATTTAGCGATCAAACACAATAGAACTGCATTTTCTGCCAATATGTCCTGGAAGGACGCAACTGATGTACACAACTTCTCATTACATAAAGCTTGCTGGAAGCCTCTGCTGGGGGCTTTCCAATGGCTACAAAAGCTTACAACAATAACTTCATTTATATCAAATCTGTTGCAAGGTGACTCACATCGGATTATGAAGTTTACTGATGCCTGCAAGTGAAACTATAATCTTTAAACTGCTTTTTTTTTTTTAAAGTGATATACTTGGCTGTTATTTGTTGAAATTTGAAGTTCAGGTAGATACACATAAAAATGCAGTTATGTACGCATTAAAAAATAAAGGTATTTCATATACAATTGGCATTCTTTCTGGATCACAGGGAACATGCTTACAGGAAAGGCAGCATTGTAATAACTTTTTAATGTGCGTCTACTTTTTTATGGGCCAGTCCCAGACTGGAGAAAGTCCTGAACCAGGCTGTTTCATTCAAAGGGAAAGTCTAGTCTTGTTTCTCAGCCAGTAAGTCTGTTGTTTTTCACAGCACAAGCTAGCCAGCAGAATCAGTTTACCACATAACACTGGCAGTGGTGATTAAAATTATTTAAATGATCATATTGTATTTATTCATGCAAAACGTTTTTTTCCCAAAAGGAAAAAAAAACTGTTTACTGTAACTGAATATAAAGTGTTAAATGGCTTCAGTTTGTTAGTTTAAAAAAGGCTAAATCTGCTAGTACATCTAACACTGCCCTCCCCCCAGATTACCAATTCTGCTGTCTGCTGTGCCGCCTGTGCTCATTCATTCAGAGTGGGGCACTCTAATACAGGAGGCGTGTTACTGGTCAGATCACCAGGTGATAAAAGGGGGGAAAAAAGCTAAAGTAAAGATGCAGCCATCACATCTAATGATTAGTAAGCTGTACTTTATTGCATTTTTGGTTTGGGGTTTAATACTGCTTTAAGTTGGGTATACACTAGAAGAATTTTGGACAAAAATTTGCATGGAAATTCTAGGGAAATACACGCGAAAATGTCATTGGAAAGTAGTTCCAGATTTTTTTTTGCTTCATCCAATTTTGCAAATATAAAAAAGCCTGTGATATCGATAATACTTGAACTAGAACTAGACAAGTGTGCGCTTCCCTACGCACCAAAAGGCCATCAAAAACATAACCTTTAATATAAATTATAAAAGGTATGTAAATGACCATAACAGGTATCCCTATAGAGTGGGGTCAATGCCACTATATATGAACCAACGTTCTATCTCTGTGGTAATATTTACTTCTATCAAGTTAATTGACGAAACTTCTCTTGATACACATATTGAAAATATGAGGGTTATTAAATCCTCTTACATTCAATATAAGGGCTCCATGCTATTTAGAGGATATATAAAGACAAGGTCTACTAACAAACACCAACCGGTATAAAGAGATGGAGAAACATTTGTCTCTCCTCTCATCTATTAGCCACATATAATAATGAAATGAACAAGAATAAGAGAACGTATAATAGTAAATCCTGTCCTACTGAAGATGTGGGCTATATGTCTTCTGCCCTATGAAAATATCTATCTCTCAGATGTAAAACAGGTACACTCATCCATGTGAACACAAACCACCACTAATGGACAAACCCCATACATCACCATATCCACACAAAAAAAAGTAAAATTAAAAAGAAACTGCGCTTAAAATATTAATTGATCAAAATTTGACACAAATAGTGTCCTTAAGAGATAAAGAGCAGCAACTCTACTGTGAGATACTGGCACAGTTGTACTTAAATTAGCATAAAAAGAATCACACTAAAAAAATAGTGAAAACAATAATAATGATATGACAATCTGAAACAATGTGCTCAAAAAACAAACATTCCAAATAACGTCCAAGTGTATTTTTAGTGAGGGAAAATGAGTCCTCTTCATATGTAATAAAAGAATTCCATGTGTATAGTGTACATCCATCAGCACTCTGAAATCCAGGCCATGACACCACCATCTTAATGTGGAAAAAATGGAGACTTACCAGCTTTGCAGGACCTTCTAAAGAGAAAGGTCAACAGAGCGTGTGGCCAAACAACCCGGCCAGGGTCTATCAGCACTATTCCTGCAGGGTCCCTTTGGAGGCAAATACTTGAGCAGTAGTGATCATCTCTGTGTCATCCCCAACGGTTCATTCCCAAGAATATGGAAAAAATGTTCCACGTAGTTTAAAACCTTTATGTAACTTTATTCAAAATATAAGACTGCACTTACATTCATATAATGCAAATAATGGCTTAAAAAAATCCTCGCAAGCCAGCATACAGCAGACAACCTGCACTTCCGGGAACAGAGAGACACAATGACGTCAGCTTGTTGCTCTGCTCTACGCGTTTTGTCACAGTTAATGTTGTCCGGGGTACAGGCACCATGCTGCGCCATCTCTGTATATGTACACAGTATGTGACCAAGCCTCGATCTGAGTTGCAAGTTGGCCATTCTCAGCAACAACCAAGTCTGGCTCACTACTGCTCAAACACTTGCCTCCAAAGGGACCCTGCAGGAATACTGCTGATAGACCCTGACCGGGTTGTTTGGCCACACTCCGTTGACCTTTCTCTTTAGAAGGTCCTGCGATGCTAATAAGCCTCCATTTTTTAGACATTGCGGTGGTGGTGTCATTGCTTGGATTTCACAATGCTGATGGATGTTCAGTATACTCATGGAATTCTTTGATTATATATGAAGACTAGTTTGCTCTCACTGAAAATACACTTGGACTTTATTTGGAATGTTTGTTTTTTGAGCACATTGTTTAAGATTGTCATATCATTATTATTACTTTCACTATTTTTGTAGAACAACTCTCTTTATGCTAATTTGAATAGCCATAAAAAAAGCTTCTCCACTATTATAGGATTGTCCCTCCACCACATGAGACTGATCCACACAATATGTGTTTCCATACATTGGCTAATCGCCTACCATTGGAAATCTCCATCAGTACCACTAGCCCAATTGAAAGTAAGAATAAATAATATTAACCTTACCACCCCCTCTACCCACTAACTCAATCACTGCCCAAGAGATTGCCAATCACTTCAAAGACAAGATTGATGCAATTCGTGAGGACATCTCCACTGTGCGTATGTCTTCCCCACCCATCATACCTTGCCCAGCAGCACATTCAATACTCTCCTCTTTTGAATTGGCTACTACGGAAGAGGTTACAAAAATTTTCTCGGGTGCCCACCTAACCAATTGTCCCTTGGATCCTGTTCCCTCACAACTACTACGGTCACCCTCTTCTTCTATCCTATGCTCCCTCACTCACATCTTCAATCTCTCCCTTTCTAGTGGCATTTTCCCCTCCCCTCTAAAACATGCGCAGATCACTCCCATTCTTAAAAAGCCCTCACTGGACCCTACCGACCTGAACAACTTAAGACCCATCTCATTACTCCCATTCACCTCTAAACTTCTAGAACGCTTAGTCTACAACCGTCTTAGCTCCTACCTCAATGAAAATAACCTTCTTGACCCCTTACAGTCTGGCTTTCGCTCGCAGCACTCCACGGAAACTACCTTACTAAAACTCAACGATTAAAAACTAACGATTTACTAACTGCTAAAACCAACAGCCAGTACTCCATACTCCTACTACTTGACCTCTCTGAGGCCTTTGATACTGTTGACCACCGGCTCCTTCTCAATAAACTACATTCCCTTGGCCTCCGAGATTCTGCTCTATCCTGGTTCTCTGGCTATTTATCACAGCGCTCCTTCAGTGTCACCTACAACTCTGTCTCCTCCTCTCCATTGCCCCTTTCTGTGGGGGTCCCCCAAGGCTCGGTTCTTGGACCCCTTCTCTTCTCTATCTACACCTACTCCCTTGGTCACTTAATAACTGCCCACGGCTTCCAATACCACTTATACGCTGATGACACCCAAATCTATCTGTCTACTCCTCACCTCACTCCTTCAGTCTCCTCTCGCATTACTAACTTACTAACTGACATATCAGCATGGATGTCGCACCACTTCCTTAAACTAAATCTCTCTAAAACTGAGCTATTAATATCCCCCCCCCCCGCCCGTGCCCCCCCCCATGACTTTTCCATCAAAATCAACAATGCAACCATCAGTCCCTCCCCTCACGCCAGGGTACTAGGTGTAATCCTAGACTCTGACTTGTCATTTCAGCCTCAAATTTAATCGCTGTCAAAAGTTTGCAGAATTCACCTCCGTAACATCTCTAAAATTTGCCCTTTTTTAACAAATGAAACCACCAAGCTCCTCATTCACTCCCTTGTTATCTCTCGCCTTGACTATTGCAACTCCCTTCTCATTGGCCTACCGCTCCATAGGCTATCCCCTCTTCAGTCTATCATGAATGCTGCTGCCAGACTTATCCACCTTACCAACCGCTCAGTGTCTGCCAACCCTCTACTCCAATCCCTACACTGGCTCCCAATCACCAGGCGAAATTTAAAATACTAACCACAACATACAAAGCCATTCACAACTCTGCCCCAAGCTACATCACTAATCTTGTCTCCAAATATCACCCAAATCGACCTCCCTGCTCTTCTCAAGACCTCCTGCTTTCAAGCTCTCTCATCTCCTCCTCCCATGCTCGTCTCCAGGATTTCTCCAGAGCCTCTCCCATCCTCTGGAACTCGCTACCTCCATCTATCCGGCTATCCCCTACTCTTGCTACCTTCAGGCAATCCCTGAAAACTCATCTCTTCAGGAAAGCCTATCACGTCTCCAACTAATCTCCTACCACTTCCACCAGCTCATTCCCCACAGTTACAACCTTTTGTACCACCTGCCCCACCCTATTAGATTGTAAGCTCTTCTGAGCAGGGCCCTCTTAATCCTATTGTATTGTATTGTAATATAACTGTATTGTCTCCCTTTTATATTGTAAAGCGCTGCGTAAACTGTTGGCGCTATATAAATCCTGAATAATAATAATAATAATAATATTAATAATAACCTCATGGAAAAAATATTTCATACTTCACATAATACAAATCATTTAAATGATAAAGAATGGGACCCCTGGTTTGCACATTCTAAACACTTTTGAAACCCCGCATAATTAACACTCTTCATTAAAGGTCATTAATGTACAACAGTTGTTTATCTATTTCAAGGACACCATGGATTGTAAATGAGTCAATCATTACAATGTACCTCTATCATTTTCAGTATACGAAGTTGTAATTGACCTTACTATGCAAGCTTATATATTGCATTTTTCTTAATATATAATATCTTGTTTTGTACCACTTTTTTGTACCCAATAAAAATGTTTGTAAACAAACAAAAAAAGCTTCTCCAATAATCAAGACTGCATTGACACAAAGCATACCTTTTATGAATTATTATAAAGGTTACGTTTTAGATGTTACCTTTTGGTGTGTAGAGAAGCGCACCCTGGTCTAGTTCTATTTCATTCGATTTTGGATATTTTTTTTCGATTACTGAATGAAAACCGCATACACTGCTAGAAATTCATACAAAATCTTCCTTCCTGCTCCTTTGAATTTTCTTTTCACTGTGGTCCAAAACGAACATCTATTGGCTGCAACCTTGACTGAACTAAAATTTCCAGCATGTCCATTTGGGAGCCGTCGATCAGTAGCCTGGCCATGGAATGATCAAAATGTGTCTGATTCCTGCTGAACTGGCTGAATTATGATCCATCTATGGCCAGCTGAATATTGCAGAGATTAAGACGACATGTTTGACCAGTTCTATTATTGATTGCTAAATACTGAGTGCACCAGGTCTAAAGGTGGCGAAATTGTGCAACAAAAGTTGGTCATTACATTGACTTCTGTTGAATAAATAACTTGGAGCAATACTGGCAAACAGTGGCTGCAGTCACTGATCAGTGTATTCTGACAGTGCTGAGCCTTGCTGTCAGAATATAATGTCCCGACAGGGGAAATTCCTCTATTCACCTTGTTTGTGCATGGAGGAATATGTTTTTTATTGTTCAGCCTGATGGGGCAATGAAAAAAAACTAAACATCTATGGCCAGCTTTTCTCTGGGGTCTGTCGGACTGCATAGTCATATTTAGATGGGAAACTGTATGTCAGAATATGAAAAAGGCTGTTATGACATTTTCTATCTGACTACATATTTGGTTCTGCTACTTCAATAGAGCTTTAAAGTGAAACTACACTGTATCTGAGCACCACAAACCAAAAATGCTATTTAATTCATTATTAATATTCAAAGCAAACTCACCCATCCATTCATGTCTCCAGTCTTTATTTTAAAGAGAAATCACTTTGAAATACACCCCCTAGCATTTCTGGCTATGGCTATCTTGAGTAAGGGCAGATGATTCATGCAGAATTTACTTCCTGGAATTCATCTACCCTTAGCTCATGCATGCAGGCAGGAGGGTGTACTGTAAAAGCTCATCCTCCCCTTCTGAATACTCCCGGGATGTATGGCATTGTTTGTCCAGGCCTGAAAACCTAATTAACTAAAAAAATGTAAAAAAAAAAAAAAAAAAAAAGGTTAAATATGATATATTTTCCTATTTTATTTACCAGTGCTAGCAGTAGAAGGATTAAAAATAGTCAATTTTGATTGAGAGAATGAAGTTCTGCTTTTAGGCGGTAGTAAACCGCCAGTGATTTTTTTTTTCTTTAAACCTGCAAGGCAAAGTTATAATGTGCCAGTATGCATCGAATACTAGCACATTATGTGAAACTTACCTTAAAACGAAGCCCTCCATCGGCGCGCTGTCACCGCTAAAGGAGCTTTCATAGTTACATAGTAGGGGAGGTTGAAAAAAGACACAAGTCCATCAAGTCCAACCTATGTTCATCTTCACCCGGTCTTCCTTCCGGGTTCGTGGACTCCAGCTATGTGAGTGGCCGGAGCCCCTGTGACGTCACACACATTCATGCATGCGGGAGCCGCCATTTACGGCACAGGACCCTGCAGGAAATTCAAAGCACATGCGCTGGTGACGTCACTGTCTGCATGTACAGTAAATATCTCCTAAACGGCACACGTTTAGGAGATATTTACACTACCTATAGGTAAGCCTTATTATAGGCTTACCTATAGGTTAAATTTATGCATGGGAGTTTACTCCCACTTCAAGCAAGGATACTAATGATCTTCTGTGACATACAGAGGACCACTACAGAGAATTTCTAAAGGCTGCCATAGATAGCTTAAATTTCATCCAATTTCTTCTAAAAGGGTTGCAATTTGAGCCATGGGTACCCCTCTTATGCCCTGTACACACGGGCGGACTTTTCGGCAACAAAGGTCCGACAGTCTTTCCGACGGACTTGGATTAAAAAAAGGAAGTTCATAGCCAATAGCTGCCCTAGCATGGGTTTTCGTCTGACGGACTAGCATACAGACGAGCAGATTTCTCGATAGGAACTGGGTCCAGCAGAGTTTGGACGTAAAGATTTGAAACATGTTCCAAATCTAAAGTCCGTCAGATTTTTGACAGAAACAGTCGATGAAGCCCACACACGGTCGAATTGTTCGCCGGATTCGGTCCGCCGGACCAGTCCGGTCGAAAAGTCCGCTCGTGTGTACAGGGCATTAGAGCCAGATAGAGAGTTGTTGGCCAAACAGCAATTGCATCCAACCAGATGCAGACACTGCTTGGGTATTCTGACAGTCACTGGAGCCAGCTGTCAGAATACAAGCCTTCAAGGGAGACTCCTCCATCTGCTCTGTTTAGGATGGATGGAGGAATCTGTGCGTTATCCAGACTAAACAAAAGAAATCTATGTATTTATGGCCAGCTTAAGCCTATTTATCAAATGCAATGTTCAAAATATGACAGCAAGTAAGTAAAACTGGGAAAACCACAGGCAGATAAAAGTTATAATAATAACCCAGAATGGTACTTCCTAAAAGGACTTTCTAAAAGGACAATACCATTCCACCTTACCTAATCAACCTATCAGAGCTGGGTATACCTTGTACTATAGTTTGCAGCCCTTCCAGAATCAATCAGCACTCCAAAACAAACAAATGAAGACAGTAGGAATACAGCTGTTTCAGGCCGGGGGAAACAATGAAGGCACTAAATCACATTCCGCCTAGATCAATTTGTATTGTTAATTACAGTCATTACAGAGAAGTCATTTACTTAGAATCAGATTTAGAACTGCATAGAGCAACATTTCAGTGATTTGTACAGAGGATATACTTGATTTTAGTGCCTTGGAATGCACAGCAAATCCATTTACCAGATGGATAATTTAAAAACTTTAATTGACCCAAAAGGCATTTGTGTTCCTTTAAAAAGCACGTTCCATCCAATGATAATGTTTATGTTTCACAGAGAATAAGTAATTGGTCTAGAAAATATATTTTCTGCCAAGACAGCACATTTGCATCTTTAGGACCTCTCCGTACTTAGGAAAAACCCTTTACAATTCTAGACCTGGACCTGTTCCTGTTCAGGCTGATTCAATTCAATGGATGCACAGAGGCCATTGGATAAGGAACTTCTGCTACAACCAGATTAATGTAGTATGAAAGGAAACCTGGGTCTGTATGCCAAGGGCAAGCGATAACAATTCAGAGCATGTTGGAACAATTTGTGTCTTGCAATTGCTTTTAACCCAGTCTCTTTACACAGTTCCAAATAAATGCAAAGCCGCCAGATTTTACTTTATGGCTCTTCTGCTGAGTTGCTGTGCATAGTTTGCATAAGTATGTTCATTGCTGTGCTGATAAATATTTATTTAATGCATATTATATTTGTATTTATTTCTGTATTGTAAGTGGTTGTTGATTTATGACAAAATATGTGCTGTGCAACAGACTTCAAAAATAGCAGAGAATGCATATTATTTCAATTTAAATAGAGTCGTTTGCATTTAAAGTGACTTACTTTACTTTACCCATGCAGAGTAAAAGGGACACTTAACTCCCTCCCCAGCAGTATATGCTCACCTTTTCTTGCTCCCATGCTGCTCTGTTTGACTGCTGGGATCAGAGAAAGAAAGCCCTCTGTAAACTCCAAAATGACTTATCAGAAATTATACAGGACTTCTCCCCTCTTCCCATGTGACAGTACTCAGCCAATTACAAGGCTCCATTGCTGTCAGTCGAACAAGGGAAACGTAAGTTAGCCTTATGCCGCGTACACACGAGCGGACTTTACAGCAGACTTTGTCCTGCGAACTTTACGACGGACTTTACGATGGACTTTCTGAATGAACGGACTTGCCTACACACGATTAACCAAAGTCAGACGGATTCGTACATGATGACGTACGACCGGACTAAAACAAGGAAGTTCATAGCCAGTAGCCAATAGCTGCTCTAGCGTCGGTTTTTGTCCGTCGGAATAGCATACAGACGAGCTGACTTTTCGACCGGACTCGAGTCTTTCAAAAAGATTTGAAACATGTTTAATTTCTATGTATGTCAAACTTTTGGGGGGAAAAATTCCGCTGGAGCCCACACGCGATCGAATTGTCCGACGGACTCTGGCCTGCCGAACCAAGTATGCTGTAAAGTCCGGTCGTGTGTATGCGGCATTACACCCGTTTCAGTTCCATGGTGCCTGCTTTCAATCATTCCATGGGGGCTTCACAATTTTTAACCTACCTACCATACTTTAACGATTTTTCATTTGAGTACCATGTCGATGTCATGATTTTCATAGAAGGAATCTTCTACTTCTGGATTAACCACTTCAGCCTCGCAAGGTTTTTCTCCCTTCCTGGCCAGGCCATTTTTTGCGATATGGCACTGTTACTTTAACTGACAAATGCGCGGTCTTGCCATGCTGTACCCAAATAAAATTGATGTAAATTTTTTACAACAAATAGAGCTTTATTTTGGTCATATTTGATCACCTCTGCGGTTTTTATTTTTTGCGCTATAAACAAAAAAACAGCAACAATTTAAAAAAATATATATATTTTTTACTTTCTGCTATAAAATATATCCAATAATTTTTTTTTTTTAAATCAAATTTCTTCATCAGTTTAGGCGAATATGTATTCTGCTACATATTTTTGGTAAAAAAAAATCCCAAAAAGCGTATATTGATTGGTTTGCGCAAAAGTTATAGCATCTACAAAATAGAGATATATTTATGGCATTTTTTTTTTACTTGTAATGGCGGCGATCAGCGATTTTTAGCGAGACTGCGACATTGTGGCGGACAGATCAGACACCTAACTGACACTTTTTTGGGAACCAGTGACATTATTACAGTGATCAAAGCTAAAAATATGCACTGACACTGTATAAATGACACTGGCAGGGAAGGGGTTAACATCAGGGGCGATCAAAGGGGAAAGTGTGTTTGTGCTTTCTTACTGTGGGGGGATGGGCTCACTGCATGGACACAGTGATCCATGTTCCTTATTAGCAGGAACACAAGATCACAGTGTCCATGGCTGACAGCACAGAGGTCTGTCTTGTGTACATCAGCAGACCACTGTTCTATCTCTGTAGGCAGTGATCGTGGGTGGCCGGCGGACTCATGTCCGCTGGGCCCGCTGATTGGCTCCCCCTGTGGCCAGTCAGCGCGCGATCGCGCCTCCGGCAGCTATTGAACAAAATCTGCCACAGTATATATGAGGTAGGCGGTCGGCAACTAGTTAAAGTGATATTAAAGGTTTGTTTTGTTTTTTTAAATAACAAGCATGTTATTTATATATGATCCTCTTTTTCTCAGGTCCCCTGACGGTGCTCCTAACCAGTGCCACCAATAGCAAGCTGCCTGCTAGGGGGGCACTGGTGTGTGCTTGCTCCCAAGCCCTGCTCTACGCATGCATAAGACACATAGGGCCACGGCTCTTTCCTCATTGGCTGTGATTGACAGCACTGGAAGCCAATGGCTCCTGTTACTGTGTCTCAACCAATGAGGAGATAGAGACCTGGAACAACCAAGGCTTCCTTGCACATCGCTGGATCGATAGGGGGCTCAGGTGAGTATTAGGGGGCTGTGGGGGGAGCAGCACACAGAAGGTTATCTCTTAGATAATCAAGAACATTCTGAAAAGGCCAATTTTCTGACAAAATTCTATAGGTGTCAGGCTGCCAGCTTTAGTGACCTTCTCTCCCATACCTAAAAGTGTCAGATATTTCACATCACGGAAACAGCAATTCGGAAGGGAACCAATATTTGAGCTTGCCCGGGGGTCACTGCCACATCCCAAATACGGAAAGAAACCGAGAAAGGAAATGTGCCCCAAGGGGGATAGTATGGGTAGTGTATCACCGAGAAATGGATGGATGGTGCAGGCGTGAAATACACTGCAAGTAATACAGGGTGCCTTGACGAGGCCTTGCAGCTTTCACATGCGTTTGCAAATGTGTGCTAACTAAACCCCTGCTTTTAACAGACGGTTGGACAGGCTAATTTGGTTGGTCAGCAGACTGGTTGGTGAGTTGAGCTATGGAATTGTCTTTGTCTTACATGTATATGCACTCCATGTGCACTCCATGTGCTCCTTACTGTGAAGGCCAGTTATGGGTGTGGGCGGTGGCATATGACTCTTTAGCATATATACTGTACACAGGTATACCACGAGAAGGACTCCCACTTCCTAGAGTTCGGAAGATTACATCACTTGGTTAAGGATCCAAATACTGGATATAATTTGATGGATGGAGACCAGAAAGGAGTATGTGGGGGGATTTGCAGATTCTGGCCTTGACAGAGATCCCTACAGGGACGGCAAGCCAGGGCTCACAAGAGCCACCACTGCTGGGCGGGCTATACACACACCTGCAAAGTCAGAGACAAGGAAGAGGGGGGTGTTTTAAGAGATATGTATCCCATATTAGAGACATTGGGCTAGGAAAGCCATATGCTTCGTGAGTACTCCTGTATAGATATGTTTGCTTAGTCTGAGATTTTGCTCTGTCCTCATGTCTTGTCTGTAAATTAAACAGTCTCTCATACTTTTAGACATAATGGTTTTATACCCTATGTTGGTGCTAAATACAGTGACTGACTTATACCTATATACACATATATCCCCTTTTCTTTTTTCTAGAAAAATATCAAAACTGCTTCCCCGAAACTCCTGAAGAAGGAAATACACTATATAGAGGGGATAGAACCTCTTTATTTTCCGAAACATGTAGAGTATCATGTGCTGCCGTATTTGCACCCCAGCAGGTCATCTTTGAATTTACTGGGATTATATACCAAAGCACGCTAGCAGTTTGATTACTACTGTTCTTTGTCTCTTCTGCTCATGTGATTTTATATTATAGACCTGTGTGTATATTTTTCTACTTAATAAACTTTTTGTTATAAAACTTTCAACAACAATTGTGTATTTCACGCCTGCACCATCCATCCATTTCTCGGTGATACACTGCCCATACTATCCCCTTGGGGCACATTTCCTTTCTCGGTTTCTTTTGATATTTCACATCACTATCAGTGCCCAGATGAAGCAAGGGAAGGTAAGTACATACTGCTGGATAGAGGGAGGAAGTCAAAACCTCAAAACAAAAATATATTATATTCCAGCTTACCAATTTGTAGATGTTCTTTTTTAGGATTTTTTCCTGTATTTTTACATTGTGATCCGATTTTTAACTTTCGTTTAACAGACCAAGTTGCCCAGCAAAAATCAGAGGGTTGAGATAAACCACTCTCATTTAAACCACTGACAGGGATAATTAAAATATTCAGCTTTTATTAATTTATGTAAAACCTTTATAAAACCTTTATCCCAAAAGGAAAAAATTATTGTGCTGCTCCTCCAGTGGAGTGAAGACATGCTAGGACAGGAAATGTGTTACTGGCAGGTTCACCAAATTAAAAACAAAGGGGGGAAAAAGCCTAAAAAAAAAAGAAAACAAATGCAGCCAACCCATTTAAGGATTGGTACCCTGCAATATATTACATCTTTTGTGGGGGGTTTAATACTGCTTTACATGATCCCTTATACTTTGTCCTGCATGGGCATTGGATAGGGTCACTTTAAACTCCAATTAATAAGCAAAACACTCAGCAATTTGGTATTGTAATAAAAAAAAAAAAAAAACACAACTTTGTTAAAAATGCAAAAAAGGAAACCCACTTTACCATGTGATGTTTCTTCAAGACCTTGAAGCCAAAATTAGAAGATTTTGCACACTGTTTCTAGATAGAACATTAGTCTCTTGTCCATAGCTGCCAACTGTCCCTGATTTTGAGGGACTTTCCCTGATTTGCAAAAAAGTCTCTCTGTACCTCTTTTCGTCCTCATTGGTGTCTCATTTTGGTCTGATCTACTGTAAATGCACTCTATAATTTTAAAAAAGTATTTTTCAGTGCTAAACCTTTCATCCAATTTCTAAATTGCTGCATTTGTAAATGTCAAAAGCCAATATAAAGGAATAGTAGTGGTAAACAAAAAAGCACTTGTGGGTTTAATGAAACTTTTTTTTTTTTGTATAATTCTTCTTTTTAGTGGGCGTGGCAGGGGTTGTGTCCTATGCCTGCACACTTTTGCTAATAGGTGTCCCTCGTTTCCATCTCAACAAGTTGGGAGGTAAGCTTGTCTAGTATGTCTACTGATTCTGTGATGTGCATCCTCCCTCACAATCTGAAATGCATGTGTGGCTGCAATGTATTTAGAGAGAGAGCCTGAGCTGGAACCATTGAACACACTGGCTAAATTTTGAAGGCTCAGAGCTATTCAGAAGGTGGGAACGCTGAACAGTATAGGAATTTATACAGCTGATCTTTCAGCTGTAGAAGATAAATGTCAAGTAAGTTTAGAAACACTTAGCAGGAAGGTTGAGTTCACCAAGTAATTTCCAGTGCCAAATTGTTACAGGAAAATATTTTTTTAAAAAGGAAGGATGTTTAAGGATTAAGGAGGATCTACTTTATTATTTCCCAAGAACGCAGTGCAAATGTTATCACTATAAATATTTCATTTCTGCCATTTACAATGTTTAGTATCCCCAAATATACGGTGGAGGTACACGTTCTCACTCTGTATGGTATACATAGGGACTTGGAAACTAATTTGATGTAAAAATCGGAGCTTCCATTGCCAACCTAATTTTATGTTTCTATCCTTATAATAATTGGCACAGTTTAGCGTGACAAATAAATCAGTAGAATTTCAGATTAGTAGCAACAGAGACTTTCCATGCATGTGACACTGCCTAAAACATAGTACACACGTGCCGAATGTTGGGTGGCATTGGCCGGTTCATTATAAACTAGCCAATATTCAGCCGTGCGTTCTAGAGTCGGTCTGACGGAAGCCAGCCAGCTTCTGTCAAAGTGGTATGACCGAAAAAGGTCTGCCGAACAAGTTCCCGATCAACGCTGTCATCCAGTGGCTGGGAGTGCTGACTGGAGAGTTTTGGCGGGGGGCTGTCCCCCTGTCAGAGCACAATAGAACAGCAGGGGAAATCACTGTACTAACATCGGATAGTTAGTACAGTGGCTCCTCCTGAGCTGTCAGCCCTGCTGGGTTGAACGGAAAAAAAATACTTGTGTGTACTAGGCTTAAGCTTTTTCTATGCTTCTAGGCTCACAGGAGCCTATCAGGAATTTGGTAAGGGAACCCCATCCATTCCTTCTTGTGATTACTGGATTACATTCATAATGTCATCATGTGACAGGGTCTTGAAGAGGAAAGGCTGATCCAGAGAAGCACTGTGAAATGGATGACAAAGTGGGCCTTGGCAAAGAACAGCTGCACATACCTACTGTGCTATATCACAACGGAATTGTCTTACACACTTTGTCTTATGTATGGCATTTTCTTCAGCTTGGGCCAATGTAAGTATGTATGTGCCATACCTGTGGGAGCCCAGTGGGAGATTGAGATCACACCAGTAGGCACCACCTACATATTATATGTATAAGCAGTGCAGTAATACATGATGACACCACCCCAGGAGTCCATTGCAGCCTGAGGGAGGTAGCCTTCATTAACCTGAAAGACTGAGGTCATCTAGTGGTGGAATTACTGCAGGGGACAGTTCTAGAGTGCTAGTAAGTAATGCAATATATATTTTTTATTTTATTTTAATAAGCTAAGCCTGTACTGGGTCAATCAATATTTGTAATATTCTTTTTAGCTGGAGTTTAACTTTATGACTCAGCATTGGCCTGAGTCAAATAAATAACTTCCCTGAGCTTGTGCTATGGGTGCCTTGTACCCTGTTGTCCAAACTGTCATTTTCTCTTTCTGGATATCTTATATTTGTTTGTAGGGATGGGCCGAACACCCCCCCCCCCCCCCCCCGGTTTAGTTTGCACCAGAACATGCGAACAGGCAAAAAGTTTGAGCGAACATGCAAACCCTATTAAAGTGAATGGGACACGAACATGAAAAATGAAAAGTGCTAATTTTAAAGGCTTATATGCAAATTATTGCCATAAAAAAAGTATATGGGGACCCAGGTACTGCCCTAGGAGACATGTATCAATGCAAAAAAAAGTTTTTAAAACAACCGTTTTTTCAGGAGCAGTGATTTTAATAATGCTTAAAGTGAAACAATAAAAATGAAATATTCCTTAAAATATGGTGCCTGGGGGGGGGGTCCCAGATCCCAGCCCCCCTATGTGAATGGGTATCAGGTACATTGTACCCCTACCCATTCACCAAAAAAAGTGTCAAAAAGTAAAAACCACAATAGACAGTTTTTGACAATTCCTTTATTTAAAAAAAAGTGTCCCATGATGTACATCCATGGTCATGGTCATCCATTGCCCAATGGACCCGAAAAATATAAAAAAACTGCACCTCCATGGGAGGGCTCCCGCCAACTGCTGTCTTTTCCCTTTGACAGCTCTTATACAGGAAACGGTGGGGCCACCGGCTGATATAACCAGATGACCCGCCCCATCTGATGGCACATGACGTCAGATGGGGGAGGGGTCACTCGGTTACGTCACCGGGTGGCCCCGCCCTTGCCTGTATAACAGCTGTCACAGCCAAGAGACAGCAGTCACCAGGAGGCCTCCCATTGAGGTGGAGCTTTTTTCGGGTGGCGTGATTGAAGATAGATGGAACAGTTTTTTTTTTTAATAAAGTAATTGTCAAAAGCGGTTTCTTGTGGTTTTTACGTTTTGACACTTTTTTTGGTGAATGGGTAGGGGTACCCGATACCCATTCACATGGGGGGGGCTGGGATCATGGCCCCCCTCTTTGTTTTTTTCACGGTCAAAAAATCTCAATTTATTGATAAAGAAACAGCATGGTACAAAAACAAAAAAAAACAGAAGTACATAAATGATGCGTCTTACATGGCATATATAGAAGATTTAACAGTGAGATTACAGACAATAATTTCAGTCTAAATTCAAAACTTGTCATTAAATCATTGTAAACCTTCAATAGAATATACTTTTAATTAAGTCAGAAAGAGTCTCCAGCAAAATACATCATAGACCAGGATGGGGTATGACTAAGGGGGGAGGGGAGGAGGGAAGAGGGAAAGGGGGGAGGCCAGAACATCCCAGACAACATGTGAGTATATGTACCATTATACTATCTAGACATGTCCGCTATAGACCCTAGGCCGTCCAAGGTGACCAGATACCTTCAAATTTCTTGGGGCACTTTCTATTCAAATACGTCATTTTGTATAGTGGGAGAGCCTTTTTAATAGTGTCTTCCCAAAGTTTTATGGTGGGGGGGGGACACAGATGTCCACCTAAGAAGAATCGCCTTTTTTGCGTAATAAAGTAAAAAAACGATGAGGAGTTTAGTATATCTTGGCATTTGATCATCCTCCTATACCCCCAGCAGTGCCAACTCCGGCGATTGTATCAGTGATAACCCAAGGCGCTCATTAATGGCCTCAAATACTGCAGTCCAGAATTTAGCCACTTCCGGACAAGTCCAAAACATATGAAAATATGTCCCTACAACCCTCTTACACCTACCACATAGGGGGTCTCTCGAGGGGTACAGTCTGTGCAGTCGCTGCGGAGTGTAGTATACCCTATGAAGAAACTTAGCCTGGATTACTTTATCCCTGGATGAAATAACCAACCCAAAACCCTCCTCAAAACAGTCGTTCCACTCCTCTTTCTCCAATGTGGGAATGTCAGCTTTCCACGACTCCCATAGCTTCTCCAATCTGGGAGAATCCAAGCTAAGGAGTGACAGATAAAGGGAGGAAAGAGGTTTGGAAAGTGACTCCCGAGCCAAAAGTTCCTCTCTGGGGTCCATAGAAAGGACAATGGATCCCGGGAACTGTGCTCGCGCTGCATGGCGCAACTGTTGGTATCGGAAATACATCCACCCGGGTAACTTAAACTTGGTGGAGAGGTCCCTATACGTCAATAATTTCCCTGCAGGCATAATATCTCGAAGAGTCCTCACTCCATATTTTGCCCAAATTTGTGGGTCCGGAATTGTGCGGAAGTGTGGGAAATTAGTATTACCCCACAGAGGCTGAAAAGGTGACCACTGACCTGGTCTGAGAAACCTCCTCCTGGCTACCACCCACACTCTAAGTGTCGTTCTAGTTGGAAGCAGGAGATCAGCATAAGCCCCAGGTGCCCTATATACAAGGTTCCCAAGGTCTCCGAAGGAGCCCAGACGAGCCGCCTCCAGACACACTGCAGCATTGGCTCTAGAGCGGAGGAACCACCAACGGACTGACACCAAGATGGCTGCCCAGTAGTAGACCTTGAAATTAGGCAATGCCAATCCCCCGCACCTCACAGGAAGACACAGGGTGAATCTCGCCAACCGAGGGGTAGACCCTCCCCAAATGAAGGACCCAATACAACTGTCCAGTTCTTTAAAGAATGCGTTTGGGATCCACACTGGAGAATTCCTAAATAAATAGTTAAATTTTGAAAGAAAAACCATCTTTATCAGGTTAATGCGTCCTAACAGGTTAAGCGGAAGGTTTCCCCAGGAGGCACATCTAGCTTTAAGTTGTGATAGAACTGGGCGATTTAGCTCATAAAATAATTTAAAAAAAAGACCGCGCTAAAAACAATAACATGTGATGTAACTAATTAAACATGATTAAGTGTATGGGAATACAATACATCAAATATGAAAAAATATTAGAATATGAAACACCGAAAATCTATTGAAAGTGAATACAGAAAAAGTGACTGAAAAATGAAAGTCCCAATTGAAGTTAAAAAAGTGACTAAACGTCACAAAAACACACAGTCCTTGGAGCCAAGGCAGATGCAATCAGTGATCATAGACGTATAACACACAGTCCTTGGGGCCAAGGCAGATGTAATCAGTGATCATAGACGTAAAACACCCAGTGAGAAATCCTCCACCTAATAAGATGTCCGCTTACCAGAGGTAAGCTGTAAATCAGCTTAATAGTAACCTCCACTCAGGGGGAATCAGCTCCTCAGATCTCCAATAAAGGAAGGGGGTGGACCGGATCTTTCAATGTATTTGGACTCAATCCGCATAGCAGGAGGACCCAAAAGGACAAAACAAATTCTCCATAGTGTAAAACTGTATCACATTTATTGAGGTAAAAAGATGGTCACACTTACATGTAAAATCTCGATATAAAGGCACATAGGATATACAACAGCCGGCCGGCTCGCATGCACCCGTTCAAACGAAAACGATGACGTCAGCGCGTCAACCTTCCGACGTACGTTTCGTCCTATTGGACGTCGTCATGGGAACGGGCGACGCACTGACTCATCGCTATATATAGACCAGGAACAAAAACCAAGCCTCGCTTTGAAACTCAGATGGCGTCACCGCACCGTCCTACACGGAAGCAGGAAGTGTGTGACCTGTAATCTTTGAAATGGGCAAACGGCACTTCCGCCCATACATAGGGACCCTTCCAGTGCTGGCAAAACTAAAATAGTAAAACGGCCACACTGAATGTAATCAAAACCAAAGTAGATTTTGTTATTAGGGTATTTCATAATGTATGTATAAAGGGATGAAAATTAAAAACATACAAAACGAAAACATGTATAAAACTCACCTCCGTTTAAAAGAGGGACAAATAGAGATTGCACTAAAAGATGATCAGACCACAATACAAGCATAACTATAATTGATGGGAAACTAGGATATCACTCTAATGGTGGTTAAAGATGTTAAAATATCGACCTCCACTAGAGATTCAAAGCGAGTAAACAGAATGTAGTATGTATAATGTTAAAATCATACATAGTATTATCAACTTCAATATATGATGGAAAATATTGTGATTAAACCACGCTTCACTCATAATTAGGTAACATGAAAATAAAATAGAAGAATAGTAATGAAAAAAAATTTAAAATTAAAATTAAAATATGAAATGACAAAAATAATAAAAGAATAACAATGAACAACTCTTAGATATGATTATCATGAATTGTCCAGAAATGCATTAAGATCTACGTCCACATTAAGTCCAAAGGGAGTGTAGCACTTCAATCTGTGTATCCATGTCATTTCAAGCCTAGAAATCCCACGTATAATAGACCCCCCCTCCAATGTGGGGTGTATCTATCAATGCCTAGAAAAATGGTTTTCCTAGGGTCTCGATTGTGTACCTCAAGATAATGTCTGGAGACCGGATGTTTGGGGAAACCAGTAAGAATGTTGGTGATATGCTCGTTGAGTCTTACAGATAGGGGGCGTTTGGTCCTCCCCACGTACTGTAATCCACAAGGACATTGAAGAAGGTACACCACACGCTCTGTGGAGCTCTGTGGAACTCTGTTGAAGTACTGGTGGAAAAGAACTTATGAGTTCTTCTGTGAGTGCATCCACTGAGAGAACACACCCTACATTTTCTGCATTGATAGAATCCAATCATATATTCAAAGAATCCCCTCTTGGTAGGAGGGGGGTCGAGAATATTCGGGGCCACTCTACCTCTCAAAGAGGGGGCACCCTTATATATCACCTGTGGCTTAGCTGGAAGGATGGTACCTAATATTTGATCGTTCTTGAGAACATGCCAATGCTTACCTATCAACTTCGCTATATTTCTGTGTTGTAAGGAATAAGTGGTGATGAAGGGAACTGAAGGTGCTCTGCCACTATCGGGTGTCTTGGTTTTAAGTAGACTACTCCTATCGATGGTGGTCACTTCATCCAATGTGCTCCTTAGAGAAGTCTCAGAATAGCCCTTCTCTAAAAAGCGTTCTATCAGAATATTTGCTTGGACCAAGAACTCCTCATGGTCGGAGCAATTACGTTTTAAGCGAATAAGTTGACTTTTCGGCACAGACCTCAGCCAAGTCTCATGATGGCAACTATCGGTCGGTATATAAGAATTCCGATCCGTATTTTTGAAAAAAGTTGCCGTAGTAAACTGCCCCTCTTTGATGCCAATTTTGAGGTCCAGAAAGTTGATTTCAGACTGACTGGCCTCATAGGAAAGTCTAATGCCACGGTCATTCTCATTCAACCCTCTCATGTATAAATCAAGATCTTCACGGTCCCCATTCCATAGGAGGAGGATGTCATCTATATACCTGGCCCACAACACCACCTGAGGTTTTTGTTGGGCATAGATGACATCCTCCTCCCACAGGGCCATGAAGAGGTTCGCTAAGCTGGGGGCATATTTAGCCCCCATAGCGACACCTCTATCCTGCCTATAGAACTGGCCTCCAAACCAAAAATAATTCCTGGTGGCCACAAAATGAAGTAGCTGCATGATAAAGCATATTTGTTCGTCAAACAGAGACGAGTCACGTCTAAGGTAATACTCAACCGCAAATAACCCCAAGTTATGTGGTATCACTGTATATAATGAGGCGACATCAGCTGTCACTAGCCACCAAGATGGACCTGGGGTGTAATCAGAAAGTTTATTGATCACATGGCGGGTGTCCTTCAAATAAGACGGCATCCCTGTGACCAATGGTTGTAAATAAAAATCTATATACCTGCCCACCCGGGACGATATGGAATCAATTCCACTAACAATGGGACGTCCCGGGGGGCAGGTAGGATGTTTGTGAATTTTGGGTAAGTAGTAAAGAACCGGGGTGCGCGGGGCCTTGGGAACTAAATAGGATTTCTCCTTACTGTTTAAAATACCCTGTTCAAACCCAAATTTAATCGGCACCTCCAATTCTTTCTTATATTGAGCCTTGGGGTCAGATCTGAGGGGGGTGTATGTTTCTCGGTCACCCAATATATTAGACATCTCTGTGAGGTAATCCTTCCTATCCAATACGATAATGCCCCCCCCCCCTTTATCTGCTGGCCTAATAACTAAGTTTTTATTCAAACATAAAGAATCTAGCCCAGTTTTGAGGTCTCTATTAAAGTAGACTTTTTTAAGGGGTAGTAGTTCCAAATCTTTAAGGACTAAGTCTTTAAATACCTTTAGGGAGGGGGCTACGGCTCCTGGAGGATTGAAGAGAGAGGCATTTGATAGCCCAGAATGGCGATACTCGTTGTGACTGATCTCATTGTGTGTAATAGGATTGGAGGCTAGATATCTCTTAATATTGACCTTACGTATAAATTTATGTACATCGATATAAGTCTGAAATTTATCAAGGCCTCGGGGAGGTGCAAATTTAAGTCCCTTATTAAGTAAGGATTTCTCTGAGTCACTAAAGGAGACTGAACTCAAATTAAATATCCCGTTGCTGGTTACGATTTCTTCTTTTTTTGATCGCATTCGCCTCCCCCCTCTAGATCCTCTCTTTGGTCTGCTGGCCTTTTGATGCCCTGATTTGGCCGGTGAAAACCCCATTGTTGATAACTCAAATTGGAAGGGCCCGGTTTGTTGCCATCATCCATGGGTCCCATCGGACTGGGATAGGAATGTGAGGCTATACCATTACGTTCTTCCGTGATGGTGGAACTGGTGGGAGGGCCATCAAGGTCTCTAAGAGGGTAAAATTGATTGTATGTACTGATGTTATACTCCGAGTGATCCCTTCTAAGATTCGTATGCCCTGGATTCTGAAATCCGCGTGTCCTTCCATCATAGTGGCCTGCATTAGGGCCATAGCCAGGACCATAGGGACGGTCATGGTAAGTTTCCAAATCAAAGGTGCGGGGGGACGGTAACTGATCATCATATCTACTATACTGATCATATGATCTACCCTCATACGGGCGGCTCTCTGAGGATCTCATATTATTGAAACCCCTACCTCTACCACGTCCTCCTTGATTTGAACCACTTGTTCCACGGGATCGTCTAGGTAATGTGGACGGATAGTGGGATGGAGTTCCTCCCTTGCCTCCTCCACCCCGTCTGGAGAGGGATTGTTGAGACCCTTGTGGGAATCTACCTGAGGGACCATTAGGGCCTCCCAGAGGATAGTTAGGATAGCCAGGCTGCGATGGAGGAGGGGCATAAACAGCAGTGGGAGGAGGTCCGCCTATATTAGACGGCCCCCATTCCATAGTGCTAACTGAAGCTTGTTCTGCTCTTAGTTTCTTTTGCCATTCAAACACTACTGCCCCTTGATAGTCAAGTAGATCTCTATTATATTTCTTTTTCTTTTTGACTCTCTGATCTCTCTCCTCCTTCTCCAATAGAGTAAGGAGGGAGAGGGATCTTTCTTTATATTCATTGCTATCTTTGTGGGGGTTCAATTTCTCTTTTATAGTTTTAATTTCATCATCAAGTCTCGTGAGTTTAGTTTTTTTACGATTAATAAGAAATTTTAAAAAATCTATTCCGGCCGTATTGAAATAGCCAAACCATTCTTCAAGTTGAACATCACCCTTCTGTGGGCTGACCTCCCACCTAAGACTTCTTGGTACCATACCCCCTTTTACATATGTGTCTAAATAAGCTATATCCCACTGAGTGTGTATTTCAGATATTGTCAAGTTCTTAAGCCTCGTAAAAAGGCCATTGAGGTCACCCTCGTCTTCCTTGTACATCTCAAATACACCATCAGTGTTGACCTGCCTCGCGGCCCTATAGTCAAATATATCCATTGAAAAACTTAATTCAAATAAGTAACTATTATGAGATATTGAAATTGAGTGGCTGCAGTAATAAAGCCAAATAGAGCCCAAAGACAAAGTAAGTATCAAAAATTACCGCGCTACTCACTATAGTAAAAACTCGGTTATAAAACTAGAAAAGCTGCAGTCTTAATGTGAGGCGTGCACATACTAGACAGAAATAATCAAAAAAAAAGACCGCGCTAAAAACAATAACATGTGATGTAACTAATTAAACATGATTAAGTGTATGGGAATACAATACATCAAATATGAAAAAATATTAGAATATGAAACACCGAAAATCTATTGAAAGTGAATACAGAAAAAGTGACTGAAAAATGAAAGTCCCAATTGAAGTTAAAAAAGTGACTAAACGTCACAAAAACACACAGTCCTTGGAGCCAAGGCAGATGCAATCAGTGATCATAGACGTATAACACACAGTCCTTGGGGCCAAGGCAGATGTAATCAGTGATCATAGACGTAAAACACCCAGTGAGAAATCCTCCACCTAATAAGATGTCCGCTTACCAGAGGTAAGCTGTAAATCAGCTTAATAGTAACCTCCACTCAGGGGGAATCAGCTCCTCAGATCTCCAATAAAGGAAGGGGGTGGACCGGATCTTTCAATGTATTTGGACTCAATCCGCATAGCAGGAGGACCCAAAAGGACAAAACAAATTCTCCATAGTGTAAAACTGTATCACATTTATTGAGGTAAAAAGATGGTCACACTTACATGTAAAATCTCGATATAAAGGCACATAGGATATACAACAGCCGGCCGGCTCACATGCACCCGTTCAAACGAAAACGATGACGTCAGCGCGTCAACCTTCCGACGTACGTTTCGTCCTATCAAGGGGCAGTAGTGTTTGAATGGCAAAAGAAACTAAGAGCAGAACAAGCTTCAGTTAGCACTATGGAATGGGGGCCGTCTAATATAGGCGGACCTCCTCCCACTGCTGTTTATGCCCCTCCTCCATCGCAGCCTGGCTATCCTAACTATCCTCTGGGAGGCCCTAATGGTCCCTCAGGTAGATTCCCACAAGGGTCTCAACAATCCCTCTCCAGACGGGGTGGAGGAGGCAAGGGAGGAACTCCATCCCACTATCCGTCCACATTACCTAGACGATCCCGTGGAACAAGTGGTTCAAATCATGGAGGACGTGGTAGAGGTAGGGGTTTCAATAATATGAGATCCTCAGAGAGCCGCCCGTATGAGGGTAGATCATATGATCAGTATAGTAGATATGATGATCAGTTACCATCCCCCCGCACCTTTGATTTGGAAACTTACCATGACCGTCCCTATGGTCCTGGCTATGGCCCTAATGCAGGCCACTATGATGGAAGGACACGCGGATTTCAGAATCCAGGGCATACGAATCTTAGAAGGGATCACTCGGAGTATAACATCAGTACATACAATCAATTTTACCCTCTTAGAGACCTTGATGGCCCTCCCACCAGTTCCACCATCACGGAAGAACGTAATGGTATAGCCTCACATTCCTATCCCAGTCCGATGGGACCCATGGATGATGGCAACAAACCGGTCCCTTCCAATTTGAGTTATCAACAATGGGGTTTTCACCGGCCAAATCAGGGCATCAAAAGGCCAGCAGACCAAAGAGAGGATCTAGAGGGGGGAGGCGAGTGCGATCAAAAAAAGAAGAAATCGTAACCAGCAACGGGATATTTAATTTGAGTTCAGTCTCCTTGAGTGACTCAGAGAAATCCTTACTTAATAAGGGACTTAAATTTGCACCTCCCCGAGGCCTTGATAAATTTCAGACTTATATCGATGTACATAAATTTATACGTAAGGTCAATATTAAGAGATATCTAGCCTCCAATCCTATTACACACAATGAGATCAGTCACAACGAGTATCGCCATTTTGGGCTATCAAATGCCTCTCTCTTCAATCCTTCAGGAGCCGTAGCCCCCTCCCTAAAGGTATTTAAAGACTTAGTCCTTAAAGATTTGGAACTACTACCCCTTAAAAAAGTCTACTTTAATAGAGACCTCAAAACTGGGCTAGATTCTTTATGTTTGAATAAAAACTTAGTTATTAGGCCAGCAGATAAAGGGGGGGGGCATTATCGTATTGGATAGGAAGGATTACCTCACAGAGATGTCTAATATATTGGGTGACCGAGAAACATACACCCCCCTCAGATCTGACCCCAAGGCTCAATATAAGTAAGAATTGGAGGTGCTGATTAAATTTGGGTTTGAACAGGGTATTTTAAACAGTAAGGAGAAATCCTATTTAGTTCCCAAGGCCCCGCGCACCCCGGTTCTTTACTACTTACCCAAAATTCACAAACATCCTACCTGCCCCCCGGGACGTCCCATTGTTAGTGGAATTGATTCCATATCGTCCCGGGTGGGCAGGTATATAGATTTTTATTTACAACCATTGGTCACAGGGATGCCGTCTTATTTGAAGGACACCCGCCATGTGATCAATAAACTTTCTGATTACACCCCAGGTCCATCTTGGTGGCTAGTGACAGCTGATGTCGCCTCATTATATACAGTGATACCACATAACTTGGGGTTATTTGCGGTTGAGTATTACCTTAGACGTGACTCGTCTCTGTTTGACGAACAAATATGCTTTATCATGCAGCTACTTCATTTTGTGGCCACCAGGAATTATTTTTGGTTTGGAGGCCAGTTCTATAGGCAGGATAGAGGTGTCGCTATGGGGGCTAAATATGCCCCCAGCTTAGCGAACCTCTTCATGGCCCTGTGGGAGGAGGATGTCATCTATGCCCAACAAAAACCTCAGGTGGTGTTGTGGGCCAGGTATATAGATGACATCCTCCTCCTATGGAATGGGGACCGTGAAGATCTTGATTTATACATGAGAGGGTTGAATGAGAATGACCGTGGCATTAGACTTTCCTATGAGGCCAGTCAGTCTGAAATCAACTTTCTGGACCTCAAAATTGGCATCAAAGAGGGGCAGTTTACTACGGCAACTTTTTTCAAAAATACGGATCGGAATTCTTATATACCGACCGATAGTTGCCATCATGAGACTTGGCTGAGGTCTGTGCCGAAAAGTCAACTTATTCGCTTAAAACGTAATTGCTCCGACCATGAGGAGTTCTTGGTCCAAGCAAATATTCTGATAGAACGCTTTTTAGAGAAGGGCTATTCTGAGACTTCTCTAAGGAGCACATTGGATGAAGTGACCACCATCGATAGGAGTAGTCTACTTAAAACCAAGACACCCGATAGTGGCAGAGCACCTTCAGTTCCCTTCATCACCACTTATTCCTTACAACACAGAAATATAGCGAAGTTGATAGGTAAGCATTGGCATGTTCTCAAGAACGATCAAATATTAGGTACCATCCTTCCAGCTAAGCCACAGGTGATATATAAGGGTGCCCCCTCTTTGAGAGGTAGAGTGGCCCCGAATATTCTCGACCCCCCTCCTACCAAGAGGGGATTCTTTGAATATATGATTGGATTCTATCAATGCAGAAAATGTAGGGTGTGTTCTCTCAGTGGATGCACTCACAGAAGAACTCATAAGTTCTTTTCCACCAGTACTTCAACAGAGTTTGAAATTAGATCATTTATTACATGCTCCACAGAGCGTGTGGTGTACCTTCTTCAATGTCCTTGTGGATTACAGTACGTGGGGAGGACCAAACGCCCCCTATCTGTAAGACTCAACGAGCATATCACCAACATTCTTACTGGTTTCCCCAAACATCCGGTCTCCAGACATTATCTTGAGGTACACAATCGAGACCCTAGGAAAACCATTTTTCTAGGCATTGATAGATACACCCCACATTGGAGGGGGGGGTCTATTATACGTGGGATTTCTAGGCTTGAAATGACATGGATACACAGATTGAAGTGCTACACTCCCTTTGGACTTAATGTGGACGTAGATCTTAATGCATTTCTGGACAATTCATGATAATCATATCTAAGAGTTGTTCATTGTTATTCTTTTATTATTTTTGTCATTTCATATTTTAATTTTAATTTTAAAATTTTTTTCATTACTATTCTTCTATTTTATTTTCATGTTACCTAATTATGAGTGAAGCGTGGTTTAATCACAATATTTTCCATCATATATTGAAGTTGATAATACTATGTATGATTTTAACATTATACATACTACATTCTGTTTACTCGCTTTGAATCTCTAGTGGAGGTCGATATTTTAACATCTTTAACCACCATTAGAGTGATATCCTAGTTTCCCATCAATTATAGTTATGCTTGTATTGTGGTCTGATCATCTTTTAGTGCAATCTCTATTTGTCCCTCTTTTAAACGGAGGTGAGTTTTATACATGTTTTCGTTTTGTATGTTTTTAATTTTCATCCCTTTATACATACATTATGAAATACCCTAATAACAAAATCTACTTTGGTTTTGATTACATTCAGTGTGGCCGTTTTACTATTTTAGTTTTGCCAGCACTGGAAGGGTCCCTATGTATGGGCGGAAGTGCCGTTTGCCCATTTCAAAGATTACAGGTCACACACTTCCTGCTTCCGTGTAGGACGGTGCGGTGACGCCATCTGAGTTTCAAAGCGAGGCTTGGTTTTTGTTCCTGGTCTATATATAGCGATGAGTCAGTGCGTCGCCCGTTCCCATGACGACGTCCAATAGGACGAAACGTACGTCGGAAGGTTGACGTGCTGACGTCATCGTTTTCGTTTGAACGGGTGCATGCGAGCCGGCCGGCTGTTGTATATCCTATGTGCCTTTATATCGAGATTTTACATGTAAGTGTGACCATCTTTTTACCTCAATAAATGTGATACAGTTTTACACTATGGAGAATTTGTTTTGTCCTTTTGGGTCCTCCTGCTATGCGGATTGAGTCCAAATACATTGAAAGATCCGGTCCACCCCCTTCCTTTATTGGAGATCTGAGGAGCTGATTCCCCCTGAGTGGAGGTTACTATTAAGCTGATTTACAGCTTACCTCTGGTAAGCGGACATCTTATTAGGTGGAGGATTTCTCACTGGGTGTTTTACGTCTATGATCACTGATTACATCTGCCTTGGCCCCAAGGACTGTGTGTTATACGTCTATGATCACTGATTGCATCTGCCTTGGCTCCAAGGACTGTGTGTTTTTGTGACGTTTAGTCACTTTTTTAACTTCAATTGGGACTTTCATTTTTCAGTCACTTTTTCTGTATTCACTTTCAATAGATTTTCGGTGTTTCATATTCTAATATTTTTTCATATTTGATGTATTGTATTCCCATACACTTAATCATGTTTAATTAGTTACATCACATGTTATTGTTTTTAGCGCGGTCTTTTTTTTTGATTATTTCTGTCTAGTATGTGCACGCCTCACATTAAGACTGCAGCTTTTCTAGTTTTATAACCGAGTTTTTACTATAGTGAGTAGCGCGGTAATTTTTGATACTTACTTTAGCTCATAAAATTCCGAGGGGTCTCGACTGATTAGAATACCGAGATATTTAAAGCTAGATACCCACTGCAACTGTGTGGAGGTCGCCGTAACCCGTGCCAAGGGGTCAAGAGGGAACAATACAGATTTGGACCAATTTATACGGACCCCCGAGAATCGGCCGAACCCATCAAAGAGCTCCAGAGCAGCCCGCAGGGAGGAGTCCGCGTCGTGCAGGTATAACAGCGCATCATCGGCATATAATAACACCTTCTCCTCCAAGGGGCCGATCCGCAGCCCCTCCACCCCCCAGGACGCCCTGAGGAGGATAGCCAAGGGTTCCAGCGCCAGGGCGAACAGGGATGAGGAAAGAGGGCAACCCTGTCGCGTGCCACGCTGTAGTAGAAACCCCTCAGAGATCTCACCATTAGTTCTTATACAAGCAGTGGGCTTGTCATAGAGCAACTGCAGCCAGCGCAAAAAGTGAGGGCCAAACCCATATTTACCCAGAACCTCCCAAAGGTAGCCCCACTCAACCGAGTCAAATGCCTTCTCGGCATCAAGTGAGGCAATGACTCTAGAGCCAGCATTGTCATGGGGGATAGTTAAATTATTATACGCCCTCCTATAAATCCCACTCCTGCCTTACCACCCTCACCCTCCTACTACTCCTAATGTCTGGGGACATCGCACCAAACCCCGGCCCTCCCACACCCAATTCCCAACACCAAGATCGGCCATCTACCTCCTCCAACAGTAGTCGTAACTTCAACCTTCTCATTCCAATTCCCCTGATTCCACAAGTCAGTCCCCCCTCTTTCATGTGCCCTCTGGAATGCCCGCTCAGTCTTCAACAAACTAGTTTCTGTCAATGACCTTTTCCTCTCCAAATCCCTTGATCTATTTGCTATAACTGAAACCTGGCTCCAGGAATTCGATACTACCTCTCCAGCTGCACTGTCCCACAGTGGCCTTCTCTGGACTCACTCCACCAGACCCAGTGGACGAAAAGGAGGTGGTGTCGGACTTCTCCTCTCCCCACAATGCACCTTCCAGGTACTGCCCACACCTCCCTCTCTTTCCACCTGCTCTTTCGAAATGCACTGCATTCGTCTTTTCTCTCCAGCTTGTCTGATGGTCGCAGTCATTTATCGGCCTCCTGGACCAGTGCCACGCTTTCTGGATGACTTCTCTGCATGGCTACCCTATTTTCTCTCATCCGAAGTGCCTGCCATCATCCTAGGTGACTTTAACATTCCAATCAATGTTAATAATGCTACCACTTCTAAACTACTCAACCTAACCTCCTCTTTTAACCTAACACAATGGACACAAACCACCACTCACTCCAACGGCAACACTCTCGACCTTGTATTCTCCCATCGCTGCACTTCCTGCAATCTCTCCAACGCACCCTTTCCTCTCTCTGATCACAACCTTATCCGTTTCACACTCTCCTTGTCTCCTATATCCCATGCTGCCAACCCACAAACCACTACCCGCAGGAACCTTCGCAACCTCAAACCTTCCCTTCTTTACTCTGCTACTGATGGCCTTTATGACAAAATCGCACCCCTGTCCTGCCCAGACCTAACCACTTCCATCTACAACACCACGTTGTAATCCTCCCTAGAGGTACTTGCTCCTCTTTCTACATGCAGAACCAGGCCCCATCTGCCACAACCCTGGCAAACAGACGACACCAGAAGTCTCAAGAGACGCAGCCGTGCTCTTGAGCGAGCATGGCGTAAATCTAAATCCCTGCAAGATTTTACCCTCTACAAATCTGTCCTTCTCAAATACAACTCGTGCCTCCACACTGCTAAACAAACCTATTACAACACTCTCATCAAAACCCTCTCATCCAAACCTCGTCAACTCTTTTCTACCCTTAATTCCTTACTTCACCCCCCACTGCCCCCACCCACCAACTTGCTTAACGCTCAACATATTGCCAACCACTTCAATAGCAAAATCAACACAATTCGCAAGGAGATATCCAGAATTCAAATTCCTCCCCTACCCAACATATCAGGTCCAACACCACACTCAATACTCTCCTCCTTTTGCCCAGTTACCACAGAAGAAGTTGATAAACTCCTCTCCATGGCCCACCTCACTACATGTCCCCTGGACCCTGTCCCCTCTCAATTACTGCGACCACCTTCCCACTCTATCCTCAACTCCCTAACCCACATCTTCAACCTCTCCCTCTCCTCCGGCACCTTTCCTTCCCCGCTCAAACATGCCCTGGTTACCCCTATACTCAAAAAACCCTCACTAGACCCCACCTGTTTGAATAACTTAAGACCTATCTCCCTTCTCCCGTTTGCCTCCAAGCTCATCGAATGCCTTGTTCATGACCAAATGAGTCGCTACCTCACGGACAACAACCTTCTCGACCCCCCACAGTCTGGCTTCCGCCTACAACATTCTACTGAAACTGCCCTACTAAAAATCGCCAATGACCTAATAACTGCCAAAACCAATGGCCACTACTCCATACTCATACTTTTAGACCTCTCTGCTGCCTTTGACACAGTTAACCACCTGCTGCTCCTCAGCAAATTACACTCCCTTGGCCTCCGTGATTCTGCATTATCCTGGTTCTCCTCCTACCTTTCTCAGCGCACTTTCAGCGTCACTTACAACTCCATCTCCTCCGCTCCCCTTCCTCTTTCTGTTGGGGTACCCCAAGGCTCCGTCCTTGGGCCTCCCCTTTTCTCACTCTATACCTCTTCCCTGGGCCAGTTGATCACCTCCCATGGCTTCCAATACCACCTCTATGCCGATGACACACAGATCTATCTCTCCACTCCTCAACTCACCCCCACTATCTCCTCACTGATCTCAAACTTGCTGAATGACATATCGGTATGGATGTCACACCACTTCCTCAAACTTAATCTTTCTAAAACTGAGCTTGCTATATTTCCTCCTTCACGGTCCCCCTCCTGTGACTTCACCATTAATATCAACAACACAGCCATTGGTCCCTCCACACATGCCAGGGTCCTGGGTGTAATCCTTGACTCTGACCTCTCCTTCAGCCCCCATATCCAATCACTGGCTAAATCCTGCCGCCTTAACCTCCGCAACATCTCCAGAATTCGACCCTTCCTGACTAATGACACCACAAAGCAACTTATTCACTCCTTGATTATTTCCCGCCTCGACTACTGCAACTCTCTAATTAATGGCCTACCCTTAAGCAGGCTATCCCCCATTCAGTCTATTATGAATGCTGCTGCTAGACTAATACACCTCACTAATCGATCCGTGACTGCTGCTCCTCTCTGCCAATCCCTTTACTGGCTTCCCCTCACCCCACCGTGTAAAATTCAAAATGCTAACCATAACATACAGGGCCATTCACAACATCGCCCCCATCTACATCACCAACCTCATCTGCAGATATCGCCTAAATTGCCCCCCCCGCTCCTCCCAGGACCTCCTGCCCTCTAGCGCCTTTGTTACCTCCTCCCATGCTCGCCTTCAGGACTTCTCCAGAGCCTCTCCCATCTTCTGTAATTTCCTGCCCCCGTATGTCTGATCAGCCCCTACCCTGTCCATCTTTAGGAGATCCCTGAAAACTCATTTATTCAGGGAAGCCTATCCCACACCCACATAACTGTCCCTGAGCCACCCCCATCAAATCAATCTTTGCAGCTATTACCTTTTGTACCACCACCCCCTCCCTTTAGAATGTAAGCTCTACGAGCAGGGCCCTCCTGTACCTTTTGTATTGAACTGTACTGTAACTGTGTTATCCCCCTTATACATTGTAAAGCGCTGAGTAAACTGTTGGCACTATATAAATCTCGTATAATAATAATAATAATAATAATAAATTGAGCTGTAGTCTCCTCAGATTAATGTTAGTACCCTTGCCGGTCATCAACCCCATCTGATCCACGTGGATGAGCTCATCCAGGACCTGCGCCAGACGGTTGGCCAATATCTTTGCCAACAACTTTGCATCTACATTAATTAAAGAAATTGGGCGATATGATGCACAGTCCTCAGGGTCCTTACCCGGCTTGGGCACCAACACAATCACAGCTTCAGACATAGATTTCGGCAACGATCCAAGTTCAGCAAATTGGGCGAACAACCTTGTGAGCCTAGGAGCCAGGAATTCTTCGTAAGTGGAGTAAAACTCAATCGGGATACCATCTGCCCCAGGGGTTTTCCCAGGTTGCATCTGAGCCATAGCGGTCTGGACCTCTTCCAGGGTAATATCTTTCTCTAGATTCTCGCTGGCTTCCCGAGACAGAGTGGAAAAGTCCACCCTATCCAAGTAAGCCCCTAGCTCTGACAAATCATAATCTACTCTAGTAGAGTAAAGGGATCTGTAATAACGCATAAATCTAGCAAGGATTTCATCAGTGTTTATGAGAGGAACTCCTCCCTCATCCTTGATGCACCCAACATGCGTACTGGGATTCTGACCCCGGGACAACCAGGACAGCAATTTGCCATTTTTGTCGCCATATTCAAAAACCTGCTGGGCAGTATTAAGCATTGATTTTTTTGTCATCTCTATCCTGAAGAGCTCAACCGCTCGCAGCGCAAACTGCCAATCCCCATAGTTAAGAGGAGTAGGAGCGGCAACATAGCATGCCTCTTTATCCTTAAGCTTCTCCTCCAGTTCCCTCAGGGACCGCACAGACTGCTTCTGACTATGGGCAATTCGGGAAATATATTCTCCCCTCAACCATCCCTTAAATGCATCCCAGCTCACCAATGCCCCCACCGAATCAACATTTTCAAGCCAATAATGACACAAGGCCTCCGATATATCTTCCTGGATCTTAGGATCTGCAATCCAGTGTCCCGACAGTCTCCACAGTTTCCTCCCAGCAGTGGGCCCCGATCGTACCAACATCATAATAGGGGCATGATCTGATATTCCTCTAGGGGGAATCTTCACCCTCGAAACCCTCTGCAGCACCGCCCGCGTAACAAACCCCAGGTCAATGCGGGAGAGGGTACGAAAGGTGGATGCGTGACATGTAAAGCCCCTAGCTCTGACAAATCATAATCTACTCTAGTAGAGTAAAGGGATCTGTAATAACGCATAAATCTAGCAAGGATTTCATCAGTGTTCATGAGAGGAACTCCTCCCTCATCCTTGATGCACCCAACATGCGTACTGGGATTCTGACCCCGGGACAACCAGGACAGCAATTTGCCATTTTTGTCGCCATATTCAAAAACCTGCTGGGCAGTATTAAGCATTGATTTTTTTGTCATCTCTATCCTGAAGAGCTCAACCGCTCGCAGCGCAAACTGCCAATCCCCATAGTTAAGAGGAGTAGGAGCGGCAACATAGCATGCCTCTTTATCCTTAAGCTTCTCCTCCAGTTCCCTCAGGGACCGCACAGACTGCTTCTGACTATGGGCAATTCGGGAAATATATTCTCCCCTCAACCATCCCTTAAATGCATCCCAGCTCACCAATGCCCCCACCGAATCAACATTTTCAAGCCAATAATGACACAAGGCCTCCGATATATCTTCCTGGATCTTAGGATCTGCAATCCAGTGTCCCGACAGTCTCCACAGTTTCCTCCCAGCAGTGGGCCCCGATCGTACCAACATCATAATAGGGGCATGATCTGATATTCCTCTAGGGGGGATCTTCACCCTCGAAACCCTCTGCAGCACCGCCCGCGTAACAAACCCCAGGTCAATGCGGGAGAGGGTACGAAAGGTGGATGCGTGACATGTAAACATTTTCTCAGATGGATTATAATGTCGCCACACGTCAGTAAGCTCAAATGTGTCGGCCCACTGCATAAGATCAGGAGTCCTGCGAGTCGACTGATGGAGCCTGTCTACATCCGGACACGGAACCAAGTTATAGTCCCCCAGCAACATAACCTGTGGAGTATCATACTTTATAACTATTCGCATAATATCATATAGCAGGGACATATCTGCGGGAGGCGAGAGGTAAAGTCCCACAATTACATATGCTATATTAGCGATTGTCACATGTATAATGACATATCTTCCGCCTGGGTCAGTTTTAACATCCCGAAGCTGAAATGGAAGGGATCCGTGAACCAGAATGCTTACTCCCCGGGATTAACTGGAATATGTAGCGCGATATCGGGAGCCCACCCAGGCCCTACAAAGGCCAAGAACCCGCGAGCCCACCAGGTGGGTCTCCTGTAATATACAGATGTGAGGGCCATATTTTTTTAAATAATTAAAAACCAGAGAACGCTTAATAGCCGAGTTCAGTCCCCGGACATTCCAGGAAAGTACTGAAAAATTAGCCATAATATGTATAAGCAAAATCGATGGACCAGCGGAGGCTACCTCCATGCTCCATCTTCAGGGACAGGATTAACCAACCAGGCGGAAGAGCAGACACCAGTGTCCACAGCCACAGCAGCCACACGACCATCTTATCATTAAACTTTGTACCGCATCTAAAGATGAGGAGTATTGTTACAGAGAGAGTGTGAGAAAAATTCACCGTGAAAAACAAAAAAACGAAACCAAAACCAACAAGGGACAGCAACGGCTGTCCACCCCACCCCCCACCCTGCAGACCCTTGAAACTGGGATTGTGCATATTTCTCCAAACCCCCGAGTCCTTCAGAGTAACTTACTCAGGGAGGCGTGCCCCAGTCAAGCTAATACAAAGTCAGTCACCCCTCTACCTCAATTACACAGAGGGGGGACCACAATCCAAGCCAACCAGTCGGCCATCTTGCTTCCCAACCGGAGATGCTAGAGAAACTTAGATAACCAAACGAATATGATAATACAGAGTTCACCTGGATTAACCGGGGGCACAAAACTTTAAAGGATGAGGTAAATGATGTCCTGGAATTGGTAAGGATGCCAGTCATATAGAGACCTGTCTTCAGGACTAGCAGGAATATAGTCACCAGATCCCACAAGGAATCTATGAATCCCATAGCAGTCAGATCCTTATGGGTTGATCTCTTAGGGCATCTTTATTACAAGAAAGGTGGCACTTGAGACCAGGGGAGCAACTGGGAGCACATCAACTGCGAAATCGAACCTGCATGAATTCCACTCCCTAGCTCAAAACAGCAAGGTGCAAAGGATTCGCCAAAATGCAAAAATATGGATGAATATTATGATCCGCTCACTTCAGTGAAGGCAATGACTCCAACCACGAGGAAGCTTCTCTGGGATTGGTGAAGAAGCGTACCGTCTCGCCATCTACCACTCTCAACTTCGCCGGAAAGAGGATGCTGTATTTAATCCCCTTCACCCTCATGGCAGCCTTGACTGCGTCGAAAGATCTGCGTTGCTTCTGGGTCTCTATGGTGTAGTCGGGGAACAATAACAGCCTGGTATAATGAAAATGCACTGATGGTTGTTTACGAGCCTTAAATAGATAAAAACAAAAACCCAGGGAAAGTCACAAATGCAAGCTGAGTGTCCCACTTCAGTGAGAGCATGAGCAAAACCATAGTCATAACAAAGATTTCTTGCTAGGTAAAATGTAGTTTAAAATTAAATAGCACTAATATACCTTATTCACATGACTTACTAATCTCCATGCCCAGTATCTCTCAATCTGGCAGGTCAGAGTGGACGTTTTTCCAGGTGAGTCAAAAATGGAATCTACTACCCTCCCTCATTGCTAGTGAAGACCTGTGGAGTGCCCTTCTGGATTTCTGTGTCTGCAAGAAAAGTCAATAGATTCCTTAGCAGAAAGCCCTGCACCTGCGGTAGATGCTGTGTCATTGATACACGCTTTATGAAATGTTTTTTCTTTTCTTTTAATATAGATTTTGTATAAATATTAAAATTACAGTATATACTCCACAGTATATATTCTTGTTTTGCATACTGTAAGTAATTTTATTTACATTTCTCCACACTGCTTTCATTCTTTGTTTTCTTTTTTATATGCCTCAAAATGCCATTCCTCTGCTGATTTTAATGTCACCGTACCTGTATCTGTTTACAAATGCAGATGAGATGTGTATGTGGAATTTAATCTCAAGTCGGTTGTTTGATGCTACACCATTTGACAAGCAAACTAATAAACTTTTTTTGTGAAAGAAAAAAGAATTGCATATATATAAATAGTTTACGAAGATTATTATCAGTGTGGGAAGTATCTCTTTTTCCTAGAATATTTCATTCTATTTTATTGCTTTATGGTTGCGTCTTGCAGTGGATTTGACATACATTTTAATGGATTATAATAAGTAGCCATTATAGCATGAAACAAATCCAAAAAATCTTTTCCTCTAAATATACTTATTTATTAATTGATTCATATTTTTTTTATAGCTTGATCTTCCTGTTAATCACATTGAAAACTACTAATTAGTTGAACTTCTGGTTCAATTAATCTTCTTTATCTTATCAAGCTAAGTTTCTTTATGTCGACAGGAACACCTGCACAGGTACAAAAAAAACAGCTGTCTGTCTGTTTTCAGGCTCTTTTTCAGCACAGCATGGAGGTCATAATTTGCACTTGTGCACTGGTAGCAACAATGTTTTTTCTGCTCTCTAACTATAGCGTTTACATTTCAGGTTAGCACCTTGCGGGATCTGAAGAAACTTGCACAACTGGACAGTGGCATTGGGAAAGTTCAACTTTTAACGAAAGTTACACTTTGCATAGGAATTTCCTCAGGGCTCAGTGCATGTGGGGACATTTCACTTCTCAAAGAATACCCAATCATGTGCAAGGAAAATAAAAACACAGCATTTTTAATTGTACATGATTGTGATGATGATGATGGTGGTTGTCAGCAGAGCTACACCTCATTCACTAAGCTTCTGTACAAAGTACAACTTCCCTTGCAAAGTGAACAGTCTATTTGCCTTTAGGAAATTAACCATATCTTCTTGATGATATAAAAAAACAAACTTCTAATTCTACAAGGATTCAGGATTCAGAATTCAGAATCCCTCTCTACACACATGATATATCAGAATTGCAGCAGATCTGTGCATCAGGAGGTCTTAAAGCAAGGTTCCAACCTCAGTGTAGCTACTGACTTTTAATAAGTACACTTACCTGTCCAGGGAGCTGCTATATCGCCCCCCCCCCCCCCCAGACTGATCCGTCCATTGGCTCAGGTACAGGCGCAGCCATTGTAACTAAGGGAAACCAGGAGTGGAGCCTTCAGGCTTCACAGACAGTTTCCTACTGCACATGCGGGAGTCGCGCAGCACTTTCTGAATGGCCCTGTCATCTTCTGGGACACACACAGGTCCCAGAAGGCAGCAGGGGAAGGGGGACAGGCAGAGGCAAAAAAGGAAATGACGTACCTCGCCACAGTGAGGCTGGGATGGAAGTTCACCTATGTAATGCATAAGAGGTAAGAAAAAAAATGTATATCCAAAAACGAGGGGTAGAGAGGTGGTCTTTAGTTTAAGACCAAGTTGTAAAGTTGGGTGGATATCCATTTTAAAGCCTTTAAAAACTCATCCTGAGATGCTACAGTTTAAAGAGAACAGTAAAAGGACATCTAGTCCCCAACTAGGCACTTGGAGAAGAACACCACTGAAATGGAGCATCAAATGCATGGTGTATCAACATCTGTCTTTTGACAGAAGACCACAGAAAATTCTGTTTAATAAAGAATAGACAGGTGCAAAAATGAATGAATTGCTGGAATGGTATATCCTCAAGGTATAGCACAAGAGTTTGGCTATTCAGCTTCAAATTAGTCACATTATGATACGCATCATGGGGACGTGCAATCCAGTCTGCAGATGCATGTAAAGTTTAAGGGCCTCAGCCAACAGCCTTTGAGCTTGTGTCAATAGAAAAATCCAGCTTACTTTCAGGTGCATTCTGTTTGCAATGTTTCTGAGATCATTTAGCATCCATTGACAGGTGCATTTGTCCTCATCTTCCTCAGATCATGTATTTGACCTCCTCAAAAGGTGCCTCAATCTGCTTTGAAATACTTTTCCATTTTGCATTATTATTATTATTATACAGGATTTATATAGCACCAAATGTATGCGCAGCACTTTACAACGTTGGGGAAAACAGTACTGTTACAATACAATTCAATACAGGAGGAATCAGAGGGCCCTGCTCGTTAGCGCTTACAATCTAGAAGGGAGGGTCAAGTGATACAAAGGTAATAACTGTGGGGGATGAGTTGATGAAGAAAATTAAAGTACAGTTGTTGGGTGGAGGCAGGATAGGCTTCTTTGAAGAGAAGGGTTTTCAGGAATTGCCTAAAAGTATAAGATAGTCAGACATATTGGGGTAGGGAATTCCAAATGATGGAAGAGCCTTGGAAGAAGTCGTTGAGGCGAGTATGGGAGGAGGTAACGAGGGAGCTAGAGAGCAGGAAGTCTTTGAAGGAACGAAGAGGACAATTTGGTTGGTATTTTGAGACTGGGTTAGTGATGAAGCTGGGGGCAGAGTTATGGATGGCTTTCTAAGTTATTGTTAGTATTTTGAATTTAATTTGTTGGGTGAGTAGCAGGCAATGGAAGGATTGGCAGAGAGGGCAGACACTGAGCGGTTTGTAAGGTGGATGAGTCTGCAGCATTCATGATGGACTGAAGGGGAGATAGCCTATGTAAAGGTAAGCTAATGAGGAGGGAGTTGGAGTAGTCGAGGTGAGAGATAACCAGGGAGTGAATCAGGAGCTTTGTGGTTTCTTTGGTTAGTAAGAGACATATTTTAGAGCTCTTGCGGAGGTTGAGGCGGCAAGCTTTGAAAAGTGATTGGATGTGGGGCCGAAATGAGAGTTGAGTCCAGGATAGTACCTAGAACCTTGGAATGCGGGAACGAGTTGATGGTTGTGCCATTGCTCAGGGGAAGAGGCACATGGGGGAGGAAATATGAGCTTGGTTTTGGACCGTTTGAGTTTGAGGAAGTGGTGTGACATGCAGACAAATATAAAACATAATTAAACATTAGTGATGTGTGAGGAGACTGATGGAGTGAGCTGAGGGATGGAGAAAAAGATTTGGGTGTCGTCAGCATAGAAATAATATTGAAAGCCATATGAGGCAATCAGCTGATCTAGGGAGAATGTATAGATTGAGAATAGGAGAGGTCCATAACAGAGCCTTGGGGGATCCCGGCGGAGAAAGGAAGAGAAGAGGAGGAAGTAGAATTGTAAGTGACACTGAAGGTGCGGTGGGATAGGTAGGATGAGAGCCAGCGAAGAGCACAGTCATGGAGACCAAAGGAGTAACGTTTTTTGATGAGGAGGGGGTGGTTAACCATATCAAAGGCAGCCGAAAGGTACAGGATAGTGTTCATTGGTTTTTGCTGTTAGTAAGTCATTAGTGAGTTTTAAAAGAGCAGTTTGTCAGGACTGAGCTCAGGCCTTCCTTCTCTGAGCTGGCCGCTCAGCTGTCGGCTAATTGCCAGCTCCCATCTTGCTCCACAATTACTCAGCTGTTGTTGATACCCTGCTTGTCTGTCCTGCCTACTTAAGCCGTCCAGTCCAGAGGAGCTCTGCCTTCGCCTTGGTCAACATCACAAGAAACATCTCTGCATTCCTGTTTAAAGACTGGCTTTGCTGACATCCCTTCTGGCTTCCGGATCCTGCTTGCTGTTCCACTACTTTGATCCCTGACTTCTGACTTCTGGCTTGGCTGACTATCCATTCTGGTTACTGAACTTTGACTATGTTTTGACTACGTTTGTTTTTTTTTACTTTTATTATTAAACAAGTGTCATTTAACTGTACTTCTGTCTCAGTCTGATTTCATGGTTTCTGACAGTAGGAGAAGGCCATGAATTCAGACGATGCAGTCAATCCACTTGTTGGTAATATTTTTTCCAGATTGGATGAACTGGATCACTGCATGGATCAGTTTGCCATGGCGTTACAAATGCTCCTGAGTCACACGGCTCACCTGGAATCTCCCACTGTGGCTGCCCCGTTACAACATATGTTGCAGGCCGACCCTGCTGCTGCTCCAGTCTCTGTGCAGGCACCCGCCTCGAGTATTACCTCTATAAGAGGTATGTCTGGTTCCGCTCCGCTTCCCCATCGATTTGGGGGCGATCCAGTCCAACGCAGAGGGTTTCTCAACCAGGTTGAGATATACTTTGAGATGTTGCCCCAGGCATTTCCCATGGACAAAAGCAAAGTAGGTTTTGTGATATCTTTGCTATTCTGAGAGAGCCTTGGCCTGGGCAAACCCTCTATGGAAGACGCAAAAACCTGTTGTCTTGAGTTACCCTGAATTTGTGGCTTCGTTTAAAAGGGTATTTGATGTTCCCGCACACTCCGCTTCTGCTGCCAAGTGCCTCATGTCCATCGAACAGAGTACAAGAACTGTTGCCGACTATGCCATTGAATTCCGTACTCTGGCAGCAGAGGTTGCGTGGAACAATGAGGCCCTCATGGCTGCCTTTTCTCATGGTCTCTCGGATACCATCAAGGATGAGATAGTAGCCCAAGATATACCCACTGAGCTGGAGAAGCCGATCACATTTGCCATCCTCATTGACTCCAAACTCAGAGAAAGACTCACTTCTAAGGAGCACTTGCAGAAGCTTCCTGTACGTTTGTCTCCGAGCTGCAGTCCGAGTTGCAGTCCCACCCATGCCTCCCTCACCTCCCATGCCTCCTGGTACTGAGTCGGGCAGTGAAGGTGAACCCATGCACTTGGGTTTCACACGTCTTTCTGCAGATGAGAACCTTTAGGAGGGGGGAGAGATTGTGCCTTTATTGAGGCCAGGCAGGTCACTTTCTGAAGTCTTGTCCTACCCGTCCAGGGAACGCCCGAACCTTGAGGTCCTGTCATGGACAGACCTTAGGTGGCGTTGTTTCATCCCCAGTTATCCAAAGGGATAAGCCCCTGGTTTTGGTCACCCCTTCTTGGGCTGAGTCGACCGTCGAGATACAGGCTCTAATCAACTCTGGGGCTTCAGGCTTGTTCATTAATGCTGCTTTGTATCGAAGTAGTCAATTCCGCTGCAGCTGTGTGACACTCCACTTGCCATTGAGGCTCTTGATGGGAGATCTCTACAGCCTGCCCATGTGACTCAGGAGATGGTTCCGTTGTCCATGGCCTTAGGGGCTCTTCACCATGAGATAATCCATTTCCAAGTTATTTCCTCACCTTTCCGCTGGTTATTGGTTATCCTTGGTTACAGAGGCATAACCCCTCTTTTGATTGGCTCCATGCTGAGGTTCTCTTCTGGTCACCACAATGCAGTGAGACATGCTTCCAGAAGGTAGCCAAGGTCCTGTGTGCCTCTTTACTCTCCTCCCTGCTGGAGGAGTACCGCGATTTTAGCGATGTCTTTGACAAAGGTCAAGCCGGTAGTTTGCCTCCACACCGGCCATATGATTGCGCAATTGACCTTCAACCTGGTGCCATACCCCATTCTGGCTGGGTTAACCCTTTGCGGTCTTGGAGGATAAGGCCATGGAGGAGTATTTTGCAGACGCACTTTCTCGAGGTTTCATCTGCAAATCCTCGACTCCTGCTGGTGCTGGTTTCCTCTTTGTGAAGAAGAAGAGTGGTGAACTGAGACCTTGTATTAATTATAGGGGTCTCAACCGTTTCACGATTAAGAATGCCTATCCGATTCCGTTGATTATGGAGTTATTTGACCGCCTCAAGGGAGCAACGGTTTTCACAAAGCTTGATTTGAGAGGGGCATACAATCTTGTGAGGATTAAGGAGGGCAACGAGTGGAAAACTGCGTTTAACACCAGAACAGGCCATTATGAGTACCCCGTAATGCCCTTTGACCTTTGTAAAGCCCCAGCAGTTTCTCAGGAATTTATTAACGATGTCCTCCGAGATTTTTGCAGGTATGTGTAGTGGTCTATCTCGATGATATCCTCATATTTTCCAAGTCCCTGGAGAGCCACTACACAGATGTCTGTTGTGTGCTTCAGAAACTAAGAGAGAACAATCTCTATTGTAAACTGGAGAAGTGCGAGTTCCATCATGAACAGGTTAAATTCCTGGGCTATGTAATTTCCACTGTTGGTTTTTCGATTGGCCCATAGAAAATTTTGGCAGTCCTACAGTGGCCCCGACCCATGGGTTTAAGTCCTCTGCAGCGTTTCCTGGGCTTTGCCAACTATTTTCGGAAGTTTATTCGTAACTTCTCGTCTCTGGTCAAGCCCCTGACTGATATGACCATAAAGGACGGTAACCCACAGTGTTGGTCTCCGGAGTCCATTAAGGCCTTTGAGAGTCTCAAGGCTGCCTTTGTTTCTGCTCCTGTGTTGGCACATCCTGATCCTACGTTACCTTTATCCTTGAGGTGGATGCTTCTGAGACTGGTGTTGGCTCCATTCTATCTCAACGTCCTACCTTTGATATCGCTATGCATCCTTCTGGCTACTTTTCCAAGAAATTGTCACCTGCGGAGTGCAATTACAAGATGACAGAGAGCTGCTGGCGATCATTTTAGCCCTGAAAGAATAAAGACTTCTCCTCGAAGGTACCACTGTGCCGGTTATCATTCTTACTGACCATAAGAATCCCACATTCTTGTCTGAGGCTAAACGCCTCTCTCCCAGAAGGGCGCGATGGGCTCTTTTCTTATCAAGTTTCAATTACATTGTCTCATTCTTACCCGGTACTAAGAATGGAAGGGCTGACACCTTGTCACAACAATTTTCCTCCACTTCCAAGTTGTAGTCGGTTCCGGTTCCTGTGATTCCTCCTGATCGTATTCTGGCTACGGTTCGCACCAGTCTCACTTCTCCTTTGGGTGACAAAATTCTTGCTGCTCAGGTCCATGCTCCTCCGGAGAAACCTTGTAACCGCTGCTTTGTCCCAGGGAGTCTTCGTACTGCCATGCTCCAGACTTACCATTCTCCCAAGGCAGCTGGCCACCCTGGGAGGAATCAACTCATTTGGACCATTTCCCAACAATCCTGGTGGCCTAGTCTACGTGCTGATATAACTGCCTTCGTAGCTGCCTGTTCTGTATGTGCTCAGAGTGAGACTCCACGACACCTTCCAGTGGGCCTCCTACAACCCATACCCAATGGAGAGAGGCCCTGGACCCACCTGTCTATGGATTTCATTGTGGAGTTATCCAACTCCCAGGGCAACACATTTGTCCTTATGGTGGTTGACCGGTTCTCAAAGATGTTTTATTGTATTCCACTTAAGAAGTTGCCCACTTCTAAGGAACTGGCTTCCATTTTTGCTCGGGAGATCTTTTGCTTACATGGGCTACCCGAGGTGATTGTCTCGGACAGGGGTAGTCAGTTTGTGTCCCCGTTCTGGCGAGCCTTTTGTACACAGTTTGGAATTCAGCTTGCTTTTTCCTCTGCGTATCACCCACAGTCTAATGGAGCCGCAGAACGAGCCAATCAGTCCTTGGAGCAATTCCTACGTTGCTATATTTCTGACCATCATAACAACTGGTCAGACCTATTACCGTGGGCAGAGTTTGCTCACCACAGTGCCTTAAATTCTGCTTCCCAATTGTCCCTGTTTATGGCAAATTATGGTTTCCAACCTTCCATGTTGCCTGAGTTGTTTGTTCCGCAGTATTCCTGCGTTAGAGGAGCATCTCCATGGTCTTCCTTCCACTTGAACACAAATCTAGGAGGCTTTGCATCATGCTAATGATAGGTACATACTCCATGCTGACCGCAGACGCCTGCCTGCGCCTTCCTACCACGTTGGGGACAAGGTCTGGCTGTCATCTTGCAATCTCCGGCTTCATGTTCCCTCACTAAAATTCGGTTTATTGGGCATTTCTGTATTCTTCACAGGATTAACCAAGTGGCTTATGCATTAGACCATCCTTCTAATAAGCGTATTTCAAATGTATTTCATGTCTCCTTATTGCAACCGCTTTACCACCTCGGTGTCACGTCCTCAGCCTGTACAGGTTGAGAACCATGAGGAGTATGAAGTACAGTCCATAGTTGACTCCCGTAGGTTTCGTGGGCGCATACAGTACCTGGTGCATTGGAACGGGTACGTTTCAGAGGAACTCTCTTGGGTATCATCTTTGGACGTACATGCCTCTGTCCTCCTCCGTGATTTTCATAGATGTTTTCCCCTCAAACCTGGTGGTCCTCCGAGGGGGAGGGGTCGTTGAGGAGGGAGTACTGTCAGGGCTGGGCTCAGCCCTTCCTTCTCTGGTCTGGCCACTCAGCTGTCAGCTAATTTCCAGCTCCCATCTCTCTCCACAGTTACTCACCTGTTGCTGATATTCTACTCGTCTGTTCTGTCTACTTAAGCTGTCCAGTCCAGAGGAGCTGATTTCATGGTTTCTGACACAGTTACTGTGGAGTGTTGAGGGCAAACTCCAGATGGAAGGGGATCAAGAAGGTTCTTCTTAATAAGGTGGTCACTCATTAGGTTGGTTGTAGACCAGGTGTTCAAGGAGTTTGGAGGAAATTGGGAGCAAGGAGATGGGGCGTAGATTATTAAGGTTGGTATGGTCCAAGGAAGGCGTTTTAAGTATGTTGGTGACTATTGCATGTTTTAGCGAGTTGGGGAGGATGCCAGAAGAGAGATTGAAGATGTGGGTCAGAGAGTATAGGATAGAGTCAGAGAGTGACCATAGTATTTGCGAGGGAACAGGGTCCAGGGGACATGTGGTTAGGCGGGCCTTAGAAATTAGCAACTTTGTCTATAGTAGCAGGGTTGCATAAGGGGAGTGTAGATTGTACCTGTTGACATGGGGTGTTAAGTGGGGCAGATATCTGTAGAGTGGAGATTTAATCACAAATTGAATCAATCTTATCTTTGAAGTGATTGATGATCTCCTGGGCAGTGAGTGAGTTAGAGAGTGCAGATAGTGGAGGACGAAGTAGAGAGTTAAAGGTAGGGAAGGGTTGACGGGGACTGGATGAGAAGGTGTTAATGAGAGAAATAAAATAGGTCTGCTTGGCAGTGTGGAGGCAAGAACTGTATTTTTGAAGGGCAGATTTATATTGGTTAAAGTCTTTGCGAGCTCAAGGGCACAGCTACGTTTTATGGAGGGATAAGCGGTGTCCATACAAACAAAAGGCCATTGACACACACCTTAAAGATGCAATATTATTATATAACCTCTTATCAACGTAAAAAAATAAGCTCCCCTATGTGGAACATTGGGAAAGAGATCTTAATGTCCAGTGGGATCTGACTGCCTGGCAAGATGTTGTGAATAACTTATCAACAAAATAGATAAATTGGTTGAATCAAACTACAAAAATCTGCTGTTATATGGTCCCAACCAGAATAGCTAAGAGGAATATGCAGGCCTCCTCCCACTGTTTTCAGAAATGTGGCCAAGAAGGCTCCATGATCCATATATGGTGGCTTTGCCCCAAAGTGACAAGGTTCTGGATTAGGACATTCAACTTAATTCGTTCAGTCACAGGCCCAAATATCTCAAGGAAGCCTGAGAGTGCCCTCTTCGAAAAATTAGATGATGATATTCCTAAAATGAAGAAAAGATTATATTATACTAGTAGCCAGAATAGCCATTGTGCGGTGTTGGAATGAACCAATAGCTCCCACTTGAGTATCTTAGACAAAAGTTAAACTGGTTAATAATTGATGATAAAATAACATTCTCCCTCCACAGTAATCAAATTATAATATATGGCAGCCATGGATACAATACCTTTTGAGTTGGCTGAGGTGTGTGTGCGTGGGGGTGTGCGGGGGGTGGTACCTTAACCGCCCTTGATCTTCTCTTTACTACTTTTCTTCTGTCTTTCTGCCTTCTCCTCTCTTACAACACAGTCAGGTTTTAAGTTCACTGCTCATGAGTTTACTACTTTTATATTGGTTCAATGGGCAAAGTTTTTGACTATTAATCTATGTACCTTAATGTACCCTATGTCTCGGGTTATGTTTCATTTAGTGCTGTAACTTACACCTTTGCAAAACTAATAAACATATTGGAATCTAAACTGTTGCCTTAAAGTGTACCTGTCAGTAAGTTCTCCAAAGTAAACTAAAGCAAGCCTGTAAAGAAAAAAAGATCATTCTGCTGACTGTGCCAAATAAAAAAAAAAGATAATTGATGATTGGGCTTAAAAGATAAGTTCAACTCCTTATTCTACCCATTTTTAGTGTGGAACATGTAACATGTTCCAGCTCCTGCACCTTCTCCCCCCTCCTTGTGAAAGCGGGCAGAGGTTCCTCTCCCCACACCCGCTGTCACTTTTTAAAAGTAGTGCAACTGTGCGGGGCTCTGCCTACACAGCCGCATAATTCACTTGGTTTCCTGTGAATGAATAAACTACAAGTACTTAGATCCACTGCGGCGGCCGTACTTGTAGTTTTAATGAACTACATGTGTGCTAATCAACATTGCATCCACAATCTACTGACTGTGGGCACAATGTTTTCCAGGCTCCTGTTTTACAAAATAATAAATGCACAGGAAAAAAAAAGAGTTATGGTTGCATTACTCTTATGGTTGCATGACTCTTTTTCTTATATTTGAACTTCTGTGGCAGCCCTATAAAGTACTTTTATAGAAGTGGGTTCATCGACACTGCTCAAACTTCAGACGTTTCCTGCTGGTCGGCTGAAATTTGAGCGGTGTATGGTCCTGTCAGCACTGCTCCATTCAGCAAAAGTCAATTGACTTTGTCGAAGGATCCTGTTGGAAAATTGTTCACTGAACAAGCACCTACATCCATTCAGATGTAGGCACTGTTCAGTTATTTTGACAGGCAGCTAATAAATCTTAGCTTAGCTTTTTCAGTAAGATACAGGATGTAGGGACCAACAAGAGCAACCACAGCACATGGCAGGAGACCAGAAGTTTTAGATTTTAGCAGAAAAGCTCTGCAACTCAGCAACTGGAAAGGTAAGCATACTTACAATTAGTGGTCTACAAACTGTGGCCGGGGGCTGGATGCGGCCCTTTGCATGTCCTTAACCGGCCCTTGAGGCAATATTCCTCCCACTGATACGGGACACTATTCTGCCAGTTGACACCAACATTGGGGAAACCATTTCTCCCATTAACACCAACAATGGAGCACTATTCCTCCCAATGATACCAATGATGGGGCACTGTTTCCCCAGCTAATATCAAATGTGATGTTTACTTCCACTGATGCCAGGAAAAAAATCAGTCCCACTGGCCACAGTCCGGCCCATTTAAAGTCTGATGGACAAAAAACCCACTCTTTGTTTAGATAGTTTGGAGAACCCTGGTATACACACAATGTCCACTTTATTAGGTACACCTTGCTAGTACCAGGTTGGACCCCCTTTTGCCTTCAGAACTGCCTTAATTCTTCATGGCATAGATTCAGCAAGGTGTTGGAAACATTCCTCAGAGATTTTGGTCCATATTGACATGAAAGCACCACACTGCTGCTGCAGATTTGTCGGCTGCAAATCTCCTGTTCAACCACATCCCAAAGGTGCCTTATTGGATCGAGATCTGGTGACTGTGGAGGCCATTGAAGTACAGTGAGCTCATTGTCATGTTCAAAAAACCAGTTTGAGATGAGTTGAGCTTTGTGATATGGTGCATTATCCTGCTGGAAGTAGCCATCAGAAGATGGGTGCACTGTAGTCATAAAGGGATGGACATGGTCAGCAACAATACTCAGGTAGGCCGTGGCATATAAATGATGCTCAATTGTTACTAAGGAGCCCAAAATGTGCCAAGAACATATCTCCCACACCATTACACCACCAGCCTGAACCGTTGATTCATGGCAGGATGGATACATGCTCTCATGTTGTTTATGCCAAATTCCGACCCTACCATCTGAATGTCGCAGACCAGGTAATGTTTTTCCAATCTTCTGTTATCCAATTTTGGTGAGCCTGTGCAAATTGTAGCCTCAGTTTCCTGTTCTTAGCTGACAGGAGGGGCACCCGGTGTAGTCTTCTGCTGCTGTAGCCCATCTGCTTCAAGGTTTGATGTGTTGTGCATTCAGAGTAGGGATGAGCTTTATGTTCGGGTCGAACATTGGCTGTTCGAGCGTTCGTCAAAATACGAACATTATGGGGCGTTCGCGACAAATTCGAGCGGCTTGTCACGCCCCATAATGCACTGCGCCATCGCAGTGCATTGCTGTCTGATGATTGGCCAAGCATGCACTATAACCCGCATGCTTTGGCCAATCACAGCGCCATCAGCAAAGAGAGCCATAATTTGGCCAAAGGCAGGGTGTCTTTGGCCAATTATGGCTCAGGGGGTTAAGGCCGCCTGCACGTCGGCCCTGTGTAGTGTGTTGCTGGGGTTGACCGAGAGAGAGTGTCATTTCATTTAGATTGAGCAGGCAGGCGATTCAGCTAGCTGCAGTGTATTTAGTATATGTATACATCCAGGCTTGTGTATATATATATATATATATATATATATATATATATATATATATATACACACACTGTATCCAGTTTAGCTAGATCTGACTTCAGTCCGTTCCTGGTGTACTGTTTCTAAAATACTTCAGGCAGGCAGGTGATTCAGTTAGCTGCAGTGTATTTAATATTTATATACAGTCAGTTCTGTATATATATATATATATATATATATATCCACTGTATCCAGTTTAGCTAGATCTGACTGCAGTTCATTCCTGGTGTACTGTTTCTAATATACTTCAGGTAGGCAGGTGATTCAGTTGGCTGCAGTATATTTAATAAATATATACAGTCAGTCTCATGTATATATATATATCCACTGTATCCAGTTTAGATAGATCTGACTGCAGTCTGTTCCTGGTGTACTGTTTCTAAAATACTTCTGGCAGGCAGGTGATTCAGTGAGCTGCAGTGCATAAAATATATATACAGTCTCCTACATATATATATCCACTGCTTCAAGTCTGGCCAAGCCTATATCTGACTTCAGGCCATTCCTGGTGTACATTTTCAAATATACTTATATATATATCTATATCTATATCTATATATAGATATATATATATCTACTGCATTCTAGTCTAGCCGAGCCTATATCTGACTGCAGGCCATTCCTGGTGTACTTTTTCTAGTAAACTTCAGGCGGTATTTTGCTAATAAAATTTTACAGCATGCCTGGAAGGCCATCAAGGAGAGGCAGACACTCACAGGCCACTAAAAGAGGGCAAGCAGGCTCTGTGTCTACAGCCAACAGTGCTGGTCATGGACACGGTGCATCCTCAGCACAAAGCCGTGGTGCACGCTTGTCCTTTTTTTTGGCAGCTGGCCGTGTTGATGCACAACATGCAGAAGAGTTGGTAGAGTGGATAACTAAGCCGTCCTCATCCTCCTCATCCTCTGTCACCCAGGCTCAGAGTAGTTTGCCTGCCAATGCAGCTGCCAAATTGTCTGATTCTACCGGCTCGATGTCATCAGCCACTCCTTCCCTAGCACCACCATCATGCACGGAGGAGTCCCCCGAAATTTTCGACCACAGTGTCGGGTACAAGCTGCAGGAGGATACGCAGCGTTTTGAAGGCTCCGATGATGGTGCCCAGGTTGAGGAAGGCAGTAACGCGAGCCCAGAGAGAGGGGGTGCCCAAGAAGGACAGGAAACTGGCAGTCATGTTCCCCCAGCTGCAGCATACTGCCAGGTTTGCTCCAGTGATGAGGAGGGAGGGCATGATGAGGTCACTGACACTACGTGGGTGCCTGATAGAAGAGAGGAGGAGGAGGATGAGACAGATGCCCTCCAGGGGCCAGCTTAAAGGCAACCACCCGACTGCATCACACCGCAGAGCTCCGCATGTGCAGGGCGCTGCTGACTCCCTGCATATTTTGAAAAGTTCTTTGGTGTGGGCCTTTTTTGATACATGTGATCGCACCGTTGCTATTTGCAACATATGTCTGAAGCGTATCAAGCGTGGCCAAAACAGCAGCCGCTTGGGCACCACATGCTTGACCAGACATATGTCGACCTCCCATGCAGTCCGTTGGCGACAGTACTTAAAAGACCCACACCAAAGAACAAGGCGGACCTCTCCTTGCTCCTCATCAGCTGGGGTCTCCAACCCCACTATACCTTCAGTCCTCTCAGAAACCTGCACTGAGAGCAATGAAGGTGTAGAATTAGGTGCACCAAGTACTTGCGGGCAATCTGCTATTGTTAAAAAGAGCAGAAAGTCGCGCTAATTTATGAATAGTGCAAAATGAAAAGCAAAAAATTAAACGTGAATAACAAACAACCCATACCATAAATTAATGATAATACAAATAAACATCCAAAGATGAAACTGAGGTGCATCTACTGGCACGTATCGTGGTTATACACCAAATGTGCAAGTAAAAATTGCTCAATGAATAATTAATAGAAAACTTGTGACATGATCAATCCATAGGTGAAAAAATACATAAAGTCTATGTTGAAAGGTAAAACATCAGGGAATCCAATAGTGAAGGTAAGTCCGCAGTGATAGAAAGTGAGGGTCCACACCGGAGTGACAAGTGCAATATATGAATCTCCCCTACCACTGAAAAATACTGCCGCTTACCAGATAGTGATGGTCCCTTATTACAGGGGACCACACTGGGCGGATGGCTGCAACCCCAGCCCGGGATCTCCCTGGCAAGCACTGGTCTCCAAAGCGTCAGCAGAAGTAGTCAGCAGACAGGATTGGTATTGTGACAGTGTTAAGCTGTCTCTATGGGAAGGATGGTTGCTCTGATAACACCCCCAGCGGTGCACACTGCTCTTCTTCCTCCAGTGATCACTGAGTAGGAATATCCCAGAGAGGACAGCCCAGCCCTTCAATGGGATTAATTCCGAGCTGTGGAAGCCGCCACTTGATTTTCCATCATGTCACAAGTTTTCTATGAATTATTCATTGAGCAATTTTTACTGTGCGGTACCTCAGTGGCAGGTTCCCAAACGCCATTTCTTTTCACGGAAGGCCATTCCGGCTCTCTACCGGCATGTGGAAGGCAGAGTCTTGGCCTCGTTGGACCGGGCGGTTAGTGGTAAGGTGCATATTCTTGCTGACTCATGGTCCAGCAGGCATGGACAGGGACGTTACCTTTCTTTCACAGCACACTGGGTAACTCTGCTGGCAGCTGGGAAGGATGCAGGACAGGGTGCAATATTGTTGGAGCTTGTTCCGCCACCACGCCTCCAAAATGCTAATAGTGGTGATTCTGCCACACCTCTCTCCTCTACCCCCTCCTCTTCTTCTTCCTCTATGGCCTCTTCCTCTGCAGATTTTTCCTCGGAACCAGCGGTGCTCCGTAGGCTTTCAAGGGGCTACTTAGTGAATTTATGACGAAACGTACATGCTGACGTCATCGTGGTGTAGTGTGTGTGTGGACGGGTGTCTTCTAGCCGGCCGGCATTTTCTACAAGCTTTTTATCTTCCACTATGGTGGAGGTTCAATATCTATGGTGTTTTTTTCTGCACAGAAGGGTCGATTTATTTACATTCACTTCACTGGATTTTACATATATACTTATTTTTCACTGGATTGTTTTTTGTTATCCCCTTTCATTTGGGGATTTATCACTCAATTTTCTTAGTTGTTAAGTTGTTGTAATACAGTTTCACTGGAGTGTTTATATCAGTCTTATAGCGCAGCTTTTTGCTTGTTTTTTATGTTCAAGGGGCTACGCAAGCACTCAGGCAAAAAGATGCCATGAGGTGCTTGAGTTGGTCTGCTTAGGGGACAGGAGCCACACTGGGGCAGAGATTCTTTCAGCTCTGCAGGGGCAGACTCAGAGGTGGTTGACGCCATGCCAGCTTCAGCCAGGAATGGTGGTTTGCGACAATGGCACCAACCTCCTCTCTGCCCTCCGACAGGGACACTTGACCCATGTTCCCTGTTTGGCTCACATCCTTAATTTGGTGGTGCAATGGTTCTTGTGCAGTTACCCGGCCTTACAGGATCTCCTGAGGCAGGCCAGGAAAGTCTGTGGGCATTTCCGCCGGTCATATAATGCCAGTGCTCGGCTGGCTGACCTTTAAAAGGAATGCAGCCTACCCATGAACCGCCTCATTTGTGACATGCCCACCAGGTGGAACTCAACGTTGGTAATGCTGCAGCGGCTGCACATGCAGCAGAGGGCCATCAATGAATACCTGTGTGAGTATGGCACCAGGACAGGGTCAGGGGAGCTTGGCTTTTCTTCGCCACACCAGTGGCTACTGATCAAGGATGCATGCACTGTCCTGTCACAATTTGAGAAGGCCACGAGGATGGTGAGCAGTGACAGTGCATGCATCAGTGATACTGTCACTCTTGTCTTCCTGTTGGAGCACACGCTTCGTGGAATAATGGGCAGCGCACTTGAGGCAGAACAGAGGGAGGAAGAGGAGGACTTCCTTACCTCTCAAGGCCCCCTTAATCCACAAAGTATTCCTGCGGGCCTGCCAATCACACAGGAAGAGGAGGAGGAGGAGGATGAGGATTGTGTCAGCATGAAGGTGGAGCTTAGCACTCAGCATCAGCAGCAGTCTTCAAGGGATCATTTTCAGTCCCCAGAAACCCATAGACTTGTACGTGGCTGGAAGGAGGTGGCTGTGGATCATGTCATCCTTAGTGACCCAGAGGACTCCGGATCAAATGCCTCAGCAAACCTTCACTGCATGGCCTTCATTATTCTGCAAAGCCTGCAAAAGGACCCTCGGATTTGTGGTATCAAGGAGAGGGATCATTACTGGCTGGTAGCCCTTCTTGATCAACGTTACAAGGGTAAGGTTGCGGAACTTATCCAGCCTTTGCAGAGGGAGAGGGGGTGAAACATCTTCGGGAGGCCTTGCAGAAAGGTTTGTGCAATGCGTTTCCAGAGCCTGAGAGGTTACAATTTCCTGGTCCTCCTGGACAACGTGTTGCTGAGGCTTCAGTCAGTCACAGAAGGAGCAGTGGAGAAGGTGGCCGTCTGACCGATGCGTTCAGACAATTCTTTAGTCCACAGCCCCAAGGTCTGATCGGTTCCAGCAACCATCACCAGCGTCTGATTTAAATGGTGCAGGAATACCTAGGGGCAAGATCAGACTTGGAGACCTTTCCAACCGAAAATCCACTGGGTTACTGGGTCTTGAGGATGGATCACTGGCCAGAGCTTGCACAATATGCAATTGAGCTACTGGCCTGTCCTGCATCCAGCGTTCTTTCTGAACGCACATTCAGTGCTGCGGGAGGCTTTGTAACCGATCACAGAGTGCACGAGTCCACAGACTCAGTTGATCGGCTCACCTTCATAAAAATGAATCAGTCTTGGATCACCAGCTACCAAGCACCTGATGCTGATGTAACCGATTAATTTTTCTATGAATGTGAGATCCCTTGAAGACTGCTTATGATGAGTGACTATCCTGTTATGCTGGGTAACTATTCTATTCCTTCTCAATGTTCATGTTGATAGCTTCTAAAAACATTCTTGTTTCATGGCACCACCACCAGTGCCTAAGGCCCAATTTTTCTGCCCCTGTTTAACAGGGGCATATAGTTATAATTGTTGCTGTAATATTTCGCAGCAGGGCTCGTTCTTGTGCTCAACTAGAGTATCTGTGAGAGGTTGCAGTGTTGTGGCACCACCACCAGTGCCTAAGGCCCAATTTTTCTGCCCCTGTTCAACAGGGCCGTGTAATTACAATTTTCACTGTAATATTTCACAAAAGGGCTTGTTTCTGAGCTCAACTAGAGTATCTGTGAGGGGTTGCAGTGTTGTGGCACCACCACCAGTGCCTAAGGCCCAATTTTTCTGCCCCTGTTTAACAGAGGCATGTAATTACAATATTTGCTCTAATATTTCACAGCAGGGCTCGTCCTGTGCTCAACAACAGAATTTGTGAGGTGTTACAGTGTTGTGGCACCACCACCACTGCCTAAGACCCAATTTTTCTGCCCCTGTTTAACAGGGGTGTGTAAATTACAATTTTAATCTAATATTTCACAGCAGGGCCCGTTCCTGCGCCCACCAAGAGTAACTGTGAGGGCTTACAGTGTTGTGGCACCACAACCACACCACCACCAAAGGCCCAATTTTTCTGCCCCTGTTCTACAGGGGCATGTAATTACAATTCTTGATATAATATTTCACAGCAGGTCCTGTTCCAGCGCCCACCAAGAGTAACTGTAAGGGCTTACAGTGTTCTGGTATCACCAACATCTAATGCCGCGTACACACGGTCGGACTTTCCAGCATACTTGGTCCGGCGGACCAGAGTCTGCCGGACAATCCGCTCGTGTGTAGGCTCTGGCGGACTTTTCCAGCGGACTTTTTCCCTAGATTTGAAACATGTTTTAAATCTTTCCATCTGACTCAGTTTCGGGCGGAAAGTCCGCTCGTGTGCTGGTCCAACGGAAAGCCCGCTCGTGTGTATGCTGGTCCAACCAGATACGACGCGAGGGCAGGGTATTGCATCTCGCGCTCGCTGCAATAGGAAAAACAAATTTTCCTATTGCGGCGAGCGCGGGGCATACCCGGCCCTTAGGTCTGGTATGGATTATAAAGGGAAACCCCTACGCCGAAAAACCGGCGTGGGGTTCCCCTCTAAAATCCATACAAGACCCCGATCCGAGCACGCAGCCCGGCCGGTCAGGAAAGGGGGTGGGGAAGAGCGAGCGCCCCCCTCCTGAACCGTACCTTTTAGGGGCGTGGTCACTGGGTGATATTGACCACGCCCCCTAAAACGTCACAGTCCCAGCATGCCTAGGGACTGTGACATCATATGGGGGTGGGGTCTCCGCCTATATAAGTCACAACAGAGCCCTCAGGGAGCAGTCCAGCCAGAGAGAGCGTCGTGTCAACATCTGGAGAAGAGAAGAGAAGACAAGAAGCCCAGAAGTCCGGCAAGAGAGCTACCTGAAGACAGCGGAGGGGCCGGCCAAAGAACTGGAACACCGGGAGAAGAGGCCAGAGAGAGCGGAGAAGAACCAGCCGGAGGGAGAAGAGGAACCAGAGGGACCCCTGAAGCCGGAAGAAGACCCCCGAAGCCGGAGGAAGATCCCCCCCCCCGGGGTTGTAAATAAATTATTTTAAAAACCTGTGCAGTGGGTTTTATTATTGACACTTTTTCCCTAGGTGAATGGGTAGGGGTACCATGTACCCCATACTCATTCACATAGAGTGGGGGGTGCGGGATCTGGGGGCCCTCTTATAGGGGGCTCCCGGATTCCGATAAGCCCCCGCCCGCAGACCCCGACAACCAACGGCCAGGGTTGTCGGGAAGAGGCCCTTGTCCTCATCAACATGGGGACAAGGTGCTTTGGGGTGGGGGGGCCCGCAGGACGCCCCCCTCCCCCAAAGCACCCACCCCCCATGTTGAGGGCATGCGGCCTGGTACGGTTCAGGAGGGGGGGTGCGCTCGCTCGCCCCCACCCCCTTTCCTGACCGGCCGGGCTGCGTGCTCGGATCGGGGCCTGGTATAGATTTTAGGGGGGACCCCACGCCGTTTTTTCGGCGTAGGGGATTTCCTTTAAAATCCATACCAGACCTAAGGGCCTGGTATGCACCGCGACGGGGCTACCAAGGTGTCAATCTCGCTGATAAAAGCGGCAAGGTTTACTTCCTTTTCTAGTCCCGTCGCACCTGAGTCACGTTCAAAATGAACGGACTTGTCCGTGTGTGGGCAAGTCCGTTCATTCTGAAAGTCCGCCGTGACTCCGGCGAAAGTCCGTCGGAAAGACGGGCGGACTTGGCCCGCCGGAAAGTCCGGTCGTGTGTGGGCAAGTCCGTCCGTTTTAAAGTCTGGCGCACCTGGCGGACAAAGTCCGTCAGAAAGTGTGCCGGACCAAGTATGCCAGAAAGTCCGATCGTGTGTATGCGGCATTAGGCCCAATTTTCTGCAGAGTATATAGGGCAGGCCATATAGTATATACAGGTGGTCCCCTACTTTCAAACATCCGACTTACAAATGATTCCTACTTGCGAACAGAGGGAGGCAACAGTAAGTGAGAGGAAATCTACCCCTAGGAAGGGAAATTCTCTCCTGTAAGAGTTAATATGGGAAAAAGGTGTCTCCACTGATGCTTTATCACCAATCCTTGTTTCCCTAATAACCCCAAATTTTCAAAATCCAATTGTCATTGGGACAGAAAGTGAGGTGAAATCTTCTGAACAGGAGCACAGACAGCAAAACAAATGTTACAGGGGTGATAACTCTTCCCTATATTATCCAAAAAGCTTAAAAATATATTTTTTGGCTGGAGCTACACTTACAAAATGTACCTGTTCCAAATTACAAACAGATTCAACTTAAGAACAAACCTACAGTCCCTGTCTTGTTTGGACCGCCTGTATACTGCTGTTCAGAGTATATAGGGCCTGGGGCCCCACGCCTTTTCTTTTTTTAATTTGGGTGCGGAGTTCCCCTTAATATCCATACAAGACCCAAAGGGCCTGGTAATGGGCTGGGGAGGGGGGGAGGGGGTACCCATGCCGTTTTTTTCAATAATTTTCATCCATATTGCCGGGACTCGACATTACATTACAGCCGCAAGCAGTTTTAAATGACTTTTATGCCTTTAGAAATGTCATTTTGTGCAGGGACTGTTCTAAACACGGGAAACATGCACCACTTTACAGGCATACTATAGTCACCCCCCAGGTACGATATTTAAAGAAATATTTCATTTTATTTTTTCACATTAAGCATTATTAAAATCACTGCTCCCGAAAAAACGGTCGTTTTTAAAACTTTTTTTTGCATTGATACATGTCCCCTGGTGCAGGACCCGGGTCCCCAAACACTTTTTAGGAAAATATAAATTGCATATTAGCCTTTAAAATTTGCACTTTTGATTTTCACGTTCGGGTCCCATTACTGGTGGTTATTTGAATTACTGTTGCCTTTTTATCATCTCGAACCAGTCCACCTATTCTCCTCTGACACATTTACATCCTTACAATTGCCGCTCACTAGATATTTTCTCTTTTTCAGACCATTCTCTGTAAACCCTAGAGATGGTTGTGTGTGAAAATCCCAGTAGATCAGCAGTTTTTGAAGTACTCAGACCAGCCCATCTGGCACCAACAACCATGCTACGTTCAAAGTTACTTAAATCCCCTTTCTTCCCCATTCTGATGCCTAGTTTGAATTTCAGCAAGTTGTCTTCACCACATCTAGATGCCTAAATGCATTGAGTTGCTGCTGCGTTGTTGGCTGATTAGCAATTTGTATTACCAAGCAATTGAACAGTTGTACCTAATAAAGTGGACAGTGAGTGTACATCACCCCTTTTTTTCTGGCTGACTTTAGGTTTCTTTGCTGCATTTAGGGACAGGGTTAGCAGTTTTTGAAATACTCAGACCAGCCCGTCTGGCACCAACAACCATGCCACATTCAAAGTCACTTAAATTATTATATGAGATTTATATAGTGCCAACAGTTTACGCAGCGCTTTACAATGTATAAGGGGGACAACACAATTACAGTACAGTTCAATATAAAAGGCACAGGAGGGCCCTGCTCGTAGAGCTTACATTCTAAAGGGAGGGGGTGGTGGTACAAAAGGTAATAGCTGCAAAGAATGATTTGATGGGGGTGAAAATCCCAGTAGATCAGCAGTTTTTGAAGTACTCAGACCAGCCCATCTGGCACCTACAACCATGCCACATTCAAAGTAACTTAAATGCCCTTTTTTCCCCCTAATGATGCCTAGTTTGAACTTCAGAAAGTTGTCTTCATGACATCTAGATGCCTAAATGCATTGAGTTGCTGCCATGTGATTGGCTGATTAGCAATTTGTATTTCCAAGCAATTGAACAGACGTACATAATAAAGTGGCCAGTGATTGTACATCACCCCTTGTTGAAATGGCTGACTTTAGGTTTCTTTGCTGCATTTAGGGACAGGGTTGCTTTAACAAAATGCCCACTACAGTTTCAGACAAACCTATATTAATGTATGAAAATTATTTTCTGCCACCATAGCGAAGCGTATGATCGATTGATCGGCAGCACTAAATCAGAAAATGTCAAGGAAGCTGGGGCAGCTTGAAGTTACCTAGCCCCTAGTTACGTAACCCCTTCCTGCATCTCATCAGGCAGCAGCGGTGATTCATATGCCAACGATTAACTATCATGGTTGTGTGGTTTGCTGGGGAGGGGGGTCATTTGCATACATTTGCTACAACAAAATATTTGCACAAATTTTCAGCATGGTCAGGCATTTTAACATGAGTCTTTACTCTGGAGTTCCCCTTAAAAAAAAAGTCATAACATGTATGCAGGTCGTTGATAAATACAGTAATAAACCATATTAAAAGTCAATTTAAAAATGTTCTTAGCCTAGTACACTTGTAAGGTTTCATTAATCAGCTTCCGTATCTTAGAGATTCAGGTAGAAGCTGCTCTTGCAGCATGCAGTATATTTTACAAGTGACCGGTTTGGTGGGCCTGTGTGTGTGTGGTTGGAAAGCTGTATACTGGGAGGAAATAGGTGGTGACGCTCAGCGTTCTCTGGTCACATACAAACTAGAACAAGGTGCTTTCTCTCACATCCTCGCATATTTGTATCGGTCATTGCCTGATGGTAAATATATAACCTTCATCCAGCACATTTATCATAGATGATAGCATTGAATGTCATGTGAATCCAACTAGAAAACTGAACTTAAAGGGCTGTTTTGTTTTTGACAGGTGTAGCAGAAAATCCGGCTAATTCCCAGCATGTACCGAAGGTATGAATCATCCTTTTACTTACCATCCCTGTCTTTTATTCTGAATAAATACTTCATTTAAAGGAGAATCCCAATCAGAAGAATGGAGCAGTTTTGCATAAAGCAGAGAAAAATGCATATAGCAACCTAAAGGGTTTTATCTCCCAAGAAGAAATCTATCGGGGCTCATTTACAGCACAATCTCCGTGTTCAGTTTGCAATTCCACACATGCATTTGTATCGCGGGGTGTTTTCAGTTCAGTTTGTTTTTGTGGTGCGATTTTTGGCATTATTGATTACATTATTTTTACTGAGTTTCATTTGTGGTGCATTTGTGTGCATTTACATGTGTTCTGGTATGTTTACGTGCAAAAAAAATACAGCATGTTGTACTTTTTATTAAGCAAACATGAAAGCACAACAATGATGTAAACTAGGTTAATTGAAAAGCACTTGTTTTACTTTCATATGCATTCATACTGTGTTTAAAAACACATTTGACTGCATCTATAAACAAGCCCCCAGGCTGGGTTCACACTTGTGTGATGTCAGACATCGCATGTGATTCACACTGCACTGCTGCGCAGATCATATGCGATGCCTGTGCGATGTAAATTCAGCCATACAGATTGTATGGCTGAATTAGCATCGCATTCGCACCAAAAGGGTGTAGGACTCTTTTTGTGGTCTGCACTGGAATCGGCTCGTGAACACCCATGCGATCAGATTCCTGCTCCGTTTGACAATTCGCACTGCAATATGTGAACCAATCTGGGGTGTCATTAACTTTCTATTGGCACCTGCAGCGGTTCACATAGGACAGTGTTTACTGTCTGCGAGTTCTATGCAATGCAGTTCACATAGGGCAGTGTGAACCGTTTGCGAGTTCTATGCGATGCGGTTCACATAGGGCAGTGTGAACCGTCTGCGAGTTCTATGCGATGCGGTTCACATAGGGCAGTGTGAACCGTCTGCGAGTTCTATGCAATGCGGTTCACATAGGGCAGTGTGAACTGTCTGCGAGTTCTATGCGATGCGGTTCACATAGGACAGTGTGAACTGTCTTCGAGTTCTATGCAATGCAGTTCACATAGGGCAGTGTGAACTGTCTGCGAGTTCTATGCGATGCAGTTCACATAGGGCAGTGTGAACCGTCTGCGAGTTCTATGCAATGCGGTTCACATAGGGCAGTGTGAACTGTCTGCGAGTTCTATGCGATGCGGTTCACATAGGACAGTGTGAACTGTCTTCGAGTTCTATGCAATGCAGTTCACATAGGGCAGTGTGAACTGTCTGTGAGTTCTATGCGATGCGGTTCACATAGGGCAGTGTGAACTGTCTGCGAGTTCTATGCGATGCAGTTCACATAGGGCAGTGTGAACTGTCTGCGAGTTCTATGCAATGCAGTTCACATAGGGCAGTGTGAACTGTCTGCGAGTTCTATGCAATGCAGTTCACATAGGGCAGTGTGAACTGTCTGCGAGTTCTATGCGATGCGGTTCACATAGGGCAGTGTGAACCGTTTGCGAGTTCTATGCGATGCGTTTCACATAGGGCAGTGTGAACCGTCTGCGAGTTCTATGCAATGCGGTTCACATAGGGCAGTGTGAACTGTCTGCGAGTTCTATGCGATGCGGTTCACATAGGGCAGTGTGAACTGTCTGCGAGTTCTATGCAATGCGGTTCACATAGGGCAGTGTGAACTGTCTGCGAGTTCTATGCGATGCGGTTCACATAGGGCAGTGTGAACCGTCTGTGAGTTCTATGCGATGCAGTTCACATAGGGCATTGTGAACCGTCTGCGAGTTCTATGCGATTCGGTTCACATAGGGCAGTGTGAACCGCCTGTGAATTCTATGCAATGCGGAAACCGGCACTGAAATCGCACTGGTTCCCGCATCATGCTAGTGTGACTGATGTCTCAGTGTTTCTCAGCTTTAAATGATTCTGAGACACATAAAAAACATCATTTTTCCAGGAACTGACTCGTGTGGGTCATAAGGATCTTTTAATGCGTGTTGTGTCATCTAAACCAATTTTGTGAATAATTACATTGTATTTACTTCAACATATGTTTGCTTTGCCTTTTTAAGAGCCAGTTCATACCAGGAAAGATCTGTGCGTTCCTGTGCGATTCTCATGCGGTTTGGGTGCAGTGCGATTTCAACCTATTCATTTCAATAGGCTAAAATCATGCAGGACCGCACCAAAATAAGTGCATGCAATACTTTTAAAAACACACACACCAAACGGATCGCATGGTGCTACTGTACCATAGGATCCAGAGCAGGCAAAGGCACTGCATGCGCAACCTGGTTTTGGTGTTTTGTTAAGTTAACACTGACACCTGCTGCAGATCACAAGGGCAATGCATTTCTAACCTGGTGTGAGAAACATGCATGAAAAGCGACTGTCCCGCACTGCAATCTGGTGTGAACGGGGCCTAAATATGACACATTCTGTTCTTCCAAAAGAGAGGCATTAAAATCTTAACATAAATTCGGTCTTTTCCGTGACAGAGACTTGCAGTGCATTTTTCCTATAACTGTCCGATCTGTGTAGAGAGATATTTGTATAGTATGTTCGTGAGGATGGCTTGTCTTCCCATAATGCCTTTCCTGCCTATTAGCGGGTCATTTCCAGATTAGTTTTTTGTTGAGAGAGAGAGCGAGATAAAAAAGCGAGAGAGAGGGGTGAGAGAGAGGGGGTGAGAGAGGGGGGGTGAGAGGGGGTGAGAGAGGGAGAAAGAGGGGGTGAGAGAGATAGAGAAAGGGGGGTGAGAGAGAGAGGGGGGTGAGAGAGAGAGAGAGAGAGAGAGAGGGGGTGAGAGAGGGAGAGAAAGAGAGAGAGGGGGTGAGAGAGGGGGTGAGAGAGAGAGATAGAGAGAGAGAGGGGGTGAGAGAGAGTGAGGGGTGAGAGAAAGAGGGGTGAGAGAAAGAGGGGTGAGAGAGAGAGGGAGATGAGAGAGAGAGGGAGATGAGAGAGAGAGGGGGAGAGAGGGGGTGAGAGAGAGAGAAAGGGGGGTGAGAGAGAGAGGGGGTGAGATAGAGAAAGGGGGTGAGAGAAAGAGAGGGGTGAGAGAGAGAGGGGGTGAGAGAGAGAGAGAGTGAGGGGTTAGAGAGGGAGAGAAAGAGGGGTGAAAGAGAGAGGGGTGGGGGGTGGGAGGGGGTGAGAGGGAGAGAGAGGGGGTGAGAGAGAGAGAGAAAGGGGGTAAGAGATAGAGAGAGGGGGTGAGAGTGAGGGGTGAGAGAGGGAGAGAAATAGGGGGTGAGAGAAAGGGAGGTGAGAGAGGGTGAGAGGGGGGGTAAGAGGGAGAGAGAGGGGGTGAGAGAGAGAGAGAGAGAGAAAGAGAAAGGGGGTGTAAGAGGTAGAGAGAGAGGGGTGAGAGAGGGAGAGAAAGAGGGGGTGAGAGAGAGGGAGGTGAGATGGGGTGAGAGAGAGAGGGGGTGAGAGAGAGATAGAGGGGGGTAAAAGAGGGGGAGAGAGAGAAGGGGGAGAGACAGGGGAGTGAGAGACATAGACAAAGCATGAGGGGTTGCAGGGGTCGCAATTGTGACCCTGCCCATGCTGCAGGGGGCCCGTGCGTCCTCCCTCCTTTGTGCAGTCGACAGAGTACTCAATGTTATGTGCACTCGGCTCATGTCAGACGAAGAAGTGCATCCCGTGCTCCATCGCACCCCCCAATACTTCCCGGTCAGTGAGAGTTCAGAGCTGCCAGCAGTGTACATAAGCTGATGGAGAAGTGTTAAACCATTCTATGCTATGAGGACATCAAGGGAGCCCGGATGTCCTCCGTTGACGGCCAGTGTTAGGAGGAAGCTGAGACTCAGATTTAGCTGATCACCAGTAAGGTGCTAAATACTTTGCAACCAGCTGAACTTTGTTGCACTTTCTATTAGGAGGAACAAGAGTGTCTATGGATGTTACTTGATGAGCTGATTGTGCTTTATAGCACCATCGCTGCACTTTCTAGCTATCTTTGTCTCTCCCTCCTCATATACAGCATCCTGCTGGTCTTTGCTAAGCACGGTGGTATTGTGAGTGACTTTGGAAGTTCTTATCTGTGCAAAAGTTTGCTCTTTAATCAGCTGGCTCATGCCTGGAACATTGCTTTAGCTTCCCAGATTACATCTCCCACCTGCTTAAGAGGTTCTAAAACCTCAAGGTTTTTCACCTTAATGCATCGTATGCATTAAGGTGAGTGAAAAACCTCTGCTGCAGAATTCCCCCCCATCCCCAAACCATTGCACAGAGCTTTCATGTCACTTTAAAGGAGAAGTACAGCCAAAGCTTGTTTGTTGATCACAGGAGCGCAGTTCGTTCTGCACTCCTGTGACCTGTTTTTAGCAGCCGCTGACATCAAAGAGCCGGTCCAGGCTCGGGCAAGATTGTGACAATGGAGCCACTGAGAGGCTGACCCCCCCACTCCCCATAGCCCATCGCTCCAGTGAGCACAGGGGGCAGAGCAGAGAGCCGGTGACTGACAGTCAGCAGCTCTCTGCCCAGGGAGCTGTGAGAACCGAGCAATCAGTGATGTTCGATCACTTGGTTCTCAGTGTTAGAGGCACCCAAGGACAGATGCAGCATCAGCCTGATGCTGCATCCACCTAAGTGAGTATGAGTTAAAAAAAAAAAAGAATTCCCATACATTTCTTTTAACCATCTTTGGTTGCTCCTTATGCTTTCATTATTCCTGTTTGTTATTTAAAATTTTATCTAATTTATGATTAGGTGGGAGACATTTCCCATGCCTGCCTGTCACATAGTGTTTCATATGCTGTTTGGTTGTCACAGTGCTATCATTTGCTATTGTGTGCTCTAGGCAGCTGTTGAGATGGGTTCTCATCAATGATGGTAATGATCATGGCCCCTGCGATATAGCACTGTGACCCCACCTTTGGTTGGCTGTGTGTTCGCCAGTAACCCCCTGCACAAAGAGGAGAGTTCTTAGAGAAGCACCGAGTCCAAGGTCTATTATGCTAGGAAAAATGCTTTTTTTTTGATGAGCTGAGCCGCCTCACACCACCTGTCCTGACCAGTACCCACCCTAGACTCTCACTGCCTAGTGCAGGGCTGCTGTAGTACTAAGAGTCCCAGCATGGGGGCTGGGGAGGAGCTGGGGCTGACTAGAATAAATGCTGGAGCTGTGGTCCCTAGCAACAGTAGTTTCTGGAAACAATGCATACCTCCCAACATTTTGAGATGGGAACGAGGGACACCTACTAGCAAACGTATGTAGGCATAGGACACGCCTCCTGCCATAACCCCTTAAAGGAGAATTAACCAAAAAAGAGGTTCATTAAATCCACAAGGGCTTTTTTTTACCACTACTATTCCTTTATATTGGCTTTTAAAATTTACAAATGCAGCAATTTAGAAATTGGACAAAAGGTTTAGCACTGGGAAACACGTTTTGAAAGATAAAAAATGCATTTTATATACAACTTTATAGATCAGACCAAAATGAAGGACAAATGAGGAGGAAAGAGGGACAGAGGGACATTGCTTCAAATTGGGGACAGTCCCTCGAAATCAGGGACAGTTGGGAGCTATGAAAATGGTTTCTAGCAACCAGTCAGATGTCTCCTCCACTCAGAGTGGCTGCTGGAGCTCAGGGCTCCAGGCTTGTGTTGGTTGTCTTTGTACAGCTTCTGTACATCACCCCAGTGCTGGATTCTATATCCTCTGTATCTTGGAGTAGAGAACTCAGACCCTGGAGCACACTGTGGCTGTATGATCAACTAGTAATTTTTTACTTGAAAAGACAAATGGCTAAGTTGGATTTTTGCACACCGTTGCTGTTGGCTCTTTAAGAGAAGACCAGCCCCAGTGATATCTGAGCACATAAACATGAACACCTGGCATATAAAGATATGCATGCTTATATGGGGGTAGCAGATAACCACATAAACATACACACTTAGCAAGTAAGAATGTGTTGAGAGCATAAACATATGCATTAGGCCTATATAAATATGCATGGTTATATAGGAGTATCTGAGCACAAAATCGTGCACACTTGGCCAATAAGGATATGCATGTTTATATAGAGGTTTCAGATGACAGCATAGACATGTGCATTTGGCCTATAAGAGTATGCATGTTTATATAGGGGTGTCTGATAAGCACAAAAACATGCACATTTGGCCACTAAGGGCATGCTTATTTATATAGAGGTATGTGATAAGGGAATAAACATGTACACTTGGCCTATAAGAGTATTCATGTTAGTATACTCTAGGTGTATCTCATGAGCTCAAAAACATGCACACTTGGCCAGTCTATATAAATTTCATCGAGCTATTGGTGGATGATAGCTGTTGTAGAGCATACAACCCCAAGCTGAGTGTAGAGTGTCTGTGGCACCCTCCCCCTACACTTATTAAATACTCATTAAATCTAGGTACAGGTATTCAAAAGAATTGACAAGACAAAAATGTAAAAGAAGACACCTCCAGCTACATCCCCGTAGAAAACTATACCAGCACCTCAGGGATTAAACTATAATCAACCATATAGGTGTGTTCCTCTGAATTGGATTAGGCATACAAAATGGGGGGGAAAAGGGGGTTTCCCAAAGAATTCTTCATAAAGGAACTGTCAGTATTTATTAATAGAAAAACACAGCCCCCAGATCACCCAAAGTAAGGGGATAGGAAGGGGATGGTGGGAGAAAGAGGTAAAATGGAGTAGGGGAAATAGAAAGGGAAGGGAAAAGGGAACAAAAGGGAAACAGGGAAAGGAGTCAGGGGATAGGGAGGGAGGTGGGGGGGGGAGTAATAGGGGAGAGGGTGGGAAAAGGAAGGGGAACAAACATAGGTGTGCGCAGCATATTGCATTAGGGTGTGCACCTCAAACACATATGTGTGTGTGTGTATATATATATATATATATATATATATATATTTATAGCAGTAGAACAATGGACAGTGTCAGTAGTGTATGGTATTTTGAATAATTATAACTTTTTACTATAATTTTTTTACTATAATTTATTACCATTTTTTTTTTTTCAGTTTTTTAGAAGCCTCATTTGGGGGCTTTGGTAAAATAACAGGGGTCATCCCCTGATGTCTCACTTTTGAAACAGAGAAAGTGACTGAGGACAAAGATTCCCCAATCCCTTTCTCTGCAGCCAAGCAGTAGGGGAAACCTGCACAGCGTGATTAAGGTGTGCCCAGGCACACCTGGCACACCCTGTGCGCACGCCTATGGGAACAAAGGAGAGGGAAGGAAAGGGAAAACAGAGAAGATAGAGGAGGGTACGAACAGGATAGAGAGAGTAAAGGGATAAGGGATATTAGGGTTCAAGGAACACTGACAAGTTGCATTCGTTATTGAGTCCCAAAGGCTGCATACTATTAAGATTGAAAATCCACATCTTCTCTTTTTGATAGAGAATTCTATCAAAGTCTCCTCTTCTTGCTGGCAGGTGCAATTTATAGATTACCTTAAATAGGAGTCCCTTAAGTTCACTATTGTGAAATCTAATAAAATGAAGGGCAAGGGGACTCTCATCGTTTTTTTTTTTTTTTGAGGATAGTCTGGATGTGTTCGCCAACTCTGACTCTAAGTGGTCTTTTAGTCTTGCCGACATAAATTTTGCCACATGGGCAAGTTAACATGTAGATAGCCCGAGCGGTAGAGCAGTTGATGAAGTTGTTTATTTTAAACTCCTTTTTACTGTCAGAGCTGGCGAACACATCAGTCTTATCCACAAATTTACAGGCCGTACATCTACCACAGGGGTACATACGCCTTAGGGGTGGCAGATCAGTCAGCCAATTGGGCTTGACTAATCTTTGATTTTTCAATTAAATACATTTTTCTATTCATAAATACCGACAGTTCCTTTTTGAAGAATTCTTTGTGAACCCCCCCCCCCCCTTTTTGTATTCAAAAGAATTGGACATGTTTGTCAAAATGTGGACAGTTTCTCCAAATTCTTTTGAATTACCCTTTCAAGCTTAAAGCTACGCCTCTGGTGAGAGAGAGAGAGAGGGGGGTGAGAGAGAGAGGGGGGGTGAGAGAGAGGGGTGTGAGAGAGAGAGAGGGGGTGAGAGAGAGAGAGAGAGAGAGAGAGAGAGAGGGGGGGTGAGAGAGAGAGGGGGGTGAGAGAGAGAGAGAGAGGGGGGTGAGAGAGAGAAAGGGAGATGAGAGAGAGAGGGGGGGTGAGAGAGATAGGGGGGTGATTGAGAGAGAGAGTGAGGGAGAATATCTCTCTTTAACTAAAAAATAAAATATATAACGAATCAACATTTAAACATTACTTTTTGGGTCATTGAATTTTTTTGGTTTGGCTATAGATTGCTGAAAGACTTTGTGATGTGAGACAAGTCCTTATTTCTGCTTAAGGGCCCTTTCACACGGGCAGACTGATCGAGTCTGCCTGTCAGATATTTAGGCGGACCCAATCGAACCATCTATTGCCCTTTATGGAACCGCAGATGTAAACGGATATGTGTCTGTTTACACCCGCCAACATCCGATTTGATCCTATCCGCTAAAAACAGACAGATGACAGTCAGATGTAAATGGACAGGCGTTACGTTTACATCCAACCGCCCATAGAGACGAGTTGTGTCCATCAACCCTTGTAAAAGAGCACTAACTGATTGACATCTGAAAACTGAAATTGAGCATTTCTCATAAATAACTGCAGTATTCTCTCACCTATACATTAGATTTGCTGGTGAAATCTGTAGTTAAATCTATTATTCTCAGTAGAAATGTCTATGGTGAAGTTACAGTTTGTAGTAGGATTTCCAGTTTTCTGAAAAACTTGTCTAAAACCCCTTCATGCTGACGTACCGCAAATATGTGGCCTTCGGCTTCAAGGGTGCCTGCAGCTGCACGCATCACCCCGGTACCATTTTTTAGAGCCGACGGTTGGCTTTCTTAGAATAACCAACAATGCGGCTAAGCAGCCACTCGGCTGTTATTACAAGCAGCGGGAGGAGGGATGCATAGGCTCTCCCATTCCAGCGGGAGGCCCGAGCGACCAGCCGACACATCCGCTGGCTGGCTGGAGACCCAAACAATGCCGCAAGTGGCTTTGATCGAGTCTCGCATCTAATAACCCGGAAGTGATGTCATAACATCACCTCCGGATTACTGGAGCCTAAAAGGTGTCAGAGTTTAAAAAATTACAGTATTTAAAACAGCCAAACTTGGCGTTTTGAATGCTTTTAAGTGCAAAGGAGGGATTTGGGGTCATATAGACCATAGAGAGTACCTGTCACTGACTATAAAGAGTACCTGTCACTGACTATTACTGTCAGAAGGGATGTTTATATTTCTTGTGACAGCAATAAAAGTGATCAAAAAAATAAAATTAAAGGCACAGTGTAAATAAATAAATAAATAAATAAAATAAATAAGGAAAAAAAAACTAAACTGCCCCATCCTTCCGTGCTCACGCGCAGAAGCAAACGCTTACGTAAGTCACGTCCGCAATTGTAAACAATGTTCAAACCACACATGTGAGATATCGCTGCGATCATTAGAGTGAGAGCAATAATTCTAATACTAGACCTCCTCTGTAACTCCAAACTGTTAACTGTTAAAATGTTTTAAAGCGTTGTATATGGAGATTTTTAAGTACCAGTAACGTAGTTTGTTGCCATTTCATGTGCAATTTTAAAGCATGACATGTTAGGCGTAACATCATCTTTCACATCATACAAAAAAAATCGGCTAACATTACTGTTTTTTTTTTAATTCATAAAAGTGTATTTCTTCAAAAAAAAAAATTGCATTTGAAAGACCGCTGCGCAAATACAGTGTGACATAAAATATTCCATCGATTGCCATTTTATTTTATATATATATATATATATATATATATATATATATATATATATATATATATATATATATATATATATAGTATCTCACAAAAGTGAGTGCACCCCTCACATTTTTATAATTATTTTATTCTATCTTCTCATGTGACACACTGAAGAAATGACACTTTGCTACAATGTAAAGTAGTGAGTGGACAGCTTGTATAACAGTGTAAATTTGCTGTCCCCTCAAAATAACTAAACACACAGCCATTAATCACTAAACCGCTAGCAACAAAAGTGAGTACACCCCTAAGTGAAAATGTTCAAATTGGGCCCAATTATCCATTTTCTTTCCCCGGTGTCATGTGACTCATTAGTGTTACAAGGTCTCAGGTGTGAATGTGGAGCAGCTGTGTAAATTTGGTGTTAACATGGCACCTCAAGACAAAGAACTCTCTGAGGATCTGAAAAAAAAGAATTGTTGCTCTACATAAAGATGGCCTAGGCTATAAGAAGATTGCTAAAACCCTAAAATTGAGCTGCAACACGGTGACTAAGACCATACAGTGGTTTAACAGGACAGGTTCCACTCAGAACAGGCCTCGCCATGGTCGACCAAAGAAGTTGAGTGCACATGCTCAGCATCATATCCAGAGGTTGTCTTTGGGAAATAGACGTATGAGTGCTGCCAGCATTGCTGCAGAGGTTGAAGGGGTGGGGGGTCAGTCTGTCAGTGCTCAGACCATTCGCTGCACACTGCATCAAATGGGTCTGCATGACTATTGTCCCAGAATGAAGCCTCTTCTAAAGATGATGCACAAGAACGCCCGCAAACAGTATATTGAAGACAAGCAGACTAAGGACATGGATTACTGGAACCATTTCCTGTGGTCTGAAGAGACCAAGATAAACGTATCTGCTTCAGATGGTGTCAAGCGTGTGGTAGCAACCAGGTGAGGAGTACAAAGACAAGTGTGTCTTGCCTACAGTCAAGCATGGTTGTGGGATGTCATGTTCTGGGGCTGCATGAGTGCTCCCGGCACTGGTGAGCTACAGTTCATTGAGGGAACCATGAATGCCAACAATTACTGTGACATACTGAAGCAGAGCATAATTTCTCCCTTCAGAGACTGGGCCGCAGGGCAGTATTCCAACATAATAACGACCCCAAACACACCTCCAAGACGACCACTGCCTTCCTAAAGAAGCAGAGGGTAAAGGTGATGGACTGGCCAAGCATGTCTCCAGACCTAATCCCTATTGAGCATCTGTGGGGCATTCTGAAATGGAAGGTGGAGGAGCGCAAGGTCTCTAACATCCACCAGCTCTGTGATGTCGTGATGGAAGAGTGGAAGAGAACTCCAGAGGGCAACCTGTGAAGCTCTGGTGAACTCCATGCCCAAGAGATTTAAGGCAGTACTGGAAAATAATGGTGGCCACACAAAATATCGACACTTTGGGCCAACTTTGGACATTTTCACTTAGGAGTGTACTCACTTTTGTTGCCAGTAGTTTAGACAGTGTTGCCAGTAGTTTAGACATTAACCACTTCAATACCAGGCACTTAGACACCTTCCCGCCCAGGTCAATTTTCACCTTTCAGTGCTGTCGCAATTTGAATGACAATTGCGCGGTCATGCTACACTGTACCCAAACAAATTTTTTATCATTTTGTTCCCACAAATAGAGCTTTCTTTTGGTGGTATTTGATCACCTCTGCGGTTTTTATTTTTTGCGCAACAAATAAAAAAAGACTGAAAATTTCGAAAAAAACCACGTTTTTCTGTGTTTCTGTTAACATTTTTTGTAAATAAGTACGTTTTCTCCTTCAATGATGGGCACTGATATGGCTGCACTGATGGGCACTGATACAGCGGCACTGATGGGCACCGATGAGGTGGCACCAATGAGGTGGCACTAATTAGGTGGCACTAACGGGCACTGATGATGGGCACTGATAGGCGGCACTGATGGGAACTGATAGTTGGCACTGATGGGCACTGATAGGTGGCACTGGTATGCGGCACTGATGGGCACTCATAGGTGGCACCGATGGGCACTCATAGGCGGCACTGATGGGCACTTGTAGGTGGCATTGATTGGTACATATGGGTGGCACTGATGGGTACTTATGGGTGGCACTGATGTGTGGCACTGATGGGCACTGATAGGTGGGCACTGATGGGCACAGATGGGCACAGATGGGCACTGACAGGTGGCACCAATGGGCAATGACAGGTGGCACCGATGGGCAATGACAGGTGGCACTGATAAAACATTGCTGGGCAGATCTGGCATTGCTGGGCAGATCAGTGACATAATGGTGCCAATCAGTGCCCATTTGTGGGCACTGATTGGCACAGATTGGGCACATGTGGATGGCCATTGGGTACATACCTGGCCATCCATGTTGCCCCTTCCCTGGTGGTCCTAGTGGCGATCCCTGGTGGTCCAGTGTGGTGATCTGAGGGGGGGCTGCGCTGATAAACAATCAGCGCAGACCCCCCCCTGCCAGGAGAGCCGCCATCGGCTCTCCTCTACTCGCGTCTGTCAGACGCGAGTGAGGAAGAGCCGATCAACGGCTCTTCCCATTGACAGCGTGATCAGCCGTGATTGGACAGGCTCTTTACCAAGATCGGTGTAGCAGTGTGTCAGGCTGACACACTGCTCCACCGATCGCTGCGATGCGCGCCCCCGGGGGCGCGCTGCGGCATGTTATTCTGCTGGACGTCATATGACGTCCAGTCAGGATAACAGAACCACTTCCCGGACGTCAATCCGCTATAGGGCGGGTGGGAAGTGGTTAATGGCTGTATGTTGAGTTATTTTGAGGGGACAGCAAATTTACACTGTTATACAAGCTGTGCACTCACTACTTTACATTGCAGCAAAGTGTCATTTCTTCAGTGTTGTCACATGAAAAGATATAATAAAATATTTACAAAAATGTGAGGGGTGTACTCACTTTTGTGAGATACTGTGTGTGTATATATATATATATATATATATATATATATATATATATATATAAATAAATATAAATGTTTGGGGGTTCTAAGTAATTATCTATCAAAAAATACTGATCTTTAACTTTTAAGCAATAAGTGTCAGCAAATGAAAGCCATTATCAAATCAGAATTCCTTATCCGTATACATGTTCCATATCGTCAAAGCATCACTATAACATGGACTAACGTTTTCAGAAAGAGAAGACAGCAATATATAATCACACAGTTCTTTTAGGATAGGTTTGCTTTAAAGAGGACAAAACAATCCAGTAATGAAGTATGTATATAGGTACAGATAAAAAATATGCCCACTCAACCACGTGAAGTAAAACACTAGCATGCCTTGCCAGATGGTAAGTTTGCCACTTCACCCATTTACAACTCAACACTAGGGATAAGCAGAGCGATCTCAGCTGTATTGATTTCACTGGAGGTGAAACTGAAATTTTGCAGAAGTGGAAAACCTTAGTTTCACTTGAGCTGCTAAGCCACATTTTTCTTGAAAAAATCTTTTTTTTTAGGGGGGGGAGATTGGGAACAGGATTATTTGGGGTTTTGGGGCATGGTATTTAGGGTAGTTTTGTTTCATTTTGTATCTTTTTAAATCTATTTTTTTTTCCAAATTTTGTGTCATCAATCATTATTTTGTATACTATTGCTGTATATATTGCTTTAACTTTTTTACAATTTTTTTTCTTTCTCTGAAAAAATGTAAAATAATAAGGCTAATGAGGGGCGATTTTTTAGCATAAGTACCTGTCCATTATAGTTAAAAAAGAGTTCCTGTAACCTTTGGGAGCCATTTAGACCTCATTGCACCTTTAAAGACCAGCAAAAACCACCTTAAAGGATAAGTTCACCTTTTACAACATGTCAGATGTTACACCTGTATTCAGGATGTAACATGTTACCGCTACAGTTACCCCCACGCATCTGCCTCAGCCCCTCCTCCCTTTAGTCCCCGCTGTGACAGTAGGCCTGGGGTCTTCTCCCAGTACCTGCTGTCACAATTTTAAAAAAGACGTGGCCGCGTTTGGCTCCTCCAACCCGACTGCATCATTCATTCACAGAGTTTGGTGAATGTGAGAACTACAAGTACCGACAGCCTTTGTGGCTGTCAACTTGTAGTTTTCACTTAACTATGAGGGCGCTGTTGAGCACTCTAGGTAGTTCATTAATGCTTCTGTCAGTATGTAACTGTTCATACAAAGTACGAGCAAACAGCTTACATTGACAGTCTGCAAAAGCCCTGCATTGCACCCATGATCTACAGATTGCGGGTACAATGCTCTGCAGGCTCAGAGTAAAGCAAAATAATAAACGCACATTTTTTATCTGCAAAAAGATGTGCATTTTTTAAAATTTTTTTAAAGGTGAACTTATTCCTAACCACCTCAATACAGTGCACTTACACGCCCTTCCTGCCCAGACCAATTTTCAGCTTTCAGCGCTCTCACACTTTGAATGACAATTAGTCATGCAACGCTGTACCCATATGAAATTTGGGTCATTTTTTTCACACAAATGCTGCTTTCTTTTGGTGGTATTTAATCACTAGTGGGTTTTTTATTTTTTGTGCTATAAATAAAAAGACCGTAAATTTTGTGAAAAAAATGCCTTTTTCTTTGTTTCTGTCATAACATTTTGCAAATTAGTAATTTTTCTTCATAAATTTTGGCCAAAATTTTTACTGCTACATAGTTTTGGTAAAAATAACCCAAATTAGTGTATATTATTTGGTTTTTGTGAAAGTTATGGAGACTACAAACTATGGTGCCAATCACTGAAAATTGATCACATCTGATCCGGCCTTCAGTACTTCAGGTGTATCTCATTTCTTGAGACACTAACAAGTCAGGAAAGTACAAATACCCCCCAAATGACCACTTTATAGAAAGTAGACATTCCAAGGTATTAAGTAATTAGCATGGTGAGTTTTTTAGGTTGTAATTTTTTCCCACAATTCTTTGCAAAATGAAGGTTATTTCTCACACACAGCATATGCATACAACAAATTACACCCCAAAATACATTCTGTTACTCTTCCCGAGTATGGCGATACCACATGTGTGAGACTTATACACAGCCTGGCCACATACAGAGGCCCAACATTGAAGTAGTACCATCAGGCGTTCTACGAGCATAAATGACACATCTCATTTCCCAGCCACCTATTACATTTTGAAGGCTCTGGAGCACCAGGACAATGGAATTGCCCACAAAATTACCCCATTTTGGAAAGCAAACACCCCAATGTATAATCTATGAGGCATAATAAGTCTTTTGAACGGTTCATTTTTTTCCAGAAGTTTTTGGAAAATGTGGGGGAAAAAAATGAAAACACATTTTTTTTTACACAAAGTTGTCAATTTATAAGATATTTCTAACACATAGCATGTATATAGCAAAAATTACACCCCAAAATACATTCTGCTACTCTTCCCGAGTATGGGGATACCACATGTGTGAAACTTTTGCACAGCCTGGCCACATATAGAGGCCCAACATTGAAGTAGTACCTTCAGGCGTTCTAGGAGCATAAATTACACATCTCATTTCATTCCTACCTATCACACTTTTGAAGGTCCTTGAGCACCAGGACAGTGGAATTACCCACAAAATGCCCCCATTTTGGAAAGCAAGCACCCCAATGTATATTCTATGAGGCATGGGCTGCAAATAGGCACTTGTGTACTCTGATGGGCTGCAGATAGGTACTCGGGTACTCTGATGGGCTGGAGACAGGTACTCAGGTAACTTGATGAGCTGCAGACAGGTACTCAGTTACTCTGATGGGCTGGTGACAGGTACTCGGTTACTCAGATGGGCTGGTGACAGGTACTCGGGTACTCTGATGGGATGGTGACAGGTACTCGGGTACTCTGATGGCCTGGTGACAGGTACTCGGGTACTCTAATGGGCTACAGATAGGTACTTGGGTACTCTGATGGGCTGATGACTGGTATTCGGGTACTCTGAAGGGCGGTGACAGGCACTCAGGTTCTTGGTACTCATATGAACTGTGACAGGTACTCAGGTACTCAGATGGACTGTGACAGATACCCGGGTACTCAGATGAACTGTGACAGGTACTCGGGTACTCAGATGAACTGTGACAGGTACTCGGGTACTCAGATGAACTGTGACAGGTACTCGGGTACTCAGATGAACTGTGACAGGTACTCGGGTACTCAGATGAACTGTGACAGGTACTCAGGTACTCTGGTACTCATATGGACTGTGACAGGTACTTAGGTACTTGGGTACTCAGATGAACTGTGACAGGTACTCGGGTACTTAGATGGACCGTGACAGGTACTCGGGTACTCAAATGAACTGTGACTGGTACTCAGATAAACTGTGACAGGTACTTTGATGGGTGGTGACAGGTACTTTGATGGGTGGTCCTCTTTATTGGGGGGGCAATCAGTGTGTTGGTGTACACTGTAAGCGGTAACGAGATGTTACCGCAATCTCCTTCTCACACACGATCGGTGTGTGAGGAGGAGAACCCGGTAACATCTCGTTACCGCTCTATGTTTACATTTAGTGATCGGCTGTGAAAGGAACACAGCCAATCATGTGGTAAACAGCCGCCAGCCAATTGCTGTTTTTCCAGCAATGGTGACGAGCAGCCGAGCGCGATTGTGCGAATGTGCCATACAAAGTGCGGCAGTACCATCTGTGATCGGCCCTGACTTCATCACGGCCGATCACATGGTAAACAGCCATGCCCAATAGCTGTTTACCCCCTTCGGTGGTGAGCAGTGTCTTCGTGACACGCCGCCACCGAAGGTACAGGGCTGCGCACACACGATTGCGTGCATGCCCTGTTTAAATGGACGGACATTGGGTTTAGGTATTTCTCCTGTAATTCCAATGCATTTCATAAAATTTTTAAATTTTCCTCAACTTTCCTAATTTTTGTTACATAGCGCCATACTACCGTGTTGCAATCGCGTGCATTGCACGGCAATCATGGGTTTAAATCAGGTGGTGAGGAGGCAACATATTGCCTCCTCGCCACCAGTCAAACTTATGAAAATGGAAGCGGACTCCAGTGGTGACAGCGCATCGCTAGAATGCTTCGTTTTCAGGTAAGTTACATAATGTGCTAGTATGTGATGCATACTAGCACATCATGCCTTTACCTTTCAGGTTAAAAAAACAAAAAAAAATCACCCAGCAGTTTACTACCGCATTAAAGTGTATGTACAGCCAAAGCTTTCTTTCCTTTAGCTTAGGGTAGAGTGGGGAGGGTCAGAACTGTTGGTTTTTTATTGCTTTCTGTTTTGCCACTGGGTTGTTTCACCTTCTCTATTTATTCTGGTGACCAAAGTCAACAAGACAGAATGTGATGGGAATTCCACACTTTTAAAGCTGTCACTGGAATAGCAGGTGAGGGTAAGTTTTCCAATAGGGACACCTGTTCTGGTAACAACAATCAAAGAGAAGATTTCCCCTGACTGTGGAGATTTTCTCTCACTTCCTGTTATGTCTCCAGAATAGGAAGTGAAGAGAAATATGCCTAATTGGACTCTGCCTAGCAAATAAATTAACCATTGAGGGTTTTAACTCTTGAATAAGTGTATACATACACTTCAGGGCAGCCTTTTTCAACCAGGCTGCCCAGACACCCTGGGGTGCCTTTGAGGTTCTTCAGGGGTGCCTTAGCAGAATGCCTAAAAATTGCCCACAGATTGTATACAAGACAGCTGGTGGATCAAGTCTGACTTTTAATTACACAAAGCAACAGGTTTTCATTGTTCACTGTTACAACCTTCTAGCTGCCAGTGTCCTAACAACCAAAGATGTTATTGGTTGGTAAGAAGGACTCTTAGGTGCCTTTACAGCATCCTTGTTTATCCCTCCCTTTCCCCTCTCCTTCAGCAATGGGATCCCATTGGCTGAGTGAGGGAGAGAAACTAAGGAAGATGAGAATTGCTGGAATACAGGTCAGTACCAATGCAAAAAGGTGTGTTTGCTTTGGAAGAATAAATCTCTAATGTGGGGTGTCCTATTTGTGTGGACGTTTCTGTATTATTTAACACTATTGGTTCAATTTTTTACATTTTGGAATGGGGTGCAGATTTTTAAAGGGTGCCTTGACTGAAAAATGGTTGAGAAACATTGCTTTAGGGTATAGCGAATACAATCAAAGTATGTATAGTTCATTTTTAAACAGGCAAGGAAATATGATGAAAAGAGACTTAGTACATGTAAAAGAGACTCAACTCGATTTTGCGATTTCTTGATAAAGCCATTTTTTATCTCTATGCAACATGAGTGGTAAGATATGATCATTGTAATGGATATTATCGCATACAAAGACGTTTGTCAGAAGTCACATCTTTGTCATAGATACTCTTTATCCACAGAGGCCTTTGCAAAGGTCACATACAGCAACCACGTATATGTTCCTAAAATAGAAATGATACATCTCCAGCCTTATTAAGTATATAATAAGAACCTTTTATATACTGAAAAAGCCTTTTTGAAAAAAAATTAAATCACCAGCTCCAAATACTGTAGTTATTGACTTTTAATAAAAGGACACTTACCTGTCCAAGGATCCAATGTTGTCCCCACACAGGCCAGTTCTTCACCGGGTGCTGGCATGTTTACTGTGGGGAGCCGGCTGTGACTCCTTGCGGCTTAAGAGCCAGCTTCTCACTGTGCATGTACAAGCCATGCTGCACTGTATGAATGGTCTCACAGCCTGCTAGTACCTGTGATGTGTCCCAGAAGGCTGCAGGCAAGAAGGGGGACTGAACTTCTGGTGGAACCATCTAGGTGATCCCACCAGAACTGAGAGCGGGTACCTACCAAAACTAAGTACTCACTTCCCTCAAAAAAATAAAATTGCCCAAAATTGTTAGAGGAGGGTGGAAGGAGGACATAAAGTGGAACTTCTCTTCTAGGATAAAGTTCTTTATCCACTTAAGGACCGGAAGGATTTACCCCCTTAATGACCAGGCCATTTTTTGCAATACGGAACTAACTTTAACTGACAATTGCGCAGTCGTGCGACGTTGTACCTAAACAAAATGTATGTTTTTTTTTTTTTTTACTTTCAATATTTGTTATTTTTATTAAACAAAGTCAGTAGTACAATTGCATAATAAGGGGTAATAAACGTAAGTTTGAGTGTTACAAAACCAGGAATTATACTTGAAATAAAATACCCCGAGTACTATAAGTACAAAGGTAGAGCGAGTCAGAGATGTTTCGTTTTTTTTTTTCCATTTATGTTTTTTTTTTGTTTAGTGTAATGGTTAAAACACATAAGAACATTTTTAAAAAGATGCTGATTTACTAAAGGAGTTGAGAATGTTAACACAAAAAACAAAAGTTTACTTCAGTTAGTCAGTCTTGTGCAGATATAATAAGTAAACTAGAATTTCCTTTTCACATGATTGCAAAAATAAAGTCATGTTCTTTTTGTGTGAACATTCTTAACTCCTTTGATGAACTGGCCTCAATTATTTATTTGTAAATAACTTTGCCAAACTCTATGCCAGAAAAATAATTTTGGTGAGCATATAGCACCATGGCAGCAAAGGTGTCCAGCATGTCCCCTTTGTTTTGCATGCCTTGCCCTTCCATTTGCTGCACCTTGCTGCAAAGGTCAGTTATAGATGAGGGCAGTGGCCATTTGTTTGTACTGATATAGACAGTGAATTGTGATTCTTTTACTAAAAATCTAATTCTGAATTAGAGTGAAAGAATTTTATTAAACCCCTAGAAATATAAAAATATAACCTTGAAATAACAGATACGTTGCTTCTCTGCGGCAAACATTTTAGGCAATACTATAAAAATAGTGGTAAAGAGAGAATGCTGCGCTGACCCCAAAGAAATTTGTCAATATAGTGAATAGCAGCTGACACACAAACAAACCAAGTCACACCAAATATATAAAAAACAAGTGCAGCGCTAAAAATCCCAAACCAAAACTGAAATCGTGTATGGAACAAAAATAAATCTGTGACTTTAAAATAACTATAAATAATTGTGAATCAACACAATACGAGAACCTGTGAAGTATACACAAATGTCTGTAATGCAATGTGCTATGCTCTGCAACCAGAGTCCATAAATATAAATAAAAATAGTCTTCTCAAACAGAGGAGGTGCTTGAACAAAGGATGTTGACTGAAGACTGGAATATAAGGCAACCACAGGAAACACGTCATAGACATCTAGGGTTAGGTACTCTTACCGGATCTTGTAGGACATATCTGCCATATAGCAGTACGTCTGTCAGAGCTTGTGGAGGTGAGCAAAATTATAAACGCAACACTTTTGTGTTTGTCCCTATTTAACATGAGCTGAACTTAAAGATCTACGACTTTTTCTATGTACATAAAAGGCCTGTTTCTCTCAAATATTGTTCACAAATCTGTCTAAATCTATGTTAGTGAGCACTTCTCCTTTGCCAAGATAATCCATCCACCTCATAGGTGTGGCATATCAAGATACTGACTAGACAGCATGATTATTGCACAGGTGTACCTTAGGCTGGCCACAATAAAAGGCCACTATTAAATGTGCAGTTTTACTGTATTGGGGGGGGGGGGGTCGCGGGGCTCCGAAAACCAGTCAGTATCTGGTGTGACCACCATTTGCCTCACAGAGTGCAGCACATCTCCATCGCATATAGTTGATCAGGTTGTTGATTGTGGCCTGTGGAATGTTGGTCCATTCCTCTCTAATGCAGTGCAAAGTTGCTGGATATTGGCAGGAACTGGAACACGCTGTCGTATACGCCGATCCAAAGCATCCCAAAAATGCTCAATGGTGGGTGACATGTCCGATGAGTATGCTGGCCATGCAAGAACTGGGATGTTTTCAGCTTCCAGGAATTGTGTACAGATCCTTGCAACATGGGGCCATGCATTATCATGCTGCAACATGAGGTGATGATTGTGGATGAATGGCACAACAATGGGCCTCAGGATCTCGTCACGATATCTCTGTGCATTCAAAATGCCATCAATGAAATGCACCTGTGTTCGTTGTCCATAACATACGCCTGCCCATACCATAACCCCACGGCCACCATGGGTCATTCAATTTACAATGTTGACATCAGCAAATCGCTCACCCACATGACGCCGTACACTCTGTCTGCCATCTGCCCTGTACAGTGGAAAGGGATTCATCCGTGAAGAGAACACATCAAGTCAGTTACAATGACGAACTGTAGTCAGGTCGAGACCCCGATGAGAACGACAAGCATGCAGATGAGCTTCCCTGAGATGGTTTCTGACAGTTTGTGCAGAAATTCTTTGGTTATGCAAACTGATTGTTGCAGCAGCTGTCCGGGTGGCTGGTCTCAGACAATCTTGGAGGTGAAAATGCTGGATGTGAAGGTCCTGGGCTGGTGTGGTTACACATGGTCTGCGGTTGTGAGGCCGGTTGGATGTATTGTCAAATTCTCTGGAACGCCTTTGGAGACAGCTTATGGTAGAGAAATGAAGATTCAATTCAAGAGCAACAGCTCTGGTGGACATTTCTGCAGTCAGGGCCGTCTTTAATATTGATTGGACCCTGGACAAAAATTTTCTTGGGGCTCCCCTCCATGCAGTTTTGCTCTCCACCTGCTCTGAGACATACAATAAATAGCAGCTAGACTCACAATCTGTTTACTGAATCAGAACAGGCAGCAATTGCGATTGGTTGCCAGAGGTTACAGTGTATCATTACCACTCACTGACTGGTTGCTAGAGGTTACAGCACACATTACGGCTCACTGATTAGTTTCTAGAGGTTACAGCACATGATTTCTGCTTGTTGATTGGTTGCTAGAGATCACTGTACATCAATACTGATCATTGGTTGCTAGAGGTTACTGCACATCATCTCCTCACTGCCTGCACACCATTGACTGTGGAGGTGAGGGGACCCATTAATAGACAGAAAACTCCTAGGGATACTAGGACTCCTGGGATCAGTAGCAGTGCTGGGGGGACGGGAGAGTGTGATCAATGGCAATGCTGATTTTGTTTACCGACTACCAATATAAAGAGGAGTTTTAACACTGGCCATCAATGTAATATGGGTTTACACACTGACCATTAATGCAATAGGAATTTATACTGACCACTAATGTAATAGAAGCATTCACAGTAATCCCGAATTTAAAGAGGGATTTACACTGACCACCAATGTAAGGGCACCATTCACACTGGCCACTAGTGTGAATGAATGGATTCTACACCAAGCACCAATGTAATGAGGAGATTTACACTGACCACCAATGTGACTCAGATATTTAGCCTGCGTTCACATTTGTGTATGTTGGGAACGCATGCAAAATCGCTGTCCTGACACCACAGAAACCTGCTTCCCTTTAGCACATACATAGCAGTGCCATTAATTGTTAATGACACCCTCAGGCATCTGCTGACATGTGTCTTGGCACCGTGTGATTTTGAAAAAGATTTTGGGACTTTCTTTTACATTTGTAGCGCATAGAGCAGCCCATTGAAATGAATGGGCTGCCCTACACGTGACCTACATCTTTATCCACCCTGTCAGTACACCTTTGCATCCTAAAACCCATGCTAACCTCTGCACCCCAAACCTCCCCCATCCTCTCCACTTCAATCCCCCTCCCCTTTAACTCTACCTGTCTCCTCTGCTCATCTTTGCACCCACCTTCCTTACCTCCATATAACCCCTCCTTGCTCATCTGTGCACCTAAACTGTAATTCATTCTCTGCCTACCTTTGCACACCCATCACTACCCTCCCCCCACTAATTTGCTTACCTTTGCAGAAGAGGCTGATGGTAGGCTTAATGACCACAGTTGTAGGCAGGACTTTCAAGCGTGCCCTTTTATCTCCGCAGTGGGCGGCATTCAGTATAGGTGATGGTGGATATGACCTCAGGGGGACATTTATATTTATATTTGAATGCTGCCGGTCCGCCGCTATTTACACATGAACGCTGCCGCTATTTACATATCAATGCCAGTATTTACATGTAAACACAGGGTCTGCAGGTGAGTCATCTGTACACAACAATAGGGCAGAGCTGGGTGGCAATAGTAACAGAACTTCACACTGAAATATCAGGACACAGCACAGGAATAAAACCAAGGGATAAGGGAATTTAAACTGGGATAGTTGGCAAGTATGAGGCAGCTGCTTTGGGCCCCACAACAATGACAGGGCTCAGGATAGCTGCCCCTTTTGCCCTGCCTTAAAGATGGCCCTGCCTGCAGTCAGCATGCCAATTGCATGCTCCCTCAAAACTTGCAACGTCTGTGGCATTGTGCTGTGTGATAAAACTGCACATTTTAGAGTGGCCTTTTATTGTGGCCAGCCTAAGGCACACCTGTGCAATAATCATATTGTCTAATCAGCATCTTGATATGCCACACCTGTGAGGTGGATGGATTATTTCGGCAAAGGAGAAGTGCTCACTAACACAGATTTAGACAGATTTGTGAACAATATTTGAGAGCAATAGGCATTTTGTGTACATAGAAAAAGTCGTAGATTTTTGCGTTCAGCTCATGATAAATGGGGCAAACATAAAAGTGCTGCATTTATAATTTTGCTCAGTATATATATATATATATATATATATATATATATATATATATATATATATATAGAGAGAGAGAGAGAGAGAGAGAGAGAGATAGATATATATATAGATATATATATACAGGCGGTCCCCTAGTTACAAACATTCGACTTACAATCGACTCCTACTTACATATGGAGGGAAACAACAGGAAGTGAGAGGAAATCTACCCCAAGGAAGGGAAATTCACTCCTTTAATGCCCTGTACACACGAGCGGACTTTTCGACCGGACTGGTCCGACGGACTGAATCCAGCGGACAATCCGACCGCGTGTGGGCTTCATCGGACCTTAAGCTGACTGTTTCTGTAGAAAATCTGACGGACTTTAGGTTTGGAACATGTTTCAAATCTTTACGTCGGAACTCCGCCGGACCCAGTTCCTATCGAAAAATCTGCTCGTCTGTATGCTAGTCTAACCGACGAAAACCGGCACTAGGGCAACTATTAGCTACTGGCTATGAACTTCCTTATTTTAGTCCAGTCATACATCATCAAGTATGAATCTGTAGGACTTTGGTGTGATCGTGTGTAGGCAAGTCCGATTCGACGGAAGTCCGTCGAAAAGTCAGTCGAAAGTCCGTCGGTAAGACTGTCGAACCTTTGTTGCCGAAAAGTTCGCCCATGTGTACGTGGCATAAGAGTTATTATGGGAAAAAGGTGTCTCCACTGATGCTTTATCACCAGTGCTTGTTTTCACAACAACCCAAAATGTTCAAAATTCAATTTTCATTGGGACAGAAACTGAGGTGAAATCTTCTGAACAGGGGCTCAGAGAGCAAAACAAATGTTACAGGGGTGTACATTTAATGTACATGTTCTGACTTAAAAACAGATTCAACTTAAGAACAAACCTACAGACCCTACAGACCCTACCTTGTTTGTAACCCATATATATATATATATATATATATATATATATATATATATATGTATGTATGTATGTATGTATATATATATATATATACTTAGGTCCATATATATTTAGACACAGGCACAAATTGTTTTTTCTTTCAGGTATTTACCAAAACGTGTTCAAGCTATAGTTATATAATGGATATGGGCTTAAATTGCACACTCTGAGATTTAATTTGAGGGTATGTACATTCAAATCGGAGGAAGGGTTTAGGAATTACAGCTCTTTAAGTGGCTGTAGAGGGTTTTTTTTTTAAATAACAAACATGTCATACTTGCCTCCTCTGTGCAAGGATTTTGCACAGAGGGGCCCCGATCCTCATCTTCTAGGGTCCCCCAGCAGCGCTTATGGCTCCTCCTCTTCTCCAGTGCCCTCAAGGAGCCCCCATTTCCTGGGGGTACTCGTGCAGGCGAGCTCCCGAGTCCTGCTGCTGCGTCCGTTGGCACAGACAGCAGGACTCGGCCCTGCCTCTCAGCTCCCATGTCACTAGCTTTGATTGACATCAGCAGGAGCCATTGCTCTAAGATTTATCTGTACCAGAATCACGGGAGGAAAAAAGTGTGGAGAAGGCTTGGCACAGCTCATGATCCAAAGCACACAACGTCATCTGTAAAACATGGTGGATTAAGTGTGATGACATGGGCATGCATGGCTTCCAGTGGCACTAAGTCATTTTTGTTTATTGATGATGTGACAGAAGACAGAAGCAACCGGATGAATTCTGTAGTGTTTAGAGATATACTATCAGCCCAGATTCAGCCAAATGCAGCAAAGTTGATTGGACAGCGCTTCACAGTACAGATGGACAATGATCAAAAACACGCTGCAAAAGCAACCCAGGAGCTTTTGAAGGAAACTAATTGGAATATTATTGCAATTGCCGTGTCAATCACCTGATCTCAACCCAATTAAGCATGCATTTCACTTGCTGAAGGCAAATCTAAAGGCAGAAAGACCCACAAACAAAGAACAACTGAAGACAGCTGCAATTAGAGCCTGGCAAAGCATCAGAAAGGAGGAAACCCAGTCTTTGGTAATGTCCATGGGTTCCAGACTTCAGGCAGTCATTGCCAGTAAAGAATTCTCAACAAAATATTAAAAATTAACATTTTATTTATGATTATACTCATATGTCCAATTACATTTGAGCTCCTGAAAATAGGGGGGGGGGGGGGCTGTGTATAAACATGGTTTCAGTTCCTAAAACTTGTTCTTGATATTTATGTTCAACCTCTTGAATTAAAGCTAAAAGTCTGCACTTCAATTTCATTTGGATTGTTTTGTTTTAATTGTATTATGGTGGCATACAGAGCTAAAAGTACGAACATTGTGCCTGTGTCCAAAATATATATGGACCTAACTGTATATATACTGTATATATATATATATATATATATATATATATATATATATATATATATATAATATATATTAGTTGGGTGGTCGGATTTAGCCACAAAGAAAGAAGGAATATTTCAATACAGAGAATCTTACACAAGAATACAAAAGATTAAATTAGAACTGTAGGTAAAACTTTTCTTTTCATTTTGGATAAAACAAAGGAGGGTTGTAACCTCTGAAAGTTGTTTTTTTTTGTTTCGCTATCTGTGCCCCATTGCTGGGATTTCCCTTCCCTTCCTGTCCCATAGCCAAACAGGAAGTGAGAGGGAATCCCTGCAAATTAAAGGAATACCTTGGGGACCCCTAGGTCACCAGAACGGGTGTCCTTATTGGAAGATTTCCCCTCTATTGCTGTTCTGGGACAACCCAAAATTTGGGATTTTCTTTTACTTCCAATGATAATGGTAAGTAGGACAAATAGAGAGGGTGAATCTCCTTAAAGGGGGCACAAACAGCAATAAAAACCAACAGGCATTCTAGTCCCTCTGCACTCTATCCAAAACTAAAAAAAAAAGTTTTGCCTTTAGTTATACTTAAATTTAATAGTGGTCTGACATTTCAGTTTCATTAAAAAAAGTGGGCTGTCTTCTGCAGCCTTTTCTCATGTAAAATCCTGTAAATAGTACCACTGAAGTCCAGACTATGTAGTCAATCATTTACGATATTTGCAGTAAGCATATTCTGAGCACACTCAATGCAGAGCATGCATATCATGAACATGCATTATACACACAGAGATCAATTAACAGCATGAAAAAATTAAAGGCAGAGACAGATTATAACATGCATAGGTATATGACATAATGTCTGGGGGTTCCAATAAATGCCGGAGAAATGCTGGAACACTGTCTGACCTACTTATACTGCTGTCTTTGATGATTTGTATATACATGTTGCTATATTACTGGAATACATATGCAGTGCCTTGAAAAAGGATTCATACCCATTGAAATTTTCCACATTTTGTCATGGTACAACTAAAAACGCAAAGTTTATTGGGATTTTATGTGATAGACCAACACAAAGTGGCACATAATTGTGAAGTGGAAGGAAAATGATAAATGGATTTCAACATTTTTTACAAATAAATATGTGAAAAGTGTGGCGTGCATTTGTATTCAGCCCCCTGAGTCAACACTTTGTAGAACCACCTTTCACTGCAATTACAGCTACAAGTCTTTTTGGTTATGTCTCTACCAGCTTTGCACATCCAGAGAGTAAAATGTTTGCCCATTCTTCTTTGCAATTGCAAAACAGCTCAAGCTCTGTAAGATTGGATGGAAAACAACAATTTTCAAGTCTTGCCACAGATTCTCAATTGGATTTAGGTCTGAACTTTGACTGGGCCATTCTAACACATGAATATGCTTTTATCTAAACAATTCCATTGTAACTCTGGCTGTATGTTTAGGATCGCTCTGCTGGAAGGTGAACCTCTGTCCGAGTCTCAAGTCTTTTGCAGACTCTAATGTCCTGTACACACGACCGATTTTGCTGTCGGAATAAACTCCAAAGGTTTCTCCGACGGAACTCCGACGGAATTCCGCTCAAGTGGTCTTGCCTACACATGGTCACACCAAAGTCCGACCATCCAGAACGCGCTAACGTACAATACGTATGACGGGACTAGAAAAAGGAAGTGCAATAACCAGTAGCCAATAGCTTCCGTCTCGTACTTGCTTCAGAGCATGCGTCATTTTTGGTCTGTCAGAACAGCATACAGACGATCAGTTTTCCCGATAGGAATTGGTTCCGTCGGAAATATTTAAAACATGTTCCATTTCTAGGTCCGAATTTTCAAAAAAAAAAGTCCGATGAGGCCTGCACACAATCGGAATAGATGATAAAAAGCTTCCGTCTGACTTTTTCTGTCGAACACTCCGCTCGTGTGTACACGGCATAACAGTTTTTTTTTTCTAAGATTGCCCTGTATTTGGCTCCATCCATCTTTCCATCAACTCTGACCATCTTCCCTGTCTCTGCTGCAGAAAAGCTGGACGGCCATGTCTTGGTTTGCAGTCGTGCTATACTCTTTCCATTTTTGGATGATGGATTGAACACTGCTCCATGAGTTATATTTTTTTATAACCTAACCCTTCTTTAAACTTCTCCACAACTTTATCCCTGACCTGTCTGGTGTGTTCCTTGGCCCTTATGATGCAGTTTGTTCACTAAGGTTCTCTAACAAACCTCTGAGGGCTTCCCAGAACAGCTGTATTTATACTGAGAATAAATTACACACAATGGACTCTATTTATTAATTAGGTATCTTTTGAAGGCAATTGGTTCCACTAGATTTTTGTTAGGGGTATCAGAGTAAAGGGGACTGAATACAAATGCACACCACACTTTTCAGATATTTATTTGTAAAACATTTTGAAAACCATTTATCATTTTCCTCCTACTTCACAATTATGTGCCTCTTTGTGTTGGTCTATCACATAAAATCCCAATAAAATAAATTAACATTTTTGTTTGTAACATGAAAAAATGTGGAAAATTTCAAGGGTTATGTATACTTTTTCAAGGCACTGTAATGTTGTGTTGGTGGAACTGTGAAATAATTATTTAAAGTGGATGTAAACCCCCAAAAAATGTTTTTAATTAAGACTTATATCTGTTATAGCAGAGGATGTAATTTCATCTGTGCCCAGTCTTGCCACAAAGAGTTAATCCAGCTCTGAGAAATCCCCTTATCTTTCTTCAGTAAGATAAAAACAGACACACAGAGAAATAGGTGTCCATTTCTTCCCCCTTGCTGTGACTGACAGGTGATTTTCTTATCTAATGCAAGAGTGTGAGAGAGGCATTCTGTGTACTTCACATCCCCCCTCCTTTCTTCTCCAGCTCTTTCAGGATTGGCTGCTCCTCACCTCAGCATTATTGGGCATGCTGAAGTTATGTGGTGACTTTCCTGGGTTTTGAATAGATGTTAGTGATCATGGGGCATAATCCAGGAGACCAGAAGAAGTTCAGTGTAAGAAATATGGATGCCTGGGCAAGGGGAGTGCAGAGGTGGGCGGGGAGTCTACTGACATCACGACTCCACCCACCAAGCTCCAGACAACAGACCTGCCCACAGAATCCGGAGTATTGCAGGGCTCCAAACAGCTAAAGGGGAGATATTTGACAGGTAAGGATACATGCAGGAGGCATGTACATCCTTATAGATCAGCACTATGAAAGTCATTTAGAAATGTTGAGAGTGGGATGGATTACATCCCCTTTAAGAATTCACAAACATCCACCATGTCTCCAAAATCCTTTGGGGCCACAGCCAGCATTACTCTTGTTTCTCAAGCCCTGCTAAAAACTATACTTATGCTGACATATTATACAAAATTAAGTGAACTACAACCTGGTGATGACGTTTACACTCTCATAAATTACATCATTCCAAATTAGTTATCCAAGCTACAGGAACAATTTGCTAGTATATATATGCTGGGTGTCTAAACTCTTTATGCAATTTTAATCTTTAAAACTTCATGTTAAAAACTTACAATAAACACAGTTTAAAAGCTTAAATACTTTATCCTGAACTTATACAGATTCTCCATTATGTGCGATACACATTTCTTTTTAATTTTTTAAATGTTAAAACATTCATCAACTGCTACTCAATGTCGACATGTCGATTGCTTTTGTATTCCTAACCCAAGGTCATCCAAAGAACAAGGTTTTAATGCATATAATTAATGCAAAATCAAAACTAAATGTATTAAGCAAAATGTATGACTGGTCATTTTTTTTCCTTTGTTTTGAGTAAGGCCAGGGTCCACAACCTTTTCTGCATTAAGTGTCAACTCATACAAGCACCAGCCGACAGCGGGCATCCCAACAAACAATAGCCACAGTAGCTGTATAGTCTCTTTTCAATTTGTGCTTTCATAGTTGAACTGTGAATGCAGGATAAACGTATTAATCATCATTATTATTATATCATCTGGTGCGCACACAAAACATGTTCATACGTATTTACTGTTATGATGTACTTAACCACTTCAATACAGGGCACTTAGACACCCTCCTGCCTAGACCAATTTTCAGCTTTCAGTGCTGTTGCAGTTTGAATGACAATTGCGCGGTCATGCTACACTGTGCCCAAACTAAATTTTTATCATTTTGTTCCCACAAATAGAGCTTTCTTTTGGTGGTATTTGATCACCTCTGCGGTTTTTATTTTTTGCTAAACAAATAAAAAAAGACCGAAAACTTTGAAAAAAATAAAAGTTTTGCTTTTGTTTCTGTTAAAAAAAATTGTAAATAAGTAAGTTTTCTCTTTCACTGATAGGCACTGATAAGGCGGCACTGACAGGCACTGATACAGCGGCACCGATGAGGTGGCACCAATGAGCGGGCACTGACGATGGCCACTAAAATGCGGCACTGATGGGCACTGGTAGGCGGCACTGATGGGTGGCACTCATATGCAGCACTGATGGGCATTGATAGGCGGCACTGATGGACACTGATGGGTGGCACTGGATGGCACTGGTTGGCACTGATGGGCACTGATGGGCGACACTGATGGACAATGAAAGGCGGCACTGCTGGGCACTGCTAGGCACTGATAGGGTGGCACTGATAGGCGGCACTGATAGGCGGCACTGCTGGGCACTGATAGGTGGCACTGCTGGGCACTGATACGTGGCACTGATGGGCACTGATACGCGGCACTAAAATGAGGCACTGATGGGCATCCCTGGTGGCACTGGCAGTGGTAGGCATTGCAGAGGGCACTGACTGGCAGCTGCCTGGGCACAGATTGGCAGCTGCCTGGGCACACAGTGACATTTCCCTGGTGGTCTAGGGGCATACCTGGTGGTCCAGTGTGGATCGCTTCCCTGGTGGTCCTGGGCGGCTTCCCTGGTGGTCCTGGGTAGGATCCGAGGGGGGGCTGTGCTGATAAACAATCAGCACAGACCCCCCCTGTCAGGAGAGCAGCCGATCGGCTCTCCTCTACTCGCGTCTGTCAGACGCGAGTGAGGAAAAGCCGATCACCGGCTCTTCCTATTTACATCGTGATCAGCCCTGATTGGACACGGCTGATCACGTGGTAAAGAGTTTCCGTCGGAGACTCTTTACCTAGATCGGTGTTGCAGGGTGTCAGACTGACACCCCGCAACAACGATTGCCACGATGCGCGCCCCCGGGGGCGCGCAGCGGCTCGATATTCCTGATCACGTCAAATGACGTCCGATCAGGAATATCAAACCACTTTGCCGCCGTCATTCTGTAATAGGGCGGGCGGCAAGTGGTTAAAGTAGAACTATGGGCAAAACTTTTTTTTCATTTTGGACAGAGCAAGGGAGATGTCAGATTTTTTTTTTGCCATCTCTGTCCCATTGCGGAGATTTCCCTTCACTTCCTGTCCCATAGCCAAACCAGAAGTGAGAGGAAATCTATGCAAATTAAAGGAGATTCTTCGGGACCCCCAGGTCACCAGATCTAGTGTCCCCATTGAAAAATCCCCCATCTATTACTTTTCTGGGGACAACCCCAAATAGAGAGGGTGAATCTCCCTAATGGGGGCACAGACAGCAATAAAAATAGATAGGGGTGCTAACCCCTCTCCGCTCTTTTCAAAACTAAAAATTGTATTGATGAATGCAAAGGCTACCTTTCTCTAAGGCTGGGTTCACACCATCGCCGCATGTGGCTCACAGCAGGGGTCTCGTGCGTCCTGGTTCACCGTTTCAGGTCCGATTTCAGCCCAAATTTTTGGTTGAATTCGGACCTGAAATGGACCAAAAGACGTACAGGGCTCCTGTGCAGATTCGGACCGGAACCGCAGCAGAGATATGTGAACCGGCTCTATAGAAAGACGGTCAAAAGCTCCTGCTATTGCGAATTGGATGCGGTGAACCCGGCCTGACATAAGATTTTATTTTGGTAAACTCTTCCAATAGGCCACAATGGATGTTGCTTGGTTGGCATTTTCAAGTGTTTTGCAGAGCTCTGTGAACTTACATTTCCAGTGAAGATGTTTTGAGCTAATTTAATCAGTTTTTTTGCTAGTATAACAAACTAGATCAATTTTACAAACTTTACTACAGTTACATTTTATTAGGAAATATCAAATACCCTTGTAGACATGGGACTATCAATCTTCCAGATGCCACTGAAAATATGCCTTAGGTTGCTGACCCCTGGAGTAAGAGATAATTTAAACTCCTGTCTGTTTATTTTTTGTTGTCTATGTCCCATTGCAGACAATTCCTTTCCTTTACCGTGCAGTTTCATTTTTAAAAACTTCAGATGTATAAATGATATAAACGTAAAATGAATACAGATTAAAAGCTAAATTACTGAAGTAAAAATTTAGGAATTTTTGCTCTTGAATGTTAACATAATGTTGTTGTCAAACTCTTCATAAATTCACCAGTTGCCAGTTAAAGTGGTTGTAAAGGTAGAAGGTTTTTTATCTTAATGCATTCTATGCATTAAAATAAAAAGACCTTCTGTGTGCAGCAGCCGCCCTCAGCCCCCCTAATACTTACCTGAGCCCCATCTCGATCCAGCGATGTTGCACGAGGGACTATCTCTCCTGATTGGCTGAGAAACACAGCGGGCGTCAATCAAAGTCAGTGAGCCAATGAGGGGAGAGAGAGGTCGGGCCGAGCCACGGCTCTGTGTCTGAATGGACACATAGAGCAGAGGCTCAGCTCGGCTCGGGTGCCCCCATAGCAAGCTGTTTGCTGTGGGGGCACCTGGCAGGAGGGAGGGGCCAGGAGTGCAAAGGACCTGAGAAGAAGAGTGTTGAAAACCACTGCACAGGTAAGTGTAACATGTCTGTTATTTTTAAACATTAAAAAAAGATACTTTAGTATCGCTTTAACAGGAAGTGAAGGGAAATCGCTCTAAAGATTTAAAAGCTGTCAAAGTAACAAGTTTCCCTATAGAAAAGTTTCCTCACCTTCTGTTCCAGTGTTATGTGATGTCCTTAGAAGGTAAACAATCTTCAGTGTGCAGCTCCCCCTCTGTGATAACGTATCTATTCGCACATTTGTATTTGCGTGTGTTCATGGGGGCGGGGTGCTTTTAATTTTTTCTTTTTTTTACATTCTTTACACTTTTTTCTCTTTTAACTTTATAGCTTTAAAGAGTCCCTCTACCACAACTAATTGCTTGAACTGATTGTGGACCACATCCCTGATACATAGAGTCAAAACATGAATTCCTCAGATTGGGACTTTAAACCAGGCCACAAACAGTTTGATGGTAAAAAAATATTCAATTTTATTGCACATTGATAATATATAGCAACATGAACATGGGCATATAAGCAATAAACATAAATATTGGGAGCAGAAATGGAAACCAGCTGCAAGGAAAAGCTCAGAGCTTTGTCAGACAGACAGAACGTCCTGTGTGACAAAGCTCTGGGCTTTTCTTTGCAGCTGGTTTCCATTTCTGCTCCCAATATTTGTGTTTGTTGCTTATATGCCCATGTTCATGTTTGCTATATATTATCAATGTACAAAAAAGTTGAATATTTTTTAACCATCAAACTGTTTGTGGCCCGGTTTAAAGTCCCAATCTGAGGAATTCATATTTTGACTTTAACTTTATAGCTATCATAAGCTATAGCTATCATATAATAAGCCCCCTTGTGGTAGCTTTGCGCAGGTGACAGGTACTCTCTATGGGGACATCAGGGGTCTAATAGACCTCTAATGTCTCCCCTGCTTTTCAAAGCAGCTAAACAAACACAGATCGTGTTTGGTCAGCTGCTTCTTTGGCTGTAACAGCTAGCAAATGCCAGCTTTGAAGACTGGAAGTGACATAATTTGTCACATTATATTAGGGAACTGATGTTCCTCCACCTATACTGTGTCACAGCTGTCCTGACTGATTACTGGGGAAAAGGGAGAGCCTGGGACCCACTGCGAACAGTTACAGAAGGGAGGGGTCTTTCCCAGCTCTGTAAAAGTCTACAGCCGCCCAGATCCCTTTTCAGCTACAAAAAAGGGTACCAGGATCATGACTGCAGCCTTTGGATATGTCCCTGCTTGGACTTTATTCACCAATATTATTTGGACATAATTCTATACAGGGAATATTTACTTGTGACATTATATGGCGAGGATTTGTGATGGGTGATGTTTGCAGCATTGAACATCAGGCTTTTGAGTGGTATGGTTGATGCTGCCTTTCTAACATTGTTCTCAACTGATTTAGGAAGGATTGAGCTTATTTTATATAGGATAGACCTACTGTCCCAATCATAGGAGATTTATCATTTTTGAGATTATTGTTCCATACAAAGAGATAATAGCTTTTTGCAAGCATCAGTTGTCTGGCCTCCTCTGGTAAGCCCCTGAGCTTGTCTTGGAGAACTTTTTGGCAACTTGGAGACTGAAACATCTATCATTTGCACATATACTATATACCTTGACCATCTTCATGAAGAAACAGTCTTTATATCAGCAAAATACATAGAGTATTTTTCATACTACCACCTGCTTTGTATAAATATTTTATATATATATATATATATATATATATATATATATATATATATATATATATATATATTATACACTATATTACCAATATTACTATATTACACACACATGAACTTTAACCACTGCAGCCCCGGAAGGATTTGTCCCCTTCCTGACCAGGCCATTTTTTGCCATACAGCACTGCGTCGCTTTAACTGACAATTGCGCAGTCGTCAGTGTTGCCAACCTACCAGATTGAAATTTACTGACATGAAACCCAAAATTTACTGGCACAGCCACGTTTTTACTTGCATTTCCAAAAGTTACAAACTTAAAGTTTTAAGTGCCAATTTCAGTATTTGGGCTACAAAAAAGTTTAATATGCAATTAGCAATGTGATTTAAGGTAGCTATTCAGGCAAAAAGCATATTTCTTATTTTATTTTCAATATAGTAAGTAAGTGGCTCAGGGACAGGAAATTAGAATGGGCATACACACACATGAAATTGACTCTCACAGTGATACTGACAGCAGTGTGCAGCAGCACAGATCACCGACACAATGCGTCCCCTCCTGAGTCACAGTGACAATCTCTCTCAATGCCAGGTGGTCCCTTCAGTCCTCTCCAGTCCAAACAGTACTGACAGTCCCGCTCCTGGCTTGCCTTGCTCCTGTCCCACAGACCCGCACACGAGGCTCTGGCCGCTCATCTCCCTGGCACCATGACATCACACAAAACGCTCAGGCACCGCCTCCTCCAGACCAGCCCCCCACCGGTACTGTCTGAATACACTGTAGCAGACACTTTGATGGTCTCGCCCGGCTCTGGACCCGAGCTGCGCATGCCCAGTTCCGAGCCAAGCGTCACAGCCATATTTTTTACTGGCAAACTTTTCCTCTTACTGGCATTTACTGGCAGGAGAAAGTGCCCGTTTTTTTACTGGCTGCCAGTAAAAATACTGACGGTTGGCAACACTGGCAGTCGTGCGATGTTGTACCCAAACAAAAGTTATGCCCTTTTTTCCCCGCAAATAGAGCTTTCTTTTGGTGGTATTTGATCACCTCTGTGGTTTTATTTTTTGCGCTATAAACAAAATTTTGACAATTTTGAAAAAAAAACCACAATATTTGGTACTTTTTGCTACAATAAATATCCCCCCCCCCAAAAAAAAAAAATCTTCATCAGTTTAGGCTGATGTGTATTCTTCTACATAATTTTGGTAAAAAAAATTGCAATAAGCGTATATTGATTGGTTTGTGCAAAAGTTATACTGTCTACAAAATAGGGGATAGATTTATGGCATTTTTATACATTTTTTTTTTACTAGTAATGGCAGCGATCTGCGATTTTTATCAGGACTGCGACATTGCGGCGGACAGATCAGACACTTTTGACACTTTTTTGGGACCACTGACATTTGTACAGGGATAAGAGCTAAAAATAGCCACTGATTACTGTATAAATGTCACTGGCAGGGAAGGGGTTAACACTAGGGGACGATCAAGGGGTTAACTGTGTTCCCTAGGTGTGTTCTAACTGTGGGGGGATGGGACTGACTAGGGGAGAAGACCGATCAGTGTTCCTATATACTAGGAACACGCGATCTGTCTCTACTCCCCTGACAGGATGTGTATCTGTGTGTTTACACACACAGATCCACGTTCCTGCTCTGTCACAAGCGAGCGCGAGTGCCCGGTGGACATTACGCCCGGCGCGCGCGCGCATCGGCTCCGGGAACACACGTGCGCCTGCTAGATTGTCTTAAAGGTGCGACGTAAACCTACGGCGATTTGCGCAGCTGTGCCAACCTGCCACAGTATAACTGCGGTGGCTGGTTGGCTAACGGTTAATGGCATCCCAGTCTTAGTCCGTAGCTTTTCTTTCAGAAGCGCATTTGTGATGTCAGGCATTGATGTGATCAAGAAGGCCTGGCTTGCAGTCTCCACTCTAGTTCATTCCAAAGGTTTTCTATTGAGTTGAGGTCAGGACTCTGTTTAGGCCAGTCAGGTTCCTCCACCCCAAACTCGCTCATCCATGTCTTTATGGACCTTGCTTTGTGCACTGGTCCAAATCATTTGGTGGAGGGGGGATTATGGTGTGGGGTTGTTATTCAGGGGTTGGGCTTGGCTCTTAGTTCCAGTGAAGGGAACTTATAAGGTGTCAGCATACCAAGACATTTTGAACAATTTCATGCTCTTACCTTGTGGGAACAGTTTGGGGAAAGCCCCTTTTTGTTCCAACATGACTGCGCACCAGTGCACAAACAAGGTCCATAAAGACATAGATGAGCAAGTTTGGGATGGAGGAACTTGACTGGGCAGCACAGAGTCCTGACCTCAACCCGATAGAACACCTTTGGGATGAATTAGGGCTGAGACTGCGAGCCAGGCCTTCTCATCCACATCAGTGCCTGACCTCACAAATGTGCTTCCGGAAGAATGGTCAAACATTCCCATAGACACTCCTAAACCTTGTGGACAGCCTTCCCAGAGGAGTTGAAGCTGTTATAGCTGCAAAGGGTGGGCCAACTCAATATTAAACCCTTTGGATTAAGACTGGGATGCCATTAAAGTTCATGTGCGTGTAAAGGCAGGTGCCCCAATACTTTTGGTAATATAGTGTATATATAGAGAATGAGAGAGAATTACTTTATGGCATACACGAGTTTTGAAGTTTCTCAGTTCTGAATACATTGATAATAGCAGATAGTGGATTGGGCTATATGGTCAGAGTGTGTGGTGTAAATGGTTAAACTTTATGTGACTTTTATTACCTTTTTTATATTAGAAAAATGTGTTAATTTTAACATGTGTATGATGTGATATGTACCTCAAAAGTCAGTTTTTTAAATTTCTTGGTATCTGTGATGACAAATTTAAATACTACTTCTTTAAGTATGGAAATGATTTATATAACGATGCAAGTTTTTCTGTTGCCTTTTGGCCCATTTCACCATAAGATACCCGGCTGACATGTTCGGGGAAAAAAAATGCAGGTAGGGTTTGTTTGTTTGCCTGTTGCTGCTCCTTCACCCTTTAATCAGCATGCTGGAGGCAAGTGGATGACACAATAATATTCCCTATTTCTGACAGCAAAAGTAGTAATGCTATCTTCTTCACTGTATTGTCAGAGGTGTGAGGGTGGGGCTAACTGGGTGATAATGATGTAAAAGGAGCAGACGGGACAACATTTCTGGTTATATGTAATTAATGAACACTACAACAATGCAGTAATAGTCCTATGTATCCATATGTAATAATGTACAATAGGGCACTTTAAATTTCTGAAACAAGGCAATCAATATTTAGAACTTGTTTATGTTGGCTGGAACAGGGTCCTTCTCCAAACTTGCAGCAGTCACCAGGTTTATCAGGAACCTTTTTTTTGCAATAGGCCTATTTCTCACTATGGGTACACAGAATGACCCAGCATGCACTATATATAGCCTCTTTGGGTCCAAAATGGCTGCCCAAATCTCGATAGAACTGTCAGGAACCATAAACCAGACAGAAACTGCAATTAAATCACACCTTTAATGAAATGGCAAAAATAACACAGTTCATGAACATAGTAAAAAAAATAGAAGCCTGGGTTTGGACACAAGAGCGAGTAATCAGATGAGCCAGGGTCAGGAAACCAGAAGTCAGCAAAGTCGGGAGCAAAAATCAGGAACAGATGTTGGAAGGAAAGTCAGCCAGGCCAAGTCATACACAGGAGCACAGGAAGGAATGTACTTAGAGAGCATAGACCATGCAAGGGCAAGGAGGAAATGAGCTAAGCTGCTTAAACAGTAAAAAGGGTCTGGCTGTAGCATGACAAGAACTCAGTGACCAATCAGACACCGGCTCTCCCAAAATGGCTGATAGGAGCCCAGTTATGATGAAGAAGCTTTGTAGTTTATCTAAGCAATTTCTTTAGTTCTAATGAGTGTCAGGAACGTACCCACTTTTTACATCTATATAGGTAGCACAAACACTTTACTCTAATCACCATGGTAAGGTAAATGTTGTTTGTCCAAAAACAGGACAGGAGGTATGAAAATTGTTACATAATGCCATCCTTGTGTCAAGGATGAAATTGAAGTAGTATTAAACTCAAAAGTAAACAAAGTTAGCTATGATGGCTACATTTGTTTTCTTTTTCAGCTTTATTTCCTTTATTTTAACCTCGTGATCAGGCCAGTAGAACTGTCGTTTTTCAACAGAACAAGTTGTTCTGCAGATGTAGCAGTTGGAGGGTTGAGACAAACCATTAACTACTGACAAGGTGCTTACAGCAATCAGATTTTTGTTTAATTCTGTAAAACCTTTACCCCAAAAAGGAAAAAAAAATGTTTGCTGCAGCTCCTTAAAAGTGGTAGTTTCAATTTGTTGTGTAATCTAAATCTGCTGGTACAGCTAATATTCCCCTCCCCCAAATGAAAAATGCTGCTGGCCATAGGTTCCCTTGTGCTCCTTCATCCAGAGTGGTGGCACTCTAATACAGGAAGTGTGTTATTGGCTAGATCACCAGGTGAAAATGGCATTGATAAGCATGGTAAGCAGCAATATATTACATTTTTTGGTTTTGGGTTTAAAGTGAAAGTAAACCCATCGATTTAACAGTTTCAAAAAACAGTTACATTTCTGGAAACTGCCGGGAATGTAACTGTCACATTGGATGTGCTCTCAACCAAACTGTCAAACCATCCAATGGCTAGTGTCATAACTGATCACATGTGCAGCATCATGGCAATTAATGATTAAACAGAGGCCAAGATGGCAGCTTCCTTGGGTGAAAACGATAGAAGGGTTTACTTCCACTTTAAAGCTGCTTTAAGTTATGTAACTAGAACATTGTGATACCACAATTTTCACCATCCTGTACTCGGACAATAACATCTGCCTTAGCATGATGAGTAGAGTAATGCCGCGTACACACAAGCGGACTTTACGGCAGACTTTGCCCGGCGGACGGGATTTCGACGGACAGTTCGATCGTGTGTGGGCTCCAGCAGACTTTGTTTTCTCAAAATTTGGACGGACTTAGATTTGAAACATGTTTCAAATCTATCCAACGGACTCGAGTCCGGTCGAAAAGTCCGTTCGTCTGTATGCTAGTTCGACGGACAAAAAGCCACGCTAGGGCAGCTATTGGCTACTGGCTATGAACTTCCTTATTTTAGTCCGGTCGTACGTCATCACGTACGAATTCGACGGACTTTGGCTGATTGTGTGTAGGCAAGTCCGTTCATTCAGAAAGTCTGTCGTAAAGTCCATCAAAGTCCGCCGGGCAAAGTCTGCCGTAAAGTCAGCTCGTGTGTACGCGGCATTAGACACCAGTGCTATCTGCATGGATAAAAAAGCTGGGTATGTTCCTGACAATCATTAGAACTGAAGAAACTACAAAGCATCATCATCACAAGTCCAGTAAAAAATGACTAACTACCACTAGATATACCCAGGACAAATGAGAACCTCCAACAAAACTTTGACATAGAAGACCATTTATAAATGAGTATTTCAACAGTGTATTTTGTTATATGCCATGATTTCTGATTTAATTGTTGAAGACCTCTGCAATTGGGTCTATTGGTTGACTATCCAGGAAATGATGCCAGTGGGGGCGCAACTAAAGTAAAGGGGGTGAAATATGAATGGTGAGTTATGAAAGTTACAGAGACAAAGGGTACAGTTGATGCATGCATGAACAATTTATTGTCTTCCAATATCAGACACCCTCTAGCCAGGGGTTCTTGAGTCTAGGGCACTTGCTCATAATAAGGAGCAATGAGAATAGGTTGAAAATATGTCTGTGCAAATGATTTAAAACTGCACTGTTAGATCAATTTACAAATTATAAATAGTAAGGAACAACATGAACTGCTATGTATTGCGTGTACTATGTACACGTGACAGCACTGGCCATATTCTTAACCATTAACATGCAGAAGCAGGAAACCACCAAGGTCAGTAAAATATGAACAGATTACAGCCAGTAAGAAGGGAAGTGGAAGATGAAGCATTAAGCATTCTTTAGAGACCTCTAACAATACAAGGTTCCCCCTTGATACTGGAGATCCCCCACCTGTTCCAATGACATAAGAAGCACACCTACTAATCTGATCCTTAGATTCACATTGTTCATTGTGGCTCAAACGCACTATGATTTTTAGATCTGAAAAAGTGTCACTTTCTGGTGCCTTCCTGCTTATTTTAGCGGCAATACCTCAGTTTTTTAATACTCCAAGGGCTGCATATAGGAAAATGTGCACAATTTTTCCCCTTTAGGACTAAACAACATACTAAGCGGCATGTCATCTAATGCTTAGATAAATAGGAGATTTTTAACTATGGTTAATGGGTTAATTTTTATACAACAGGCTAATAAAGAACAGTGTGTACATTGTATTTATAGTAAAAAAAAGTTTTCCGCTTTTTAGATTTGGATCGAGTAGAAAAGAACAGCTATTGCTTTATTTTTTTGATGACTGTGTCCCGTTGGGGAGGATTGATGCAACAGGAAGTGAGAATAAATCTCCACAAACTGGAAATTCCCTCTTAGAGAGTTATTACCCAACAGGTGTCTCCATTTTAAGATTTCCCCTTACTTCTTTTTCTGGTGAGAAGTCTAAAATTTTAGATTTCCCATTATTTTCTGTCTCCCTGCCAGTGGCCATGAGGGGAAATAGAGGGGTGAATCTCCTGAGCAGGGATACAAACAACAAGTAAAAAAATTACAGGGGTTATAATTCTTAATTACGCTATCCATAAGCAAACAAAAAGTTTTGGCTGTACTTTTAATTCCTATTCATGAAAAGAATGGGCTTGTTATTACTATCTGGTTATTAATCACCTGACCTCCTGAAGATGTACCCCCTCCATGACCAGGCCATTTTTTGCAATATGGCACTGCATTACTTTAACTGACAATTGCTTTCTTTTGATGGTATTTGATCACCACGGGGTTTTTTATGTTTTGCACTAAAAACAAAAAAAGAGCAGCAATTTTTAAAAAAGTACACTATTTTTTACTTTCTGCTATAAAACATCCAAATTTCTTCATAAATGTAGGCCAATATGTATTCTGCTGCATGTTTTAAAAAAATCACAATCAGCATATATTGATTGGTTTGCGCAAACGTTATAGTGTCTACAATCTATGGGATATATTTATGGCATTTTGAACTATTTGATTTTTTTTATTTACTAGTAATGGTGGTGATCAGTGACTTATAGTGGGGTTGCGATATTGTGGGGGACATTTGGACACTAACTGACACTTTTGACACTTTGTGGGAACCAGTGACGCTAATACAGTGATCAGTGCTAAAAATATGCACTGTCCCTGTACTAATGACAATGGCTGGGAAGGCGTTAAACATCTAGGGCAATCAAAAGGTTAACTGTGTGCCTAGCCAGTGTTCATGTACTGTGTGAGGTGCTTTTACTAAAGGCAAGCGATGGATTTTGTTCCCTGCTTTACAGGAACACAAAATCCATCCCTTCCCCCTGTCAGAACGGAGATCTGCCTTGTTTACATAGGCAGATCCTGGCTCTGTGTATTTTACCGATGATCAGCAGGTGCTAGTGGACATCCAATGCCTGGCACCCGCAGATTGGCTTCTGCTGTAAATGGCAGCAGAAGCACATCCTGCAGCCAGTAGAGCAGAATCACACATATTTGTATATATATATATATATATATATATATATATATATATATATATATATATATATATATAGCCACCATGTAGCAGTAAAATTGCTATGGGGAAGACAGGTAAGAAGGCTGGCCGGAGGAGTCTGGGGGTATTTATCCCTCCTCCTCTGTCTGTTCCTGCGTCGGCTTGTCTTCATGGTTGCTGAATTTCAGCTGACACAAGTCATTTCCGGGTTACAGTGCGTCCACGTCATTTCCGGTGTCTCGTTCAGCAGAGTGGCAGCAAGGGGACTCATGTTTTTCATTCACCTTCTCACAGTTCTGGTGCATGCCACCATTCCGGTATTCATTCAGGGCAGGTAACAGGGGCGGTCAGTCGGGCCGTGGTCGCAGGCAGGGGCTTGGAGGTCTCATCAGGGTTTACTCCACACCGGAGCCCACGCGCTTCTCCTACCTGCCCACCCGCTTCTTCTACCCAGCCACTGCTCACGTCGGGCTTCATGGGGGCCGCCCGCCGTTTCTCTTGCCCACTCGCCCACGGTTTCTGGTGCTCACGCCGGGTGTCATGGGGGGGCGCCCGCTCACTTCTCTCGGTGTTCGTGCATCCTGGACGGCTTGGTTTCCCTGGGGTTGGTATCTGTCTAACAGTGTGATGACTCTGGTGGTATCTCTCATGACTCTAGTGGGTCCCAGCGGATGCAGCTGCCCCCATCCTCAGCACAGCAGCGGGATGTTTTTGGGGCTGTTGCTCTTCCATCCCTGATTGACTGCCGCGTGCCTGGGATGTGTGTCAGGAAATACTTTACAGAAGGAATCTTGCTGGTGCACATCTGCGAGCGCACGCGCATGTGGGTCTTGGCACCAGATATCCTATTTAAACTGGGCTTGTAAACAGAGTCAGTGCTGTCTAATCTGCAGATTCCTGTGACCCCTGCTATCTGTAACCTGCTTTGAGATCCTGTTCCTGTGTTCTGATCCGGCTTGCCTTTGACTATTCCTGCCTGCTGCCTGTACACGACCCTGGCTTGTCGCTGACTTTGATCCTGTCTGCTCCTCTTGTTACCATGCTGTCTGTCTGTTGCAAACCAAGCTTGTGCCCGACCTGCCTCTGCCACTGCACCTGTCCGGTTTCTCTAACCTGTATGTGCCTGTGCCTATCTGTGCTCCAAATCTCTCAGGTCTGATCTGTTGTGCATTGCCTGCTGTGCTGACCCAGCTCCTCTACTGCCAGCTGTGCCGACCCAGCTCCTCTACTGCCTGCTATGCTGACCCAGCTCCTCTACTGCTTGCTTTGCTGACATCTCATCCCACCAGTCCTCATTCCTGTGGCATCAGGAACTTCAGAACAACTCTCCTGACTACTTACCTGCCAGGCACTCACACCATTCTGTTCTCTCAGGTCCTCTGCTCTATCAGGGGCCGTGAGTCAGATATGTAAGGGAGGCCTTCCTCCGCATTACTGGGCTCATCCATAAGGTACGTGGAAACCTGACAGTGTATCTCTGTCTGCTGTCCTGGGTGAGCTTCCTCATTCCATTTGGTGTTGGTATGTGTGCTTTCCCGTGTTTCACTTCCAGGAGCATGGCAGTCATTGCATGCAGGGTGCTGTAACCCATGGCAATGAATAGAGAGTAATAGGGAACAATGATTAATTTACGGGTTGAAGGGGTGCTGACCAGGTTCATCGGTTAGCACTTTGTGAGGTCTGTTTGCTGCATGTCTCCCTGCAAGCTTCAGGGGGGGTGGTCACTGAGGGAAGTACAAAGAAAGGGGGGGCTGGTTGGTGGGTTAGCTCCACTGCCGTGGTCATTTCATATGATTCCTTAACCGTGTTCCTGTCATAGCGTGTTTTCTGTCATAACGTGTTTTCTGTGATAGTGTGTTTGTTCACAGCATGTTCTGTCATAGCGGTTCTGTCAGCTGGTCTGCCATAGCAGGTTTGTCGTAGCGTTTCTGGCACAACAATTCTGTCCCAACTGTTCCGTCACAGCGGTTCTGCCTTAGCAGGTTTGTCATAGCGTTTCTGTCATAGCGTTTCAGTCATAGTGGTTCTGTCATAATGGTTCTCTCATAGCGTTTTAGTCGTAGCGGTTCTGTCATAACGTTTCTGTGTTAGCGTTTCTGTCATAGCGTTTCAGTCATAGCGGTTCTGTCACTATAGTTCTGTCACAGCGGTTCTGCCTTAGCAGGTTTGTCATAGCGGTTCTGTCATAGCGGTTCTGTCATAGCGTTTTCAGTCATAGCGTTTCAGTCATAGTGGTTCTGTCACAATGGTTCTGTCACAGCGGTTCTACCTTAGCAGGTTTGTCATAGTGGTTCTGTAATAGCTTTTTCAGTCATAGCGGTTCCGTCACAGCGGTCCTGCCTTAGCAGGTTTGGCATAGCGGTTCTGTCATAGCGTTTTCAGTTATAGCGGTTCTGTCATAACGTTTCTGTCTTAGCGTTTCTGTCATAGCGTTTCAGTCATAGCGGTTCTGTCACTATAGTTCTGTCACAGCGGTTCTGCCTTAGCAGGTTTGTCATAGCGGTTCTGTCATAATGTTTTCAGTCATAGCGTTTCAGTCATAGTGGTTCTGTCACAATGGTTCTGTCACAGCGGTTCTACCTTAGCAGGTTTGTCATAGTGGTTCTGTAATAGCTTTTTCAGTCATAGCGGTTCCGTCACAGCGGTTCTGCCTTAGCAGGTTTGTCATAGCGGTTCTGTCATAGCGTTTTCAGTTATAGCGGTTCTGTCATAACGGTTTTGTCATAGCGGTTCTGCCATAGCAGGTTTGTCAAATCGGTTCTGTCATATCGTTTTCGGTCATAGTGGTCCAGTCACAGCGGTTCTGACATGGCGCGTTCTATCACATCGCGTTTTGTCACAGCGTGTTTCTGCCACAGCGTGTTTCTGCCACAGCGTGTTTCTGCCACAGCTTGTTTAGTCATAGTGTGTTCAGTCATAGCATGTTCATTCATAACAGTTCTGTCATAGTGGGTCTGTTAGAGGTTCGGCTATGGCAGGTTCTTTCATAGCGGGTCTGTCAGTGGTTCGGCCATAGCAGGTTCTGTCATAGCGGTTTTGTCATAGCAGCTCTGTCATAGCGGGTTCTGTCATAGTGTGTTATGTCATAGTGGGTTCTAGTGGGTTTTGTCTTAGGGGGTTCTGTCTTAGCAGGTTCTGTCATAAGGGTTCTGTCATAGCGTTTCTGTTAAAACAGTTCTGTCATAGTGTTTCTGACGTGGCATGTTTTGTCATGGCGGTTCTGTCACAGCATGTTCTGTCATAGCGGTTCCGTCATGACATGTTCTGTCATGGCATATTGGTGCCATAAAGTTATGGCATATACACCAATAGCTGTTTCATCTTCGTTTGTTTTCCATGTCTCATAATACCTTTCTTTCAGGTTTCTTTGTATACCTGGGTTTAGTTAGCCAGTGGTCACATCTCAGGATCTGTCACGTCTACAGATCCATGCGGGCTGAGGTTTTGTTTTTTAAATTATTGTTGACCACAATCTTCTCGCCTATATACCATACGTCATACGATGCATGTTCATTTCATTACATCTGTACGACTACCCACCACGGTCTTTGGGTACATTATGCCTGAGTGTTCAGTTTTAATTACCTGTCTTTGCACTGCAGATTTCTGGGGCTCACTTACTATATACACTAGGATGGGGGTCATCATCAGATTCATTCGCGCGCTGTGGTCTTGTCATTATTGTTAGGTCCTCATACTTAGGTAGGCACAGTGGCGTTTGTTTACATTTTGGCTACCCTCTTTCCTGCAGAAGTATTTTCATCAAAGTACTCATCCGTGGATCTGGCACTTCCGCACTTTCTAGGAGTTGGGGGGGGGGATTTATTGGCTATCCTAGCTGATATTTCCAATGCTTTGAAGCTACTTCCATCAGACCTGTCCGCTGGTGTGGCTTGATAAATGGTGCAAATGTCATTTCACCACTAGGTTACATTCGAATCAAAGCAGTCCTTGCATTTTTGACACCTTTGCCAAGCACTCTATTGGGTTTTGGGTAACTGCAAGGGGGGTCCGTGGATTGTTCATTTAGTTGAGATCCTGTTGCGTGAAGATCCTGGTTACCACGCAGGGACCTGCAGTCTCTCTCAAGGTGTGTGCTGAGCCAACATACCCTGACTAGGAGGGTCCGGGCCAAATCATGATTAGTTAGGGTTACCTTTCGGCTCTAATTTTTTGAGTGCGAGGTTGCCTGGAGAACTGGTCAAACCATTCTTCTTTTGTCTGATCCCAAGCCTGTTCCAAGGGGGGATTACAGTCACTTTGGGTATGCTGAATCAGACCATAAAAATGATTCCTCAAGATCGGGTCTGGTTCTCCTTCGCCTGTTTTAAGGACTCTGACTCGGTTGTCAGGTTACAAGCAGTAGCACGACCCGATTTAATTCACGTGGGACTAGTTTTTCTGTTTATCTGAAATGGTATTTCCATGTTATTCCACAACCATGAGCAGGGCTCTCAAAGTGTTTCATTTGCCGCTGACTCAGTTGGTTAGCCCTCGGAAGTTTCGTCTGCCCTAGCCTGCGCATATTGCGTTTCATTATTTGCCTAATACTGGCAGTTACAATCACTTGGGGACTGGTTGGTCAGGGAGCTCAGTGTTACGGATAGGTTGGCCATAGCCAAATTTTTCAATAAGGTGGATCAGGGGCTTTCGATGCATATTGCAACAGCGGATTGGCCTTATCCGCCAACACTATCAAGCATATCTATCAGGCATCCAGCACTTCAGATCCCTGCAAACTCCTGACAGTTTGTCCATTTTTGCAGCTCAGCCTCACAAAACTTCCCCATACCAAGAATAGACAGTCAGGCCAGGGGTTCGTGGGAACTTTACAGAGCTACTGAACTGGTGCCCGTTTGAAGTGTTCAATCTTCTCTGCAATTATTTCGCCCACGTATCCTCTCACTACAAGCAGTTTGTTCTCATGTCTGTGTTTTCTCGGAAATTAGGCTTAATCCAAGTAGTTTACGGGACATTGTTTGGGATTTGGCAGTATCGCAGGTTCCAAACGGGTGTCCTTTCTTATCATCAATTCACGGGACGCTGGAATTCTTCCTATTAAAGCTAATACATACCGGATCTGTATACGCCATCCGGCATTCACATTCACTACGGATTCTTATTTACCCTTCATCAGGCTTTCCTTTCATGCCTATTTTTGTATCTTTTTGCCCTCTTTTAGGCTTACTGACTAGCTAGGCCAAGGTACACCCCAGGTCTTGGTAGTTAGGATATCGCATTTCCAAGTGAAGACTCTGACTACAAGTAAGAAGGCTGGTCGGAGGCATTTGTAGAAGGAGTCTAGGGGGTATATATCCCTTCTCCTCTGCATCGGCTTGTCTACGTGGTTCCCACCCACCCGTTTTCCCCCAAACCTTTCATTTATACTTATACACATTGTACATTTTTCATATTCATACATTCAGGGTATGTCCTCTTGTAGGCATACTGACCAGCTAGGCCAAGGCACACCTCAGGTCTTGGTAGTTAGATTATTGCACTTCCAAGTGAAGACTCTGACTACAACTAGTGTTTAAAGATTAAAGTGGATCTAAAGGTATGATGTTTTTTACCTTAATGCTTTCTAGTGGGGAAGGATTACAACACCTGCAAATTTTACTACTGCCTGAGAGATACACTTTTGATAATGAAACCTCACTATTTGTTTGCTTTATAAAACTCCAACCTCTTTCAACATACAACATATACTGTATATAAATTAGATATTCTGTGCTTACCCAAAATAGTGAGGTAATAAATAGTTGATTATAAAAAAAAATGTATAAAAATGAATAAATATATATATATATGTGTGGGTGTTGATACTCAAATACTCAATTCACCAATATGTATATATAAAGGAATTGTAAAATCCGACACCATATAAACTTCCAAATCACTGTGAAAAACTAGAAGTGATAAACAATCAACCAACCAGTGAGAAAATAATTGAAAAAAATAAAAAATTGCTGGAAAAAGAACTTGATTTTAAAGTCCAAAAATTCAATCAACATAAAATTAAATATGGTGAGTGTCCATGTATAATTCCAGTGCAACGCATGGATATCCACTATATTCAGCAGTAGGCTCCTTTACATCCCAATGGAGAAAGATTAAAACAATTGGCCTCTTACCAGACAAGATGGACCCCAGATTATAGGGATAAGAGATAGTCTACCTTAGTTCCCAGACGATGCTTCTTACAGGGAAACGCGTCAGCTGGAGAGACTTTCTGTGACTACACCACGCACCAGCCTGCAGTTTGAAAATCCACGGCTGTTTGTATGGATTTCTTAGTTTGTTCATGTGCGATACTTGGAATAAAAAAATAAATGTTGAGCAGACATAAAGTTTTCAAAGTAATCGTGTGGTGTTAAAAGTCACCTTGCTCAGTTTTCAACTTGATGGTCCACAATAACTAAGCTGAAAGTATGCTCTCCATATGTTGTCACTGACACCATTCAAATCCTCAGATAACCTATTAACCACTTTGTTACCCAGCCATAGTCATATGACCTCTGCAGATGGGATCCCCCATCCTGGGTTGGTGTCATATGACGTCCTCAGCTTCCCGCCGCTACTGCAGCCACCGTCCCTGACGTGCAGCCCATCAGTGTCACCCATCATACAGCCACTAAGTCCAGAAAGGTATACTCTCCAGAAGAGGCATATCAAATACTGAGTCTGACTGATGAAAGCAGCGGAGAGCTCTCACAACCCAGTTATAGTTCTGATTCTGGTTTGGAATATGAGCCCATCGAAGGTAGTACATCAGGATCCGAATCAGAGGAGGAAATAGTTCGTCCAAAAAGAAGCTGGTCTGAAGACCAGGCAGCTACCAGCAGTGCCAGACACCACAATGGCCATCGGCAAATGGCCAATCGGAAAACGCCAATGGCGCTAGACCCCAGGAGGGGAGGCCCAGTACAAGCGCTGCTAGACCCCGGGAGGAAAGGCCCAGTGCAATTAAAATTCATGGCAAAGAATTAGGGCCCAAACCCAGCTTCCGGATGCTTTGGCAAATCCATTGTGGCTGCCTTCTAGCACAGGGTCAGCCACAATCCCTCCTTTCACAGCACAGCCAGGTGTGCAGATGAACACTGAAGGTTTTTCTGAAATGGATTTTTTACATTTATTTTTCCCTGATGAATTAGTTCAAGGCATCTTGGACCAAAACAATCTTTTTTCCCAAAAATTAATTGAAAACAACCCCAGCTCAAGTTATTCCTGCCCTTTTGAATAGAGACCCCTAACAGTGGAGGAGCTTAAATTGTTTTTACACTTAACGCTCAACATGGGGCCTACAAAAAAATGAAGTGCATGCATATTGGTCTACCAACCCTATCCACCACATGCCAATTTTTTCATCTGTCATGTCCAGGTCCCGATATTAAATTATAATGAGCTTCCTGCATTTCAGGGATAACTCGCAGTGCCCTCCCGAAATCATCCCTACTTTGATAAATTATATAAAATTTGCCCCCTAATTGATTTTTTTCTCCGAGAGGTTTGCCAAACTTTATATCACTGACCAGAACATCTCTGTGGATGAATCCCTGGTCCATTTCACAGGCTGGCTGGGAATCAAGCAGTATATCCCCAGTAAGAGGGCGAGGTATGGATTGAAGCTCAACAAGCTCTGTGAAAGCTCCACCGGATATATGCATGCCTTTCGCGTTTACAAAGGCAAAGACTCCCAGCTCCAGTCCCCTGAGTGTCCACCATACATGGGAATAAGCGGGAAAATTGTCTGGGAGTTGGCATTCCCACTCTTGCAAAAGGGATATCACATTTATATGGACAGTACTAATATAAAAACAGAAAAAACCGCGCTAGAAAGTGTTGAAAAAATAGTGAGAGTGTATAGTCCAATACAAAAAAAGTCCAACAATCATAAGTGAGTGACGTGGAAATTCCTCAGTGTTATACTGTTGAAAGATGATAATTCAAATGTAACACATCTATGTGGTGAAATGCTTACCAGAGAGTAAGCCAAAATCACACGAGTGGCTTAAACCCAGCCCGGGCCTTTAGAAAGCGATCCCACTGAGACAGGATAGATTACACTCGTGCCGCATATTCAGGTCCGCATAGGGTTACCCAAAAAATATATGGCAAAAACATAGCGTAATACTGATACCATAACAAACTCAAAAAAAGGGAAAAAAAGAGGTGTAACACTCAACAAACCCAAATCATATATAATCATATAAACATCCAGTGTCTACAATACACACAGGAGTGTTAGGTGAGTGACATGCAAACATGCAATAAAATATGTGCACTTTAAATATAGAAAATGTATGTGAACCTCCAAAAGAATCTGCTTACCAGATATCAAGGGCAAGTGAGCATACAACTATCACCCAGATAAAGGGGCATGGAAAAATCCCACCAGGTGCAACAAGCCACATATAAACTGCTTACCAGATGGCAAACTAATGTGCGCAAACTCCACATTAGCCAATAACGACCAGACTTGTGAGAGGTGGACCCGGGCCGCGGCTGGAGGGGCCCGGACCAGTTATCGCCCGTGACAAGATTGCCAGGACGTATTCACGCTGTTTTCTGTCAGGATTTCGGCTTGTGCTTATAGTAATCGGTCATCTGGTAAGCAGGAGTTTCAAAACGTTCGCTATAAAGATAGATCTTTTGTCACGTCTTATGGTGTCAAGTCCTCAACTGTGTGGAGTTTGCGCACATTGGTTTGCCATCTGGTAAGCAGTTTATATGTGGCTTGTTGCACCTGGTGGGATTTTTCCATGCCCCTTTATCTGGGTGATAGTTGTATGCTCACTTGCCCTTGATATCTGGTAAGCAGATTCTTTTGGAGGTTCACATACATTTTCTATATTTAAAGTGCACATATTTTATTGCATGTTTGAATGTCACTCACCTAACACTCCTGTGTGTATTGTAGACACTGGATGTTTATATGATTATATATGATTTGGGTTTGTTGAGTGTTGCACCTCTTTTTTTTCCTTTTTTTGAGTTTGTTATGGTATCAGTATTACGCTATGTTTTTGCCATATATTTTTTAGGTAACCCTATGCGGACCTGAATATGCGGCACGAGTGTGACCTATCCTGTCTCAGTGGGATCGCTCTCTAAAGGCCCGGGCTGGGTTTAAGCCACTCGTCTGATTTTGGCTTACTCTCTGGTAAGCATTTCACCACATAGATGTGTTACATTTGAATTATCATCTTTCAACAGTATAACACTGAGGAATTTCCACGTCACTCACTTATGATTGTTGGACTTTTTTTGTATTGGACTATACACTCTCACTATTTTTTCAACACTTTCTAGCGCGGTTTTTTCTGTTTTTATATTTGTACTGGTGTGCCTCGCTTATAACCGCAGCTCTTTATTTTAATTTTATTTTCATTTTTTATTTCCATTTTTAGTTTCATTCTCATCATTGTATTTAATTTTTTCCAAGCGCAGTTTTTTATTTTTATTTATGGACAGTACTAGTTTGCCCCTTTTCCGCCATCTATACCTGAAGAATACTTTGGCCTGCGGTACAGCAAGAAAAAACAGAAAGGGCTTCCCACAGCGTTTAGTCACCACAAGGCTACAAAGGGGGAAATCGACAAGCTTAAGGAACAAGGAAGTGTTGGCTGTGAAGTAAAGGGATAGGAAAGACGTTTACATCATGTCCACCATTCATGATGACACCTCAGTGGAACTTCGCAGAAGATGCGGTCCCGTGCGAAAGCCTTCCTGTATCCACGAGTACAATAAATTCATTGGGGGGAGGTGGATCTAAATGATCAAATGTTGCAGCCCTATCTATCAACACAAAAATCCCGCAATTTACTTTTTTCATTTGGCCATTGTCAGCAGACTACATGAGCGCCATTTTCCTGACAATATACCGCCATCAGCAACCGGAAGAAGACGCCAAAAAAAATAATGTTGGGTGTGCACCAAAACAGGAGTTAGGAAAGATACCAGTTTCCAGTGTGCCCAATGCCCCTCCCAACCTGGCCTTTGCATTGGAGAATGCTTCAGACTCTATCACACTCTCGTAAACTATTAGCCCATATTTCTAATAGACTGCAATTCCCCATTTTCAATTTCTGTCCTGAATATTTCCCTGGTGCCTCAACCAACCATATCATTGCCTTCCATGTGAACTGACCCTGGCCTGTTTATTGACTATGCCTCTGCCTGACGTCTGCGTTGTTTATCCGCCATGTTTCTGCCTTTTCACTAGAACTGACCCTGGACTATCGACTATGCCTCTGCCTACCGTCTATTTCTGCCTTTTACCTGCACTGACCTCGGCCTGTTGACCATGTTTTTGCCTGCCCCTTGGACTGATCTTTCACCCTGTTACACAGGGGTCTCACTTATGTGAGGGGCTCCAGAAGAGTGTTCTTTTTTATAATCACCTTTTTCCTCATACAACATAAAAATACACATTAAAAAAATATCTATATAAATCTTTCTATTAACACAAACCACAATGCCCCCCCCCCCCCTCACCCCACAGGGGAATACACAGGGTCTATGATCATATCATATTCAGAAAGAGAAAAAAAAATCCACAACAATATATCTACTCATAAACTCATAACCAAAACTCAATTCATGCAACACATTATTCAATACATAATTAGGAAGGAGGCTTTACAGTGCCCTATTACAAACAACAACAACAAAAAACAAATGGAGGGGGGAAAAAAAAGATTGATTTTTAAATGATTATTATTATTATTATGTTCTATGATATTCAGTGCTTTTATTCAATGTAACCTCGCCCTTCTACTTCTTAAATTAAAATATTTATTCCTCTCTTCTTTTCATTTCAATGTTTCAATCCACCCTTCTTTATGTGCTTTAATTAAGTGTTTCCTGGCCCGTGACTAATTTATTGCTATAAATTATTCTCTTCCTTTAATGACATAAATCATCTCTCACTGTATTTCCCAAAAAAATAAATAAAAAATAGAAGAAAAATACAATGTAAAATTAACAAGGGACACCAACATAGTTGTATCTTTGATCTTAAAAACTACGGGATAATGGTGTTGTGGTAACTTGCACCAAAAAAAAATAACAAGCATAATAATATTATTCTTGCTATCACTAGAAAACAAAAAAGCCTTTGAAAATTTTTTGCGATAACTCCATCAGTATAACCAGCAAAGCAGCTTCATTATTGTCCCATTAAAGAAGAAGAGACTGTGCGCTGCATTTGGAGATTTCATAATTTGCCACGTCACGAATGTTAATTCTCCATTATGATTTACAACACCCGCTCAGAAAATCCGACAACAGACATTTGCCCGCAGAAAATTTTAACTCCTGCTATCCACGGAAAATCCGACAATTGTCCGATGGAGCGTACAAACAGTCGGATTTTCCGCCAGCAGCCTGTCATCACACAATTCCCGTCGGAAAATCCGATCGTGTGTACGAGACTTTAAGTGTAATTTTTTTGGTCCATGGTGCTATGCCTCCCAGAATGCTTTAATCTTTGGTCAAAACCACCATAAATGAAAAAATGAACCCCTTTGGTTACATCCCTTCCAGCAATTAACATCTGCCGATGGGTACATCTGTGCCAGCCTAACCAATGCACGGTACTATCTTGTCAAAAATTTGTATGACAGTTCCTGTATATGGGAACTTATTGTAGTATGGTGTGTTGCTCTAATCAATCTTTGAATTTGTTCAGATGTAAAATTATGGCCCATCTCTCTTTCCCATTCTCTAATAAAGTAGGGAACTGTTGTACACTGGGCACTCAAAACTAATTTATACATTCGGGACAACATGTGGCCGGACTCTGGTATATTGACGCACCAAAATTCAAAAGTAGTAAGCGAGTTTGCTGGCCTTATCTGATGCTTCCATCACTTCACTTATTAAATGAATCCACTATTTGACGGTATCTCCATATGGCCATTGGAATTTCTCCTAGGTCAAAATTAACTCCGCCAAGGGTAAAGGTTTGCCCTGTGGAGCCCCTCCTGAACAATTGCCCTTTCCACCCATTCCACATTGATCTAAACTTCCCTCCCCCCCCCCCCCCCGGGGGAAACCAAGGGAATCCCTCCAATGGTGTGATAGGGGATATTGGGGGGGGGGGCAAACTTTCCAGTATTATTCATTCTATCCCATATGAATAGTGTTCTTGTTAATGGTGATACCCATTCCGATAAACTCCTATATCCCGCCACGTTCCTGCCTGCTAATGTCTTTTTCAAAGGAACACAAAGTTTGCACACAGAATCATGACACCAGTTCATAATACGCACCAGGGCCATGGCTCTGTAGTATGTCACTATATCTGGAAGCCCCACTCCCCCCTCTCATTTAGGTCTCCTCAAAATCTCATATGCCAGCCTAGGGTGCTGATCTCCCCGCACAAACGTCGTAAATGCCCTTCATATCTGTTTAAAGAATATCTGTGGGAGTGTTATAGGTACTGTAAAGCGTAAATAATTCTAGGAATTATACTCATTTTAAGAGCATTTACCCTGCCGAACCATGTCAGAGTATAACTTTTTCATCTCTGCAAGTCCTTTAATATGGTTACCACCAAGGCTCCATAGTTTAGGTCAAATAGGCGTTTGGCATCCAGAGAAATATAAATCCCCAAATAGGATATAGGATTAAAACGCCAAACAAAAGGGAAGGATTGTTGCAGGGTGGCTGTCATCCCTGAAGGGACATGGCTCGGCATCAGTATCGACTTCTCAATGTTTATTTTAAAATTAGATACAAAACCAAACTTACTTATTTCTAAAATCAATTCAGTAAGGGATTCTTGAGGGGAGGAAAGATATAACAATAAATCATCAGCGTAAGCTGAGAACTTGTGTTCCATTGATCCAATACAGATCCCTCTGACCTTCCCATTTCCCCTAATCGTTCGCAGAAAGGGCTCCAGCACCATAGCGAATAATAATGTGGATAGTGGGCACCCCTGCCTAGTCCCGTTCTGTATCTCAAAATAATCTGATAATCTACCATTAACTTTTACCCTTGCTCTGGGACCCGCGTATAGTGCCATCATCCAACCCATCATCAATTCTCTCAGGCCCATCTCCCTCAAAACTCCGACCATAAACTCCCACCCCACCCTATTGAATGCTTTTTCAGCATCCATTGAAATTACTACACTCGGGGTCTGATTCAGTCCATTATGCATCCAATGCAATACATGGAAGCCTCGGATAGTGTTAACTCTAGCCTCTCAACCTTTCATAAAGCCTGTTTGGTCTGGGTGAATCAGCTTTACTATATGATCTTGTAATCTAAGGGCAAGAATTTTAGCCAGGAGCTTAGTGTCAGAGTTAAGGAGGGATATGGGTCTATAGCTGGCACAACGCTGAGGGTCCTTCCCCGGGTTTGGAAGAACTGTCACATGGACCAGAAATGCCTCTGGGGGCAATGGATTTAAAACTGAAATGGAATTAAGGTACCTACAAAGAGGGGCCAGTAAAATTGAGGAAAACTTTTTATAGTACATATTTGTGAAACCATCTTGTCCCAGGCTTTTACCCATTGGCAAAGCAGCAGTCACTCCACCCAGCTCCTCCATAGAGATTGCTCTTTCCATTTCTTCCAGAGCTGCAGACGGAATGGACTGCAGATCTGAGGCCTTAAGATATTCCTGAATTCTATCTGTACATCCGTCCTTTGTAGCTCCTGTAGAAACTGGACCTATATTATATAAAGACATATAGAAGCTGTGGAATTCAGCTGCTATTGCTTGGGAATCCACTATCTGTTTGTCACGTACCTTTAAAGTGTGAACATGGCGTAAGTCTTGTTGTTTCTTTAATTGTCTGGCCAGTAACTTCCCACCTATATTCCCCTGTTTATAAAAGCAGTGGGAGAAATACCTACGTTTATTTTGAACTTTCCGATCAAGAAATTGCTTCAGGTCGACCCGCAATTTCTTCAACCTCTGCACATCCCCGGGATTTCAATGGGCCTTATGTTTGATTTAAAGTTTTTGTATTTCCTCCAAAAGCTCTACCATTTCCCTCTGTCTCTCTTTTCTAATACGCGTACCCATTAAAATCAATTCCCCTCTAATAACCACCTTATGGGCTTCCCATACCACTTGATCGGATACCTCTTCAGATGTATTCATTTCAAAATAGAATGCTAATGACAGGGTATTTTGCTTATCATCCAAAATAGATTCATTCAAACGCCATATTCGTTCCATACTACCAACAGATGTACAGATATAGTGATTGACTCGATAGTCGATGAGCACACATAATTCATGTAATACTGATCTACCATCAACAAGTCAATACTTGAATATGCGTTATGTGTTTTGGAATAATGCCTGAAATCCCTGTTTCACTCATGCAGCACCCTCCAAATGTCCACCAAATGCAGAGAGCGACGGCGCTGATTGATATGCCTTAAAGCTCTATGGGACAAAAAAGGTTTTCCCCGAAGAGGTATCCAAACTGGGATCCAAAGTAATATTAAAGTCCCCTCTCACAACCAAAAAACCTTCCCTAAACTTCCTCAAAATATCTAAAGTTTTCGATAGAAATTTAACAGTATGACTATTGGGGGCATATATAGTAGCAAAGGTTTAACACTGGCCTTGGATCTTACCCTTAACAAAGAGAAAACAACCCTCAGGGTCTACTCGTATTTCTGTGGGTACCAAGGGGCATGATTTATGGATAGCTTTTGTAACTCCTCTAGCCCTTGGAACTGGTGATGGTGCATGGAAACAGTGATTATATGAAAAAAGAGGCATGCAGGAAGCCGACCCTGTCACAAATTGCATCTCCTGCAGAAACACTACCTCTGCCTTCATATGACGCAGTTCGTGCCAGAGACGGCCCCTCTTACCAGATGAACAAAGCCCTCTCACATTATATGATACAATCTTTATTCTACCTGTCATTCTCTCTATACATATAGTTCCATGAATCTCTTATTGTTTTGTTGAACTCGGTGGATGTTTGTACCAGCCCTCTGAGTTTTCTCCCTTGGGTGCATCTGATGAGAGGGAAAAAAAAACCCACAAACCACGACAAAAGACTTCTACAACAAATAACATAGTATACCACTGTGTATGAAAACACCCCCTAAGGGGAAGACGAGTCCAGGCAAGGGTGTAACACCCATGCCCGGAGTCCTGCTCCCTTCTGCCCCTTGCCAGAAAGCAAAGTCCCTTGTCTCTGGACCGACTTATTGGGGGAGAGATTATTAAAAACATAAACAGAGCACCTCGTGCTCCCCAGACTTCCACTTATAATCCTATAGCATTATTAATTCACAGTACTTCAACATTTTGTATCAGGGTTCCAAAAAGATAAAGGAGAGGGGGAGAGAGAGGAGAGAAAAAAAATCCCTCTCCTTCCCCCCTCCCCAACCTTATCTTTACAATCTACATAATTCCTTCTTCCCATTCTTACTCTAGGCAGTTAGCTCCTTTCCTATTAACCTCACATTGACCTCATACCCTATTCAGAATGTCCCACTAGGGCTAAATTATAATCCTATCTGTCCAAATGATTTTTCCATAGGCCTTTAATAGGCACCTGTTGCCATCGTTCTAGTTGTTGTAATGATGATTTACAGTTATTCAATCTCCAGTCTGGAAAATCCACCTGAGGTAGATCAAGCACTTCTATGAGATGCTGCAGATCATCTTTAGTTTAAAGTGTTGGTGTTATTCCATTCCTTGTTGCTATAACTTTAAAGGGATACCCCCAACGATATTTGACACCAACTGCCCGTAAGGCTTCCAGGAGAGGTTTAATCTTTCTTCGTTGCATAAGTGTTCTATGTAATAGATCTGGGAACAAAACTATTTGTGCACCCTCAAAATCAACCATGGGTCTATTACGGACTGCTTTCATAATAGTTTCTTTTACTGGATATCTGTGCATTTTACAAATGACATCTCTTGGTCTCTCTGCATTTTGGGGGGGTTGGGAGAAGAGCACGGTGCACTCTGTCTATTTCAATCTTATCCGGTGCAGATGTCCCCAAAATTGACTGGAAATGACTGATTACTTTAGGAAGCAATTCAGTATGTTGATATGACACAGTGTAAATATATTAAGGATAGAAAATAAAAATAAATAATATATAAACTTTAGTGTGCTCATACATAAAAGGTGTGTGTAGATCTATACACAATATACAGGTCTTGTATGGTTTATAGAAATAATTAATGAGTATGTGAAATTAATATAAGGGTGCAATAAAACTATATCGGAAGCTGAACATTGCATTCACTCTAATTATAAACTCCCCCTGAGAATGTGAACCAGTCTAGTTAACAGAAATCTGGCTTTCCCATATTAACCGACCATATAGAGCAGATATCTTCACGTCTGAAGCATGTAAACATAAAAAATGATTATCAAACCATATATGCAGAACCACAATAATAAGTTAGTGCATGAGTGCCCGTATCAGTAGTCCAGAGGCTTCCAGCGTACGTTCCAGAACAGGGCACCTCCGATTTCCTTTTCGTCAGAGGACGGGCCAACGGAGGTACGGAGAACCAATAAGGCTATCTAAGGGGATTATCCATCCACAGCTACCCACTCTAGGCTTACTACCCCTGCAGGGGTGACTACTTCTGGTAAGTGGGAACACACTGGGGGAGCACTTGAGTCACCAGATTTAATGTGCACAGAAGTCATTGGATTTTTTCCTCTTTTTCCTGTTTTGGAACACACCCACTGGGCACAGAAGCTCCTGAAGTCCTGTTCTGGAATATGAAATTATACTTTATATAATTTAAAACTTTTTATATACACACATCTGTATACACACATTTTTTGGCTCTAGACAAGCACTTTTTTCACAACAAGCCCTACTTAGCATAAAGGGACTTGGACTATAAAATTGGACACTCATGCACTAACTTATTATTGTGGTTCTGCATATATGGTTTGATAATCATTTTTTATGTTTACATGCTTCAGACGTGAGGATATCTGCTCTATATGGTCGGTTAATATGGGAAAGCCAGATTTCTGTTAACTAGACTGGTTCACATTCTCAGGGGGAGTTTATAATTAGAGTGAATGCAATGTTCAGCTTCCGATATAGTTTTATTGCACTCTTATATTAATTTCACATACTCATTAATTATTTCTATAAACCATACAAGACCTGTATATTCTATATAGATCTACACACACCCTTTATGTATGAGCACACTTTATATATCTGTATAGGACCCACTGGGAACTAATTAGGGGAGGCTGCAACTCTTATTCTCCTAAGCGCGGATCTCCAATATATCAGTATGTTGTTTTATTTCAAGCAGGCCCCTTATACGTAAATACTGCCTACGGTCTCTATTTTCATGATTATCCATCTGATCCAACAGAGAGTTCAACACTTCTTCATGATTTTTTGTCATATCTTGACTATCGACCACGGCCTGTCTAATATCCTCCTGACCCGTCTCCATTTCTTCCACTCTGTGTCCCAGTGTTCCCATATCCATATCCCTTAACCCCTCCACGGCCTGTTTACATGATGTTTCAACAGCAGTTATAAGTAACTGAATATCATTCTTTGTTGGGAGTGCTCTTAAATGTTCTCTTCCAATCCACTATAAACTCTGGTTGAGATATAATTGGTTCAGTATTAGGGTCACAATTCAAAGAGTTAGCATACTGCACCTTCCCTCCAGAGGCTGTCCATGATTTTGTCACAATTCCTCCGCTGGTCAGTGCATGTTCACTGCTGAGCTCTGTACTACCACTTTTTCCTCCCAGACAAGCACTTTCCACAGATTCAGCTACCCCTCCTGGGGTTCCTTCCACCTCATGAAGACCCAGATCTGCTCCTGCATGTTCCCCATCCAAATCAGCAGCCTCCCAAGCGTGGGCCATGGGACCCCCACCCTCTCCCAGTAAATTCACATCCGGGATTGTAAGGCTTTGCTTTAGGCTTAGGGGTGAATGGCCATAACCAGGTGTTATATTTCCCCTCCCTAGGCCAGCCGCTCTTCGGCCCTGTGCGGGGGGATCGTATCCGGCCATCCTCGGTCCTCTCTTAAGGTCAGGCAAGCCGTGCTTCTTTTCCTGAAATAGTGTAACAAATAATTTTGCGCTGCCCAAAAAGGAGAGCGGCTAACACAGCAAATAGGATATGTGCAGTAATAAGGGAATAAAAAAGTGTAGCACTAGTATGAAAGATGAAACGTCCACAATCGTATATATACTAATGACTGGTGCGTCATCAAACTTCAAAGTGAAAAAAACATCAAGAGTGAGTGATGTGAGGCCCATTTATATAAACAACTTCATACGAAAATCATAGCCAAGTGAAATCTTGAAGTGAAGAGAACACCACCACCAACAATAGGGAGGCTTACCGGAACATTTGAACATAAAGGAACATACGTTCAATGGGTCAAACAAGCTTGTATTGTAGAACAGCCATAGACCGGTATATCCCTCGGAGGTAGTGGCCGAAATGCATGCGTGGCAGTTGGGTTAGATGGAGAAGGACAAAAAAGGCCACATAGTGTAATTCCGTATATAAACATACAAAATTTATTAAAAGAAATAAACTCACATTTCAGTAGATAAAACAGCGCTGTATGATAAAATGGCGGCAGTGGAGTCCTACCCGACGCGTTTCATCTCCTTGGACATCATCTGGGGGGTCCCCCCACTGCAGCCAACAAGGTTTATATAGCTAATGTAACGTCCAGGTTATGAGTCAAGACCCCAGTATGCTTAGCGTGTAAACAGTGTTACTTCCGTTTTTTATGCAAAATGGCCTTTCGGCATGAGTTCCACACCTCGCTTTAGGGCCTGTAGAATGGTAACCTGGAATGACTTCTAGTGACACTTGCGTTCCACAGGCATGTGGGTCATGTGTGTTACTGGATACCAAATTATATGTCCGGACTAAAGAGCAACGTTAAGTATCTATAAGTATGAGTGTTAAATAAACAAACAAGTGAAATAAATAGTGAAAAGGAAGTACCGTACAGTAACGCGATTATGCGGTGACACTAATACATCAATATGAAGTGTTGTAATGCGTCCGACCGTCATCCATGGCGTGCGTTCCAAGATGCCATGGTACACCAGTGTAAAGTGTGTCTCGACGGTATCAATGACGTGCTCTCCAAGATGTCGTGATGACGTCGTACAACGGAACGACGTCTGAAGCTGGCATTACCAAACAAGGAAATCGCTTCCCATAACAAGGAAAGTGCTGGATGGCAAAACAAAAACACGTCATCTCAACAAACAGATCCTCAAAAGTGAATGATATATAGAAAGGAATTAGTTAAATGTGTATGTGGCAGACAAATAAACTGAACTAAAAAAGTGGAAAATTGTATCAAATGCAGACATATATATGTATAATGAAATGCATATATAGTATGTGTCTGAAAATGAGTGTTACTGCAGGGTGGAAAACAATTGGTTGTGGACCATAATGTACACATGTGGAATGGACTCTCATCAGGGAGTTAGATACAAACAACCTAAATACATAAACAAAGAAAAATAACAAAAAATGAAAAAAGAATATATAAGAAGTGATGGTACAGAAAAAAAATCTTAAAAAATATATAGAGGGAGAGAACATGAATAAAAATAAAAATAAAAATGAATATGAAAACTAGGCCTTATTAATAAAGGAATTGATGTTGAGTTCAACATTCATACCAAACGGAGAGTATGTTTGAAGCTCATGTATCCAGAAGGTCTCTAAACGAGAGACACCTCTGGTCATAGCACCACCTCTCCAGGGGGGAACATACCTGTCAATCACTACAAACTGTGTTCCTTTGATCATACGGTTGTGGTACAGTTTGTAGTGTCTAGGGACAGTGTGTTTGGTGTCACCACTTTTAATCAGGGCAATGTGCTCTGCCACTCTAACTGAGAAGGAACGGATGGTGCGGCCCACATATTGTTTCCCGCAAAGGCAGGTAATCAAATAAACAATATGGCTGGTAGTGCAAGTGCGGAACTGTTTGATGGAATAGTGTTTATGTGTAACGGATGATACAAAGCCAACAGTTTTACGTCCTATCCTGGAATTATGTTGACATATAATACATTTTCTGCATGAGAAGAAACCATCCATCTCATGAAAGACGGGCAAGCGTATAAGGGGATTGATGATATTTGGAGCTATTTTACTCTGTAAAGTGGGGGCTCCTCTAAATATTACCCTGGCTTGATCAGGCAGAACAGTATTAAGAATCCGGTCATTCTTAAGAATGCCCCAATGTTTAGAGAGGATTGTTTTAACCTGTTTATGTTGAATGGAGAATGAGGTAAGCAATGACCACTTAAAAGTGTCCTCTTGATCTGCCTTAGGTTTCACTTCTAATAGAGATTACCTATTTGTTTGAAGAGCATATTGGAATTCACGTTCAAATACTTGGTGGTCATAGTCTTTATCCAAAAACCTGGTTCTTAATATGTTGGACTGTGCTTTGAAAGTGGCAATATCAGAGCAATTTCTGCGTAACCTAAGAAATTGACTTAGCGGAACAGAGTCTAGCCATGATCGGTGATGGCAGCTATCCATTGGGATGAAGCCATTACGGTCTGTTGGCTTAAAATGAGTTTGGAACTCGAAGCGTCCATTGTTGATTTTATTTTCCAAGTCCAGGAAGTTAATCTTGTCTTTACTGGCAACGTAAGATAAAGATATGCCTCTATCATTGTTGTTCAGAAGTTGAAAGAACACTTCCAATGATTCAGCACTGCCATTCCATAGGAGGAGGATGTCGTCAATGTATCCTGCCCACAAGACAAGGGAAGGGGTCTTAAGGGCATAGACAACATCCTCCTCCCACTTGGCCATGGATAAATTGGCGAGGCTAGGGGCGAATTTGGCGCCCATAGCCACGCCACGTAACTGAAGAAAGTATTGTTGGTTAAACCAAAAATAACTATGCTTAGTAGCAAATTCCAACAGTTCAATAATGAAAGAACGTTGGAAAGGAGCAATACTTGATTCTTTTTCAAGAAAATATTGGACAGCTTCAATACCTTTTTCTTGCGGTAAGCCACATCTGCAGTGACAATAATATAATTACCCTGCAGGTCAAGGCCTTCCAACACCCGAATGGTGGCTCCTGTATCCTTTAGATATGATGGCATTTGTCTAACTAGGGGCTGGAGGAAAAAATCTATATAACGGCCTATATGTGAGGTGACCGAATCTATCCCACTCATGATAGGCCAACCAGGGGGATGCAGTGGGTTTTTGTGTACCTTTGGCAGGTAATAAATGGTGGGAATCCTGGGTGCCAAGGGCACTAGAAAATCTCTCTCTTTTTTGTTTAAATTTTTTTGTTCATAACTTCTCTTTATAATATCCGATAATTTTCTCTTGTATCTAGAGGTGGGATTATTTGGTAATTCTTTGTAGGTATTAGGTTCTTCTAGAATTCTGTACATCTCTGATTCATAATCTTTCTTGTCCAAAATTACAATCCCACCACCCTTGTCGGCCGGACTAATGACCAAGTCCTTCTGTTGGTGAAAGGACTTGAAACCGGCACTAGACACGGGTGGATGGCATATGCGTTTGTCCGGTAGTTTAGCTAGATCCTTGAGAACAAGATCTCTAAAGATACCAATAGCTGGTGCTACTGGGACAGGTGGATTGAATAATGAAGGATTGGACAGTCCGGAATTAATAGTTCCAGATGTCGCAGCGCTACCCCCACCTCTATAGGGATTAGAAATGAGGTAGCGTTGAATGTTCAGTTTGCGTATGTATTTATGAACATTGATGAAAGTACCAAATCTATCCAATTTTTTTGGGGGGGGACAAATTTAAGTCCCTTGTCTAAAACAGATAGTTCCTCTTTGGTAAATGACTTGGTACTTAAATTAAATACACCTTGACCTATCAGGTTCTCCTTCTTTTTCCTCCTCTGTATTCTCCTCCCTCCTCTTGTACCTCTCTTGGGTCTGTAACCCTTTTTCGTAATGCTGGGTCCTCGTGAAAAACCTGACCACTATGTTCATTGGAATTGGCTTAATTGTATCTGTACGGTGATTGTTCATAACCAGCTCTAGGGTCAGGTCTATACTCAGATCTATAGTCGTTCTCATGTATGTTTCTGAGGGGAGAAAACCTGTTGTAAGTGGTCAGAGGGGGTTGGCTGTAGTGTTGAGAGTTGATATGATATGAATCAACACGGTCCAAGTACTGAGATGGAGAGACATCCCTATGATTGTAACCATCATGATTCCTGGGGAAATAGGAGTTAGGATGTTGACTGCCCCCACCTCGTTGACCTCTCGCACCTCGTTTACCTTTATTATGTCCCCTGCCTCTATTGGTGGCATAAGGGGTATGTGGACTATAGTGACGTACTCTAGTTTGTGAAAATGGCTCATTCCCTCTACTGTCTCTACCACGTCTATTGGCTGGAGTAGCAGTAGGTGGAAGCTCTATGTTAACCAATGTTGATGTAGGGACCGTTGAGACACCAACCAAAGAGATGATAGAGGGGGTGGCATTGACAGTCGGGTTGGAAGAAAAAAGTTTCTGCCAACCAAACACAGCCCCATTTTTGTAATCACCAACATCTCTAGAGTACTTTTTTGTTTTTTATTTTTTTGGTCTTTATCTTCCTTTTTCAGAAAACTCTGGAGATTGGAAGAGAGGGAGTTATATTCAGAAGAATTTGAGGAGGTTAATACCTGCATCATTAAAATATTTAAACCAAGAATCTATGTCAGGGTCACCCTGTGGTGGATACACATCCCATCTAAGGCTTCTAGGGACCATGCGGTCAGTAATGTATTGTTCTAAAAATGCCACGTCCCATTGTAAATTGAGCTCAGAGGATATGACATTTTTTTAGCCTCAAAAATAAGCCTCCTAGTTTAGTATTACTCCCTGTAACAAGAAGAAGCTCTATAATCAAAAACATCCATATTGCTATGGAATCAACTCAAAATAATAAATGAGCTGCAGCAAAATGTGATCACAAGAAATACAGAAATAGTGTAACAAATAATTTTGCGCTGCCCAAAAAGGAGAGCGGCTAACACAGCAAATAGGATATGTGCAGTAATAAGGGAACAAAAAAGTGTAGCACAAGTATGAAAGATGAAATGTCCACAATCGTATATATACTAATGACTGGTGCGTCATCAAACTTCAAAGTGAAAAAAACATGATGTGAGTCCCATTTATATAAACAACTTCTTTTCCTCCTGGATCAATGTCATTTTTGCTGTACACCCTGGTTCTATACTCTGCGCAGTGAGGTAGGCTCTGAGCCTGTTTACCTGGCTCTTTCCACCACTGAGCGGGTGTGCAGCTGTGTGGCAGCATGTGGACATGTCTCTGTCTGTCAGGAGCTCACCACGCTACTCCCTGTCTTGCTGGAGCCCGGGGATCAAGAGAGGTGCCTTTTGGCAAACTCCAGGCAGGCTGTCATGTGCCTTTTGCTGAGGAGTGTCTTCCTTCTGGCCACTCTACCATGCAGGCCTGATTGGTGAAGTGCTGGAGAGATGGTTTTTCTTCTGGAAGGTTCTCCGCTCTCCACAGAGAAATGCTGGAGCTCTGTCAGAGTGACCATCGGGTTCTTGGTCACCTCCCTGACTAAGGCCCTTCTCCCCCGATCAGTTTGGCCAGGTGGCCCGCTCTTCCATTTACGGATGATGGAGGCCACTATGCTCATTGGGACCTTCAATGCTGCAAGAACTTTTCTGTACATTTCCCCAGATCTGTGCCTTGATATAATGCTGTCTACAGACAATTCCTTGGACTTCATGGCTTGGTTTGTGCTCTGACATGCACTGTTAACTGTGGGACCTTATATAGACAGGTGTGTGCCTTTCCAAATCATGTCCAGTCAACTGAATTTACCACAGGTGGACTTCAATCAAGTTGTAGACACATCTCTAAGATGATAAGTGGAAACAGGATGTACCTGAGCTCAATTCTGAGTGTCATGGCAAATGTGATTACTTATGTATATGTGATTTTTTTTTGTTTTTTATTTTTAATCATTTTGCAAAGATTTCAAACAAACTTCTTTCACGTTGTCATTACGGGGTATTGTTTTTAGAATTATGAGGAAAATAATGAATTTAATCTATTTTGGAATAAGGTTGTAACATAACAAAATGTGGAAAAAGTGAAGCGCTGTGAATACTTTCCTGATGCACTGTATGGCTCAATCTCACACCTATTGCAGTCAGGCTTGTTTATCCGCATCCCCTAAGGGCCCACAGCCCTCTCTACACCTGTGCACCCAGATTTGTGTTGAGAATAGTGGTAGTTGTACACAATAGTTGTCTGGACTGCTTTTGCACTAAGGAGATTGTCTAACTACACATGTACTGCTGCCCCACTATCCTCAGTAAAGTGCTGCCTGCATAAGTAAATTGGGCAACCCAACTTCTGCGAAGCCCAATATTGGCTGATGAAATCTGGTATTGTAATGCAGCTAAATACCAACATGAACTAAAGTGTTAGATAACTTAAGCGCTAATATGATTTAAAAACTGGTTATATTGAAAAAATACTAAATGGAATCAGCTGCAACCATTCAAAAAGTTATCTGACACCAAAATTAATGATATAACAATAATAGTGCGCTAATAACAACCTCTTAATATTGCACAGTGCCCTTTGACAAATAAACAAGTTATATGATATGACAAAATGTGAATCAAAAAAAATTATGACATCACAAGAAATGAAATAGAATAAAAGATCAAATAAAAAATCCTCCGTGAGTAAATGAATAATTAATTGTTCACCACCACCTATAATGTGAAATGCCCGCTCACCTTCCAAGCAAGGCAAAAAATGTCACTTAATTTCCACATACATATAAAGATCAGATTAACTTCACAGTGTGGTTTTCAGAGTGTGGTTTTTCTTCTCCGTAAGTGTTGTTTCTCAAAGAAAAGGGATAAAAGACATTGCACGATATTGCTAAAAAATGTGCTAAATGATGACATAAATTAATACACTAGCATAAGCATGGATATATCAGGCGTATAGTAACAGTCAAGCCCGTATCGAGCTTACTCCTCCTCACTGCACCTCCCATGTGACAGAACACCAGAGTGACGTTACTGGCACCTCCCGACGCGTTGCATCACAGGTCATGTGACTTTTTCAAGGGAAAAAGTCACGTGACCTGTGATGCAATGCGTCATTTTTTTTTAATTAAAAATAAAGTCACCCAGATGTAGCGCCTTGTAAAAAGCTAGACAAAATGTTGTTTTTGGCTCCACTGTACTCTGTGCAGTAGTGATCTGTTTTGGTCTAGTCACATTTTCCACAGATAAGTGGTTGATTGATCTTGTCTGCTTCTGGCCCCAGCCAATCCCTGGGAATGGGGTGCCCATAAGCTGGCTGGGGAGGCAATAAATGTTTGGGAGGCCTGGGTACAGAGACTCTTTCCTCTCCAGGGAGAGTTCCAGTTCTCCTGGGGCTGCTGCCCCTGGGAGGCAGGTAGTGTGTGACAAGAGTTGCAGTTTGGGCCTCTGCAGTTGCTAGACCCAGGGCCTGGAGAAGATACGCAAAAAAAAAATTTAGCTGGAGGCCATTATCTTGGAGGCTGGTCCGGAAAAGAATATTTTTCTCCCTCACTGAACCACTGAACAGTGTTGCATGGAAGCTGGGGGGCAGACAGCTGTCTTAGGACATTGTGAGTAAGACCTGGTCTTGGGCCTGGAGAAGATATGCTAAAAAAAAATTTAGCTGGAGGCCATCATCTTGGAGGCTGGTCCGGAAAAGAATATTTTTCTCCCTCACTGAACCACTGAACAGTGTTGCATGGAAGCTGGGGGGCAGACAGCTGTCTTAGGACATTGTGAGTAAGACCTGGTCTTGGACTCTCAGGTGTGCATTTGCTAGAGGGAATTGAGTGCCAGAGGTTACTGGATAGACTGGGACTGCTTTTCAGATTTGTTCTCTACCCACAGATTGGCTACATTAATCACCTTGCAGGTGACCAAGCAGACAGGGAGAATGTATCACAGCCAAAACCAGGATGCTGGAATGTTTACTGTACAAAGTAAGGTCCATTGGCATGGACCATAGGGTGAGTATATAGATTGAAAACTGGCTAGGTACATAGATTGAAAAGGGCGAGTTCAGAGGGTGGTGATAAATTAAGAGTACCGTACTTGGAATGGTCAGGGGTGGAAAGTGGGATCCCCCAGGGTCCTGTGTTGGGACCAATCCTATTTAATTTGTTCATAAATGACCTGGGGGATGGGGTAAACAGTTCAATCTCTGTATTTGTGGACTATACTAAGCTAAGCAGGGCTATAACTTCTCCATAGGATGTGGAAACCTTGCAAGAAGATCTAAACAAATTAATGGGGTGGGCAACTACATGGCAAATGACGTTTAATGTGGAAAAATGTAAAATAATGCATTTGGGTGGCAAAAATATGAATGCAGACGCTTGAGAGGGGATATGATTTCAATTTACAATAACCATACTGATGACCCCACAATAGGGATAAAACTTTTCCACGGAAGGGAGTTTAATAAGACACGTGGCCACTCATTAAAATGAGAAGAAATTAGGTTTAACCTTAAACTGCGAAGAGGGCTCTTTACTGTAATAACGGCAAGGATGTGGAATTCCCTTCCACAGGCGCTGGTTTCAGCGGGGAGCATCGATAGTGTTAAAAAACTATTAGATAAGCACCTGAACGACCACAACATACAGGGATATACAATGTAATACTGACATATAATCACACACATAGGTTGGACTTGGTCTTTTTTTAAACCTGACCTACTATGTAACTATGTAACTATAAGACCAGCAGGTGTGATTGAGCAGGAGCACTACACACTTCTGTCACTGCTCTTACAAAGACCTAGAATTACTGGCCATTCCCTATTAACTCCAGTCAAGGCTGTTTTGAGAGGATTTTGTAAAAGGTTTGTCCTCCAGTTGATTTCTGCTATCATTTTGGAGTATCCAGAAACCTTAAATCCCCTTATGTTGAAGTTTCTTCAAATAAAACCCATTAAAATCTATAGACTGGAGATACATCACCTGGAATCTGAGTGAGAAATCTTCACATCTTATATAGTGCCAAGGGGTGACCTTATTGGCAAACCATCTGGACCTGGAGAAAGACCTTGGCTGGGCTAAAGCCACAAGCGTTAACAATCCCTTGTAATGAGGGATCAGTAGGAGCTGGTAAGCGAGTCTTTCAGCTGTAGGTGGAGGCACTGATATTTAAGATCAGTACGGTGGTGTATAGTGGAGATTGACTCAGGATTTATTTTCACATCACTTGTGGACTCTTCTAATCATTTAATTTTTACATTTGTATATATATGATTGAAAAGCACGGCCTTTATCTATTTTATGTTTAATGTATTAATACTTTCTGAGGCACAGACCTGGAACAAGTATGCAGATCAAAAATTCTGGCTTCATTCTTTCTAATCTGTTGAGGCGTAAAAAAGTTAACGCATCTGCAACACATTGAAGTGATAAAACCAATCAAGATAAATGAATCTGTGTGCTGTATTTCCTTTTTGGATACAATCATATATTTTATATCTTGAACATTTGTTGGTTTTGATAGCCAAAGGCGAATAAAGTCAGATTTTAACAGAATTTGAGTCAGTCGATGTTATCAGGAAAGGAAACGAGTAACTCGATATCTTGCCTAACCACACAGTAGATGACCTTGTGGTTTTCTACCGTACTAACTGTAATAAATTGTTCGATACAGGAATTGACAGGGGCAAGAATAAAGCATACAACACTTCTGCTGTCTGCATGTTAAAGAACTCAGGCCAGCTGTGAAAACATCTGTTTAGTATAGGCACAACATGTAAAGTTTACTGTCTGTTGAAGTCTGCAGGAAGGGATCTAGTAGAGACAAGTGAATTTTTCAAAATTCCAATCTAAAAGACAATAACCTCATCCACTCCACCATCCAATTCTCTCATGCCATTTTTTAAAAATGATTTTAACAAAAATAACGACTTGCTGACCGGGGTGTTTTTTTTATTTTTTTACACACATGTTAAAATCTACTTTTTTTTGCTAGAAAATTACTTAGAACCCCTAAACATTATATAATTTCTGAAAGCAGAGGCCCTGGAGATTAATGTGCCCATTGCAATTTTTTTATGTCAGCCATTTATCAAACACAACGTTGCAGGAAAAAATATACTAAAATTAGCTTTGGTGTATACAAATACAATAAAGTACCCAATGTATTGGTAAAATATAAAAGTTAACATTGCATTGAGTAAATGAATACCAAACACACCAAGACTCAAAATTGTGCTTGCCTATAAAATAGACGACACTTTAAAAACCTTTACAGGTTATCAGTGCAACTAATGGCTCTAGAATTATTACTCTCACTCTGAGGTTAGCCAGGATACCTCACATGTGTGGAGCACTCGCTGTTTACATGTTGTGTGGGACCTACATGTGCGTTTGCATTTGTATGTATGTGTGGGGAGGACAAGGGTGCTATTTAAATGTTTTAATTTATTTTTAGTTATTAATTCAAATGTATTTTTTAACAACTGGCATGATCTCAAAAAGTAAAGATTTACAATGATATAGGGGACATCTAGAAGTCCTAATTTTCCATAAGTAGTACCCTGAAAATTAAACATTTTTTCTGGAATTCCACCAGAAACATGCAGTGTACTACCCGGTATGTGAGTGTGCTTCTTTGCCTACAACCACCTTCCTGTATATCTGCTGTGTGAGATCTATGGCTCTGCTACCTCTGACTGCTAATCTCAGTATATTTGCAATGAGACTTGGTAATGTCATTACTGTGCTGCTCACTGTTCTCCTTGCTGTCTGACATAAGGAAGGAAAGCCCTACTCTTCTACCAAGATGGCTGCTTCCACACAGAGACATGGTAAGGGAGTAATGAGGAATGATCAGCTTGCAGGAAGCCCACAGGCCATACTATTCAATTGCCCTCTGCCTGCCTTATTGGGGGCACAGCTTCCAGAGTTAGGTTTTTCCTTAGCAAGCAAAAATGATACTCAGTTGCAACCCCATATGGCCTTCGGCATCAGGTAGGGGGTTCAGAAGCATGACCTAAATATATACAGTAGCTCTCTATGTTTGCTATTTCCTTTATCAGTAGCTTATGTCACAGAGAGTTGGGATTCTCATCCAATATACTCTAGTTCATAAAATTGGGGTACCCATTACCTTCCAAGAGTTTTTGGTGCCTTGAAGGATGGGCTTCCCATTTATTGCCAGGGTTACTATTTGGTGAAAGCAACATCACTCTAATGCCCCGTACACACGGTCGGATTTTCCGATGGAAAATGTCCGATCGGAGCGTGTTGTTGGAAATTCCAACCGTGTGTGGGCTCCATCGGACATTTTCCATCGGATTTTCCGACACACAAAGTTGGAGAGCAGGAGATAAAATTTTCCGACAACAAAATTCGTTGTCGGAAATTCCGATCGTGTGTACACAAATCCGACGGACAAAGTGCCACGCATGCTCAGAATAAATAAAGAGATGAAAGCTATTGGCCACTGCCCCGTTTATAGACCCGACGTACGTGTTTTACGTCACCGCGTTCAGAATGATCGGATTTTCCGACAACTTTGTGTGACCGTGTGTATGCAAGACAAGTTTGAGCCAACATTCGTCGGAAAAAATCCATGGATTTTGTTGTCGGAATGTCCGAACAAAGTCCGACCGTGTGTACGCCCTATAACAGTAAATAAGGGGGAAATCTCTCTAGAGCTCCAGGTAGCAGTAACAAAAAACAGGGGTTCAAATCTATCCCTGCTCTAAAACTAAAAGAAAAGGTTTTGGATAGACAGATATTTAAAAAAATAGGGTATTTTCTATGTTTTCCACTTTTTTTTGTCTCTTCTTTAGTGGTATTCCCTTTCATGTTTATGAGACTTCTTTCACACTAGGGCCGCCCGTACGTTAGCGCTAAAGCACCAGTTAAGCTGCACTTTTCGGCCGCTAGTGGGGCGCTTTTAACCCCCGCTAGCAGCTGAAGAAGGGGTTAAAAGCGCATGTGTTGCGGTGCTTCAGAATCGCTTTTCAGGCGCTTTGGAAGCGCTGGCCATTCATTTTAATGGACAGGGATGTTTTGGGAGCTCTGTATACAGTACTCCCAAACCACCCCAAAAATTCTGCTTGCAGGAATTTTTCTAACATCCCGCAAGCACACCACCCCAGTGTGAAAGCACTCGGGTTTTCACATTTGTGCAGCATGGGAGGCAGTTTTCAGGCTCTTTACAGACGCTATTTCTAGCGCTAAAACACCTGAAAACTGCCTCAGTGTGAAAGCGCTCTCACTCTACTACAATGTATAAGCTGTGTCAGAGCTTGGTTTGTATGACTTCTTTGTTTCATATGACCATTCAGTATAAAATGTTTTGAGCTGTCCCTTAGACATACTGTCTGACTGTATATGCTATTTTTCACATCATTAATTACTTGTATTGTTTCAAAACTATGCCCAAGAAATGTATTTTCTTGCTCTTTCATTTGCATTATGTCATAAATTTACTGTAGTGGTACCACCCCGGGAGCTGCTGAAAGTTGTAGTCCATCGGTCACTCTGTCCAGCCCAGCATTCACTTTCTCAAGCACACAGAGTCAATGAAAAGTCTGTTAACTTTGTTTTTGTGTTTTTATTGAGGGGTAAACTTGGATGGGATTAGGGGATTTATGAGATACCCAGAATTTGAGTAGAAATGTTTGCATTGGGACAGAACTATGTACACTCCCTGTACATATTTATACTTCAAACTCCTCCTGCACAAACTATTACCTCCTCTCTCCAGCACATCACTTCTGCTCAGGCACAGCTAGCACATGGTTAGGCCTGACTCTGGTTCCAGCCAGGCTTTGTAGAAATGCCTTTTGCAGGCAGAGACCATGGCCCCTGTGGTGTAGCCAGAAAAGGTTAAATTGGTTAATTGCTAGCTGCCCTTGGTGGACTACTGATCCCAGCCAGTCCTCTTCAGGCCCTGCCAGCCCTCCTGGCTGCAGCTGCCTGACTCCACTGCCCATGGCATCACAGTCTCTCCCGCTGGCTCCACATTCATCTCAGACTGCACACTCCCAGTCCGCTCCGGCATGCCTCCCCAGCTCTCCCGACTATGTCTGCCTCTCACCGACACCTGATGGATTCCTCCTGGAGACTTTGCCTGGCAGTAACTTCCACTGTCCTCTCCTGCTCCTGGTCAGAAAACCCCTGTGGCTTGTACGAGGGTCCCTTCCACTCCCGAGCTCCAGGCACAAGGTCACCCCCCCAGACTAGGGAGCTTACTCAAAGGCCACGACAGCTAGTACTCCATCTCCCAGTTCTTCCACCTGACAACTCCTCCCCAGCTGGGCTGACTCTAGCTATTTAAGGAGGCCTGCCCCCAGCCAATCCATGTTGGGGATTGGCCAGGGATCATCAGAACACCCCAGGCAGCTCTACCTCTCTTCAACTTCTTCCTTCTAGAAGCCTTTAGAAAACAGAAGGGAGGTAACCGAAAGATGATGCTATCTGTCAGTCACCAGCCTACTCTCAGCCTCACCCAGCCCACACAGATCAAAACAAACAGGCTTACAGCTAGGCCTGAATAAATTTAACTGTACTGACAAAAATACTACTACTAGCGCCTACCTAAACTAGAGGGTGCTACATTACTTTGTTATGTTTGTTATTTTTTAACTTCCTTTATCAGACCAAGCTGCTCAGAAAAAGTGGCAGTTAGAGGGCTGAAACAAACCATTTAGCATTAACAGGGGACAGCATTACAATAGCCAGGTGTATATATTTATTTGTTCATTTATGTAAAACCTTAATCCCAAAAGAAAAACAGTTGCTGTAACTGCGTAGGACCTAGTTTACACTTGCTTCAAAATGTGGCCTTTTACCCACATTTTTGAAGAACTCTAAATGCTGAGCAAAGCAGTGATTTTAATGATGCTTAAAGTGAAACAATAGAAATTAAATATTCCGTTAAATATCATGCCTGGGGGATCCCCTTAGTCTGCTTGTAAAGTGGCGCATCTGTGCGATGTATAGAACATGCCGCAGCAATGATGACATTTCTAGGAAAAAATGTAATTTAAACTTGCTTCGCGGATGTAATGTATTGCCGGGTTCCAGGAATAAAGATTTAAAAAAATGAATAAAATGCCTAAATTATTTTTAAAAATGGCGTGGGGTCCCCACCAAAATCCATACCAGACCCTTATCCGAGCACACAGCCTGGCAGGTCAGGAAAAGGGGGTGGGGATGAGCGAGCGCCCCCCCCCTCCTGAACCATACTAGGCCACATGCCCTCAGCATGGGGGGGTGGGTGCTTTGGGGCAGGGGCACCCCTAAGCACCTTGTCCCCATGTTGAGCATGTGCACTAAACTTCTTTGGTCGACCATGGCGAGGCCCATTATGAGTGGAACCTGTCCTGTTAAACTGCTGTATGGTCTTGGCCACCATGCTGCAGCTCAGTTTCATGGTCTTTGCAATCTTCTTATAGCCTAGGCCATCTTTATGTAGAGCAACAATTATTTTTTTCAGATCCTCAGAGAGTTCTTTGCCATGAGGTGCCATGTTAAACTTTCAGTGACCATTATGAGAGAGTGAGAGTGATAACACCAAATTTAACACACCTGCTCCCCATTAACACCTGAGACCTTGTAACACTAACGAGTCACATGACACCGGGGAGGGAAAATGTCTAATTGGGCCTAATTTGGACATTTTCACTTAGGGGTGTACTCACTTTTGTTGCCAGTGGTTTAGACATTAATCGCTGTGTGTTGCGTTATTTAGAGGGGACAGAAAATGTACACTGTTATACAAGCTGTACACTGACTACTTTACATTGTAGCAAAGTGTCATTTCTTCTGTGTTGTCACATGAAAAGATAGAATAAAATATTTGCAAAAATGTGAGGGGTGTACTCACTTTTGTGAGATACTGTATATACTCTGCACTACACTGTGTTATATACACCGCACTGTATATACACACTACACTGTGTTATATACACCGCACTACACTGTGTTATATACTGTGCACTACACTGTATTATATACACCACGCTACACTGTATTATATACACCGCACTACACTGTATTATATACACCGCACTACACTGTATTATATACACCGCACTACACTGTAGTATATACTCTGCACTACCCTGTATTATATACACTCCACTACATTATATTATATACTCCAAACACACTGTGTCATATACACCGCACTACATTGCGTTATATACACCGCAGTACACTGTATTATATACACTGCACTACACTGTGTTATATACACCGCACTACACTGTATTATATACTCTGTACTGCATTATGTACTCTGCACTACACTGTATTATATACTGCACTACACTGTATTATATACACTAAACTGACTGACCGCACAATACACTAACTAACCTGCCTAATCTCCATTAAAACTCAGCACTAAACACGGCTGCCGTGTAAGCAGCCTTATATAGTGTGGGACATAGACTTAGCCCCTGAGCCAATCATGGCTCTCACAGTACATCTCGCTGTGATTGGCCAAAGCATACAGGTCAGGTGCATGCTTTGGCCAATCAGCAGCAATCAAGGCACTGTGAGATCGCAGTGCATTATGGGGCACTTGGGTGGCGGGTGAACTTCCCATGAGCACCCCATTTGTTAGTTTGTTCAATGAACAAACGTACACACGACTCAAACATCAAGCCCAACACTACCATTTAGTATTGAGTGGGCTTTTTTGTTCACGACTAGCAATATTTGCACGTGTCTTTCTGGCTTTATATATTTTCTTGATCATTATAATGTCTGTTTGTGTGCCTGTAGTCACATTCAGATCAGCGAGCGACCCATTGCTCTGGAAACCATTATGCATACTTACAAAGGAATGAAATTTGTTAAACTAATGAAACAAGAAGTAACCTTCTGACCTTATAAAAGTTGGTGTTATAGGTCGAGACTTACATGGTGTTTCAACAAATACAGCCTTGACTGGAGATTGCTTCTGTGTATTAAACCATTTTGACCTCATGATTCTCTGATAAGGAAACATTACAACAAGCATTTATCCTCTGTAATAGTCTTTACGCCAGGCTTATCTGTAGCTTACCTGTGTGGTTTGTTATTTACTATTTTGACATTTAGGGCTCTATTTAAGTGCTGAGAATGTGACTTTTACAAGAATTCCCTGGTTTCAAATAATCCAGGTGCATGTGTTTTAAATGGGAGTGATTCATTTTTTTAACAGCGAATAGTAGACCCCCTATACCGTAGATAGATATCCACCTCAGCTCCAGAAGGTTTTACCCCCTTCATGACCATGCCATTTTTTGCTATGCGGCACTGCCCTACTTTAATGCCCCGTACACATGATTGGACATTGATTGGACATGCCGACAACAAAATCCATGGATTTTTTTCCGACGGATGTTGGCTCAAACTTGACTTGCATACAAATGGTCACACAAAGTTGTCGGAATTTCCGAACGTCAAGAACGCGGTGACGTACAACACGTACAACAAGCAGAGAAAAATGAAGTTCAATAGCCAGTGCGGCTCTTCTGCTTGATTCCGAGCATGCGTGGCACTTTGTATGTCGGAATTGTGTACACACGATCGGAATTTGCGCAAACTGATTTTGTTGTCGGAACATTTGAGAACCAGATCTCAAATTTTGTGTGACTGAAATTCTGATGGAAACTGTCTGATGGAGCCTACACATGGTCGGAATTTCTGACAACAAGCTCCGATTGCACATTTTACGTTGGAAAGTCCGACCGTGTGTACGCAGCATAACTGATAATTGCGCGGTCATGCAACACTGTACCCAAACGAAATTGACATTTTTTTTTACACAAATAGAGCATTCTTTTGGTAGTATAGTAAAACCTTGGATTGCGAGAGGCACAACTGAGTATGCAGGCATCCGGGGTAAAGCTGTCCACATAGACCATCCCCCGCACCCCGGGCTCTCACTGCTGTCAGTCTGCAATCGTGACTGGGAAGACTACCCTGCAGTAGAGCGATCTGAAAGCGAGGCTTGAACCACTCGTGGAGCACATCGTCAAAGGGATGACATTGATGGTGGTGAGGAGGACAGTCTATGTAGACACATTTACCCCAGATGCCTGCATACATAGATGTGCCTGTTTTAATCATCAACCATGTGAGTTGATAAATGTTGTATCTTCATTAAATGTAACCATATTGCTACACTTAAGCCTACATACACACAATCAGATTTTCTGATGGGAATTGTGTGATGACAGGCTGTTGGTGGAAAATGCGACCGTTTGTATTCTCCATCGGACAATTGTTGTCGGATTTTCCACGGACAAATGTTGGATGGCAGGTTTTAAAATTTTCCGCCGACAACACTCTGTTGTCGAACTTTCCGAGTGTGTGTACACAAGTCCGTCGGATAAAGTCCAAAGTACAAACACGCATGCTCGGAAGCAAGGACGAGCCAGAAGAGGTTGGTCTTGTAAACTAGCGTTCGTAATGGAGAATTAACATTTGTGACGTGACAAATTATAAAATCTTGAAATGCAGCGCACATTTTCTTCTACTTTAATGGGATAATAATGAAGCTGCTTTGCCGATGATACTGATGGAGTTATTGAAAATGAATTTTCAAAGGCTTTTTTTTCTAGTGATATCAACAATAATATTATTATGCTTTTTTTTTTTTTCGGGCAAGTTACCACAACACCATTATCCCGTAGTTTTTAAAATCAAAGATACAACCATGTTGGTGTCCCTTGTCAATTTTACATTGTATTGTTTTAAATGTAACTGCCTACTCCCAAACTGTCATTTGAAGTAAAACACATAGCCAAGTATTATTTTCCACATTTTTTTTATTGTGCATTAAAAAAAGAAAACAAATAAAATTGGACATGCTATCTGCCAATAGAACTTACCCAAAAAGTGCATTCTATGCATCCAAAAATATAGAAAATATACCAAATAAAATTATTATTATTCAACCAAAAAATAAAATAAAAGCCTCATGCATGTGTCCTGCTTCTTAATATAGGGGGTCAACGATGCCAAGAGTTGGTGAAAGCAGGGGTCCGTCATCCAGAGATAATTTCGAAAAACATCTGGATTATTCTCCTGGAGCTCCCGCAGCAAAGGCATATGACATAATTGGTCACGATTAATAAAGCAACTAATTTTTGGTCCAAGAACTCCTCCTTTTCCTGGACTGGACTTGGGTCAAAGCAATAACTCCTAGGCCAATAATAAATAACACGTTATCTCCTTCGATTGACTGGTTGACGAACGGCCGTTCAGAAACGAACTGAAAAGCACAAAATGAAAAGCGCAAATTGAAAAGTGCTAAATGAAAAGCGCGAAATGAAAAGCACAAATCAACACTCACCAAACTTCTACTAACACGAAATTAGCAGAAGGAGCCCAAAGGGTGGTGCTAAAGAGCTGAAAAACCATGTAGTACGTCACTACATTCATGTTTGTTGGCTGACAATTCCTTGCCGTTTGTATGCAATACAAAATCCAGGCACACGCCTTCGGACAAAAGTCTGAGGTTTTGTCTGTAGAATATCCGATCGTGTGTACGAGGCTTTACAGGCACCTCTCTTCTCTTTTATACTCAGTTGTGGCATGACGCTACTTCTATATCAAGACATCGCTTGTTTATCAAGTCAAGATGTATAAAAAAATGTGCTTGTCTTGCAAAACACTCTCAAACCAAGTTACTCTCAATCCAAGGTTTTACTGTGTTTGATCACATTTTTTAAAAAAAAATTTTATTACATAAACAAAAAAGACCAACAATTTTGAAAAAAAAAAAACACAATATTTTTTACTTCCTGCTATAAAACATATCCCATAAAAAATTTAAAAAATTCAAATCTCTTCATAAATTTAGACCAAAGTGTATTCTGCTACATCTTTAGTAAAAAAAAAAAAAAAAAAGATCCCAATAAGTGTATATTGATTGGTTTGCGTGAAAGTTATAGCATCTACACATTATGGGATATATACTGGACTTTTACTTTTAATATATACTAGTAATAGTGATCAGTGACTTATAGCGGGACAGAGGGCAATCTCACACTAACTGACACTTTGTGGGAACTAAATAACTGTCACTGACATCACCAGTGACATTATTACAGTGATCATCGTAATAATATAAACTGTCACTGTACTAATATCACTGGGCAGGAAGGGGGTTAACATTTAGGGAAATCAAGAGGTTAGATATGTGCCTAACAAGTGTTTCTGTGTGTACTGTGTTTTGTGTGTACCTGTGCCGGGGGTCTCGCGGTCGGTCGGTCATACAGCCCCGCACTTACCCCATCTAGGTTGCGGGCAGCGCTCCTACGGGCAGCTGGCAATGGCTTCTATTGTGTCTCCTCCTCCTCTGCATCATGGTGGCTTCCGTCGTGTGTCTCCTCCTTCCTCCACCTGGGTGTCCAATAGGATTGCCTGTCCTTTCAGCCAATTGGAGAGTTATGGGTCTCAGAACCCGCTTTGGATTGGACGGGAGGAGGATCAGTGAGGCAATAGCGAATGTTCATTCGCTATTGTCACACAACTGGGTGGACTCGGAGGGCAGTCCTTTTTTAAAGCCTATTAGAGCATCTGACTTTAATCACATGCCTAAAAAAAAACACCCCCCTTTTAAATTTATGCGTCCGGCCCCCTGCATGTAGATTTGGGGGCCAGACGCATGGATAGGGGGGTCGGCGCCTGTGCGCCCCTAATGGATGGGACACCACTGGACACTATAGGCATACAGCATACAGCAGTGTTCATTTTGATGTCTTATTTCTATTTAGTTTTAGTCATAGTCTTTCATATTTTAGTCATCTGAATTGTTTTAGTTTTAGTCATATTTTAGTCATCTGAATTGTTTTCGTTTTGGCATTAAACTTGCAGTAATGCACAGAACTATACGGCATTAAACTTGCAGTAATGCAATTAAATATACAGCGTTAAACTTGCAGTAATGCAAAGAAATATAAAGCGTTAAACTTGCAGTAACACAATGAAATATACGGCATTAAACTTGCAGTAACGCAATTAAATATTTGGTGTTAAACTTGGAGTAACGCAATGAAACATACAGCGTTAAACTTGCAGTAACGCAATGATATATACAGCGTTAAACTTGCAGTAACGCAATGAAATATATGACATTAAACTTGCAGTAACGCACAGAACTATATGGCGTTAAACTTGCAGTAACGCAATGAAATATACAGCGTTAAATTTGCAGTAATGCAAAGAAATATACAGCGTTAAACTTGCAGTAACGCAATGAAATATACAGCGTTAAACTTGCAGTAACGCAATGAAATATACAGCATTAAACTTGCAGTAATGCAATGAAATATTTGACATTAAACTTGGAGTAACGCAATGAAACATACAGAGTTAAACTTGCAGTAACGCAATGAAATTTACAGCGTTAAACTTGCAGTAAAGCAATGAAATATACTGCGTTAAACTTGCAGTAACGCAATGAAATATATGGTGTTAAACTTGCAGTAACGCACAGAACTATATGGCGTTAAACTTGCAGTAACGCAATTAAATATATGGTGTTACACTTGCAGTAACACAACGAAATATACAGCTTTAAACTTGCAGTAACACAATAAAATCAATGGCGTTAAACTTGCAGTAATGCACAGAACTATACGACGTTAAACTTGCAGTAACACAGAACTATATGGCGTTAAACTTGCAATAACACAAAGAAATATATGGCTTTAAACGCGCAGTAATGCACAGAACTATATGGCGTTAAATGAGCAGTAACACAATAAAATATATGGGGTTAAATTTGCAGTAACGCACAGAACTATATGGCGTTAAACTTGCAGTAATGCAATGAAATATATTGCGTTAAACTTGCAGTCACGCAATGAAATATACGCCGTTAAATTGGCAGTAACTCAATGAAATATACAGCATTAAACTTCCAGTAATGCACAAAATTATATGGCATTAAACTTGCAGTAACGCAGTGAAATATATGGTGTTAAACTTGCAGTAACGCAATGAAATATGCAGCATTACACTTGCAGTGACGCAATGAAATATACTGCGTTAAACTTGCAGTAACGCACAAAACTATATGGCGTTAAACTTGCAGTAACACAATAAAATATTTGGCATTAAACTTGGAGTAACGCAATGAAACATACAGCGTTAAACTTGCAGAAACGCAATGAAATATACACCGTTAAACTTGCAGTAACGCAATGAAATATACAGCATTAAACTTCTAGTAACGCAATGAACTATATGGTGTTAAACTTGCAGTAAGGCAATTAAATATATGGTGTTAAACTTGCAGTAATGCAATGAAATATATGGTGTTAAACTTGCAGTAACACAATGAAATATACAGCGTTAAACTTGTTAAATGGTCACTACACTCACACTGACTGAACTATCCCTACATTCACACTAATGTAAAGATGAATGGTCGCACTACACTCACATTGACTGAACTATCCCTACATTCACACTAATGTAAAGCTGAATGGTCGCACTACACTCAGAATGACTGCACTATCCCGACATTCACACTAATGTAAACATGAATGGTCGCACTACACTCACACTGAACTATCCCTAGATGCACACTAAACTGATATTCTACACTGACAATAGAATCAGAATAGAAACTATAGCACACTAACTGTCTAATAGCACTGAACAGAGCCCTGTTCTCTCTCTCCACGCTGCTATCACACTACAAATGGCTGCTATGGAATGAATACTTTTATAGTGTTGGGCGGGATTAAGAGCAATGAGCCATGATTGGATACAGTCATCATGACAGCGTCCAATCATGGCTCTGACAGTGCTCCTTGCCCTGATTGGGCAAAGATTTCATTGTTTCAGCCAATCAGGGTTTTCAATGCACTGTGCATTGAAAAGTGCACAGTGGATTGTGGTCTTTCGGCGGGCCGAACAAACGGTCGAACGACCCTATAATTAGATTGTTCAGAGAACCTCTGAACAGCCAGTGTTTGGCCAAATCGTTCACCCATCCTTAATGCTGAGCAAAAATAATCATTAAAAATATCATAAAAAATTTTAAATGTTTCTTTTTTTTAAAAAAGTGCATTAAAAACTGCAGCGCTTAACACTACTTTAACCCTGCAGAAGTACATACTGTATGTATGCATGTTACCATTGTGTATTTGTTTCTGCCAATAATCCATTGAAGTAAATTTTAGGCCAAAATGTCTGAAATATAATCTGTCTTTTTTTGTTAATTTGAATGTATTTGGTTGCGCTAAGGCAATATGACCATTTTTTCAAAAATTTCAAAAAGAAATGTATTTAAAAAAAATCTGTCATATATATATATATATATATATATATATATATATATATATATATATATATATATATATATATATATATTTTTATTAATTGATTGATAAGGATGATGATGTTGTTTAAGATGATTTGTAATTCTATAGCTCATATATTATATTGCTAATAATCAATTTTTCTCATTACAGTGAATCGTGGCAATCATGGTCCAAATCAGGTAAGGCATATAACATTTCAAATTCTTAAAATGTGCAAAGGGGCAAATCACAATCCGTAGAAGGTTTTTTTTTGTACCGTTTCAACAATAATTATTCAAAAATTAGAAGTGGAAATTTAAGATGAGCGCAATATCCTGTGTAAAAATTAAAAGTCAGCAGCTACAAAATCTAACTTTTAGAAAACCACCACTTACTTGTCCCACGATCCAGCACTGTCCTCACCTGGGCTAGTTCTTCACTAGTCTTCAGGTTCCCGGTGCTGTCATCTTAACTGTGGGCAACTGACTGTGACAGCTTGAGGCTTCCCAGCCGAGTGCCCACTGCACAGGTGCGAGCCATGCTGTGCATTGTGAATGGTCCCGCAGTCTTCTGGGACCTGTGATGTGTCCCAGATGACTGCCAGGATGGAGGGCGTGAGGAGAACTTCTGCTCGTATTGCCTAGGCGGTCAGAGCAGAAGTGGGAGCGGGTACCTGTCATAATCAGGTATCTGCCTCACGTGTTATTAGCAGCCCGTACACTGGTGCTTCACAAATGGAAATGGAACGACTCCATTAATATTTTAAAAGGAAAAGCTTTGAGCACATACTGGCTATTACCTCCCTAACCTGTGCAAAGTTTGAGAGGACTTGGGAAATGTGGACTGACAGATATACCAATTCAAGTTAGGCCCTTGCCAAAAGGCTGTAATTAATATGTTGCAATTATTCTGAACTTAAATTGTTTACCATACTTGTCACCTACATGTACTGTTTGATAGACTGATGTATTTCTACCCTGCTATGTGTACCTACCTTGTTTGTAAACCCTGAAAAATTTCTTCCAATGAAAATTATTGAAACAAAAAAACAAAACAGGTACTCACCCCCCATCTCCCCAAAGAATCCATTCTTGAAAGAGGAGGGGGGAGGAAGTTTTAAAATGGAACTTCCACTTTTGAGTGTAGTTCCGCTTTAAGTAAGGGTAAGATGACCTTGTTTAATCACTTGCCTACCGAGGCAATGTTTTTACATTTTCTGATAGAAAATTACTTAGAACCCCCAAACATTGTATGCTGTATTTTCTGAAAGCAGAGTTTCTGGAGAATAAAATGGTGCCTGTTGCAATTTTTTTTGGTCACACAATATTTGCACAGCCTTTTATTAAATGTAAATTTTCAAGAAAAAAATACTGCACACTAAAATTAATTTAATGTACACAAACATAATATAATACCCAATTTGTTTGATAAAATATAAAATATGATGTTGAGTAAATTATTACCAAACATGTCAAGATTTCAAATTTTGCATGTCTGTGAAATGGTAACAAATGACAGTACCTAAAATAGTCTATAGCGAAGGATTTATAAGACTTTACAGAGGCAAAAGTAAGCATGTGTCATATGTGTGGTGTAATCACCCTTTACATATGCAGGCCAGATCTATGTGTGTGTTTGCATTTGCGTGTATACCTGGGGGTGATTATTCAATTTTGTAAAGCTGACAGTATATGTGTACCATGCCACTGTACTGTTGAGTACCATATTGCGTTTGTTTCCTTTTTGTGTAGTGTTGATATTGGTTATTGAAGACAATGATTGTTTTCCTCTTTGTACTTGTGCACTTGTCTGTACGTTTTCCGTATTCTAATAAAGACTCTCCTTGCTAAAAAAAACAATTATGTAAAGCCACCCAATTCACTTTACAAGAACCTGCAGCTATGATACTGATATAAATGAAATACTTAAATACTCCACATCCTGATCCAGCTAAGAGCGAGTAGGCCTGGCGAAAGCCTTTCATACAAACCTTTTGAAAATCACAGTACAAATTTGCCATGATTTTAACAATACAGTGTCAAATGGAGGTCAAATGCTTAAAGTGATTGTAAATGCTCAGCTTTTTTTTTCTTAAAATAATAAACTTGGTATACTTACCTGCTCTGTGCAATGGTATTGCACAGAACAGCCTTCGAACCTCCTGCTGGTGCTCTTGGCTCCTCCTCTTCCGTGTAACTTCCACCCCATGCAATGCACAATTACAGTATAAAACTTCCTGCAAAAGCTTGGTTGCACAGATAGAACACCTTAAACTCCAAATGTGTCAGCTTTATGGTTAAGGATGGAAGAGTTCTTAATGTCTGGGACTTTTTACAAAAACCATTACACTTACTTTCAAATTCGTCAATCATAACCCAGTTATGAATATTTGAATATTTTGCTAACCATAGTCTTACCTGTACTAACTGGGTAACACGCAAAGGCCAGCCTATCACTTACCCTGAGTAAGTGGTAACTCACTTTGATCTCTAACGTAATAAAATGGAGATCTGATATCAAATTTTGATCATATCTGAGAGGTCCAATATATGTTGAGAGATATGATGTATATTTTCTATCCAACCCCAAAAGCAAGAGAAATACTTTTTCTGTAAATCTTATACCTTTTGTTTTCAATACTGTTGGTTCAAGTGTGTCTAACTTCTGTTGTTTGTAACTTTCTCTACCTCTTCTATGCGTTGCCCTCCTAGTGATATTACATATAAAACGAATAAGCTGTTTTTTGTTTGTTCTAAGGAACACACAAATCTGAGACAACTGCTCTGTGAATACAGTAGTTATAATGTATCATCAAAGTCTATAGGTTTGGTGTAAGTCACTGCTAATCTTGTGTAATGCCCTGTACACACGGTCGGATTTTCCGACGGAAAAAGTGCGATCGGATTCTGTTGTCGGAAATTCCGATCATGTGTGGGCTCCATTGGACTTTTTCCGTCGGAATTTTTGACACACAAAGTTTGAGAGCAGGCTATAAAATTTTCCTACAACAAAATCCGATCGGTTAAATTCCGATCGTGTGTACACAAATCCGACGCACAAAGCGCCACGTATTCTCAGAATAAATTAAGAAACGAAAGCTATTGGCTACTGCCCCGTTTATAGTCCCGACGTACGTGTTTTACGTCAACGCATTCAGAACGATCAGATTTTACGACAACTTTGTGCGATCATGTTTATGCAAGAGAAGTTTGAGCCAACATCCGTCGGAAAAAAATGAAGGATTTTGTTGTCGAAATGTCCGATCAATGTCCGATTGTGTGTACAGGGCATAAGATTGTAACACTTGTGTTCTCTGTAATTGTAGCAGTTGGCTGACTGAGCATGATGAAAAGACTTTAAGTGGGTGTATTTACTAACTCTATACATGATAGCTAACCTGTAAATACTAGTGAGAGCAGTGTGTGTGGTCCACAAAAGCCAATGTGCCAGTCTGCCCAAGAGTTGGGTGTATTGACTGGAGGTGTCAGGAGTAAGGTCTCTCACAAGCCTACGAGTTGTGAGTGGTGGCAACATAGATATTAGTGGGTGGGTGTTGTTTATGGTTGCTACCTATGTCCGGATTAGGGAACTTTGGGTTCTCATTATATTTGTACAATGTGCTGGTCAATTTCCAAGGATGTGTGTCAGATGGTGAAACTCTGCTTATCAACTGGCCTCCCTCATCCCTGTACCCCTGATGACCCCTGATTCATGACAGTCCATACAGTAAACTATTTTGCAAAGTTGTTAACTTTAAGGTCACTAAAAAAGAACTCTTTGAGTCTGAAGGAAAAGAGGTGTAATGGATATCCCCAAGAGTTGGTCTTAGCTAACTCTGTAAACTGTTTCATAAAATCCTAGATGTGTGCATGGACCTAAATGCACACAAAAACTAACTATTATTGTTCATAAGTAATAACACTATAGATTGTTGATCCTGGGAGCATTAGATTGCCTTAGGCTGGGTTCACACTAGCACACTAGTGCAAACTGGATGTGGGTTTCTCAGGAGATTAGGACTGGCTCTCTGGAGCCGGTTCCCATATCTCCGTGGCGGCTGCGGAGTGGATTGCACAGGAGTTCTGTGCGTCTTTGGCTCCATTTCAGGGTCAAATTCAGGCAAAAATTTGGCCCTAATTCGTCCCTGAAACAGAGAACAGGGACGCACCGGACCACTGCTGCAAGCCGCATCTGGCTTAGATGTGAAGACAGCCTTAGAGATTCAGGATGGAACTTTTTCCTATTGGGTTTCGGTTCGCGGTAGATTTTGTGAAAATGGATAAAGTTTTTGTGCTGAATCCCAACTCCATTGAAGTCAATAGGAGCTGAATGTTAAAAAAACAGTAATGGCTATATTTACATAGAAAGGAGGGGGGTGTTGGTATCTAGGTGCCCCCTTATTGTTAAAGGAGGGTTTCAGATTCTTATAAGCTCCCTGCCTGCAAGCTGTTGTCTTTATCACCATGGGGACAAGGTACTTTGCCAGGGGGGTTCCCCATGGCAAGGTACCTCTTCCATGTCAAGCATATATACTGATATTATTCAGGAGGGGGAGGGTGCATGCTCAGATAAAAGTCTGGTTTGCATTTTTTGGCAGGGGACCCTCATGTTTAGTGAATGGGGCTGGTGAAATCACTGGTTGTTATGGACTTCACCCACCAGTATCCTTAATGTGGAACTTCACCCAAAAAGGGAAGTGCCACTTTTACGCCAACCGAAACTCCCCCCCCCCCCCCCCATTACCTTTTTGGAAAGTTTTCGATTTTCGGTTGGATTGCAGCAGTGGATCCACCAGAAGTTCTTCTCCTCCCTCCCTGCCTGAAGCCTTTTGGAACACGTCACAGATCCCAGAAGGCTATGGGTCCATTCACAAAGTGCAGCGGATGCGCAATGGGCATTCGGCTGTAAAGTGCCCACTGTTAACATAGAAGACCAGTAAAGAATTAGCTTGGATGAGGACAGTGATGGATCCTTGGACAGGTACGTGTCCTCAGTCCTGTTTATAAAAAGTCAGCAGCTACAGTATTTGTAGCTTCTGACTTTCAATTCCTTGGCCCAGAGTGTGTGTTGGAAGAGAAACACTCTACTGACATCTTTGCCTCTCCTTCCATCCGTAGAGGCTTAAGGAAAGCATAGTTCCTGTCTTTGGCTTGCTTGTTGGGTGTTTTTCAGAGAAACTGCCCCATTATCATATGACCCATCTTATTAATTAAAAAACCCATAGCCATGGACAGATCACTGATGAGAAAGGTAACACTGCTTTGCTAGAATCACCTCTTCATGCAGATTTTTATGTATTTTTTTCACTGGTTGTAACCTGGCTTAGAATAGTGTGAACATGTTTAAATAAGCTCCTATGTCAGGTCAACAATCAGAAAAGAGAAAATTTACTTTTTTGACTCTGCTGCCTATATACCAAAGCTGCTGTGTCTAATGGTAAATTCTGCCCTGACCTCCGTGGCCCCTCCTCTTAAGCTGCAAAATATTCATTAGGAAGCAGAGCAGCAGGTTTATCTGTTCTGACTGTAGAAGATGCTTTGTGCACTGGTCCAAATCATTTGGTGGAGGGGGATTATGGTGTGGGGTTGTTTTTCAGGCGTTGGGTTTGGCTCCTTAGTTCCAGTAAAGGGAACTCTTAAGGTATCAGCATACCAAGACATTTTGGACAATTTCATGTTCCCAACTTTATGGAAACAGTTTGGAGATGGCCCCTTCCTGTTCCATCATGACTGCACACCAGTGACCAAAGCAAGCAGGTCCATAATGACATGGATGAGCGAGTTTCAGGTGGAGTAGCTTGACTGACCCGCACAGGGTGCTGACCTCAACCCAATAGAACACCTTTGGGATGAATTAGAGTGGAGACTGCGAGTCAGACCTTCTTGTCCAACATCAGTACCTGACCTCACAAATGCGCCTCTAGGAATATGGTCAAACATTCCCATAGACACTCCTAAACCCTGTGGACAGCCCTTCCAGAAGAATTGAAGCTGTTATAACTGCAAAGGGTGGGCCAACTCAATATTGAACCTCACTGACTAAGACTAGGATGCCATTAAATTTCATGTGCATGTAAAGGCAGGCGTCCCAATACTGTGTGTATTTAAGAGTCTATCTTTTCATTGCTATAATAATTGTAATGAAAGTAATATGTTTAAAAGTGAAATAAATTTTATATTGAAGTCCCTTTAGTACTTTGTGGACTGTAAATAAATAAATGTTCTTTTCTTAATGTGTAAGAAAAAAATAATTATGTAGAAAGTAAAAAGTTTCATTTGAGAGTTTCAGTTCATTGGTGGAAGTATGAATGTCTTCATCGCCATCTAGTGTTCTCAAGAAAGTATTGCAATCATTTTTGAACACTGCTCAGTCTATATATTTAATAATGTATCACTGGTATTAACTATTTTTTCCCTGATGAGCACAGAGGCTGCCTATCCCCATAAGCAATAGTCCATTCATACTGGCTTCAATAAGCAGTCTAATGCCCTGTACACACGGTCGGACTTTGTTCGGACATTCCGACAACAAAATCCTAGGATTTTTTCCGACAAATGTTGGCTCAAACTTGTCTTGCATACACACGGTCACACAAAGTTGTCGGAAAATCCGATCGTTCTGAACGCGGTGACATAAAACACGTACGTCGGGACTATAAACGGGGCAATAGCTTTCATCCCTTTATTTATTCTGAGCATGCGTGGCACTTTGTCCGTCGGATTTGTGTACACACGATCGGAATTTCCGACAACAGATTTTGTTGTCGGAAAATTTTATATCCTGCTCTCAAACTTTGTGTGTCGGAAAATCCGATGGAAAATGTGTGATGGCACCCACACACGGTCGGAATTTCCGACAACAAGGTCCTATTACACATTTTCCTTCGGAAAATCCGACCGTGTGTACGGGGCATAAGAAGTGTCTTTTTAAGTTTTGTTCAGTGACAACTAGTGCTCAATTTTTTTTTGGGGGGGGGGGAGGGCAACAAACAAACCTGGCCCCCTCACCCTCCATCGCCTGATCGATCGTTTGCCCGCTCGCCTGTCCGCCCATCAACCCCGCACTTACCCCATCCAGGACGCAGCTTTGGCGGCTTCCCCCCTGCATCTCCTCCTGAGCCCTGGCCGTCACTTTTCCTCCCAGCCAATTGGGTCTTAGGACTCCCGGACTATCGGGTCTTAGGACTTGCTTCCTGATTGGCCAGGAGGAGAAGCAGGAAGACATACACACAAGTGAGTTGCCACCCCACCCTTTTTGAAGCCAATTAGAGACTAATCATGTGCTTAAAAAAAAAAAACCCTGCTTGGAGATTAGGGATCGGTCGCATGGATTAGGGGGCGATGCCCCTGCGCTCCTTATGAGTGATCGACACTAGTTTTATTGCTCACAAAACTTCAATAGGAGAGGGAAACTGAGACATGGGTTACTCCCAAATGTAATTTGCATAGGTGTGCGCAGCCCATTGCATAAGGGTGTGCACCTCAAAGCTCAAACACACATGCGCGTATATAGCAGTAGAGCAGTGGACGATGTCAGTAGGGCAGAGGTTGGTGTCAGTAGGGCAGTGGACAGTTTGAGTCATTTATTTTTTTATTACAACTTTGTACAATTTTATTATTTTTTTACAATAATTTATTTCTATTATTTTTACATTTTTTAGGAGCTCCATTGGGAGGCTTTGGAGAAATTTCAGAGGTATAAACCCCTGATTGATGTCTCCCTTTTGAGACAGAGAAAGGGGCTGTGAACAGAAATTCCACAGTCCCTTTCTCTGCGGCCAAGCATCGGGGCAATCTGCGCAGGAAGGCATTAGAGGACAATCTTTTCTAGGAGTAGCAACTAGTTAGACAGTCTAAGACCCCATAGCTGAAGACCATGGGACAAGTCTTTGTGTTTGCATCTGGTTTTCTCATGCAAATGCACTACTGCGGATACCCAGTGCAGCTTCTAGTATACTTTCCAGTCACAGGAATCAGTTTAAAGGGGTTGTAAACCCTTGTTTTTTTTTAAATAAAAATAACAAACATGCCTATACTTACCAGCTCTCTGCAGTTGTTTTGCACAGAGCAGCTCTGATCCTCTTCTTCTGAGGTGCCCCACGAGCGCTCCTGGCCCCTCCTCTTCATAGTGTGCCCCCACAGAAAGCCACTTTCCCTGGGGGCAACCATGCTGGCACACTCCCGAGTCCTGCTGTTGCGTCTACTGACAAAGATAGCAGGACTCTGCCCCCCCCCCCGGGCCAACGGATCCTGCTGATATCAATCTGTCCAATGAGGAGAGAGACAGTGCTTGGAGCCGCTGCGCTCGTGCACATCACTGGATCCGATCGGGCTCAGGTAAGAAAAAGGGGGGGGGGTCTGGGGGGAGCTGCAGCACAGAAAGTTTTTCACCATAATGCATTGAAAGCATTAAGGTGAAAAACCTTGAGGCTTTAGAACCACTTTAAAGTCGATACTCAAGTCCCCAGGGCAGCTGCCTCTTCCCAGCTTCCTTTGGACATGGCCCAGAAGTGAGACAGTACCTCTACAAACCAGATCCCTTGAGGTGTGGATCTGCAATCAGCTCTAAGCAAAGTCCAGCTCTGGCACTGCTGAGATCTTCAAGAGCAGCTGTTCAGTCCATGGGCAGCCTGAGGTCAACTTCCCGTCTGGCTCTGGAACCCTACTAGAGAGAAGGAACCCTGATCTCCATTGTCTCAAAATATTTATCTCCACTTCATTAAATATTCAGATTGGTTGTTTTGAATTTCCCGTTCTTTTATGCAGCGTACACACGGTCAGACTTTTCGACCAGACTGGTCCGACGGACCAAATCCGGCAGACAATCCGATCATGTGTGCTTCACCGGACCTTCAGTTGACTTTTCCAGTCGAAAATCTGACGGACTTTAGATTTGGAACATGCTTCAAATCTTTACATCGTAACTCCGCCGCAGAAATCCGCTTGTCTGTATGCTAGTCCGATGGACAAAAAACGACGCTAGGGCAGCTTTTGGCTACTGGCTATCAACTTCCTTATTTTAGTCCGGTGTACGTCATCACGTACGAATCCGTCGGACTTTTGTATGATCGTTTGTAGGCAAGTCCGTTCGTTAGAAAGTCCGTCGGAAGTCCGCCAAAAGTCTGTCGAAAATCTGTCGGACAGGCCGTCAGACTTTTGTTGCTGAAAAGTCCGACCGTGTGTACACGGCATAACAGGCAGGGGGAGCAATCAAACTCCCAGCCTGTGAGACCCATGAGCAGAGCAGAACAAATGATCACTGCTCTCTTGATTACAGAAGGAGGCAAGAACTAAAGTTGCCTAGCATCCTACACTAGGAGAAAGTTGCCTATGGTTTTGAGTTCTATAGTCAGCAATAAGGCTTCTGTAAGAAATAAAGGACCTTTAGCCATAAGTTGTTTTGTAGAATTAAAAGAGAACAAGTTATGAAAGAGTCAGTCCACCTTAGCAGTTTTCATTAGCTTTCTCATACTGATAGCGAGATTGTCTCAAGATAGTTAGCTATCCCTACTTGTCTAAGGCAAAGCGTTTTATGATTGAGCAAGGTGGAGAGGACAGAATTGGAAATAGACTTTAAAAACGTAACATTAATAAGTCACCTGGACCAGATGACTTGCACCCAAGGGTCCTTAGGGAACTCAGTCAAATAATTGCCAGACTAATGTTCTTAATTTTTACTGACAGTCTACTGACTGGAATGGTACCAGCTGATTGGGAAAAAAAACAATGTAGCGCCAATTTAAAAAAGGGCCAAAATACATCCCTGGGAATTACAGACTAGTTAACCTAACATCAATAGTATGCAAGCTCTTGGAGGGGATGAGAAGGGACTATATACAAGATTTTAGTAATGACAACAGTATCATTAGCAGTAATCAGCATGGATTCATAAAGAATCGTTCTTGCCAAACCAATCTATCAACCTTCTATGAGGAGGTGAGCTGCCATCTAGATAAAAGAAGGCCCATAGTCGTGGTGTATCTGGATTTTGCAAAAGCATTTGATACAGTTCCCCATAAATGTTTACTGTACAAAGTAAGGTCTGTTGGCATGGACCATAGGGTGAGTACAAGGATTAAAAACTGGCTACAAGAGCGAGTTCACTGGGTAGTAATAAATGGGGAGTACTCAAAATGGTCAGGGGTGGAAAGTGGGGTCCCCCAGGGTTCTGTGCTGGGACCAATCCTATTTAATTTATTTATAAATGACCTGGAGGATGGGATAAACAGTTCAATCTCTGCATTTGCGGACGATACTAAGCTAAGCAGGGCAATAACTTCTCCGCAGAATGTGGAAACCTTGCAAGAAGATCTGAACAAGTTAATGGGGTGGAAAACTACATGGCAAATGAGGTTCAATGTAGAAAAACGTAAAATAATGCATTTGGGTGGCAAAAATATGAATGCAATCTACTCGGGGGGGAGAACCTCTGGGGGAATCTAGGATGGAAAAGGACCTAGGGGTCCTAGTAGATGACAGGCTCAGCAATGGCATGCAATGCAAAGCTGCTGCAAACAAAGCAAACAGAATATTGGCATGCATTAAAAAGGGGATTAACTCAAGAGAAAAAGTGATAATTCTCCCACTCTACAGGACTCTGGTCAGGCCACACCTGGAGTATGCTGTTCAGTTCTGGGCACCAGTCCTCAGGAAGGATGTGCTGGAAATGCAAGCACTGAACTTATTCTCTCTGGAGAAGAGACGCTTGAGAGGGGATATGATTTCAATTTACAAATACCATACTGGTGACCCCACAATAGGGATACCAATTTTCCGTGAAAGGGAGTTTAATAAGACACATAGCCACTCATTAAAATTAGAAGAAAAGAGGTTTAACCTTAAACTGCATAGAGGGTTCTTTACTGTAAGAGCGGTAAGGATATGGAATTCCCTTCCACAGGTGGTAGTCTTTAGTGGGAGCATCGATAGTTTCAAAAAACAATAAGATAAGCACCTGAATGACCACAACATACAGGGATATACAATGTAATACTGACATATAATCACACACATAGGTTGGACTTGTATCTTTTTTCAACCTCACCTACTATGTAACTATGTAACTATGAGAGGTGGGGCAGTGATATTTCACTCTGCATCTCGTCCAATCAGAGAACGCTTTGCATTAATTTAGAAGGTGCAAAGCATTCTCTGAATGGTGCCTGTGCTGAGCAGCCGACCTCCTGTGTTCAGAGTGCAGCAGGGCAGCCGCTCAACATGGGACCCAGAGGCAAGTGGAGATTACTGGGGTAGCCGTGTCTACTTCTGTGATTTCCAACATCCAGGGGAATCAGCCAGGTATGGTATATACATAGTTATATGAGCTCAAGCTGAACCAATGTTACTATGTGTAAAATATCCATACCTAGAATTCATCTTTAAATAATCTGGTGCATACTGAAGCTGCCAAATTGGATCTGGGCATCTAGGCTTTTAGTTGTGTAGAGAGCAAGGGTTAAAGAGGATGTAAATCTCTCTGTCTTGTTTGTACCTATAGGTAAGCCTATAATAAGACTTACTTGTAGGTACTGTAAAAATCTCCTAAACTTGCACCGTTTAGAAGATAGTTACTGTATACGCCACCGATTACGTCATCCGCACATGCGCTCTGAAGGAACACCTAGCCATGCCCTCTCTTCAGAGCCTGTGATGTGACCGGCAGCTCCCGTGTGCATGCGCAGGAGTGATGTCATTGCGACTTTGGCCACTCACAGCACCAGGGAGGATGTCAGCCGTCTCAGAGGTGTGTGTGCGCCTTTGGTGGGCTTCGTTCTAAGGTAAGTATTTTATAAAGAGCTAGTATGCCATGCATACTAGCTCATTATGCCTTTGTCTTAAGGATTTTTATTTTTTTTGTCCAGGGTTTACAACCTTTTTAAACATGTCATTGTGCCATTATGGAGGACATTAGTGAAAAAAATATTATTAAAAAATAAAATCATATCTTTGGGGTGCTGGTTTTGTTCATTCACTCTCTCCCCTCCCCTTCAACTCTCCTCTCTTTCCCACCTTTCTACTGTGAACATCATTCTTCCCTCTTTCCTTCTTTCTTATTTCATCGTTGCAGATCGTTGCTTATTGTTTCTCAGCCTGTGAAAAATTGACCTGGTTCATTGATACCTATTCTAATTTGCAGGCTACAAGTTTTGTTTCTTAATATGCTATTTATACTGTTGGGTGTTTTTACATTCTCAGCAGCTGCGGTCCAGCTGTCTAACATCTTCCTGGCAATTACAAAAAGTTCTTTTACGCTATCTTTTGTTCCTTCAATATTTTCGATAAAAATCTATTGAAAATGAAAAAAATAAAATAATATTAATCAGGATGTGTTGGAGGACCGTGTTGCAGAGCAATATATTATGTTACGTCAATTTGACTTTGTAGCTCTTATTACAATTTAAAGCCAAACAAATAATAATGATAAAAGTTTGGAGTGTGAGAAAACTATTTGGGCAATGCTTGTATCTCATAAATCATCTTTAATACAGTCTGAGATTAATATGCATGCATATGTAACCGATATATACTGAATCACAGAACAAAAATAGCCATAAAATGACAGTAAACCTGCAACATATTTTGGAAAATGAATTGCTGAAAATTCTTGTACATACAGTATACCTATCCTGTTATAACTACAGACCAAAGATACATAGCTGTTTGCTGCCATCTAGAGGAAGAAAGTATGGCAGCGTATCATATAAAAGTCAGCATTTTTGTGGAGTTTATAAAAAAGGCATACTACCTACATTATCTTGAGTATCTCTCTTTATTTGTAAAGATTTGATATGCTTATATTTACTGGTGGAAACTGTAACACATATTATGAAAACAAAATATATGTCTAATGCCCCGTACACATGGTCGGACATTAATCGGACATTCCGACAACAAAATCCATGGATTTTTTCCAACGGATGTTGGCTCAAACTTGTCTTGCATACACACAGTCACACAAAGTTGGCGGAAAATCCGATCGTTCTAAATGTGGTGACGTAAAACACGTACGTCGGGACTATAAACGGGGCAGTAGCCAATAGCTTTTGTCTCTTAATTTATTCTGAGCATGTGTGGCACTTTGTGCGTCGGATTTGTGTACACACGATCGGAATTTCAGACAACGGATTTTGTTGTCGAAAAATTTTGTGTGTCGGAAATTCCGATGGAAAATGTGTGATGAAGCCCACACACGGTCGGAATTTCCGACAACAAGGTCCTATCACACATTTTCCGTCGGAAAATCTGACCGTGTGTACAGGGTATTAGAGTAGTATTAAGGGAAAAGACAAAAAAAAAAAGCGCTTTTAAGTGCAGTATGGCTTTTTATTCAGAAAATAAAAGATTAAAAACACTCACAAGTATGATATATAAACATGGAGTCTGTACTATCCTGCAGCAATAGAACTAGATGTCAAATAAGATGGCTCCTGTGCTTCTGGAATAACCGTGAAATGCACAGTAGGTGGAATGAAAAAGTATTCACACCCCTTGACATTTTCCAAATTTTGTCATGTTACAACCAAAAACGTAAATGTATTTTGTTGGGATTTTATGTGATAGACCAACACAAAGTGTGTGTAATTTAATCTAAGTATAAATATAGCTGTTCTGTGAATCCCTCAGAGGGTTAGAGAACCTTAGTGAACAAACAGCATCACAAAGGTCAGGGATAAAGTTGTGGAGAAGTTTAAAGCAGGGTTAGGTTATAAAAAAATATCCCAAGCTTTGAACATCTCACGGAGTACTGTTCATCCATCATCGAAAAATGGAAAGAGTATGGCACAACTGTAAACCTGTAAAGACATGGCTGTCCACCTAAACTGATAGGCTGGGCAAGGAGAGCATTAATCAGAGATGCAGCCAAGAGGCCCATGGTAACTCTGGAGGAGCTGCAGAGATCCACAGCTCAGGTGGGAGAATCTGTCCACAGGACAACTATTAGTCGTGCACTTCACAAATCTGGCCTTTGGCAAGAAGAAGCCATTGATGAAAGAAAGCCATAAGAAGTCCAGTTTGCAGTTTGTGGGAAGCCATGTGGGGGACACAGCAAACACGTGGAAGAAGGTGCTCTGGTCAGATGAGACCAAAATTTTTAGCGTAAAAGCACAACATTATGTGTGGCGGAAAACTAACACTGCACGTCACCCTGAACACACCATCTTCATGTGAAACATGGTGGTGGCAGCATCATGTTGTGGGGATGCTTTTCTTCAGCAGGGACAGGGAAGCTGGTCAGAGTGGATGGGAAGATGGGTGGAGCCAAATACAGGACAATCTTAGAAGAAAACCTGTTAGAGTCTACAAAAGATTTGAGACTGGGGCAGAGGTTCACTTTCCAGCAGGAGCTACAATGGAATGGTTTAGATCAAAGCAAATTCATGTGTTAGAATGGCCCAGTCAAAGTCCAGACCTAAATCTAATTGAGAATCTGTGGCAAGACTTTTGAAATTGTTGTTCACAGACGCTCTCCATCCAATCTGACAGAGCTTGAGCTTATTTTGCAAAGAGGAATGGGCAAAAAATTCACTCTCTAGATGTGCAAAGCTGGTAGAGACATCCCCAAAAAAGACTTCCAGCTGTAATTGCAGTGAAAGGTGGGTCTACAAAATATTGACTCAGGGGAGCTGAATACAAATGCAAGCCACACATATTTATTTGTAAAAAATTTGCAAAAACATTTATCATGTTCCTTCCACTTCACAATTATGTGCCACTTTGTGTTGGTCTATAACACACAATCCCAATAAAATATATTTATGTTTTTGGTTGTAGCATGAAAAAATGTGGAAAGTTTCAAGGGGTATGAATGCTTTTTCAAGGCACTGTACACAGCTGTTTTATTGGACTTTTGGCTTAGAGACCAATAGCCTATATATATATATACATACATATATATATATATATATATATATATATATATATATATATATATATATATATATATATATATATATATATATATATATATTAAGAGTAGTATTTCTTAAAGTGACACTAAGCAATATCCGTATTAAAAAAAAATATGTGCATCCACTACCTAATGGCCTTGTAATCTGTTTTTCATGAAACCGTTTCTTGCTGTGTTTTTTTGCCTCCATGTAACAGCCTCCATGAGCTCTTAAAGGGGTTGTAAAGGTAATTATTATTTTTTTTAAAAATAACAAACATGTCATACTTACCTTCACTGTGCAGCTCGTTCTGCACAGAGTGGCCCCGAACCTGGACTTCTGGGGTCCCTCTGCGGCTGCCTCAGCTCCTCCCCGCATGCATTCACCACCTTAATGCGAGCTCCCTCGCATGGTGGTGAGTGCTTGCGGGCGCGCTCCCGTGATACAGCCGGCGGCTATAGCCGCTCGCTGTATCACTCGGCCCCGCCCCACAGCGCGCCGCGTCATTGGATGTGATTGACAGCAGCGCGAGCCAATGGCTGCGCTGCTTTCAATCCATCCACTGCAGCCAATCAGCGACCAGGCTGAGCTGCAATGAAGATGACGAGAACGAGCAGCGAAGATTCGAGGCGTCAGGTAAGTAAAACGGGGGGGCTGGGGGCGGCGGTATTGTCAAAAGTTTTTTCACCCTAATGCATAGAATGCATTAAGGTGAAAAAATTTTTACCTTTACAACCCCTTTAAACCTCTCCTTTCTCCTACAGTTTGTTTGGAACGAGCAGTGCATAGATCCCAACTTTCCCTGATTTCGAGGGACTGTTCCTGATTTGGAGCAAAGTCCCTCTGTCCCTATTTTCTTCTCATTTGTCCGTCATTTTGGTCTGATCTATATAGTTGTATATAAAATGCACTATTAATCTTTCAAAAATGTTTCCCATTGCTAACCTTTCATCTAATTTCTAAATTGCTGCATTTCTAAATTTCAAAAGCCAATATAAAAGAATAGTAGTGGTAAAAAAAAGCAATTATGGGTTTCACTAATATTTTTTTTTTTTGCGTGTTTAATTCTCTTTTAAGGGGGCGTGTGCCCTGTGCCTTTATGTGTTTGCTACAAAGTTGACCCTTGTTACTGATGTAGCACCCTCTTAGGTAGGTGCTGGAGAAGAGTATCGTTTTTGGGTTTCCCTGCTTAACAGGGAGGCTGTTAGGTAAATTTAGGTGCTCCCTGCTTACCAGGGAGCAGTGATTCATTGATAGGGTCTAACCAGTGTGCTCAGATGCTGCTCATGTTGTCTGCCTGTTTCACAGTGGTCCAATAGGATGGGGCATATTGTACAGTGGGAGGAAGGTGCCTCGAGGCATGCTGAGTGACTGTATATATTCCTAGAGCACATGTGCTCGGGGTCTTCGGCTGGAGAGCGTGGTCCCAGAGGGAGGGGGCTGCTGCCTCTCCTCTGTATAGGCTGCCATGCGGCCTCAGGTGGCCGACCTGAGGGCTGGAGCCACAGAAGCTGCAACCCAGATATCCCGCAGAGCTGACTAGGAGGGAGATGCCTCTAGGAGGATCTGTTCCTGGCTACTGTGAGTACAGATCTGCGTCTAAGGGCCTGTTCTGTGAGGGCCATCCCTTCAAGCTAGTAAAGTCAGTGGACAGGTATCAGCCAATGGGGATACTGATGAGTGTCCCGAAGAATTATAGTTCATTGAGTCTGCTACTAGAGCAAGAAAAGGACTTATTTATCCATACAACTGTAGTGTGGTTCAGTAGAGAGTCTGTGAGGGTTGTCCTCATCTGTGCATAGTTCAAGTTGGAGTATCCCACTAATCCCTTCTCCCATCCAAGTTCTACCAAAAAATGGGGAAATGGGGAAATTGAAAATCACTGTAGTAGTCAGCACTACTACAGTGATTGCCTCAATCTTCCAGGTCCTGTGCCATGCGGCTTCCCCTCTGCTCGCTGATGAGAGTGGGACACGAGCTAGACACTGCCACCATTTTTTTTCAACTAATTCAAGGGGTTCTGTAATTGGAGGAATTGAAAAGGAGGTGTGATGACATCACAATCTCCACACCATCCAGGCCAGCAAACCTTCATTTTAAAATATAGGAAACCCTGATCAGCAGTTGTCTGATTTTGAGAGAGGCTGTCATGTTGTACTAATAACTAAGAGGGAGGAATCTACTGTTGGCAAATAAAGGCACACATGGCCGATGAATAGGTTTGGGTTTAGCTATAACACTCAACTGTTCACTTTGTTAAGTGAGTGAAAAGAAACAAGGTGAACCTGTACTAATTTGGAATACCCAATCGTGTGTGTGGGAAATCGAAACAAGGGCTGTTTGCTGACACACAATTGGATAGGTAAAGTGAAACTAAAGTTCCACCATTATATATGGCACACAGTCAGGCTTTTTATTGCAGAAGAGATATCCAATGTCTCTTCTGCAATAAACTACACCTACCTTCCTGTTCACAGCGATCTCCAGAATGTAAACTGAGCTGCGCATGCTGACCGATGTCCACAGCCAAAAGCACCAACAATGGGCTTGTAAGCAAATTCTTCAGATCTCAGTTCAATGGAGCATCCGTGGATGTGCTGGAAAAGCAAGTCTGATGCATGGAGGCCCCACTTTACAACATACAGGACTTAAAGGATCTGCTACTGACGGCTTGGTGCCAGATACCACAGCATACCTTCAGAGGTCTAGTGGAGAACATGCCTCAATGGGTCAGGGCTGTTGTGGTGTCAAAAGGAGGACCTATTCAATTGTAAGTGGGTGGTCATAATGTTATGGCTGTGAAGAAAAGAAAAGATCCCGGTCAGAGGCTGTCATTTGTGGAAGGACTTTTTTTCCCTCACCACCTTTCAAGAACTGTAATTCTGTTTGTCCCATAGCCATCAATAGTATATCCCTGTTGTGGACTTTGTGCATATTTCCAGGGATATTTGATTTTACTCTTTCCGGAGTGTTTTATGTTTTCAGCATTGCCTAGGTGTTTTCAGAAAGATAACTAGCTTGTGTCTTCTTGTGTCTTCTTATCTCAAAAGGAAAAAAAATGGAAATGTAACTACTTCTAAAGTATTAACTTGTTGGTCAAGTCCATCTAAATCCGGTACTTGGACTCTCCCCCGACTGATAATGCTGCTGTCCAATGGTGTCTCTGTTGCTCCTCCATCCACAGTGGAGACACCATACTGTGTTACTGTCCAGATCACCAGGTGAAAGTAAAGAACTAAAAAGCCTAAAAAATATATATTACAAGTACCGGTGTATGGAAAAACAACCCATTCAGTTTAAATAGAAAAAAGGGGAAATATTTGTGTCTAGATATAAAAAAACATTATAAATACTTTTTTGTAATTTTTTTTTATAAGTGATCACATACCCTCTGTTCTCAACTGCATAAGAAGTTTAGAGAGCTGGGGGAGGGGAAACAACATACACTGGTTGTACCAGTGAATGGCTGTGAGGGTGAATGACTGTGGGGGGTGGGGGGGGGGCTTCAGCACAAGTCTGATCATTGGAGGAGAGCAGGCTGAATTCCCAGCACAGCTAGAGAACTGACCACACTGTGCTCTCCAGCCTGGTGTGGTCAGTTTTTAATAGGAAATCAGAAGGACTGGCAGGAACATCAGTGATTTCACACACAGGAAGCAATACAAAGAGAACAGGAGACTTTCTCATACAAGTACATGGTACTGCAGGCACATATCAGGATAATGAAATGTTGGGTTTATATATTCCTAATCACCTCTTAACAACTGACTGTGCAAGTGATACAAATCTCAAACATTCCACAAGAAGCCATTAAACATCTTTCTCATTTAATATACAGCAAAATAATCTTATTTTATTTTTCAGATATTCATTTTCATTTGTGTACAATATTCTCTTAAAAAGAACTGCAAGTGTATCTACCCCCCCCCCCCCCCCCCCAGCCAAAAAAATGTAGCTAGTCCATATATATGGTAGCTGAATTTTTTAGCCTTCTTACTTTACTTTATTTTATTATGACTTGGTGATCTTGCCAGTAACACACATCTTGTGGTAAGGTAACAACACTCACTGTACTGTATCAATGGAGGAGCAGAGTTGTCACCCTAGGGCAGCACTACAGTACACCCCCTCTTCTTTTCTAAAGTACATAATATAAGGAAGATGTTCTGTGGTCCAAAAAAAGGAAAATTGTATCATACTTACCGTAATTTTCCTTTCCTGGTGCTTATCCATGGCAGAATACCTGTGATAGAGCTCCGCCTCGACTCCTTTCTCAGGACCAGTGAATAGCATAAACTAAAGGCATAGTCCCTCCCCCAACATTCTCCGGAATATAGAATACCGAGGGTGGGAGCATATGCTGCCATGCATAGGCACCAGGAAAGAAAAATTACGGTAAGTATGATACAATTTTCTGTTTTCCTGGTGCCTCCATGGCAGCATACCTGTGATAAATAACTAGCTCACATGGGTGGGTTTAATGCCTTAACGAAAAAATGTTTTAATTAGACACTGACATAGCAGCATGAACTGCTCTTCTTCCAAACGCTACCATTGTAAGAGCCCCTGGGTCAATACAGTAGTGTTTAAGAAATGTGTGCCGCAAAGACCAAGTGGCGGCCCTGCATACTGTTTCTAAAGAAATGCTCGCCTTAGCTGTCCAAGATGCTGATACCGCTCTCGTTGAATGAGAATTCACCTGAGATGGAGGTTCCAAATTCCTCACCCTGTAAGCTTTTTGTATTAACTTGACAACCCAGGATGCCAAGGTTCTGGCAGAAGCTTCCTTCCCTCTATTTATTCCCCATGGGACAATAAATAGTCTTTCAGAATCCCTAAATCTTGCTGTAACTTCCAAGTAGGCCCTGAGGACATATCTAACTCATGACATGAGTTTGATTCTGAGTCAGAAAAAACTGGTAACACCCATGGCTCCAATAGATGTGCTGTTGTGGTAACTTTAGGTGTGAACCCTTGGAGAGGGCGAAGCTCTACCCTGTCTGGGAAAAAGGAGATATGCTCGTCCCCCATGCCCAAGGAGTGGAGTTCTGAGATTTCTCTGCCAGATGTGATAGCCAGAAGAAAAGTTGTTTTTAGGGTTAGATCCCAGATTGAAATTTCTTCTACAGGTGCAAATGGATGACTGCATAAGACTTCTAGTTTTAAAGGAAGGTCCCATTACAGAAAGGAACACCTGACGGGCGGGCGTATCTACAGTACCTGTCTGAGTAATGTGACCACTAGGGGATCTTCTGCCCATTTTGTGTTAGTTGCCGCAGAAATTGCTGACACTTGCACCTTAAGGGAGCTCTGGCTGAGCCCCAATTCGAGACCAGTCTGAAGGAAGCCTAAGACATCGGCCGTAGAAGGAGAGACTGGGTCAAACCCTTTTCCTGTGGCATAAGACAAGAACTTGTCCCAAATCTTTGCATATATTGCATTAGTTGTTGGCTTCCTGGCCTTAAGCAGGGTGGATGTGACCTCCTGGGAGCAGCCTAATGACTCAAACCTCCTCCTTTCAACTTCCATATTCGAAGATCCAGTTTTTGTGGGTCTGGATGAACCAGCCTGCCTTGGGTCAATAGCTGCGGGAAGGGGGGAATTCTGATAGGGGGACTCACACTGAGGTGCATGGCTAGCGGGAACCATAGCCAATAGGGCAACACCGCCAGTATTTGGACTGGTTCCCTTAGCAGCCTGAGGAAAAATTTTGAGATGAGTGGACGGGGAGGAAAGGCATATGCTGTCGTGAAGTTCCAAGGACACTCCCTCTGCCTGTGGATGTGGAAGGAGAGAGAAGAACCTCCTGAGTTTGGTATTCTCCTGGGTAGCAAAGAGGTTCACCTGCAGTGTTTGCCATAGTTTCGAAATTTGGTTGAACATATGGGGGTGAAGTGTCCACTCGTTGTTGTTCCCAAATTTCCTTGATAAGCTGTCTGCTTCTGTGTTCATCTTGCCTGGGAGATATATATCGCTCTGAGATCTACCAGGTTCCTTTCGGCCCAGATCATTATAGGTTCCACTTCCCTTAGAAGTGCTTTGCTGCGGGTACCTTCTTGTCTCTGTACATATGAGACCGCTGCTCTGTTGTCCAGATGCAGAAGCACCCTCCGTCCCTTGATCTGGAATGCTAATGAGGTCAAGGCTAGAAATGCTGCTCTCATTTCTAAGATGTTGGAAACTATCCCTCTAGTGGGAAAGGACCAAATTCCCTGAATCCTGAACTCTATGCAATGGGCACCCTACCCCTGTTCGCTTGCATCGGATGTAATTATGGTCCAGGAGTGGGAACCCAAATGATGGGACTGGGAGAGATTCTCTGTATTCGACCACCAGTACAAGCTCCTGCTCATTAGTGTCATCAACAGAATTGTCTGAGATAGATTTTGCCTCTTCCATTGTGTTAGGAATCCTGTCTAAAAATGTCTCAGGTGCCAGTGAGACCATGGGACTAGAGGCATACACGAGAACATCATGCCTATAAGGCTCAGACACTGTGAGGCTGAAAAATGGGACCTCCGCATGGTCTTGGACATTCTTTGAATGATGCCTCTCATCTTCGGCTTAGGTAAAGATACTGTGTAAGAGGATATTGTCCAGATAGTGGTAAATTCTTAATCCCCTCTCTCTCAGAGGGGCCAGGAAAGATATCAACACCTTCATGAATACCCAAGGGGAGGTGCATCAGCTGAAGGGCAGAGCCTGGGATGCAGTTGGACATGACCCACTGCGAATCTTAGGTACTTCTAGAAAGATGGTAAAATAGGGATGTGGAGGTAAGCATCCTGCAGATTTATTGATATTAACCAATCTCCTGGTTGTATTGCTTGGATGATTGTTTGTAGCGATTCCATCTTGAAAATCTCGAGATGGATGTATCTGTTGAGCCTTTTCAAATCTATTACCGGTCTCCAGTCACCTGTTTTCTTCTGTACCAGAAAAAGGGTGGAATAAAATCCTGTAAATCATTCTGATGGGGGGACAGGTACTGCTGCCTGTTGATGCTGTAGTGACTTTATAAACTGGTTTAAGGCCAGTGCTTTCTGTGGGGAGGCCAGCGTCTGTGTTTCCTTGAAGGATGTGTGAGGAAGCTGATGAGAAAAGGTCCAGAAGTGACCGTACTGAACTATTGATAGGACGCATGGGTCCTGGCATCTGGCAGCCCAGACTGGGATTAAACACTTAAGCCGGGCCCCTACTAGGGGCGTCTCCGCCCCTCTGGCATCAAAAGGACTTCGTCCCCTCCGGGGGGGGGGCGGTGAGAGCCTTGTTTCTTCTGGCTCCCAAATAAGACTTCTGAGTGCCTCTCCACAATGTTCTATTATCTTTAAAGGGGTGAGACTGCCTGAAATCTCTGGAGTTTGATTATCGAAATCAAGACAAATAAGCTCTTGTTCTCCGGACCTCCCTGTTCTGGGGAAGTGAGCCAGATTTGCCCCCTGTTACTCGGGAGATTGCTTTATCGAGTTTCTCGCCGAACAAGGATTTGCCATCAAAGGGAATCTTGCACCAAATTTGTTTTGATGTAAGATCGGCTGTCCAGGGTTTCAGGCATAAGGCTTGTTTTGCCATAACCCAATACAGCATTGAGTTGGACGAACAATGGATCGTGTCAATCACTGCTTCCCTACAAAATCCGCCGCCAACTTAAGCACCTCCAGAGCTTTGATTATGTCGTCTTTGGGGACGTCTTGGCGCAGGGCTGTCTCTACATTTTCCGTCCATGACCTGATGGCGTTGAAAAACAGATGTCAGTGCAATGGCTGGCCTACTAGCCACCCTAGATAGCTCCTTTTGAGGTCTAGATCAATTAGTCTATCTAGGGGATCCTTGAATGACATTGAATCCTCCATCGGTAAAGTTACGTTTTTTTGCCAGTCGTACTACTGCCGCATCAACCATAGGCATTGAACTTAAAGACTGTGTATCCGTATCCGCTAAAGGATACAATTTAGTCAAACGGGATATGGAAAACTTCTTGTCTGTTTTGCTCCATTCGTCCTCTATAATTTGTCTGATTTCTCCCAATAATGGGAAGACAATTTGCTTTCTTTTAAGAAAAGGAAAATAAGCTTTCAATTTCTGAGGATTCTCTTCTAGATCCTCCCAAGCAATAGCATTCTTCACTGCCTTGACAAACGGCTGGACCAGGGAAAATCTGAAACCAGATGGTTCAGAGTCCTCTGAAGAGCCGTTCCCCAGATGTCGTTGAATACAGATGAAAAGTACGTCGGGAGGTTGTTGTTCTGACGTCATCGCTTTTCATCTGAACGGGCGCTCGCCAGCCGGCCAGCGAATTCGCTCTACTTCTTATGCTGGAATGTAAGTCTTTTACGTGTTCTAATAAATTTATTTGTACGGAGTTACGCTATGGGCCTTTACTTTTTGCTCCTATAGTGGTGACTTGGGTTGTGGCAACCCCCTCCTGCCCCATGCATGTCCGCGGTACATTGATTGAGTGATGTCCTGATGCTGCTGGATGCCTGAACACAAGGTCCCATACAAACCTGGTTTGCCTGTCATCTGCCATGTCAACAGAGGGCTGTTCCAATATTTGCTGGTTATCCGACCTTTGGTTTATCCACGAGCTTATTGAAGCTTACTTCTGGTAAGCAGGTATTTTTAAAGGTGGAGGATCACTGCAAGGGGTGTCGTGTTCAATTTCCACTTTAATACACTGATCCCTACAAAGAGCCAACTGGGACTCTTTCCATCTTTTTATAAGATTTCCTTTTCGGTCCTGGGACTTTTTTTGTTTATGTTTCACTATTTTATGCTTTTTGCACTTTTGTGATTTTTATCATACAATATTGATTGCTCATTTCTGATTTGTATGTCATCCTATTTAATATTTAGAGGACTCACATATATTTCCACAATCAATTTTATGTCTTTTCATATATACCTTCACATATGGTATAAGGGTTTAGCGCAGTTTTTTTCTTTGTTTTTATCCTCTGAAGACTCCCCAGAAGGATCTTCAGGAGAAGAATGCCTAGCTGCCCTTCCTGCAGACAGTGGAGTGCTAGCAGCTGAGGGCCCCGGAGTTTTGGGGTCTAGGACTTGCATTTGAACACCTTGCGGAACTGGATGGGCAGGGATTATGGCCATCAGTTCTGAGAAGGAGTCTTTCATGGTCTGCTTAAGTAGATCGACCACTTGCTGGCTTTCCAGCTCCTGGTTGGCCGTGTGATCCCTGAGACTGTCCCTACAGACCAATTTATCAGGGAGTGGTACAGCGCTACATGCCCAGCACTTTTTCCTTGACGCCCAAGGTGGAGGCGAAGGAGAGTTACAATGTCTCCGTGATCCTGATCTCCTAGAAGACCTATGGTGTGAAGAGCGTGATTCGAGCTCTGGACTATCGTCGTTGTCATGGCATCTTGAAGATTTTCTGGATCGTTTTGAGGGAACAGGGCTGAAACAAAGTTTGTTCGTCAGTGGCGCACTCTTTTTTTTTGTTTTGTTTTGTTTTGTTTTTTGATATACTCATGTACAGATGGTCCCATACCTATTGGACACAGGTGGATCTTGACTTTGTGATGAATGACTCAATTAAATGGGCAGGAGGATCAGCTGGAAGGAGATGAAGTAAGAAAAAAAGATAGAACCCTTTAGAGAGAAACCAACTGAACCACAGTCTCAACCGTGAAAGAGGAACACATACCTGTTCTACTGATATGTTTTTTAACTGCAGGGCACCATTGGATATCCAACGCAGCCCTGAGCCCAAATGGACCCAAACTTTTAAAAAAGCAGAGGGTGGGGGGACTAATTAGCAAGCCCACCCCCCTTCTGGCACTATTGGCTGACTTCCAGTGTGTTTTCCTAAACAAATATGGCAGCTGAGGACTCACCGTCGGCAGAGGCCCCTGACCAACAACAGCTCCGTATTCCAGGCCTGCGCATGCGCACTGTCCCCCGGAACATGGCCCGCCACACTAAGGAGGCCATCACCGCCCCTTTCTATCTTACTCTCTCCCCACTGCCCACGTAGCCAGCTGGGAGCGAGAACCGTAAGCCCGCTAGCCACGGCCAGGCTTCCGAGCATCCCAAACCAAATAACAAGACCGGAGTTCACTACCCCCCCGAGACTCCAGCTTTAAAAGAAAGACTGAGATCACAATTGCCGAACTGCGCATGTGCGGTCTGGAGAAAAAAGTCTTAAAGGGGAAAAATGTCTTTTTTTTTTGTAACAGATAAATAATAAATAAAGTCTAACCTGTCCAGGGAAGAAAGGAAGCGGATCCTCCTGCTGAATCCACCAGCATTCCTTGTTCATGAATCACCAGCAGACTACTTTCCTGTGAGAAAACTCTGCAAGACCCCCAAAAATGCACAGAAGGGGTTCCCAGTCTTATTAGCACTAATAGCGGCCCAAGAGCAGGGACTGCGCACGGGGGAGGCTGAACCTGGCGGATGCTGCCAAAGGCAGAGGTATGGACGTACTTCTATTCTTCACCAGCTCAAGAGGTATGAGGAAAAAAAGAAGAATGTTGGGGGAGGGACTATGCCGTTTATTTACGCTATTCACTGGTCCTGAGGGAGGAGTCGAGGCGGAGCTATATCTCAGGTATGCTGCCATGGATAGGCACCAGGAAAGAGAAATGAGAAAAGTGCTGACTGATAAAAGTGTAGCACAGGCAGAGAGCACAGAAAGGTATGAGCTCACAAGATTTCCATCTGAGTCAAGAGGCATTTTATTCAAATTAATAAGAGAAAAAAGCTTTTAATGGTAAACTTAAAATGGAACTAAAGTTCCACATTAAAGAAATACAAATCTGCTGTATATATTAGTTTTATATTGGTTGAATACTGATAATTGTTCTAATAATAATATATGTCTTCTGTTCCACAGCATCACAAGAGAATATTGTGAAATATGTAAGTATAGTATATGTATCATCCACTTTTTAATTTTGAAAAGTTTTACTTTAGCAGTTTATAATTATGACTTGGAGAATGAAGTGTGATGTATTCTTGAAAAATGCATTTCTTTATTATGTCTTCATAATTCATGCACCATCTCCCCTCACGTCCGATCTAGAAAATAATTATCTGTGTTTATCAGGAAATACTTTTTCGTAAGCTGATTTATTATTTTTTTATGTCACAATCCTCTCTACCGTTCATTCAATCTAATGCTCCATTAAACATAACGTTTCTTTGTGAGCACTTTGAGTTATCCGGCGAGCCTCAAACTATAAGCAAACCTCAGAAATTTTTTTCTTTTTTCTTTTACTCAATAAAAACTGTTTATTGTGGGTCAGCAATCAAAAAGTGTATGCATTATTGTGCTGCTTCTGCCAGGGCTTCTATATAGTCCAAGTCCATTCTTGGGCCATGACACTCTATAATAGTAGATAATAAGTGAAAATGGTCTTTTCTTCTGTCAGAAACCCTTCAAAAGTATTTGTTTATCTAACAACATACATTACACATTTATGTTTCAGGAAAATGACACTGAAAACTATGAAATTATAGATCTAGATACGGAAATATTTGTGAACATGCAGCACTCAAACTCTAAAGCACCCTCAGAGTATGCAGGTAATACAATGTCAGATACATTTCAATTATCTATCCCTCCTTCCTCCATCTTTCCCCTTTATCTTTCTCTTCCCTCCTTCCCTTCCATTTTCCTTCCTTCCTTCCTTCCTTCCTTCCTTCCTTCCTTCCTTCCTTCCTTCCTTCCTTCCTTCCTTCCTTCCTTCCTTCCTTCCTTCCTTCCTTCCTTCCTTCCTTTCTTCCTTCCTTCCTTCCTTCCCTTCCTTCCCTTCCTTCCCTTCCTTCCCTTCCTTCCCTTCCTTCCTTCCCTTCCTTCCCTTCCTTCCCTTCCTTCCCTTCCTTCCTCCATCCCTCTCTTCTTTTCCCCCTCCCTCCCTCCCTCCCTCTCTCCCTTCCTTCTTTCCTCCCTCCCTCCATTCTGAAAGGAAATAGAAGGTTTTTTGGACGATCATCCCTTCTGTAGGTACAGCAACAGGGCCCTCAGATATCTGGAGACACCGAATAAAAACGAGAGTCAGGTTCTGCATTCGTAAGATGTCTGCTTTATTATAGCTCGTGTCTAGGCTTTTATTCAGTTACAAAACAAAGAAAGGCATGATTACTAAGAAGGCACATGTGTCCTTCTGCTTACACAAGCTTATTCTATGGAAAGTTACATATTGTGCAAAGTATCATATGACTTAAGATCTTACAACACACAGTTTTATCACAAGACAAGATATTGCAAAACGATATATATTTACTGCCAGCTGTGTGTGCTGCCAGCATTGATGCAGAGGTTGAAGTGTGGGGGGGGGGGGTCAGCCTGTCAGTGCTCAGACCATACGATGCACACTGCATCAAATTGGTCTGCATGGTTGTCGTCCCAAAAGAAAGCCTATTCTAAAGATGATGCACAAGAAAGCCTGCAAACAGTTTGCTGAAGACAAGCAGACTAAAGACATGGGTTACTTGAACCATGTCCTGTGGTCTAATGAGACTAAGATAAACTTTTTTGGTTCAGATAGTGTCAACCGTGTGTGACGGCAACCAGGTGAGGAGTACAAAGACAAGTGTGTCTTGCCTACAGTCAAGCATGGTGGTGGGAGTGTCATGGTCTGGGGCTGCATGAGTGCTGCCGACACTGGGGAGCTACAGTTCATTGAGGGAACCATGAATGCCAACATGTACTGTGACATACTGAGCAGAAAATTATGCCCTACCTTTGGACACTGGGCCGCAGGGCAGTATTCCAACATGATAATGACCCCAAACACACCCCGAAGATGACCACTACCCTGCTAAAGAAGCTGAGGGTAAAGGTGATGGACTGGCCAAGCATGTCTCCAGACCTAAACCCTATTGCGCATCTGTGGGGCATCCTCAAATGGAAGATGGAGGAGCGCAAGGTCTCTAACATCCACCAGCTCTGTGATGTAGTCATGAAGGAGTGGAAGAGGACTCCAGTGGCAACCTGTGAAGCTCTGGTGAACTCCATGCCCAAGAGGGTTAAGGCAGTTCTGGAAAATAATGGTGGCCACGCAAAATATTGACACTTTGGGCCCAATTTGGACATTTTCACTTATGGGTGTACTCATTTTTGTTGCCAGTGGTTTAGACATTAATGGCTGTGTGTTGAATTATTTTGAGGGGACAGCAAATTTACATGGTTATACAAGCTGTACACTCAGTACTTTACATTGTAGAAAAGTGTAATTTCTTCAGTGTTGTCACATGAAAAGATATAATAAAATATTTACAGAAATGTGAGGGGTGTACTCACTTTTGTAAGATACTGTATATCAGTATGCTTTGCGCAAAAGCGGTGGCGAAGGAATGGTCGGCGGTTTGATCCCCTTTTTTCACTTGAAGCAACATAGCAGATCTATGTAAGCGGATATGTACCTCTGTGTATTGTGCTAAACAATGCTTTGGATAGGAGGAATCACTCAAATAGTAACGTGTCCTTGTCCAAATCCACGATTCAATCCTCTTAAAGCACCACACACAGATGAGTACCCTACTCTGTCCCTCCCACCTGTCCACATTAGCAGCGCTCTCCGTCTTGGCAGGATCATAGGACATATATCAACTACCTATATCAACTACCTAACAATCCATTTGCATTCAGAAGAAAAAACAACTTATACTCTAAATTGGAATCCCAAGACAAGACAAACATTCACATGCACATAAAATTAAGCATTTCTCTCTGAGCAGGTGGAAGAGAATTCCCTATACTAACAACAACTTTCCCTTACCTAATAACCAGTAATTCACCAGTAGTTCACGAGCTTCAAAAAATGCTACCAGTGATACCACTTGTGTACTGCACACATACACACTCCAAAGCTCTGCTATACAATACTGATTACATTTAAGCTACCCTGTTTCCCCGAAAATAAGACCTAGCGTGATTGTCAGTGATGGCTGCAATATAAGCCCTACCCCCCAAATAAGCCCTACCCTGTTTTCCCGAAAATAAGCCCTACCCTGAAAATAAGACCTACAAGGACGTTAACTAGGGCTTATTTGGTGGGTAGGGCTTATATTGCAGCCATCACCAACAATCACGCTAGGTCTTATTTTCGTGGAAACAGGGCATGTTCAGGTTAACCTCTGAACTCTTACCTTTCTGTTCCAACCTTTATTATTGAGTTATGAGAACAAAGATGGAAATATTATATGTGTTAAAACACTTGTGTTAAAACGGTCTGAATTTGGTTAATCATTTAAAATAAGTAACAATATTATGCTGCATGGCAAGTTCCCCTTTTTTTTTTCAATATTAATACATGGGCTTACACATATCTCAAAATTTCTCAATATCTACTGCATAGATTTGAGACAGGCTGCAAAAAATGTAATTCCTCATATTAAACCAGCTATCATCTATTCAATCTAAACAGTCCTTGACAATCTCGTGTAGTTCCTGACCATCCTTTGGTTCAAATATTCTTCATAATCAATAAATACATGAAAATGAATTTTCCTGTGATGCTACAGCAAAAATGGACACTTTGCCAGGATTAGTACGCTTCACCATTAATGTTTTCCAATGTCCCTTTAAACCTCTAAAAGCTCCGTAATGTTACTTCCTGTTTTTAAAACTAATTTTACTCCTGAGTATCTTGTTTCTGAACTGTACGGCAGACATATAGGTAGCATACTAATTCACCTTCGATAATGGATTTAACTGAAGACACAGTGTTCCTAAGCTTCTAGATGTGAGCTCTACTTGGCCTAGGAGTGGTAAGTTCCATTACCTTTTCCACTGCAATCCCAAGACCTTAACACTTCCTGAGTATTCTTTGCTGTCACCATAATTTAACTTTCATTAATTAAAAACTCCTCTTACTTTTCCTTCAAATCTTAACTTACATTACCCTCTACAATGTAGGATGTTTTCATTAAAAACACCTTTAAACTCACTTACTTTATCCTTAACAGAGTATGGTGTTTGCATCAAAACATTCCCTCTCCTTACACAACCCCCCAGTACATCTAACAGTTTCGTTTGCAACCTTGACCATTCTATTTTTTTTACCTTCAAAGAGTCATCAAAACATGTTAAATATGTATTTAAACATGTGCTTAAAACAATTGCACATCTTGCAAACAAATTAAGCACTTATAATTACAATTCTATAAACAAATATTAGTAAAGGGGAGACCTCATATAACTCATATACTATTGTACTTTTACTGTACTGACTGGCCGTTTAATATTCATTCTCTTTATACACTGTATGTCTATTTTGTTCTATTAAGATATTTGTTGACACTCAGCAAAAATATAAAGATCCATTCTAAATTTAAATCTCCACACTGCCAAGCAAACCTATTTTACAACTCTTATTAACACCTTCTCATCCAATCCCCGTAAACTCTTCTCTACCTTCAACTCTCTACTTTGTCCTCCACCGCCTCCACCCACTGACTCACTCACTGCCCAGGCGATTGCTAATCACTTCAAAAACAAGATTGATACAATCCGTGATGAAATCTCCATTCTACAGGTATCGCCCCCAGCTAAGACCCCATGTCAACAGGTACAACTGACACTCCCCCTATTCAAATCTGCTACTACAGATGAAGTTGCTAAACTCCTCTCTATCGCCCACCTAACCACCTGTCCCCTGGACCCTATTCCCTCTCAAATGCTACGGTCACCCTCTGACCCCATCCTACACTCTCTAACCCACATCTTCAATCTCTCCCTCACCTCTGGCATCTTCCCCGATGCTCTAAAACATGCACTGGTCACCCCCATACTCAAAAAGCCGTCCTTGGACCCTACAAATCTTAACAACCTACGCCCTATCTCCTTGCTCCCCTTTTCCTCTAAACTCCTTGAACGCCTGGTTTACAACCAACTGAGTGACCACCTCATTAAAAACAACCTTCTTGATCCCCTTCAATCTGGATTCCGCCCTCAACACTCCACAGAAACTGCTCTTTTAAAACTCACAAATGACCTACTAACTGCAAAAACCAACGGACACTATTCTGTACTCTTACTTCTGGATCTCTCAGCTGCCTTTGACACGGTTGACCACCCCCTCCTCCTCAAAAAACTTTACTCCCTCGGTCTCCGTGACTGTGCTCTTCAGTGGCTCTCATCCTACCTATCCCAACGCACCTTCAGTGTCACTTACAATTCTACTTCCTCCACTCCTCTTCCCTTCTCTGTCGGGGTCCCCCAAGGTTCTGTTCTTGGACCTCTTTTATTTTCAATCTACACCTCTTCCCTGGGTCAGCTGATAGCCTCTCATGGCTTTCAATATCATTTCTATGCTGATGACACGCAAATCTATCTCTCCACCCCTCAACTCACTCCATCAGTCTCCTCACGCATCACTAACTTACTAACCGACATATCTGTATGGATGTCACACCACTTCCTCAAACTCAACTTGTCCAAAACTGAGCTTATAATATTTCCTCCCCCACGTGCCTCTTCCCTTGACTTCTCTGTCAAGAGCAATGGCACAACCATCCACCCGTCCCCACACGTCAGGGTGCTAGGTGTTATCCTGGACTCTGAACTCTCCTTTCAGCCCCACATCCAATCACTTTCCAAAGCTTGCCGCCTCAACCTCCGCAACATCTCTAAACTACGTCCCTTTCTAACCAATGAAACCACAAAGCTCCTGATTCACTCCCTGGTTATCTCTCGCCTTGACTACTGCAACTCACTCCTCATTGGCTTACCTTTAAACAGACTATCCCCCCTGCAGTCCATCATGAATGCTGCTGCCAGACTTATCCACCTTACAAACCGCTCAGTGTCTGCTACCCCTCTCTGCCAATCCCTCCATTGGCTGCCACTCGCCCAACGAATTAAATTCAAAATACTAACAATAAGTTACAAAGCCATCCACAACTCTGCCCCTAGCTACATCACTAACCTAGTCTCAAAATACCAACCTAATCGCCATCTCCGTTCCTCCCAAGACCTCCTGCTCTCTAGCTCCCTCATCACCTCCTCCCATATCCGCCTCCGGGACTTCTCCCGAGCCTCGCCCATCTTCTGGAATTCCCTACCCCAATCTGTCAGACTGTCTCCAAATTTATCCACTTTTAGGTGATCCCTGAAAACCTTCCTCTTCAGAGAAGCCTATCCTGCCTCCATCTAATAACTGCACTATTTTCTCCATTAGCTCATCCCCCACAGCTATTACCCTTTTGTATAACTTGACCCTCCCTCCTAGATTGTAAGCTCTAACAAGCAGGGCCCTCTGATTCCTCCTGTATTGAATTGTATTGTACTTGTATTGTCTGCCCTAATGTTGTAAAGCGCTGCGTAAACTGTCGGCGCTATATAAATCCTGTATAATAATAATAATAATAATAATAAAAATAAATCGCATAGCTAAAACCCCTTTTTCCCATATGCACCACAGCAACAACATTGCTTAATTTCTTTAGTCTTTTTAACACCTTAAGTAATGACAAATCCCCATACCTTCTTTCATTCTTTAAAGAAAACCTAGCAGATTATATGAACATACATACACCCATAATGCAAAATACTGTAGACCACTTTGACTGTCCTACCTTACAGTCAGTGTATCTACACAACAAATATTTTATTACTTCTATGCAACAGAAAGAGAAGCAAAGATTTAGCGGGCGCTGTTGGTTACCTAAATACCCTTCCCAAAAGGATACTGAACTGCAGTTTCTAATATATGGAGTCCTAAATAAAGACTCGGGTCTCCCACAGACCCTACAATGTTACACTCCTGTGAGTGTGTCTATTAAGGTGTGGTCCGTCCTTCCTTTCTCTTTAAATTTCAAAGGCTAAGACTTTATCAGAGCCAGGGTAAGGAAGAATTTGTCAAAATAGACAAAGGTCTACCCACCATGGATGAGTGTCTTATCCGGGACGAGCCCCCATTTGAAAGGAAATAGTTTGTATTCTGGACGACCACCCCTTCTGTAGGTACACCAACAAGGCCCTCAGATATCTGGAGACACCGAATGAAATGAGAGGCAGGTTGTGCATTCGTAAGATGTCTGCTTTATTGTAGCTCATGTCTAAGCTTTTATTCAGTTACAGTTACAAAACAAAGAAAGGCATGATTACAAAGAAGGCACACGTGTCCTTCTGCTTACACAAGCTTATTCTATGGAAAGTTACATATTGTGTAAAGTATCATATGACTGATCTTACAACACACAGTTTTATCACAATACAAGATACTGCAAAACAATATATATTTACTTTAGCCAAGAAAAATGATAACTTTAAAGATGCGGTTTGTATATTAGATTACAAATCATAAGGGGCTTTTTACATGATCCATTCACATTCCTTCCTTTCTTCTTTCCTCCCTTCCTCTCTCCCTCTCTTCCATCATTCTTTCTTTCCTCCCTTACCCTCTTTCCTCCCTTCTTATTTCCCTCCCTCTCTTCCTTCCTCCCTTCCCTCCTTTCCCCTGTCTCCCCTCTCTCCCCCATTTAAACTCTAAAGTACCCTCAGAGTATGCAGGTATAACAATGTTAGATTCATTTCAATGAGCAATAATCTATCCTTCCTTCCTTTTTTCTTTCTTTCCTTACACCCCCCCCCCCCCCCACACACACACACTTCTTTCTGCTCTTCCTTCCTTCTCTCCCTTCCTTTCTTTCTTCCTCCCTCTCTTCTTCTTATGTTCCTTCTTTCCTCCCTCCCCCTCTTTCTTCTTTCCTTCTTTACTTCACCCCTTTCTATACCTCACCTCTCTCTATTCTCTCTTCTCCTTAATTTTTTTTCCTTCCTCCGCTTGTGTCCCCATGTTTAGCCATGGCTCACTGTGCGCTTCACTATTTTATCCTTATGTTTTATTTTACCACACTGTCTCTGTTTTTTTTTTATATTTAATATACATATATATATATATTTTTATTTATTATTTCTGCCCTATTGCTGAAAATAACTTTGATGCATAGGGGTGTGTGTGTGTGTGGGGGTGAAAGTGTTAATAAAATAATCCATACAGTAGGCCAGGTATGCACTGCCACATCATCAGAAAAGTTTGTTAGACCCACTTACTAAATCATGTAATGCTAACACATAGATCACTCACTAATATTTTTCTCAGTATCAGGCCAGGAGGTCTCTTACCTCCCTTCCTTTACATACTTGGTTAATATAAACAAGCATATAATGCAAAGAATGCTGCAAAAAATCATTGGGTGGTTAGGTCATGCACCATTACTTAGATGACATTTATTGTCCAAAGAAGGTGAACATTTTTTCTGGACTAAAATATTCACTAGTATTAGGCTAGGCTATGCTATACTAGTATACTAGTAATATACTAAATGATTGATAAAACTCTTTGCTGGTTGCAGCTAAAATAAAAAGCTATTGTTTAGGCTCACCACAGGTAACAGTCACTCTGTAGTGACCAGGGGCTGCTCCAGTGTCCTAATAGACCACCAAATAAAATGTTGAGGGCTCATTCTCCTGTAATTACTTACCTTGAGGTGCGACCTCTCTCAACCATGTCCAGGGCCCCTTGGAATCTGAACGCCTTCTGGCATAATTTATTCCCATCCCATGTGCAGATAGTAACCAAAATTGTGGAATTCTGGCATACACATGGGTGTCAGTATAGGGTAGGAGGAATATGGGAGACCTTTAAAGCCTTCCTTTGTGAAACATTTATCAGGGAGATCCACATAATTAAACAGGCCATCAATGCCCAAAGAGAGGGGCTGAAGCGACTGGTGGGTGATCTGGAGGTGAAATTTATCTCTGATCCCACTGAGGAATGCAGGGAATCATGGCTATCAGCTAGTGCGTCATTTAGCCGCCTTGCTTCTACGGTGGTGAGGTGGAAATGATTCTTTAATAAATTAGCGTATTACGAGGAGGGAGAACATACTGGCCTGTTAGCTAAAATAGCACATTCCCAGCAGGTGTCACCCTCCATTGGTGCATTAAAGACTCAGACAGGAGTGGTAACCAATGCCCCGGATCTCATTGTCATGTCGAGTTGGTATCATGAGTTGGTATCATATTACTCCACTCTATATCAGTCTAAACAGACTTATTCAGTGGACTCCTTACAAGCTTATCTTGGGGAAATGGAACTCCCTACTTTGTCTGAAGCTGCTAAGAATCAATTAGATGCTCCCCTTACTTTGCAGGAGCTTCAGGCGGCAACCGGAATGTTTCCTAACTCAGAAGCACTAGGTGAGGACAGCATTCCTATTGAGGTGTACAAACAATATGCTGGCAGTATGTTACCAAAGCTATTGTGTTCAATGAGGCTAAGGAGTGCAAGAGACTTCCCTTGTCCATGACCAAAGCCATTATAGTTCTGTTATTAAAACCAGGCAAGGATCCGTGGATCCTGGTTCATATAGACCTATATCCCATCTGCAGAATGATGTGAAAATATTGGCTAAGGTCTTGGCTGTACGGCTGAATGGGGTGATATCCACTATCCTTCACTCTTACCAGGCAGGGTTTATGCCCAAGAAGGCTACAACGATAAACCTGCGTAGACTTTTCCTCAATATGCAATCGATGGCTGATAACATGGGGGATAGAGCACTGCTTTCTTTAGACGCTCATAAAGCTTTTGATAGCATTGAGTGGACAGACTTGTGGGCCATATTGTGAAAATTTGGGTTCTGAGAAGAATTTATTTCCTGAGTCCAGTTTCTATATAGTGCTCCCAAAGCGGACATTAGAAAGACTGGAAAAGTGTCTCCAGACTTTAGTCTTTATAGGGGTACCAGACAGGGCTGTCCTTTGTCCCCTCTCCTGTTTGAGCCTTAATTTTTGCTATAATAAATATCCCCAAAAAATATATAAAAAAACATTTTTTTTCCTCAGTTTTATTATTCTACATATTTTTGGTAAAAAAAATTGCAATATGCGTTTATTGATTGGTTTTCGCAAAAGTTATAGCATCTGCAAAATACGGGATAGTTTTATGGCATTTTTATTAATAATTTTTTTTTTATCATGACTGTGACATTATGGCGGACAGATCGGACACTTTTGGCGCTATTTTGGGACCATTCACATTTATACAGCGATTAGTGTGAAATGCATTAGTTACTGTGTAAATATGACTGGCAGTAAAGGGGTTAACCAGGAGGGGGCGCTGCGCGAGTTAAGTGTGTCCTAGGGAGTGATTCTAACTGTAGGGGGGTGGGCTATGTGTGACACGACACTGATCACCGCTCCCGATCACAGGGAGCTGTGATCAGTGTCATTAGGCAGAACAGGGAAATGCCTGTTTACATCAGCATTTCCCCGTCCTTCCTCTCCGTGACACGATCGCGGGTATCCCTGCGGACATCGAGTCCGCAGGACCCGCGATCACACTCACTGAGCTTGTGGCGGCAATTTAAAGGGACGTACCTGTACGCCCATTTGCCTGTCCATGCCATTCTACCGACGTAAATTTTCGCGCGGCGGTCGGGAAGCGGTTAAGGACTTTTTAGAATGACCTTTATGGCTTATGGACTATGATGTATTGTATTAATATAGTAGCTGCTAGTTTTACCAACTTTTTATTAAGAGTAATTAACCCTCCTATAGATTGAAGCACCGGATAAGTGACCCTGTTTACTCTACTTTGCTTGTGATGTAAAACAATTGCCTACAAGAGTCGCAGCAGTGCAGCGGCTGGTCGGGAAGGGGTTAAAAGGGATAGGGAGGTGGTACAAAATGTAATAGCTGTGGGGATGAGCTGATAGAGGTGGTTGAAGTACAGGTTTTAAGCCGGCCATAGATGGTTCGAATCTCAACCGGTTCCTGATGATTGCGATCCATGTATGTGCTGGCTGAATGTACCCAAGTTGATTGATCAATCAACTTGGGCACGACCAGCCTGTCGGATTTTCCATGTGATCGCTAGCAGCTGTTATAGCTGCTAGCAATAATCACTGTGTTTTCCCAGTAGGGACGGCTTCCCCCGCCCCCCGCCGGGAGAACACAATGGGTCTGCACAAGGTGGAGTCTCAGTAAGTGTTGATGGGGGAATCTGGTGGTTACAGGAAAGAAAATCTCTCTGTCTATGGCTGGCTTTAGGTGGAGGTGGAGTAGGTTTCCTTGAATAAATAAGTTTTCAGGGATTGCCTAAAGGTGAACAGGGAAGGAGATAACTGGACATACTGGGGTAGGGAGTTCAGGGGATGAGAGAGACTCCTGGAGGCAAGCATGGGAGGGGATAACAAGGGAGCTAGAGAGCAAGATGTCATTGGAGGAGGGGTGTAAATGATTTAACGATGTGTAAAACACTGATATTAAGACAGATAGCTGATCCCCTCTGCTTTTTTTAACAGACTCCATCAACAAAGGCTACTATAGCATCTGTACTGAAAGCGCAGCTATCATTCAACTATATGGTTCAATTAGTATATACAAAAAATCTGGATCTGCTTAGGCAGCAGGGTTTTTTTTCTAATTGTTGAAGTTGTGCTGTAGCCTGTAGGTAAGATTATGTTCCATGGCCATATCTGGGAACTCTTTTAAATCAGTGGGCCTGAGAATGGGGGTGAGATATTGGAAAGAGTGGGGGAGAGACGAATAGCACTGTGCTTAGAGCGTCAAAAACGTTTGTAATAGTTTTAGCATGCATCAAAATAGTGGCAATAGTTGTGTCACACAGCAGCTAACGGAAGCGTTTATTAGCAGAGCCAATATAAAGGGCTGACAGTGATGAAGGAGGAAATGGCCCAGCTTCATTGTAGGGAGTAAATGCCCCTGTGTTGGTGGTGCCACTGTAAGGAAAATTGCTACCCCACTGGTATCAGTTGGACAAAAAATGTAGCTATGTTGCTGATGTTAGTCTGCGAAGAACTGCCTTGGTATGCATGTCTTTGGGATACCAATACAAACACCACTGCAGGCAACTAAACAGCAACCAACTGCAGATATCTTCCATGATCTGCCTCCTTCCCGTAGAACACATGAGAATTTAGGCTGCACACCACTATGTTTTTTTCTGAGCAACAACAAACTTTATTGGCACTAGGCAAGGTCTATGATCTACCCCCCATGTTATCTCTCCTCCTCTTCAGTAAAACTTTCAATCATGCTCAAATTTCCCAACCTTACCCTATATCTGATGATAGGAATGTTTGGAATAAATGTTTTTCACCTAACAACTAATTAGCCAAAAATTCACAGTACTATTTTTCATAGCATTTTGAAATGTAATTGCGCTGTTTGATTCACTTATTATTATTTTTAAGATTGAACACCTAAATAGAATTGCAGTGGCCCTTTAAGGGCACAACTTTAAAAAGGGAGGAGCATCCCCGTTATAAGCCCATTGACCAGTCCATTGCATCGCTCTGACGAAGCTCACACAGCTGAGCGAAATGCATAAACATTATGGTGTTTGGCAGCCCAGCCTTGCGGCCACACACATGTAGCCTCTATCTGCTCTACTCATCATCACCGCACGGAGTGGGGTGGTCATCAGTGAGAACCAATGTACATCTACAGCCAGGAAAAGCTTTAATCAACACATCTTTTTGGGTGATTGCTTCAACTACCTGAACTGACCCAGAGACCGGCTTGTTGGAAACTTGAAGAGCTAAATGGTATCAGCTCACAGAAGCAAGCAGCACGGCGGGTGAGATTGTTTCAGGGTACACTGTAGTCCCGTCATTCACAATACATCTTATGCAATATATATGCTAAGTTTTGTATCCTCCGACCGTGCTAGCTCCTTGCACCAGAGACAATATACCTACACCTCACGTTCTCTCATAACCCAGTCCAGATGTCCATCATATTTCTAAGCTCATCCATATATATACATATGTCAGTAACTTCCTTTCTTACTACTGACTTAATCACAATGCTGAGTTTCCAGACTGATATTCCTGTTTTCACACAGTGACACCACTACCTCATCTATACTCAGGGGATTCCTGAATTTCCGGCATATTTATACCTGGTGTCACCGGAGGCGGCTGATTTTAGAATTTCAACGTCAAGTTTAATACCCACCCCTCCCCCATATGCATTAAGAGTGTTAGTTTGTATGCAAGTGAGCCCGGGCTGCTTTATCTCCATTCTTTTGTTTGTGACAACTTTGTCATGATGTTTTACAGTGATTGTAAGGGTTTGTTTTTATTTTATTTTTTTAAATAACAAACATATCATACTTACCTCCACTGTGAAGCTCGTTTTGCACAGAGCGGCTCCGAACCTCGTCTTCTGGGGTCCCCCGGCGGCTCTCGCGGCTCCTCCCCACATCAGATAACCCCCTAGGAGAAATGCTCTCCCGAGGGGGTTACCTTGCGGACGCGCTCCCGAGTCCAGCATTCGGCGTCCATAGCCACTGAATGTATGACTCGGCCCCGCCCCCCGCCCGCATTATTGGATTTGATTGACAGCAGTGGGAGCCAATGGCTGCGTTGCTATCAATCTATCCAATCAAGAGCCGAGAACCCCGGTCAGAGAAACAGCGCGTCCCTGCCGGGTCAAGTTCCAGGGCTCAGGTAATTAAAATGGGGGGGGGCTGGCTTGGGGCCGGTCACTGCCAGGTGTCTTTTCACTTTAATGCATACATACCTCCCAACCGTCCCAGATTGCCCGTGAAAGTCCCGCTGTGGGAGGTCTGTCCCGCGTCCTGGGTACCTTCATTCCGGGACAATACAATGTCCCGGAATTGCCCCCTTGGGCGTTCTGATGCCCCCTAAAAAATTACGCCGCATCGCCACTGTCCCTCACTGCCCGCTTTACTAGTTCTGTCTGAGACCCACTTTATTTCATCCCCAGACGCTGCCTGTCTCACTGCCAAAACAACTGGTTGCTAGACATGGCCCGCCTGGCGTCTAATAACCAGTGACGTCACAACGAGGAAGAGAGCGGAGCCCCAGCATTCAGAGCGAGACGGAGGAGGATTCATCCTCCTCGCACCTAAGCTCTGCCCCCGATTCCGCCCCCCGACTGTGTCTTCCCTGAAGGCTGTTCCTGCCGCTGGAAGAAAGGTAGGAGAAATGCTCCCTGCACTGCCCTGAGGAAGCTCATGGTCAATCTGCTCCCTCCCATACACTTCCCCCTCCAGTCATGCTGTACAGTCCCCCCATACTGCCCTCCACTACCCCCCATTATACTGCCCCTCACATCATACTGCCCTCCACTACCACCCCTTCCATCATACTGCCCTCCACTAACCCCCCTCCCATTATACTGCCCTCCACTACCACCCCTCCCATCATACTGCCCTTCACTACCACCCCACCCATCATACTGCCCTCCACTACCACACCTCCCATCATACTGCACTCCACTACCACCCCTCCCATCATACTGCCCTCCACTCACCCCCCTCCCATCATACTGCCCTCCACTACCACCCCCTCCCATCATACTGCCATCCACTACCACCCCTCCCATCATACTGCCCTCCACCAACCCCCCTCCCATTATACTGCCCTCCACTACCACCTCCTCCCATCATACTGCCCTCCACTGCCACCCCTCCCATCATACTGCCCTCCATTACCTCCCCTTCCATCATACTGCCCTCCACCCCATCATACTGCCTTCCACTGCCACCCCTCCCATCATACTGCCCTCCACTGCCACCAACTCCCATCAAAAAAATAAAATTGTAAAATAAAATATAATGGTAAAAAATAATAAACCAATAAAATAACAAAAATTAAAAACTACTGATCCCATCCACTGCCCTACTGATTATGTCCACTGCTCTACTGGCCATGTCTTCTGCTCTACTGGCCATGTCTACTGCTCTACTGGCCATGTCTACTGCTCTACTGACCAAGTCCACTGCCCTACTGACCACGTCCACTACCCTACTGTCCACGTCCACTGCTCTACTGACCATGTCCACTGCCCTACTGACCAAATCCACTGCCCTGCTGACCATATCCACTGCCCTATTGACCACGTCCACTGCCCTACTGACAATATCCACTGCCCTACTGACCATGTCCACTGCCCTATTGACCACGTCCATTGCCCTACTGACAATATCCACTGCCCTACTGACCATGTCCACTGCTTTACTGACCATGACCGCTGCTCTACTGACCATGACCGCTGCTCTACTGGCCATGTCTACTGCTCTATTGGCCATGTCTACTGCTCTACTGACCAAGTCCACTGCCCTACTGACCACGTCCACTACCCTACTGTCCACGTCCACTGCTCTACTGACCACATCCACTGCCCGCTGACCATGTCCACTGCCCTATTGACCACGTCCACTGCCCTACTAACAATATCCACTGCCCTACTGACCATGTCCACTGCTTTACTGACAATGACCACTGCTCTACTGACCATGACCACTGCTCTACTATGTCCAAAGCTCTACTGACCATATCCACTGCTCTACTGACCATGTCCACTGCTCTACTGACAATATCCACTACCCTACTGACCATGTTCACTGCTATACTGACCACGTCCACTGCCCTACTGACCACTTCAACTGCTCTACTGACCATGTCCACTGCCCTACTGACTGACACCATTCACAGTCCACACTGACACCACTGGCGGAACTACCAGCAAAGATTGCACTTGCGACTGGGCCCTGGCCTTCTGCCACCATGGCGGGGCCCAAGACTGCAGGACTGCACAACATGTGAAAGGGATTCGCTGTGGGACCATGAAGGATCGTGGGATCAGTGGGAAGGGCTCTGGGCTTGGGGGAAATGGCTCAGACCGGAGGTCGGGGGCCCTTCATGGTTTCTTGCACCAGGGCCCTGAAGGTTCTAATTACTCCTCTGCTGCACCCCTGTATATAGCTCATCCCAGTACCCTGCACCCTGTATTTAGCTCATCTCAGAACCATGCACCCTGCACTCTGTACATAGCTCACCCTGGAACCCTGCACTCTGTACATAGCTCACCCCAGAACCCTGCACTCTGTACATAGCTCATCCCAGAACCCTGCACTGTGTACTTATCTCATCCCAGAACCCTGCACTTTGTACGCAGCTCATCCCAGAACCCTGCACTCTGTATGTAGCTCATCCCAGAACCCTGCACTCTGTATGTAGCTCATCCCAGAACCCTGCACTCTGTACGCAGCTCATCCCAGAACCCTGCACTCTGTACGCAGCTCATCCCAGAACCCTGCACTCTGTACATAGCTTACCCCAGTACCCTGCACCCTGTATATAGCTCATCTCAGAACCCTGCACCCTGTATATAGCTCATGCCAGAACCCTGGACCCTTTATATAGCTCATCCCAGAACCCTGCACCCTTTATATAGCTCATCCCAGAACCCTGCACTCTGTACATAGCTCATCCCAGAACCCTGCACTCTGTACATAGCTCATCCCAGAACCCTGCACTCTGTACATAGCTCATCTCAAAACCCTGCACTCAGTACATAGCTCATGCCAGAACCCTGCACTCTGTACATAGCTCATCCCAGAACCCTGCACTCTGTATATAGCTCATCTAAGAACCCTGCACTCTGTACATAGCTCATCCCAGAACCCTGCAATTTGTACATAGCTCATCCCAGAACCCTGCACTCTGTACATAGCTCATCCCAGCACTCTGTACATAGCTCATTCCAGAACCCTACACTCTGTACATAGCTCATCCCAGAACTTTGCACTCTGTACGTAATGCACTCCAAACACTGCATGCTTTTATCCTTTTTTTAAAATGAATGTGTTGGGGTTTGTATGTATCCATGAGACTCTTGCTTGTGGAACAATAATAAAAGCATATTTTATAGGTGCAAGGAAGCCCGAGTTTTGTTTAATGATGCCCATTAAGCTCCTCCCACTGTCAGAAGTTTGACCACGCCCATATTTGCCACAGCTCGCTATGCAAGGTTACTCCCTTCCTCAAGTGTCCCTCATTCTGAAGTTCAATAGTTGAGAGGTATGATGCATAGGATGCATTAGAGCCCTTTCACCCCGGGCCGCCCATAGCGTCGGCAGTAAAACGCCACTATTTATAGCGACATTTACCGTCAGATTTGCGGCAAATTTTGGCCGCTAGCGGGGCGCTTTTACCCCCCGCTAGCAGCCGAGAAAGAGTTAAAGCCCACGATGTGCCGCAATAGCGGCGTTTTGCCGGCGGTATCCCAGCGCTGCCCCATTGATTTCACCCTGCCAGCAGCTTCTTTGGACTTTTTTTCCCGTCCTGCCAGCGCAGGTGTGAAAGCCCTCGGACTTTCACACTGCAGACAATGCTGCAGCTGTTTGAGGGCAGATTGCAGGCGCTATTTTTAACGCTATAGCGCCTGCAAAACGCCCTTTGTGTGAAAGGGGTCTTAAGGTGAAAAAACACGAAGGTTTACAACCCCTTTAACTATATTGGTGAAGGTTTAATAGTTTTCTGGCATTTGCCATGTTATTTGTTTTCCTTTTCTTCAAATAATAAACGTTTTATCTATATCGCTGAGAGTTCCATATTGAAGCCTCTTTACAAACCTGCTTGGCTTGTTTCTTTTTCTCTGTATATTTTCCATGGCTTTGGGAACCCCAACTTATTAAGTTGAGTCGGTAATATACACATTCTTTAAATTGTCAACGTTGTTATTTCCCCTATCTTATCACTAATTTTTTTCACTAGACCAGGTTCTAGTTCTACCACTGACAAAGTGTTTATTTTTTTTGTTTTTTACTGTCTGTCTCCCAGCTGGAGAAAATCTTCACATTTCCTGTCTCAGTAACAGAACAAGAAGTGAGGAAAAATCTGTGGAGATATGAACAATAAAAGCCTGAAAGAGATTTTAGCCTTTCTCCTCTTCATCCAAACTAGAAAAGTTCTTATTTAAAGCAGGGAAAATGTATTATGAAAATGTTCTGTAATTGTTCTTTTAGCGGTAATTGTCCATCATTGTTTTTCAGATAAAAGATGTTTTGGTGCAGACACGGACAGCCAAGTGTCTACAGAAGCACAGATGATTGCTGCTACCAGCCATGTGCACATTAACAGAAGAACAAAGGTATAATAAAAGTACTGAGAAGTGAAGTCCTTGTGTTCATGCCTTATCATGTCATATGAGCAATATTGGGGGCTACCATTACTATCCTTTTACTTTTCTAGTAAATCGGCTGCTATGATTATTTTGGCTTTCAAATCTTTTAGGTCACTGAATTTTATTAACAAATAGTATAGAGGTGGATTACTACACATGCTTGTAGGGATATTGTTGCAATTAATGAAAAAAGTACGTAAAATATGAAGCAGGCAGTAGTTAGGTGCACTAAATGGGACTTGTAACTGGAGCAATTTTCTAATGTAGTTTAATCAACAGCAGTGTTTTTCAAGGCCCTATAACTAACCCTATATTAACAAATATGTAGATCAGGAAAATCGGAGATACCTGTTCCTGGTAGGAGATTGAAAGTATTAAAGAAAGAGGTTCAATGTGGCAGTCAGGCAATTGTGATGTCTTGAAGTCTGCAGTAGCAACAAATATATTTCTTTCATGACAACTTTTGTAGGAGTTAGAATATTATTATTATTATTATAATTGTTGTAAGAGTATTATTTTAATCATTTTTATTGTATTATTGTTTTATTCTTTTGGCAGATTAATAACCCTCGTCCTAAGGATTCACAGTCAGTTAGAGGTAATAAAAAGTGGCTTCGGTTGGGTGCCTTTGTTTATGTATTTATTTATTATTATTTTTTCTTTCTTTTTCTTACAATCTCATTCTCATTTGTTTTTTTCATAACTCATGTTTTAGTGACTATTCATTTCATTTATTTATATAGTGCTGAAAAATTAATTTACTTTAGAGAGTAAATAGGCCATTTCCTTCAATCCCTTGCCTCAGCCAATAGAAAGTTATATTACACATACGGCTACAATCTTCTTTCTTACAGTGCTTAAATTTGGGGTCATTTGTAAAAAAAAATAAAAAAAAAATAAAATGCAATATTCAGATCCTTTTGCAATTAATTTTATATTTACCAAAACTTTCAAACGCGAGGACTTACCTTAACTCTCCAGTCAGGCAGGCCTTGTACTATCTAATGGGAAATGTTACAGTCAGATAGTAACCTGTGGTGAGCCTAAAGTACAAATAGCCAAAATATTTGCATTGTTTTGCAAAAAGCTCCTGGCAGTTAATTTTTTCCAGCCTGTGTATCACTGGAGAAAATTCTCCAAGATACAATAGTAAGTTAGAGAAAATATCCCAAAGTGAGGGGGATTCTCCTCTTCAATGTCCCTGATACAGGTGTCCCCAATGGAAGCTTTCATCTTACCTCCTGTTCTGTTGACATACCTAAAATGTTGGAATTACCTTCACTTTCTTTCTTGGTGACAATGGCAGCAATAAAAGCTTGAAAGAGGGTCTAACCTATGCCTATAGATACAGGAACTTCAGTTTGTTTTTAGTTCTTTAAAAGTCAGCAGCTACAAATACTCTGCTGACTTTAAAGACGAGGTACTTACCAGCACCTGGGGTCCAGCGATGTCTTTCTGCAGCAAGTTCTTCTGAGCTCTGCAGGTCCCTGGTGCTGCCATCTTGGATATGGGGGCCAGTTGAGGAACTAAAGCCAGCTCCCCACTGTGCATGTGCAAGTGCATTCACTCCCCACCGTGCATGTGCATTCACTTTGTGAATGGTCCTTCAGCTTCCTAGGGCATGTGACATGTCCCAAGAGGCTGTGGGAAAGGACAGGGCAAGGGAGGCCATCCTTGCCTCTGCGAGGATCGCAGAATTGGGAGTGGGTGCCGGTATTCATCCTTCACTACCAAAAAAAAATCCTGTAACTCTGTTACATGCTGGGGGGAGGTAGTGAACCAGTGGGGCTTCTCTTTTTTAAAGAAGTTCCGCTTTAAGGCCAATTTGAGCAAAAGCCATATAGCCAAATACTCTGTTTTGGGGTTGCATACCTCCCAACTTATTGAGATGGAAATGAGGGACACCTATTAGCAAAAGTATTTAGGCATAATACACCCCCCTGCTATGCCCCCTTAAAGAAGAATTATACAAAAAAAAGATTAGTTAAACCCACAAGTGCTTTATTTTACTACTACAATTCTTTTATATTGGCTTTTTTAATTTGACAAATGCAGCAATGAAAGGTTTAGCACTTTTTGAAAGAGAAAAAGTGCATTTTATATACAAGTATATAATTTAGACCAAAATGAGGGACACATGAGGAGCAAAGAGGGACAGAGGGACTTTGTTCCAAATCAGGGAAAGTCCTTCAAAATCAGGGACAGTTGGGAGCTATGGGGTCGTAAAAATCCAGATCAACTGGAGGAAACCTGCTAAACCAGGTGAGAACGTACAATTGTTTTTCATAATATCTTTTCCCTTTTCACTGCTAGACATGCTGCACAGCTGCTATGAATTAGTCAAAGTAAATAATCAATAAAAAATTCACATATCAAAGTGCTGAATTAGTCTACATTTAAACAGCCGCATAGCTACCTCTGAACGCAGCAACATTCTGGGGTTAATTTACTAAAGGCAAATAGACTATTGCACTTTGCAAATGCAGTTGCTCCAGAGCTTAGTAAATGAGAGAAAGCTCTGCTGACTTCCATCATCTAACCATATGCAAGCAAAAATGCTGTTTTTTTCATAATTTCCCTTGCATGTGATTGAGTATTCTTTGTAAAGTGAAGCTTTACCTTATTTACTAAGCTCTGGAGCAACTGAACTTGCAGAGTGTACAGTCTATTTGTCTTTAATAACTCAACCCCTGTGTAGAATGGCCGAATACAAATGGGCTGATTAGCTGCGGCCTATTTGTGTGCGGCCCAAACTCAGCAGAAACTCCAACTCTGGATGCACACTGACTGCGTTCAGGGTCAGACGGAGGCTCCATTCACATGTAGCCACCCAGATAAGTGATTACATATGAACAGCAGCCGTGGCAGCCATAGATTTGTTATGCCCTGTAAACACGGTCGGATTTTCCGATGGAAAATGTTCGATGGGAACGTCCACTTGGACATATAGCATAGATTGATGCGCTCTGATACAAAGTTCAATCAATGTGAGAAAATAATTTTTTGTGCTAAAAAAACAATGTGAAAAAATTGCTACCAAATCGCTAAAAAGTCGCATATATATAAAATCGCAAATATATGAAAATGTCCACTCGGACATTTTCCATCGGAATTTCCGTCACACAAAATTTGAGATCTGGATCTCAAATTTTCCGCACAAAGTTCCACACATGCTCAGAATCAAGCAAAAGAGCCAAACCGGCTATTGGACTTCCTTTTTCTCGACTTGTCGTACGTGCTGTACGTCATGTGTTCTTGACGTTCAGAATTTCCGACAAGATTTGTGTGACCGTGGGTATGCAAGACAAGTTTGAGCCAACATCCGTCTGAAAAAATCCATGGATTTTGTTGTTGGAATGTTCGATCGTGTCTACGGGGCATAAAACTCTGACAGCTGCAGCATTAGCAACCACCCCTAGATACTCCTATTACAAACTACTTAATATTTGGCAAAAACTGGTAATTGGACTCAAATTATTCACCTTTGTAACTGTGTGATTTAGTTAGTTAAAGGTATGACATGTTTAACATGGTGTTTCCATTATTTTGGTCGCCTTCTGTGATCTGGCATTCAGAGATACCCTTCAGTATGTCAGAAATACATTAAAAAATGGTCTTTAATTTCACACCAGGTAATATTTATGTTTTCATGCAGATCAAAAACATTCCAGAATGGAGCACAGAGCTCCACCAAGATTTTCTTCACAGAATTACCCTCCGAACCACTGCAGTAGGAATGTAAGGACAAATGTACTAGATTTTCTAAATAATACGGTAAAAGGGATATACAACAACACTTAATATTATCACTTAAATCATGCCTCTGGAGACACTGGTCATCTGTCTCAAGAGGACAGCACATTACTAGGACATGTTATTGGGTGCATCATGTTATTGTTCATTTTTTTTTATATTGTTTATTGTTCCATCTATATTCTGGGTTTGTGTTGACTAGTGCCTTGTACCAAGCTGTATTGCTGCTACAATGGAGGACAAAAATCTGTATTTGTTGTCTGTCGCCAAACTGGCTATACAAAATTAAATATTCAGTTAAATATTTTTGGCATATAAAATAGTTCCCATATATGTATTCAATATGTATATTTTAAGGGAAACTAATTTTGGACAGTTTATTTTTTTGTTTATTTTATTTTTGGTGTAGAAGCTTTTGGACTGATGTTTTACATAATTTTTACCTATTTTTTATCATTTGTATAGTGATTTTTACATTAATTATGATGACTTTGTTTCAATTATTGTATTAATAATTTTATTTTAATTTAATACAGACTGAAATTGATAGCAACATCTTGTTGAGTCACTTCACCCAAACAGAGAAAATCATTTAGGCAGCCATAGGGTGTCATGAAGTGACAATAAGAAACATGCATTTTATACACAAAACGATAAAGAAAAAAACATTGTCAACTTGTCGTTTATGAGTGTTGTTGAGGATAGTGATCAATGACTTGGTGAGACAGAGCAGCCAAGCTGTGATTTTCACACCTGAGTGGGAATTGGAGATGGTGTGAGTCTTTGTAAAATGACCTTAATGTAGAGATGGGCCTGGGATGATGGTTGATAGAAAATCCTAGATCTATAAACAGTTTGGGGGGATATAAATGGCTGCATGTTTGCACAGGAAAATAGAGATGCATTTCTAGCTGCACAAAAAAGCAGAGGTCAATAGGTGACTGGATGATGGGGTGCTACTATATATAGCTACATAGGGTCTGAGGAGGTGAATTTATAACTACTCTAAGGAAGGGGCAGATATATGCCCCTGTCTGCATGATCACCACTCCATCGTTGGCTCAAACGACTTGAAGTAATACAGAATGAGGCATATGTGGTTAATATACTTTTGACAGTGTGGAATGTTGTACTGTGAAAGTTCACAGGACATTTTGCTCCCCATATACACTGTACACATCACCCTGTAAACTGCATTCTCAGCTATTATTAGACTAATTGTACTATAGGTCTGAGTACACATGGTGACATGCTGTCAGGTGTCTTGTTGTGTTATGGTGTGCGCTGTGTTATCACTCTGTGCTTGTGATTTGACCTACAGTATATACAGTATTTGTAGAACTCCTCCGCTTAGGGAGGAAACGTTCAGGCTGGTTACAGCCTAGCAGCTTGTTTGGCTGTACTTCTCCTGTGGATCACAGAAGTGCAGTTTATTCTGCCCGCTGTTGGCTGACGTCACAGAGCCGGTCCAGGCTCAGGCAAGATCACGACAATGGAGTCAAGATCCGCCCACATGCCTGGACTGTCACCCGGCTCAGCCTCTCAGCAAGCCGTTGAGAGGTTGAGGCAGTCGCTCCCTCCCCCTCCACAGCCCAGCACTCAAGTGAGCGCTGGGAGGCAGAGCAGAGAGCCGGTGACTGACAGTCCCCAGCTTTCTGCTCACAGAGCTGTGAGAACTGAGCGATCGGCAATGTTCAATTGCTTGGTTCTCAGTGTTTGTGAAGGTGGGGGACAGATGCTGCATCAAAGTTATTTTTTTAAAGTAGTTGATTAAAGATTGAGATGATGAGGGTGGCCTCTCTTGCTTCTCCAACCCAAGCTCCTTTTAAGGTGATAGGGAAGTGCAGGGTTGGTGGAATGGCAAGTGCCAATGGGCAAGTATGAATCTTAAAAAAAGAAAAAACCCATACATCTCCTTTAATTAGGGGCAAACATAGGGTCCTATACAAATTTTTTAGGTAACAGCGTGCATGATGAAATAGATGTGTTAGGAAATTATCGAAGCAGGGGAAGAAAGGCCTTTTTCACCTCGGGCGCTAGAGGACCTTGTTCCTTTAGTAGCAGGGCCGTCTTACTGAGCAGGCACCCCTGGGCTTTGCTCAGGGGCCCCAGGTTCACCTGGGGCCCCATCAGAGCCAGACAAACAGAAGCAGCAGGGGGGCAAGGGAGTCAGTCTTAGCAGGCACAGGCAGTCCTGCGGGCATGGCCGCCTTCAGGGGGGTACAGCCCATACACTAGCAGGGGGCCCGAGCTTCTAGAAGGGCCCAGCTGTCTGGCGGAGATGAGAGAAGGCAGGGTTGGGTGCAGGAGAGCACAATGGATGCGCTGGCTTTCAAAATGTGTCTGAGTGTCATTGAGCTGACATTGGGCTCTTTGCCACCCCCTCTGGTAAATTCCTGCATGTGCAGGGGGGCTGAGAGCGTACAGGTGTGAGGGGGGCTGCGAGCGTACAGGTGTGAGGGGGGCCGAGAGCGTACAGGTGTGAGGGGGGCTGAGAGCGTACAGGTGTGAGGGGGGGCTGAGAGCGTACAGGTGTGAGGGGGGGCTGAGAGCGTACAGGTGTGAGGGGGGGCTGAGAGCGTACAGGTGTGAGGGGGGCTGAGAGCGTACAGGTGTGAAGGGGGCTGCGAGCGTAAAGGTGTGAAGGGGGCTGAGAGCGTACAGGTGTGAGGGGGGTGCGAGCGTCGAGGTGTGAGGGGGCTGCGAGAGTAAAAGTGTGAGGGGGCTGCAAGCGTACAGGTGTGAAGTGGGGCTGCGAGAGTACAGGTGTGAGGGGGCTGAGAGAGTACAGCTCCCGCAGGGATTTTTTATGCCAAATACATGTAGCAGAATACATTTTGACATACATTTATGAAGACATGTTTTACATTTTTCTCATTTGATATGTTTCATAGCAGAAGGTAGAAAATGTTGTACTTTAGTTCTTAGGAGTAGGTGCGTAATTGGGCAGGCTTGTAGGGGCCCCATAGCATTACTTTACCCATGGGCCCATGATGCTATTAGGATGGCCCTGAGTAGTATATTTGCGTTTCAAATTATCCAAGCTATTTATTCTAGACGTATTTTTACCCAGCTACCTGTTTAATAATGACGTTTTGTTTTTGTCTTTGCAGGATTATGAATCAGAAAGTAAAATGAGGGATTCAGTTCCATTTCAAGGTATACAATTACACAAAATTGACTTTAAATGTCAGTATGTTTGTTGTGGATACTCTAATTGGATGGATTAAATTTGAGTTATTTTTTAAAGTACGGTAATTGATTGAAGACTGAGATGATGAGGGTGACCTCTCTTGCTTCTCCAACCCAAGCTCCATTTAAAGTGATAGGGTAGTACAGGCTTGGTGGAATGGAAGTTGTAGTGATGACTGGAGCTCAAAAGAGCATCAGATGTGAATTTCCACAATGCAACGCCCATGGCAATTGGAACAATGTACAATCGTAGATTAAAAGGTTACACAGCAGATGCAGAAACCAGTTCAGACCCCTCTATATGTAGGTGGTGAAGCACTAGGTTATAGAAATGTGCAATCACAGGACCAGCTAGGATAAATGACTCGTTGGCAGTGAGGAGAAGTCACAGGCCAGGCCAATGTCAATAAATGGCAGAGCAGTAGCAATCAGCATACAGAGCATGGTTAAATGGAGCAGGCCAAGGTCAGCAATAGGCAATCAGAGATCAAAGCAAAGTCAGCAGGGGCACGTACAGCAGAGCATACAAGGAGCATAGTGGTGAAGGTGAACAAAGGACAGTCAGCCTTAAATAACCTACTTGGTGCCAAAGTTGTTACCAAGCATGTGTAAACATCTACACATGTACTGTATGGGACGCACATCCAATTTTTTTTTTTGGAGGAGGGGGTGAAATCCTCTGACATGGTTGTTTCCATATGGGGGGACTTTTCTCCTCACTTCCTGAGAATGCCTACTAGCCAAGTGACAATCAGACCCATCATTTCTTGTACAGGAAAAATCATTGCAATGGGGTCCCACATAGGAACAAACATATGAGAAAAATTGGAACTCCTTCACACTTCCTGAGAATGCCTACTAAGCCAAGTGACAATCAGACCCGTCATTTCTTGTACAGGAAAAATCATTGCAATGGGGTCCCAGACAGGAACAAACACATGAAAAAATGTGGAACTCCTTCACACAAAAGTAAATAAAATATTAGCTGGAGTTAGGCTTTAAGCAGCACACATATCTTACAATTAGAACTATAGGAAAAACTTTTTATTTAATTTTCGATAGAGTAAGGGAGTCTTATAATCCCTGTCAGATTTTTTTTTCACCATCTGTGTCCTATTGGGGAGATTTCCATTCACTTCCTGTCCCGTAGCCAAACAGGAAGTGAGAGGAAATCCCTGCAAATTAAAGGGGAAGTAAACTTCCATCACTAAATTGTACCTATAGTTAAACCGTATAATAAGGCTTACCTATAGGTACTGTAAATATCTCTTAAACGTGCACGGTTTAGGAGATATTTACTGTACATGCAGCCAGTGGCATCACTGGTGCATGCTCGCTGAAGGAACGGCCACCCGTGCCATTCCTTAAGAGCCCTGTGCCGTACCTGGCAACTTCCACGTGTATGTGCGGAAGTGATGTGATCACGGCTCCAGCCAGTCACAGAGCAGGAGTTGACGAACCTGGAAGCAAGACGGGTAAAGATGGAAGTGGCCTCCAGCGTTGACATCACATCGCTGGAAGGCTTTGTTTTCAGGTACGTTTCACATTATGCCTTTACATTGTAGGTAATAATAAAAAAAAAAACATCCAGCGGTTTACAACCACTTTAAGGGAATTCTTTGGGGACCCCCAGGTCACCAGAACGAGTATCTCCAATGAAAGATTTCCCCTTTATTACTTTTCTGGGGACAACCCAACATTTGGGATTTTCTTTGCTTTCACTTTTAATGATGATGGGAAACAGGACAAATAGAGAGGGCGAATCTCCCTAATGGGGGCACAGACGGCGATTAAAAACTGGCGAAACTTCGAATCCCTTTCCACTCTATCGAAAGCTGAAAAAAAAGTTTGGCCTTCTTGCCCGTGCTATAGCCAAAAGACGTCTACAGCGTGGGCCTAAATTGCCAGGAGGGGGTCCATGTACGTCCGCCCGTGCTTGAGCGGTCTGCGTGCTCTGTGATCAGCAAGTCAAGGAGACTCAGCCCCTTACCACGTGATCAGCTGTCATTGGCTGACAGCTGATAACATGATGTAAACAGAGCCAGTAATAGGCTATTTTTTTTTTCCTCGTGCTGACAGCGTGAGAAAAAAAAAAAAAAGATCAACGGCTACTGTCAGAGGGACATCGCTCCCTCACACAGAGAGCCTCATCTATGTCCTACAGTGCCACCTGCCAGTGCCCACCAGTGGCAACTACCAGTGCACAACAGGGCTGCCAATCAGTGCCCACCAGTGCCACCTATCAATGCCCACCAGTGCCACCTATCAGTACTGCCAGTGCCTCATCATCAGTGCTGCCTATCAGTGTTACCTACCAGTGCCCATCAGTGCCACCTATCAGTGCGCATCAGTTGCATCTATCAGTGCTATCTATCAATGCCACCTATTAGCGCCCTTCAGTGCCTCCCATCAGTGTCAATTATCAATGCCACCTATCAATGCCGACCACCAGTGCCACCTCATCAGTGCCCATCAGTACAGTCTATCAGTGCCCATCAGTGCAGCCTCATCAGCACACATCAATGAAGGAGAAAAATTACCTGTTCGCAAAATTTAATAACAAACTATGAAAACAGGTTTTTTTTTTTTCAAAATTTACGGTCTTCTTTTGTTTGTTTAGCAAAAAAAAAAAAATCCCCAGTGGTGATTAAATACCACCAAAAGAAAGCTCTAATTGTGTGAAGAAAATGATAAAAATGTAATTTGGGTACAACATTGCATGACCCCACAATTGGCCTGGGCAGGAAGGGGTTAAAAGTGCCCAGTAGGCAAATGGTTAAGTTAGATTCCCAACAGTAGGGACATTTATAACTCTTTTGTTCTTTTCATTGATAGACAATCAAGTTCATGCTAACCTTTGCCTGAGGGCTCAGCTTCTCCTGTAGGCGTCTGTCAACTCATGAGAAAAAAAATAGACATTCCAGTAGTACTACATGCTTCAGAAAGGAACAAGTAAAGCTAGCCATAACCAAAAAGACTTTGGTCAATTCAACCAGCATTACCAATAACCATGTAATATGAGGGTTTTTCTTTTGTTTGTTTAAATCAATAGCTTGTTCCCCACGCCAAACCCATGCGAGGGCAGCTATTGGCTACCGGCTATCAACTTCCTTATTTTAGTCCGGTCGTACGTCATCACGTACAAATCCGTCTGACTTTGGTGTGATCGTGTGTAGGCAAGTCCGTTCGTTCAAAAGTCCGTCGGAAGTCCGTCAAAAGTCTGACGAAAGTCCGCCGGAATGGCCGGTTGCCGAAAAGTCCGCTCGTGTTAACGCAGCCTTACCATACTGATCACAGAACACAGAAGTCGCTTGATGAACAAAGTCAACTAGTCAAAAGGAGAAAAGAAAATCTACAAACCCTGGTAAAATCATCCAGAGGCTGCAGTATACAACCAGATTCAAAAAAGGGGAGACACAAACTGCTTGTAAACGGCAATGGACTTTTTTGACACAAAAAAAAAATTCGAAATAATTTAAAAAAATATTTAAAACAATTATTACTGATAGGAACGTATCTCTCCAAAAGATATTTTAGTACAGAAAATAGTATAAATACACCCAGGTATACATACACCCCCCCCATATATATGAGAGATCTCTAAATATAGTTTTTACAGTATTGCCCAAAAAAATATTGCCCGATATGTACAAGCCCTTTATTGCGTTTAGTGGTGAATTAATCTGTCCCATTTTTGATAATAAGATTTTTGGGCATTTTTAGGTTCTTGTTGTGGATATTTTTTTATGGGGTACATCTATACCTGGGTATATTTTTATTATTTTCTGTAATAAAATGACTCTTAGAGGACACGGTCTTATTATTATTAATTTGTTTCATTATTTGTTATTTTGTATTGAAATAATAGTTTGTTGCAGTCTTTAAGCAGGTCAATAGAAGGCCTAATGCCGGTCAAATCCATCTTTCAATGAATTCTGAATGAATTTGGAAGCATTTAAAATATCTTTCAAAAGTCCTTTATTTGGAGGGACTGTCCCTCTTTTGGAACCAAACCCCTCTGTCCCTCATTCCTGCTCATATGTCCCTTTTTTTTTGATCTGATGAATAAGACCTTTTTAAAAAAGAAAAATTACTCTTTAAAGTAAACCTAAAGGCAAACAATCTTTTTTTTCATTTTTGATAAGGGAAGGGAAGATTATAACTCCAGTCAGTTTTTTCTTTGGCTATCTGTGTCCTATTGGGGAGATTTCCCTTTACTTCCTGCCCCATAGTCAGAACAGGAAGTGAAAGGAAATCCCTCCAAAGTGAGGCAATCCTTGACTGTCACCAGAGTCACCAGAACTAGCATCCCCATTGGAAGTTTAGAAGAGATTAAGGGGAGGATATGATCACCATATACACTGAGCAAAATTATAAACACAACACTTTTGTGTTTGCCCCTATTTATAATGAGTTGAACTCAAAGATCTACAACTTTTTCTATGTACACAAAAGGGCTATTTCTCTCAAATATTGTTCACAAATCTGTCTAAATCTGTGTAAGTGAGGACTTCTCCTTTGCCAAGATAATCCATCCACCTCACAGGTGTGGCATATCAAGATGCTGATTAGACAGCATGATTATTGCACAGGTGTGCCTAAAGCTGGCCATACACTATACAATTTTCCTGTTCAACTTTCCTTTAGATTTACCAAAACCATATAATATGAGGTCAAACCTAAACCCTTTCAATTTGTATGCAATCAGACAGGCCCTTGCACTACATAGTTGAAGGTAAATCTAAAGGAAATTGAATCAGAAAATTGTATAGTGTATGGCCAGCCTTAGGCTGGCCACAGTAAAAGGCCACTCTAAGACCCCTTTAACACTGGAGCGTTTTGCAGGCGCTATAGTGTTAAAAATAGCGCCTGCAAACCGCCCTAAAACAGCTGCTCCATGCACTCCAGTGTGAACACCGAGGGCTTTCACACTGGACCAGTGCACTGGCAGGGCGTCAGAAAAAGTCCTGCCAGCAGCTTCTTTGGAGCGGTGAAGGAGCGGTGAACTCACCGCTCCTCCACCGCTGCTCCCCATTGAAATCAATGGGGCAGTGCTGCGATACTGCCGGCAAACGGTGGCATTTTGCCAGCGGATTTAACCTCTTTTCGGTCGCTAGTAGGGGGTTAAAACCGCCTCACTAGTGGCCGAATAGCGCCACTAAAATAACGGTAAAGCGGCGCTAAAAATAGCGCCACTTTACCGCTGATGCCCGGGGCGGCTCGGTGTGTAAGGGGTCCTAAATGTGCAGTTTTACTGTAGGGGGGGGTCGGTGGGGGTCCGAAAACCAGTCAGTATCTGGTGTGACCACCATTTGCCTCACACAGTGCAGCACATCTTCTTCGCATATAGTTGATCAGGTTGTTGATTGTGGCCTGTGGAATGTTAGTCCATTCCCCTTCAATGGCTGTGCGAAGTTGCTGGATATTGGAAGGGACTGGAACATGCTCAATGGGTGACATGTCTGGTGAGTATGCTGACCATGCAAGAACTGGGATGTTTTCAGCTTCCAGGAATTGTGTACAGATCCTTGCAACATGGGGCCGTGCATTATCATGCTGCAACATGAGGTGATGGTTGTGGATGAATGGCACAAGAATGGGCCTCAGGATCTCGTCACGGTATCTCTGTGCATTCAAAATGCTATCAATAAAATGCACCTGTGTTCATTGTCCATAGCATACGCCTGCCCATACCATAACCCCACCGCCGCCATGGGCCACTCCATCCACAACGTTGACATCAGCAAACCGCTCACCTACGCAACGCCATACACGCTGTCTGCCATCTGCCCTGTACAGTGAAAAGGGATTAATTCGTGAAAAGAACACCTCTCCAAAGTGCCAGACGCCATTGAATGTGAGCATTTGCCCACTCAAATCGGTTACAACGACGAACTGCAGTCAGGTCGAGACTCCGCTGAGGACAACAAACATGCAGAAGAGCTTCCCTGAGACGGTTTCCGACAGTTTGTGCAGAAATTCTTTGGTTATGCAAACTGATAGTTGCAGCAGCTGTCCGGGTGGCTGGTCTCAGACAATCTTGGAGGTGAAGATGCTGGATGTAGAGGTCATGGGCTGGTGTGGTTACACGTGGTCTGCAGTTATGAGGCCAGTTGGATGTACTGTCAAATTCTCTGAAACGCCTTTGGAGATGGCTTATGGTAGAGAAATTAACATTCAATTAAAGGGCAACAGCTCTGGTGGACATTCCTGCAGTCAGCATGACAATTGCACGCTCCCTCAAAACTTGAGACATCTCTGGCATTGTGTTGTGTGATAAAACTGCACATTTTAGAGTGGATTTTTACTGTGGCCAGCCCAAGGCAATACCTGTGCAATAATTTTGCTGTCTAATCAGCATCTTGATATGCCACACCTGTGAGGTATATGGATTATCTCGGCTAGGAGAAGTGCTCACCAACACAGATTTAGACAGATTTGTGAAAAATATTTGAGAGAAATATGCCTTTGGTGTACATAGAAAAAGTCGTAGCTCTTTGAGTTCAGCTAATTTTAAATAGGGGCAAACACAAAAGTGTTGCGTTTATAATTTTGCTCAGTGTATAAATACATAAGGGGTCCATATAGTGAACATAGTGTTGAGTTATAGGGAAGTACAGAGTGATCGTCTGTTCCTAGTGATTAGGAACAGCGATCTCCCTGTACTCCCAGTCAGTTCCCCCCCTCCACAGTTAGAAACACCTCCCAGGGAATACATTTAACCCCTTGATCGCCCCCTAGTGTTAACCCCTTCCCCGCCAGTGTCATTTATACAGTAATTAGTGCATTTTTATAGCACTGATCGCTGTATAAATGTCACTGGTCCCAAAAAAGTGTCAAAAGCGTCCGATGTGTCCGCCGCAATGTTGTAGTCCTGCTAAAAATTGCTGATCGCCGCCATTAATAGTAAAAATTAAAAATAATAATAAAAATGCCATAAATCTATGCCTTATTTTGTAGACGCTATAACTTTTGCACAAACCAATCAAAATACGCTTATTGCGATTTTTTTTACCAAAAATATGTAGCAGAATACATATTGGCCTAAACTGATGAAAAAATTAGTTTTTTTTTACATTTTTTGGGGGGGTATTTATTATAGAAAGAAGTAAAAAATATAGTTTTTTTTTTTTCAAAATTGTCGGTCTTTTTTCATTTATAGCGCAAAAAATAAAAACCGTAGAGGTGATCAAATACCACCAAAAAAAAAGTTCTATTTGAGGGGAAAAAAGGCATAAATTTTGTTTGGGTACAACGTGGCACGACCGCACAATTGTCAGTTAAAGCGTCGCAGTGCCGTATCGCAAAAAATGGCCTGGTCATTAAGGGGGAAAATCCTTCTGGGGCTGAAGTGGTTGAAGTCCATATGAAACAAATCTAGTGGTGTAGAAAAACACTTGTAGGTTTAACCAATAATTTTTTGTGTATTAATTTGTCATGGTCTGTGTAACTGGGGAGTGTAGAATGGGGGATTCCTTTGCCTACATACTTTGTGCTAAAAGGCGTTCCCATCTTTCCCATCTCAAAGAAGAAAAGCTGGAAGGCATAATCTCCAACTGATAAATGATGTACCCAGAAGTAAGCTACATGTGCCCATCAACCCAAGCCCAAAAGCCTGTCAACACAGGAGATAACAGTAGTGAAGTCCAGTCATCCTGACATTATTGTGTCTTAAAAATGTATTTTAAAAATGTTATCAATTTCTAGGTTACAAGCCTAGAAGATTATTCTGCATGATAAAAATAAAAAAAAATAATTACACATTATTTATATATAGTTTATATTCATTTATTATAGGTCCTCCTGTGGATCGAAGTTTAAAACCAGAAAAACTCTGTCAAGGCAAAGGTATTTTGTTTTATAACTGTATTTAACATAATTTACTTCACAGATAAGATTCATAAACTAACATGATGTTTGTTTGCTGCCAAATGGTTGAAAATAAACTGTCATATTATTATTTTTTTTTACTGCTCAGCATTTACTAACCTGCAAGGGTGACTGTAAAAAAAGTGTCTGCTAACACTGAGAACCTATTTTCCTGTCAGCTTTGGTGTGCTGCATTAATGCCTCTGCATTAACGTATGTAGTTTTAATGTAGCCGATTTATTCTAAATAGGCTTCCAATGCACCAGAGAGAACAATAAAACCTACCCACAGTCATTTTTCTGATACAGAACACCACATGGCAGGTGTATTGGGGTGCCATACAACGAACAAACACATGTAACATGCATTACAGCGACACGGTTGTGTGAATCGTCGCTGAATAAAATATGCTTTGGAATGCTCTTCAACTTGCCCATTTTCTTTTCTCTCTACAAACTTCTCACAATTTTAATCATCCCCTCACTACATTTGAAAATCTATGCACAAGAATTGAACCACTTCCACACTCCATCACATAGTCAATCTCTAATGCATCATCGGATGAATTCATTTCTCCCTATGTACGTGCTTGGGAAGAGGAACTCCAAACAATTCTGACCCCAGAACAAAGTCACAAAATGATATTGTTATCCATGGCTTTTTTTCAGCGGGAAAGCGGGGTAACGCAGTTCCGGCACCTCCAGCATTGGATGTATGTAATAGCATGGGGTACCTTGAAGCCTCAGGCTGTTTCTGGGTCTGGGGGGACTCCTCCCGTGGTTTGGCTTTCGACTACTTTCTCCTCTCCCTCTCTCCCCCCACTCTCACTTCTCCTTCTTCTCTTCCATTCCTATCTTTTGTTTTTTAACAGGTTGATCTACCAAGACGATGTTTTACCTGCTTTAATTTAAACCATTGTAGGGACCCCTGGGAGTCTAGCTCCCAAGGGAAGCATACGAAGTAGGTCCCTATTTCCTGTTTTGTAGCCCAGAGACCTTTAGCACTAACTAAGAGGGTGCTAGGGGCAAGTTGGAGTGTTCCGCTCAGGCACAGTGTGTTCCCAGTTGGGGTGCAGACGGTCTCTCCTTCTTCCCCCTCTCCCAATCATTCCTTGTCTCTGGGTTCCATGATTTAAGCGAACGAATTTTGACCCTTAAAGGTATTAATGCAAGGTCTCAGACCATTTTTATACTCGTATCTACTGTCGTAAGGTTAACATGTAACCCCTAAGGGGTTCGAATTATTCTCCTTTGTACTCCCGCATTTAACGCTAATGATATGTATGTTTTTTTTCTTGAAAACTCAATAAAATATTTTGAAATACAGTAATAGCATGGGGTGTGGGGTGTGCTGGAGGGTCTATTGATGTTGGCTGCTGGGGGATCTATTGTCACTGGTGGGGATCTGATTTTGTGTGAGGGTCTATTGTTGCTGATGGGGAATCTTTTGTTGCTGGGGGGTCTTATGTTGCTGGAAGTGATCCACTGTTGAGGGAGAGGTCTATTTTTACTGGCTGCTGGAGGATCTATTGATGCTGGCTGCTGGGAGATCTGTTGTTGCTGCTGGGGGGGGGGTCTAATGTTGCTTGGGTGGATAGTTTGTTACTGGGTGTGATATTTTGTTGTAGGTAGTTCACTGTAGCTGCATGGAATCTGTTGTTGTTGGGATGGAGTCCATTGTTGCTGGGAGAGTCTATTGTTGTGTGGGGATTTATTGCTGGGATTCTATTGTTGCTGGCTGCAGGGGATCTATTTACTGCTTTTCTTTTTATCATCAACATGTTTCATACAAATGATTTAGCACCACAAAATGATACTTTGTTCTGTATTCTCTAAAAGGGGCAGTACTGGTAGGTGGGTAGGGGGTGGAATCAAGGGACGGTGGTCAGGGGTGAGTAGGGGGCAGAGACAAGGGGTGTCTCAGACGGGAGGAGTTCCTACACCTATTCTCCGAGAAAAAAAGCCCTGTCGTTATCGTACAGATCCCTCAATGTGCAATAAATATTAAGAAATGGGCTACAAAATACTAAGTAGAATAAAAAATATCTTATAAATGCTGATGTATACCCCTTCAACTGGAGGAAACTCGTTGAAGAGTCAGTAGCATACATGGAGGAACAAATTGCCCACGTCAAGGAAATGTCACCCTGCATTTAAAAAACATGGAATAACTGGCTAGACTTTTAGTTGACCCTAGATTACAGAGATATCATGGATCGTATACTGCACTCAGTAGCAAGTCAGTAGTCAGAGGCATGAAGACTACCTACCCCTGCCCCACTAACCTTTACCCTCTTTTTGCACGCCTACACAGACGCTATCTAGTACATCCTCAATTATCACATTTCCTCCACACCTAATTCACCTCATTCTTCTAATACTAAACCATACCATCTTAGGGAAATCTGTTATTTATATCACTCCCTTTCCCCAAAATACCTGAAAAAGTAATATTACTCAAAAGACACTTCTTAGTTTCCTATTGGGTACAGTATGTTTCTCTTCTCTTAACTACTTGCCGACCATACTGCGGCAGGCTGGCACAGCTGCGCGAATCTCCGTCATTGTACGTTGGCCTCTTTAAAAAGCTATGGGAGCGCGCACGCGCCCGCAGCACGACACCAGAGCCAATGTGCGTGGCCAGTGGCTGTGATGTCCACCAGCCACCCGGGATCGCTCCTCAGAGAGCCCGAACGGGGATCTGTCAGTGTAAACAGACAGATCCCCGTTCTGACAGGGGAGTAAAGAGAGATCTGCTGTTCCTAGTGATCAGGAACAATGATCTCTCTCCTCCTCTAGTCAGTACACTCCACCCACAGTTAGAAACACCTCCCTAATGATAATTTAACCCCTTGATCATCCTCTAGTGTTAACCCCCTCCCTGCTAGTGACATTCAATCCAGGGAAAATCTGATTGCCTCTCGGGGGATCAGGAAGGAATGTTTTCCCCTGCTGTAGCAAATTAGAGCATGCTTTGCTGGGGTTTTTTGCCTTCCTCTGGATCAACTGTGGGTAAAGAATTGTGTATATGGGATTGTATTTTTTGAACTAGATGTACTTGTGTCTTTTTTCAACCTGACTAACTATGTAACTATTTATACAGTAATCAGTGGCTAGTTTTAGCTCTGATCGCTGTATAAATGTCACTGATCCCAAAAAGGTGTCAAGTGTCTCATCTGTCTGCTGCAATGTCGCAGTCCTGCTAAAAATCGCAGATCACTGCTATTGCTAGTAAAAAATAAATAAATAATAAAAATGCCATAAATTTATCCCCTATTTTGTAGACGCTTTGCACAAACCAATCAATATTTTTTTTAACCAAAAATATGTAGAAGAATACATATTGGCCTAAATTGATGAAGAAATTTCGTTTTTTACATTTTTGGGGGGATATTTAATATAGCAAAAAGTAAAAAATATAGATTTATTTTTAAAATTGATGTTCTTTTTTTGTTTATAGCGCAAAAAATAAAAACCGCAGAGGTGATCAAAATACCACTAAAAGAAATCTCTATTTGTGGGAAAATAGGACATAAATTTTGTTTGGGTACAACGTCGCACGACCGTGCAATTGTCAGTTAAAGCGATGCAGTGCCAAATCGCAAAAAAAATGGCCTGGTCATTAAGTGAGCAAATCCTTTCCGGTCCTTAAGTGGTTAACCCAGAAAGTTTAAACCTCTTTGTTCTCTGCCTGATGTTCTCCTGTTATCACTGTCCACTTATATGGTTATCCTGTACACCTAAAACTATACAGTATGTAATATAATAGTAGATTTGCGAAGTTATGTCCTTCCCATGAGGAAGTTCAATCATTAATTACAAAAAATTGATTTGATTGATTTGATTAAAAAACTATAACTTATATAATCACTAGATACGGCATTTTTAAATATGATATTCCTAAAAATTCCTATGCATTTTGGCCAGATTTTCTGTAAATCTGCCAAAAGAATAAAAACATTAGAAAAACAATCTCAACTTTTTGAACAGAATTTTGACGAATGCTTACCACTTGTTCCTATAATTGGTATACTTCCTATAGAAAAGTCTACATAGAGCTTGTCGTAAAATTACACCGCTGGTAAGCTGCAGTTACTTTCTGAAAACATGAAAAAGAGGAAGTTGGACTGGAATTTGTAAAGGAAGCGAGACTAAAAGTATTATGGGTTTAGCAGCTAGTGTTTTGTAGAGACGGTCTATGATAAGGAAGTGTTGGCTAAATTGATTCAATGTGTCTTGTGATTTACTACTGCAAAATCTGGTGCAGATCTGCAAAGAAACCAAATAGCTTCCAGGTTTTATTGCCAAAGCTTAATTGAATAAGTTGAAGTTAGAAGTTGATTGGCTTCCATGCACAGCTTCACCATATTCTGAGTGAACTAGTTTTAGTAAATCTCCCCAATGTATGTTCCTTATCCTCATCTATCAGTCATAATGAGCTTTGGACAAAGACCGAGTAGATGCGGGGCTACTGAGTTTTCTTTGAATTTTTGAAAGAGACATTCTGTAATTAGAGAACACCTTGTAGTAAACTTAAGAATTGCCACAAAAGTTTGCATGGTTATCATAAAGGAAAGCTTTCCTTAGGGAAACATGGAGACTGTCATTGTTCAATGATCATTCTACAGTACATAGATTGACTGCAGAAAAAGAACAAGTGGTCCACCGAGTCTGATATATATATATACTCTCTATATATATTGAAAAAGTATTCATACCTCTTGAAATTTTCCACATTTTGTCATGTTACAACAAACAACGTAAATATATTTTATTAAGATTTTATGTGATAGACCAACACAAAGTGGCACATAATTGTCAAGTGGAAGGTAAATGATAAATGGTTTTCAAAACTTTTTAAAAATAAATATGTGAAAAGTGTGGCGTGTATTTGTATTCAGCCCCCCTGAGTTAATATCTTGTATAACCACTGTTCGCTGCAATTACAGCTGCAAGTCTTTTTGGGGATGTCTCTACCAGTTTGCACATCTAGAGAGTGAAATTTTTGCCCATTCTTTGCAAAATAGCTCAAGCTGTGTCAGATTGGATGGAGAGCGTCTGTGAACGGCAATTTTCAAATCTTGGCACAGATTCTCAATTGGATTTAGGTCTAGACTTTCATCCATTCTAACACATGGATATGCTTTGATCTAAACCATTCCATTGTAGCTCTGGCTGTATGTTTATTGTTGTTGTCCTGCTGGAAGGTGAACCTTCGTCCCAGTCTCAAGTTTTTTGCAGACTCTAACAGGTTTTCCTTTTAAAATTGCCCTGTAGTTTGCTCCATCCATCTTCCCTTCAACTCTGACCAGCTTCCCTGTCCCTGCTGAAGAAAAGCATTCTCACAATATGATGCTGCCACCACCATGTTTCACGGTGGGGATGGTGTGTTCAGGGTGATGTGCAGTGTTAGTTTTCTACCATACATAACGTTTTGCTTTTAGGCCAAAAAGTTCAATTTTGGTCTCATCTGACCAGAGCACCTTCTTCCACATGTTTGCTGTGTCCCCCACATGGCTTCTCACAAACTGCAAACAGGGTTTCTCATAGCTTTCTTTCAACAATGGCTTTCTTCTTGCCACTCTTCCATTAAGGCCAGATTTGTGTAGTGCACGACTAATAGTTATCCTTTGGACAGATTCTCCCACCTGAGCTGTGGATCTCTGCAGCTCCTCCAGAGTTACCATGGGCCTCCTGGCTGATTCTCTGTTTAATATTCTCCTTGCCCGGCCTGTCAGTTTAGGTGGAAAACCATGTCTTGGTAGGTTCCATTTTTGGACGATAGATTGAACAGTGCTCCGTGAGATGTTCAAAAATTGGGATATCTTTCTATAACCTAACCCTGCTTAAAACTTCTCCGCAACTTTATCCCTGACCTGTCTGGTGTGTTCCTTGGCCTTCATGAAGCTGTTTGTTCACTAAGGTTCTCTAACAAACCTCTACCAAACATTTTAGTTAGGGGTATCAGGGTAAAGGGGGCTGAATACAAATGCACGCCACACTTTTCAGATATTTATTTGAAAAAAAAAAGGAAAACCATTTATCATTTTCATTCTACTTCACACATATGTGCCACTTTGTGTTGGTCTATCACATAAAATCCCAATATATATATATTTTTTTTTTTCTTTTTCTGAGTATAGAGCTATGTTTGTCCAAAGCATGTTTGAAATTACTATAATACTTTCTGAGATTAGTTTTTAACTTTCCTCCTGCTAATTTGAAATCACATCCCCATGCTCTTGATCTTAGCTTCATATTGAAAATACTGGCCTCCTGAACCTTATTCACACCCTTAATGTATTTAAACATTTAAATCATGTCTCTCCTCTGCCTTCTTTTCACAAAAATGTATTAAGTTCTTGCAGTCTCTTCCATTAAGTTTTATCCCCCAGACGTTTTGCCATTTTTGTTGCCTGTCTCTGGGCTCATTCTGAATAAACCCCATTTACAACCACACCCTGATATCTACCCTTTAGCCAACTGCATATCCACTAACCTACCCAAGGGTTACATTCTAGCTTGTACAACTTTTTATGAGATATGTGGAACTGTATCAAATGCTTTGCTGAAATACAGATAGTCTATGTCCATAACACTGCCCTGGTCTAAAACATTAGTGATATGATCAAAAAATTCAGTCAGATTAGTCTAACATAATCTTTCCTCTGTAAAGCCATGCTGCTTTGGGTCCAGCAAGTTGTGTGTTTTTACATGGACATGCTGAATCCAAAAAAGCCAGTGCAACAAAAAGCAGTTCAAATTGCTCATTTGAATTCAATAGAATTTTGCTGACCAGTGTTCTAAACAGATATGCCACAGTTCTTATACACACACATGGGGGGGGGGGGATCAGTAAAACTTCTGCACCACGTTTCTGGTGCTAATCCCTCTTGTTAAGGTATTGCACCAAATTTATGACGCACATGTGACACTTCTGGCTCTGACAGTGGCTGCAACAAATTCCTAAATGCATAATTTTTACATTATTTTGCATTGAATGTGCCAAAATCAATTGTGTCGCATTTAATGTGACAAACTCAAAATAAAATACTGACACATATCTAATGAAAGAGGGGCTAATTAAGACCAACTCTCTTTTGGCATACAGAGATAAACTGGCACAGACAGATTTTGCCAAAGTGTCTTTTGTGCATTCTAAAAGTGGCGCAGCATGAGACAAATTCAAGTACAATTTCTAGGCAGGTACTTGAATTTGATGCATGCTGCACCACTTATAGATGACATGAGAGACACTTTCGGAAAATCTGCCCACGCCAGTCTTTATGAATTGCAGGGAATTTGATTTAATTACTGTGCCACAAGAAAAAGTCTAAAGGACACTTGCAATGCTTGGCACAATCACTTTTTTTATGCTTTTCAACCTGCCTTATAGAGAACCCTCTTAATCTAGTCAGTGATGTCCTAACAAGCAGCAGCTATTGAGATAATAAACACTTTGGTCAATGTAAAATATATCATAAAGAGTGCAGTAATCAGGAATATGTCATAAATAGCCAAGTGTGCAGAGTGCAGTTGTCTCAGGAGTATAAAATGTGCAACAAAATTTATATGATGCAGGGCTCAGAATTGTGTAATGCACATTGTGCAGGGTTCAGGAGTGCCTAATGCACAGGGCACAGGGCTCAGGAGTATGTATCACTGTATTGTCTAACTAACAGGAGACAAAACAAAGTAACTCGGAAACAAATGATTAACTTTATTTACCTATGATTAGCAGTTAATCTTATCTGCATGCAATCAATGAAACAATATTACATATGGTTAATAAAGCAACACTACATATGATCAGCAAGGCAATACATGAGGTGGAAAACAATACATCACTGAAAGAGTTGCAAACAACATCCGTACTAACACCTTGCAAGATATTGCATACTGAGGTATGTGAGAACTTCTATCTTGCAAACAACACAATTTAGATTTAATTAACCCCTAACTCACTGCTGACACATAATCAGTAGTCAACTTTAACCCATTTGTACTACAATCACACAGAGCTCAGAAGTGCATAGCGCACATTTGGGTTTATTTACTAAAACTGGAGAGTGCAAAATCTGGTTTAGCTCTGCATAGAAACAGAATCAACTTCCAGTGTTTTGTTTTTTTGTCAAAGCTTGCTTGAACAGGTTGAAAATAGAATCAGATTGGCTACATGAAGAGCTGCACTAGATTTTGCATTCTCCGGTTTTAGTAGATGAATCCCATTATGTGGGAGTATTTATCACATAGGGCTCAGAAGTGCATATCGCACAGTGTGCAGGAGTGCATATCTCACAGGGCACAGGGCTTAGGATTGGTGTGCAAGAGTATGTGACATCCAGGGGAGCGCAGGGCTCAGGAGTGCATATTGCACAGTGTGCAGGAGTACATATTGCACAGGGCATAAGGCTTAGGAGGGCATACCCCACTGGGTTTAGGAGTGCGTATAATGGCAGCCATACGAGTTCATAACCCACGGGGCGCAGGGCTCAGGAGTGCGTATCACACATGGCACAGAGCTCAGCCGTGTGTATCACCCAGGGTGCATAGCTCCGGAGTGCATAGCTCCCAACTGTCCCTGATTTTGAGGGACTGTCCCTGATTTGGAACAATGTCCCTCTGTCCCTTTTTCCTCCTCATTTGTCCCTCATTTTGGTTTGATCTATATAGTTGTACATAAAATGCACTTTTTATCTTTCAAAAAGTGTTTCCCAGTGCTAAACCTTTCATCCGATTTCTAAATTTCTGCATTTGCAAATTTTAAAAGTTTGTATAAAGGAATAGTAGTGGTTAAAAAAAAGCACTTGTGGGTTTAATGAATCTTTTTTTTTTGTATGATTCTCCTTTAAGGAGGGCGTGGTAGTGGGTGTGTCCTATGCCCACATTCTTTTGCTAATAAGCGTCCCTCATTCCCATCTCAAAAAGTTGGGAGGTATGGGAGTGTGTATCATACAGGGTAGGCAGGATTTAGGAGTACAGAGTTAGGGGCTGCAGTGGAAGAGCATCTAGAACTCATTACAGGAAGTATTCCACTACTTGCTTCCTCTGCGACTCTGATCATCACCTAATAAAAAGCACAGCAAAGCAAGTGTATTTAGAAGTGATAGTGGTAAGCTGTCAGAGGGGTGCCCTGGAGTACAGATTAAGTGCTGGGCTGTTTTGGCATATAAAAAAATGCCTGGTCTGCTAACTAGTGAGAAAATGTGAGCCCAACACTACTGTATAAGTGGGCAGCTCTACAACATGCAAAAATAGTATTTTTCTAATAAAACTGGTTGTTATATTATTTTCCTAATATAGTTTTTTTTTTTAGTTGACTCCTCAGTAACTACACACAGCAATAATGGAAGACCCATAACAGAAGGCTCCAAAAAAAGGGAGAGAATAGTCAATATACAGTCAAACACAGCTCCTGCCAAACTAATAGCAGAGGAAAGCTATGAAAAGGTAATCTATGTTGATTTGGAGTGTGTACATTAATGTGAATTATACTGTGTGTGCTCTATGTATTCATAAAATAGCGCATATAGATCATATATAAAAAGACATATGCAGTACACAGTGAAAAGTTTCAGGTTTAAAAGTTTACTTAATAAAAAAAAATAAAAAATTGTGAACAGGCAGGATTTTTAATGCAGAAGAGATATAGGGATTGATTTACTAAAGGCAAACAGACTGTGCACTTTGCAAAGTGTAGTTGCACTCTGCAAGTGCGGTTGCTCCATAGTTTAGTAAATAAGCTAAAGCTTCATTTTGCAAAGAATACCCAATCATGTGCAAGGAAAATAAAAAAAAAAAATGAATTTTTGCTTGCACATAATTGAATGATGGAAGTCAGCAGAGCTTCTGCTCATTTACTAAAATCTGGAGCAACTGCACCTGCAGCGGGCAACTGCACTTTGCAAAGTGCACAGTCTATTTGCCTTTAGTAAGTCAACCCCACGCTGTCTGTTCTGCATTAAAGCATTCTTACCAGCTTGTTTGCAATATACAATGAGCATGAGCAGCTCAGTGTAAAATTTCCACATCTGCTGAGATTATTGAACATCACCCTGGTCCGAATCAAAATGGCCAAAGTTAAGAACCAAGAGGATGGCCAGCCGATGATGTCAGCAGGCAGTGACGGTGCTCATGCACATTACATCGCTGGGGTAGAGGTGGGTATAGTTTCTCTTTAACCTATCCTGAAAACATTGCATCTATTAGAAATTCCTCTCATTTAGCAATATACAATAAAACTAGATTTGGTAAGCTCTTTATAATACATAATCTTGTGCTTTGCAACTTCCCTGTGTGTAAGGAAGACTGCAGTAGGTTCAAGAGGGAGGGTGAGGTTGAAAACATTGAACTGTTTTGTCTACATGTTTATAAGCTCAGATTCAAGGATATTCAAAAGAAAGAAGAACCATAATTAGGATTAAGCCAGCTGGGCAGCCGGATGCAGAACACAAATGTTTTAATGCAGAATTTCCCGAAATTAAGTATACCCTTTAAGACAGGACCTACCAAGCAAAATACAAATATCAAAAACTAATACAAGAAGCAGATTGTTATCATTTTGTCTGCTTTTTACTTTTTGCTACAAAACAATTCCATACTGTTTTGTGCCTGTAGCTGAAAATGAAGGCTGCCATAGACAATGTGCGCATTTACAGTGAAGACTTCCATTAATCATTTGTTGAGAAAAACCTGCATGACCAATTCCCTTGGGTATAACAAACATGGCATCTTGTAACATTTTCATCAGGGTTCCAAACAAAAGAGTAGTAATTACTCTCAATCAGTTTGAGTGAGCATTGATTCCTCCCTTATTCCATTCCTTTGATTAAAAGACAATGATTTCAGGTGTGGTGATAGAATCTGTACAATTTATAGTAGGTACTTCTGTAACTCAAAATCACACAATAAGTGCAAGAAACACATTACTTGAATATACCAGTGATGGTCTTCCTTTACCACCCCATTGAGACTTCGATATATAAATATTTACTGTTAATCTGATGATACTCTGAAATCAAGTCATCTCAGGGTCTTGCGACCTATGTCAGCAGGAAGAAGACATCGATACAACCATGGCTTCCAGAGAAGTTATAGATGTACACCACCCTAAAGACTTTTTAAAACAACAGCCAGAGCTATTCGATCCAACACAAATATCATACACAGACAATTTAAGAAATAAACAAACCTGGGAAGACATAGATCCACAAACCACCCTGGAATGGAGAAATGTTGCAGAAGAAGAAAACAAAGTGCAAAGTAAGTACATTATGCGTTTTAAATTAACACTTTTGATAAAAACACAAGAATACATGTCATTGCATATCTCAGGCTAAAAAATAAGAATTTAATTGTTTTTTTTTTTTAAACATGTAAAGTTTAGCTAAAGGCAAAACCTTTTTTCCCTTTGGATAGAGTAAGCAAGGGTTATAACCCCATCAGTTTTTTTCCCCATTGGGGAGATTTCCATTCACTTCCTGTCCCATAGTCAAAACAGAAAGTGAGAGGAAATCCCTCCAAAGGGAGGGAATCCTGTTTTGTCACTAGGGTCATCAGAACTAGTGTCCCTATTTGAAGATTTAATCCTCTGTTAATGTGTTGATGTCAACACAAAATTTGGGATTTTCTTTTATTTTCACTTTCGTTGATAATAGTACAGGACAAATAGAGAGGTTGAATTTCCCTAGCGGTGGCACAAGCAGCATTACAAGAAGACAGGTTTCTAATCCCTCTCCACTCTATCCAAAACCAAAAAAAAAATGTCTAGTTGGGGGTGAAGGACTAGTCACCATTCTTGTAGGTTCCCTGTAACTAATTTTCTCCCATTATTGACTTACCATGCCTTGTTCTGCACTGTGTCTCAGTGTGGTTATAAACATTTATATAACAGTGCAGGGCTTTGCTTCCTCATGTTAGCCTTCCCCAATAATGACTAGTGATCTGATGAACTTATGAATAGCGAGTTGATGACTTGTGGGGGAAAGATTAATAAAGCAAGAGAGGAAAACAAAGCAATAATTTACACAATTAATTAAGCAGTAGCAAGGAGTTCTCAGGTACAGCTTCCTCTTCAGCAAGCCCTGGAGCTGCACAGTAGCTACATTCCTAACTGTCATTAGAGTACTCAGGAAGACACACCAATTGGGCTGTAAATACTTGAATGATTGCACCAAAATAAAAACTGTTCAAAGGTTCTCCTCAGAAATGAAAAATTAAGCATTTAGGGGAAAACAATTATTTTAAATAGTGCAATATTGAGAGTACAAGGTTGGCCAGAACTACAGAGGAAAAAGGTGTGGGGAGCATATTTCAGATGATTGCAATATGAGGAATGGCCAGGCAGTGGGGAAATATACTATAGAGTATCATATGAGTCACAGCTCTGAGTTGACTGGGGCTGCAGACTTTGCATCCAAAATGCCGGTGCCCAGCAGCAGTCTTAAGAATTTTAAATATCTATATGAGCCAGGCTTTTACGGGTAATTAAGTTGCATAAAATAGGAAAAATTCACATTTCTTTATGGGAAGATTGTTGTTGAAATTCATGGTCTAGTGAGTCTTTTTATAGATTCAACTGTCAGAATTGCTGACACAAGTAGAGAAAAAGGCAGCCTGTCATAGAAAAAATGTCAAAGAGCCTGTCAAAGTAAGCTCTGATAGTGGAAAGTTTCTAGGACTGCAAGTGACCCGGGTTAGAGGAAATCAGAGAGCACTCTGCACACTGCAGCAAGATTTGGGCATTGCCAAAATAAGGGTCTGTCGAAATATCCCCAATCAGTGAAACAGGCACCAGTTGCTAAAATGTGAATGGGATTTGTTTGGAGACAGCCATGACAAGTAACATTATTCTCATTATTCTCTGTGTTGTGAGTGAAAATTAGGCACGCCAAGTGAGTTTGTCTGCCCCAGGCTTTTGTAGTGACCTGGAAAGACTTGTTTGATAGACTGATACATACAGTAGATAGCAAAGAATGCATCAAATAGAGTTGAGCAATGCTGGTGCCTTTTAAGTGTGTGCCTGATCTGATGATGAAAATATTTTTTAATGAATTTGTGAAGACATTGAGTAAAGCCTCAGAGCATGCAGATTATTTAGTGCCTATTGACTACACTAACAAAGAATCTGTGCAGTGGGTTGCGAAGTAAGTGTTGGTTGTGGGGGAGGAAATACAGGATAAGAAATAAAGTGTGTGACAGTAATCCAAAAGTAATTTTACTGAGAGAGGACAATGTGCCTTTCTTGTGTAGTGAGCCAAACAAGACTGGATTCCCTAAGAAAGGTGGTGGAATCATCCCGAGATGGGCAGTGAGGCTCTGGAATGAACGCCAGTCCATATCTGAAGAAGGATGGGGTTGAGTTGAAGGTATCATCCTTTAGAGAACCATATACATCCTTTAACCCTACGGACATAGCTTGGGCACACTGGCTAAATGTAGAGCCCTGAAACTGTCAGCATGGTGAGACGGGTCTAGGTTTTGAAATTGTGAGTGTAATATTGCCCTATGCTTCATGTATGGACATCCAAGCTCAGCATTGCTCAATAAGCCCTTCCTGAAAGGGGCTTGCAGGCATGATGTTGCACTGCTGCCTTCCCACAGGTAACTCCACACACATCTTCTCTGGTTAGTGGAAGTGGGACAAGCTATTGTATCCTTATTGTGCACCTCCTGGCAGAAACAAATGTATCAGCAGAGTTTGCATTAGAGGTAGGAGCTTTAAGATGTAGAGCCAACACATCAGATCTCCACACCAATAAAAACAGTTACCAAGCAGAGCAGGGTGTTCTGGGAGAATGAGTGAAAAATGGGTAGGGGCTGAGATGGTGCCAGCACTACATTTAAAAGATGAATGAGTTAAAGAAATAAGGCAATTGTGTCCCAGAAGCCCAGGACATCAAGCCAGGAATAAAGGAAATATTTACCGGTAGTTAACAGTTCCCATTGCTGTTAATATGGCTTAATATAACACTGACTGCTACTGGTGGTTCTAAGTGTAAGCTTCACAGGCAAGTAGGTAAAATAAGACAGCTTAGCAGCGTCATCTGGAAAAACTTATATGAATAATATCGTTATATTCTGGGGGCAATTTACTAAAACTTAAGCTTCCATGTACAGTTGCCCCAGAGTCTACTCCCAATAAGGGACAATGGATCGCACACATCTTGATTGTACAGTAAACAGTAAATACATGACAGGTCATATTATCCAACTACAGACCATAGACATTTGCAGAGATTGTTGAGCGTAAGTTAATATGTTCTTTTCTAAAATCTTTCTTTAGTGACAGATTTAAAAACAAAGTGGTGTGCTGTAAAAGAAGATCTCGAAAGTCAACTGAAAGCACAGAAAACTGAAAAAAAGCCTGCTCCGTTAGCCAAGATGATGCCGTAAGTACTAGATAGATAGATAGATAGATAGATAGATAGATAGATAGATAGATAGATAGATAGATAGATAGATAGATAGATAGATAGATAGATAGATAGATAGATAGATAGATAGATAGATAGATAGATAGATAAACAAACATACTCAATATTTTTCGGTATAGGAAGCTCTGCCACTTACATATATATACAGGGCATCTTCTTCTGGATCCTTTAAGCAAACAGATTGTTGTGGGAGCATAGACACAGTAAGTATAAACAGTTGGGTGGTCTAACATTTATTATTATTATTATTATTATTATTATTATTATTATTATTATTATTAATATTATTATACATGATTTATTTAGTACCAACAGTTTGCTCAGCGCAAACACACTTAAAAGTAATTTTTTACACTGCAGTCATATTTTTACAATCTTTCTCTTTTTATGCTATTTAATTAAATTGGCACTAAACTGAGAACAGCAGAAATAAAGTTGCATTGAGAGCTGCAACTAAGGAAAAGAGAGATAGAAGGTACATTCTAGTTATATACAGGCATTTATTTTATTCAAATCAGTGTTTATTGAAAAGAGGCGGGGTACAAATATGGGTATCGGTTTTAGCATTTGACGTAGAAATTCCAATACAAGGATTTTTATATACCTGCCGAGCAGGTGGACATGGTCATTAGCACAAATAACAAGTATATTGGATAGCTAAATAAAAACTATTTTGAATTTATTTTATTTTACAAAAATGTGAGTTTAGTGTCACTTTAAGCACAGAGATTGTTGAATTTGTATTGTATTGTAGATTTACAATCTATTGTAGATTTTTCTCAAGAAGGTGCTATAAGTGGCTCACTAAAGTTATTCTGCCTACTGTCTGGGTTAATGACCTAGAACAAGCATGCAGATCAGGAGTTCTGTCTTTGCTCTGACCTTGCCTGGAATGACAGCTAGTCAATTAACACTTACAGAAGAAGGTCAGCAAGAAATGCCTGCATATTTTTCTCAGTATAGGTGTCATTTAAAGTGGATTTATCAGTAAATTTACAAGTAATAAGTTTCTTACATGTCATAATATACAGAAACAGTAAAAAAGAAAAAAAGAAATCACTTTATTAATTTAAAAGCAGTCTAGCTCCAATCAAGCTACTGTGTCTACATATGAAAAGAGCATCTTGGTCATAAGATCATGTGAGAGCCACACCACTGGTCTTGGAATTTAAAAATGAAAGTCTTAAACAAGATGACATGGAATAACACAAAACAGCCAAAACATTTCAGGGGTTAAGTCTCCTTTCATCAGAACTAGAGACACCCAGGGGATCAGTTTTAGCCCCCCCCCCCCCCGCTTTACCGATCACCCCTTCTACTGCCTATATCCAATTCCCCTGCTGCCCCCCTGCTGGCCTGGACCCTGTACATGGGGTCTGGTACCACCCCCTTATCAGTGCTCCTGTTATCACCCGGTTTTATCCAGCTTCCCATGGGTCTCTTAACAGCACTCAGAAGGGCTAACTCACATAGATGAACCATGCAGAACTTGTGAGGGGGGCTGTTAAGAAGACTAGTCACACAGCACACAGCTAAGGGACTAAGGTGATAGATCTCCTGAACAGGAAAAACTGTCAATATAACAGTGAAATAATAATTTTTCTTTATCGTACATCACAGAGCCATAGCAGTTACTATGTGGGTTATATAGGCCACCTTTAGGTGATGGACACTGGCACACCCTAAGACAGGAAGTTCTCTCCCTATATAGCATCTCCCATTACTGGGAGTACCTCAGTTTTATCGCCAGTGTCTAAGGTGTTGGTCACTAGTAAAGACATGCTGTGCTGAGCTCCACTGGAGAAATCTGTGCTGGGGCAAGCCATGCAAACGGATCCATTCAAAGTGTCTTTTCCAGGCCGAATTGAATGGTACCTGGGCCTTGTGTTCGAAGAAATGAGGTTCTGCCTGTAACACTTCTCTTTTTAGAGAGCTGGACCCCCGGGATCCAGTGTTTGTTTTCTTCAGCCATATTTTCCTGGCGGGGTGCTTTACAGGCCCAGGAGTGTCGATCCCCCGACAACAAGGGGTTCCTGAAGGTTTTTTAATGTAGCCCATCGTGAGTGGTGAAGATTTGGTCTGTTTGGTTTACCACAGAACCCTGCAGCTGGATAAGGTAAGGGACATTCCTAAGGAATTTTTCTAATTCTTGCGTGTTTTCTCCTTTAAGTAAATGTTGCTATGCCTAAAGTCGCCACTGGGGGCTGTCAAGAGCACGTACCTGTTCCATGTACAGTGTGCACGCTTCCTCCGAGTCCAAGCTCCAGGTAGGATGTGGGAAGGGGGGTGTTCTCTTTTCAGGAATGTCCCCCCACAGCTTCTTTCCAGACTAGAGGCCATGGGTCGGCGGTATGCTGCACCGCTCCCGCTGCTGCCAACCATTACGGTGGCTCTCCATCCACCTGACCTTCTCTCTCCTTCGCCCCAGCCCCCCCTCCACGTGCGATCCGGTTGGATCGGAGCCCCCGCTCGCGTGGGAAAATGGTCTTTTTTTAAAAAAGATGAGGGGGGGGGCCGAAGGAGTGGTCGGAGGAGGGGGGGCGGTTCAATGCCTGCAATGCGGGTTATGCATAGCTATAAAGTGCACTTTTTGCAGGTGCATACAGCTAAAGGGGGGACACAGAGCAGATGGATGGCATGTGAGTGTAGGTGACACAGGCATTCCCAGGCACATTTACTTAGCATCAGTGTGAGCCTTGATAGCAGCGGCAGTTGCTGAACTATTTTGCTCAGCAGTGGGTGCATTTCTGGTAGTACCTCTGCATTTGTGCTTAGCACTATGGGCAGAAGGGGAGGTACAAATACCCGAAAAATAGGGGCTCAAAGGGATCTCCCTCAGGCTCTGAGGACCCCCCCTCTACAATGCCATCTCTCCCTGAAAGACCTAGGGAGGCTGGTCAGAGTGAGCCGCTGGGGTTAGGGGCTGAAACTGCTTCTGGAATTTCAGCCCCTGTATATATTACTCAGGAGGTTTTTTTCCTCAGCCATGAGTGGATTGGAGGAAAGATTAGGGGCCTTAATCACATCTTCACAAAGTGGAAGAAAACGCATTAGGTCCCCTTCTACCACCCAGGACCCTCAGACAGAGGAACTCTGGGGAAGGGAAGGCGAATCCCCCTCAGGGGACTGGGAAGAGATTGATGACTCCTCTTCTGAGGAATCAAGTGGGGAAGGACCCTCTTCAGCTTCACAGGCTGAGAAATTGCTGGTGCATTCTCTTACTGAAATGGTCCGCTCCACATTTAAGTTACCCGTAACTGAGCCCACTTCTTCTTTGGGTTCACTGAAGCCTCCTCAAGCTGTGCATGCTTTTCCTGTTCATCCTTTGCTGGAAAAGCTTATTTGTTCTGTTTATCTGGGATCACCCAGATAAACATTTTTTCCCGCCTAAAAAGTTTTCAACACTTTATCCTATGGAGGAAAAATTTACAAAGATGTGGGGTATACCAGCAATTGACGCTGTTATATCCTCTATGAATAAAAGTTTGACCTATCCTGTTGACAACGCTCAAATGCTTAGGCATCCAACCGATAAAAAGTTGGAATTCCTGTTAAAAACATTTTTTCCTTGGCAGGTTCAGTAGCTCAACCTGCAGTGGCGGCAATTGGGGTATGTCAACCCTTGAGACACCACTTGAAACAGGTGCTCAAGGTTTTACCTGAACAGCAAGCCCAGGAGTTAGCCGAGCTGCCAGCGGCTTTGTGTTTTGCAGTTGACGCAATCAGAGATTCTATCCTTCAGACCTCTCGCCTTACGCTTGGGTTGGGGCATATGTGTAGAATCTTATGGTTGAAAAGTTGGTCAGCCGAAGCGCCATGCAAAAAGCTCCTAGCTGGTTTTCCCTTTCGCGGTCTAAGGCTGTTTGGGCATGATTTGGACAATTATATCCAAAAGATTTCAAGTGGGAAAAGTACCCTTTTGCCAATTGAGAAAAGGAGTAAATGTCCCTCATTTAAATGGGCTCTTTCTCCAGTGCCAGGGGCATAGCCTTCAGGCAGTTGCGACAGCCTCCATTGTCAGGTTCAAGAGGTAAAGCTCAGAGTCAACCCCAGGGACAAAAGAAGTCCTGGGGGAGGGAACCTACAAGACAAAACGCTAAAGCCTCTTTATGAAGGGGTGCCCCAGCTTGTTCGAGTGGGGGGGCTAATGCTACAGTTCTCAAAGGTCTGGCAGAAGGATTTTCAGGACAAGATGGGTGGTTTCCACAATAACTCTAGGTTACAAACTAGCGTTCCGAGAATTCTCGGAAGCCCCAGAGAAAAAGAAGTCTATCCTTCAAGTATTGGAGCGACTTTTGTCGCAAAAAGTAATCATGGTGGTTCCCATGGAAGAGCAGGGGTTGGGGTTTTATTCAAACCTTTTCACAGTGCCAAAACCAAATGGAGATTCTAGATCTCAAAGATCTAAACCGGTTCCTAAAAATTTGATCTTTTTGCATGGAATCAATCCGATCAGTAGTCTCCATTCTACAAGGAGGAGAACTTCTGGCATCAATCGACATCAAGGATGCATACCTGCATGACCTATTTTCCCCGCTCATCAGAAATATCTGCGTTTCGAAGTGGAAAAACTTCATTTTCAGTTTGTAGCTCTACCTTTTCGGTCTAGCTACTGCACCTCGGGTGTTTACAAAGGTCCTGGCCCCTCCTCTGGCCAGATTAAGGGCCCAGGGTATAACGATTATAGCTTACCTAGACGACCTGCTCTTGATAGACCGGTCGGTAGCCCGCTTAGACCAAAGCTTGGTCACCACAGTCAACTACCTGGAATACCTAGGTTGGGTCCTCAACCTGGAGAAGTCTTCTTTAAAGTCAGTAAGAAGACTAGAGTACTTGGGTCTGGTTATAGATACAACCCAGAAGAGGGTGTTTTTACCCCAGGCAAAGATAAGCGCCATAAAGGAGCTGGTTCAGGTGGTCAGGGCGAAGAAGGGTCCTTCTATTCGCCTTTGTATGAGGTTGTTGGGAAAGATGGTGGCTTTATTCAAAGCGGTTCCCTATGCTCAGTTTCATTCGAGACTGCTGCAAAACAGTATCCTGTCTGCCTGGAACAAGAAAGTCCAGGCGCTAGATTTTCTGATGCGTTTGTCGCCAATAGTGCATCAGAGTCTCAATTGGTGGTTGATACCCAAGAATCTGCGGAAAGGGAAATCCTTCTAACCAGTTACCTGGAAGGTGGTAACAACAGCCTTTCCGGTTGGGGAGCAGTCCTGGAAGAAACGACTGTCCAAGGGAAATGGTCCAGAACCGAAACGACCTTACCCATCAATATTCTAGAGATTGGGGCAGCGTACCTAGCCCTAAAGGCCTGGACATTCAGGTTGCGGGGTTGTCTGGTCAGGATTCAATCCGACAATGCCACAGCAGTGGGTTATATCAATCACCAAGGGGGCACCAGAAGTCGTGCAGCCCAGGGAGAGGTAAACCAGATCCTAACCTGGGCAGAAAAGCATGTGCAATGCATATCGGCAATCTTCATTCCAGGGGTAGAGAACTGGCAGGCGGACTACTTAAGTCGCCAGCAGTTGTTCCTAGGGGAATGGTACCTTCACCCCGACATCTTCCTGGCTATATGCCAAAGATGGGGGATTCCGGATGTAGATCTGTTTGCATCCAGGTTCAACAACAAGGTCGAAAACTTTGTGTCAAGAACAAGGGATCCGCTCGCATACGGAACAGATGCGTTGGTGACCACGTGGGATCAGTTCTCACTGATTTATGCATTCCCTCCTATTCTACTGCTACCACGACTTCTCTGCAGGATCAAGCAGGAAAAGAAGTCGGTGGTTCTTGTGTCCCCAGCCTGCCCAGAAGATCTTGGTATGCAGAAATAGTAAAGATGGCGGTAGGGGCCCCATGGACCCTACCAACTCGTCCAGACCTGCTATCGCAGGGACCAGTGTTCCATCCTACCTTACAAACGCTAAATTTTACGGTTTAGCTATTGAAACCCACATTCTGAAGAATCGTGGACTTTCAGGCTCAGTGATATCTACCTTGATTAATGCAAGGAAGCCAGCTTCCAGAGTCATTTATTATAGAGTCTGGAAGGCATATGTTTCCTGGTGTGAATCCAGGGGTTGACATCCCAGAAAGTATCTCATAGGTAGAATCCTTGCCTTTCTGCAAATGGGGTTAGAGATGAAGCTGGCCTTGAGTCCTATCAAGGGCCAGGTCTCTGCCTTATTGGTATTGTTTCAACGTTCGCATTCTTTGGTCCGAAGCTTTATACAGGGGGTAACGCGGCTTAATCCACTGGTTAGAGCACCCCTGAACCCTTGGGTCTTGAATTTAGTTCTGTCGGCATTACAGAAACAGCTTTTTGAGCTGATACGGCATATTCCCTTGGTCCTTTTGACAAGGAAGCTAGTTTTTCTGGTAGCCATTTCTTCTGCAAGAAGGGTATCAGAATTGGCGGCTCTTTCTTGTAAACAGCCATATTTAATCATTCACAAAGATACGGTAGTATTGCGTCCTCATCCTAGCTTCTACCGAACGTGGTTTCAGGTTTTCATCTAAACCAGGATATTGTTCTGCCTTCATTTGTTCCAGAACCCTGTTCTACGGAAAAGAAGTCACTACATTCTCTGGATGTAGTGAGAGCAGTCAAAATCTAGTTGGAGGCAACTGCTCAGATTCGGAGAATGGATGTTTTGTTTGTGTTGCCTGAAGGTCCTAAAAAAGGACAGGCAGCGTCAGAATCTACTATTGCTAAGTGGAGTCGGCAAGTAATTATTCAAGCTTGTGGTTTGAAGAGGAAAGATCCACCTTTTCAAATCAAAGCGCACTCCACCAGGGCTGTTAGTGCTTCATGGGCAGTGCATCACCAAGCCTCCATGGCTCAAATCTGCTAGGCCACAATTCGGTATTCAGTCCAAACATTCACCAGATTCTATCAGGTGGATGTGAGAAGGCATGAGCATATGCTGCAGGCAGCAGTAAAGGTCCTCAGGTCTGATTGCACCCTACTTTTGTTTGTGTGTCCCTCCCCTCAGAAAGCATTGCTCTGGGACATCCCACATAGTAACTACCATGGCTCTGTGTCCCGTTATGTACGATAAAGAAAATAGGATTTTAACAGCTTACCTGTAAAATCCTTTTCTTGGAGTACATCATGGGACACAGAGGTCCCTCCCCTCTTTTGATACACGTATATTGCTTTGCTACAAAAACTGAGGTACTCCCAGTAATGGAAGGGGTTATATAGGGAGTGAACTTCCTGTCTTAGGGTATGCCAGTGTCCATCACCTAAAGGTGGCCTATATAACCCACATAGTAACTACTATGGCTGATGTAATCCAAGAAAAAGATTTTACAGGTAAGCTGTTATAAAAATCCTATTTTTGGGCCCTTGCTTACATTTTTAAGACATGTATCCCTGAATACATTTATTAATACAGATTTATTAAATCTGTAAAAAGAAGTACTAATGTACAACTTATCAGGGAGGAAAACTGGGAGAACACAGAAGATGCTCTGGGCCTCTGGCTAAAGGAAATGGGTGGGGGTGTTGAAAACCAGTAAGTTAAACTAAACTCATTAATACAATGTTACTTTCAATTTATAGGACAGAGAGATACCTAACTGCTTCATCAAACAGAACACATTCAAACAATGATGTCAATGAAAGTAGAGGCATGGAGAAAGAAATAGTTCTGAGCGAGAACCTTGACACATCCTCAGTACATCATGTAAAAATCACCATTCCAAACAAAATAGCAGAGAATGTAAGTAAGAAAGCTAAAGTATCTGAAAATGTACCCATGAAAAATAAAGAGCAATTGGAGAAAACAGAGGATGCTGGGACATCCACAAGACAACATGTCACAGATAACTCTACTCACAAAGTATCTCAAAATATACTCTTGAAAACTGAAGATCAAGTGCAGCAAACAGGGGATATAATGGCATCCACAACACAGCACACCACAAGTACTGCCTCTCAAAAGATATCCAAATATGTGCTCAAGAAAACTAAAGATCAAGTGGGGCAAAAAGAGGATTCTCTGGCATATAAAAAACAACATGTTCCCTCTACTACCACATGCAAGATATCGAAACATATAACCAAGAAGACTGAAGAACAAGAGGAACACAAAAAAGGTTCTGGGATAAGTACACAAGGGGATTCCATAGCTATTTCTACCCAGCCAATATCTGAACCCATGTCATTGTACAGGCAAGAGGAGGAACAGTGCTATGAAACTGTCATTAATCTGTTACAAAATCTACTGAACAAACAGGAAAGTATACACCCTCAGGATGAACATATTACTTTCCTGATGAGTCTTGCTCCATACATTAAACATGTACCTGAGAGCCAGCAGCTATCAATGAGAGTTATGCCGCGTACACACGGTCGGACTTTTCGTCTACAAAAGTCCAACGGACGCTGACGGACTAAAGCTGGCTGGTAATCCGATCGTGTGTGGGCTTCTCCGGACTTTCAACTGACTTTTTTTGCCTCAAATCCGACGTACTTTAGATTTGAAACATGCTTTAAATCTTTCCGACGGACTCGAGTACGGTCGAAAAATCCGCTCGTCTGTATGCTAGTCCGACGGACAAAAACCCACGCTAGGGCAGCTATTGGCTACTGGCTATCAACTTCCTTATTTTAGTCCGGTGTACGTCATCACGTAAGAATTCGACGGACTTTTGTGTGATCGTGTGTAGGCAAGTCTGTTCGTTAGAAAGTCCGCCGCAAGTCCGTCGAAAGTCCGCCGCAAGTCCGTCGAAAGTCTGTCGGACAGGCTGTCGGACTTTTGTAGACGAAAAGTCCGACCGTGTGTACGCGGCATTAGTGTAATGAACACAATCCTTTCATTCATTCCATCTCTATCAGACTCTTATCACTCTTTGACAACCACTCAATCACCTTTCACAGAATATCATCAAAGACAGGCAACAGCTCCCCATCCGTCAAATACATTATAGGCTTTAAAAACCCTTAATTTCAGTTACATAATAAGCCCTGCTATAAGAAGGTGTCACAGGAAAATATGGTGCATACCAAGTAAAAGAGATGAATATGGATAATTGAGAAAAAAAGTTGATTTTTAAAAATCTAAATACTTTTAATTATTATCCTATTATTCAAAAGGTTTTGTGACAAAGCAAAAAATTTAGTAGGGCCACCAATTATTTACAGGCACATAATTCTTCTGAGAAGGCCCTTACAACTTTTTACTGTCCATATAAAGCAATATCATTAACATTGTAAATACCTGCACCACCAAAGTGTATGTTTAGGCATTACCCAAACGTACCCCCAGACCTCACTCTCCTCCTCTAGAACATGTTCCAGCATTATTCTTTTTTACCTTGTCTCTGTAGTGAGAAACAGCTTTTATTACTCCATGCAACATTATCACCAGGATGGTTAAAATTCTAATTGCTAGGCACATACGCGGGACTTCTGGGATGGCAGTGTGATCCAGGAGCTCCGTTCTGCCCTGACCTGCAAGCACTCACAACCACGGAGCACAGATCCCCTAAAGAGTCCCACTCTGCAGCCCCTCACAGAGGAAGGCATCAGGATCACCCCCATACCCAGGGGCTCTTCTAGGCCAGACCTGAGATAGCAATTTTAGGCTGGAGAAGAGCAAGCCGAATCTAAGTTGGCAACTGCGGCCTACCAGCATGCTCCTGACCCAGCAAAACAGCCCGACTCAAGGCAAGTTCTGAACCCAGCATCACTCTCCTTTACCCCCCAGCCACATGCACTTACACATCCCTTACCAGTGACCCCCCCTCCCACATCCACTGAATCTCTCCTGGGATGGGCTATGGGGGAGGCTGCGCTAATTCCTATGGGTGTCACACCACTCCACAGCTGCTACAACCCTGGACCCGAATCTCTCACCAATTCATCCCCCTCTAATTCTGGGGACTTATTTTACAGATTCTCTGATCTGCTTGAAAAAAGCTTGGCCCAGACTGCAGCTAAAATCACAGGGGACATTAAAGCAGATTTCCATAATAGGTCCAGAAGATACAACTTCAGGATCAGGATCACAAATGTCATCCCAGCTGTGCATGATCTTATCAAACATCTTATCCCTGATATCCCACCCCACAGGATGGAACTAGATTGAGCACACAGATCCCTGGGACCACCTAGGAAGGACAGCAACCCTAGAGACATTATTGTCAAACCACATTTTTACGTGGTGAAGGAGGAAATCATGAGACAGTCGGGTCAACATTCCACACTGACCTATCTGGGAACCCCCATACAAATCTTTGCTGATGTTTCACCTTCTACTATCCAAAGAAGAAGATCCCTGAAGCCCCCCCCTCACAATTCTTTCATAAATAAAATACTGGTGGGCCTTCCCTTTGCCCTTAAATTCACATATAAGAAGAAAAAAAAACACTCCTTCACTACTCTTCCAGAGGGAGAACGTCTTCTTCTACAACTCATATTCATCTTGCAAGAATCTTCAATGGACCAAACGGGTGCTACGAAGAGACCTACCCCCACGAGTCCCATCACTCCAGTCTGGAGCAAGACCAAACCCAAACGATCTAAGGACAACAAACTGCCTTAACCTCCAAGTTTTGGGGAGCCCTACTCCCATCCTAGGTCTCATTTTCTGGTACAAGGATTCCGGCTGGTTCCTTTGTCAGTACTGAATGTTCAAAAATTGGGAAGTATTTCCCATTTCTTTTTCCTTTTTTATTTTTCTACATGCATATGTTTTAAGTTTTTTTCTCTATAATTTAGACTATAACCGCATGCTTCCCTCTTGTCCTTTAAAAAAATTGGACAGACAGGAGGGTGCAAGCAATGCGACCTCACCCCAAAAGGTCTTTTTTGACTTTTAGTTGTTACTTTACAAAGATGCTCCTACCTCTTAAGCTTTTCTGCCATTTTTTCTAATAAGTCAGGCTTCTTCTACCATCCTGACCTCCCTCTTGGGAGCCCGAGAAGATCGAAGATAGGGGCCACAAGTTATTTACCAATGTTACTTGTTTTATTTTGCCTAATGCTATACTACTTGTTATATATAGATGTGCTGTGGCCAGGGCAGCATCCAATGCGCCTCCCCCATTCCTTGGATAGGCGTTCTCATAATCCGTGGAGTGGGATGTCTTCTCCTGACATAGGGGGTGGCATAAAGAGGTTTTCAGCAGGCAAGGGGGGATCTTATCGCCCCCCCCCCCCCCCGCCTTGCCCCATGGGGCTTATTGTTATCTTTCCTTTTCCTTGTTTTTCTTTCTTTTCTAACCTCTTCTTTTTTCGAGTCAGCCCCCCCCGGGTTCCCCCCACCTACATGCGCTCCTGGGAACAACCAGCGGAGAGCCACCAGTCATTCCAAACTCTACTTCCATCAACCCATTAAGGTTAGTGATCATAGACACATTGAGCTGCAACACCTTTCTGCTCCATGGTGCCTAATTCCATAGCACCCTCTCCTCTCAGAGTGGTTTCCCATAATACCCAGGATTAAATTCCCAGGAGAAAAGACGCAAAGCCTTTAATGCATACCACTCTGAGAGATCAGACATACTCCTACTACAGTAAACACACTTTCCTAGGCAGTACAATCCCTCCTTTCTGTACCCCAAATTCTCATTCTGTTCTCCAAGCACTGTAAATTTTCCCCACAGCTTGAATATAGACATCCCGAGTGAAGGTTCATCTTGGTTAAAGAGGTCATTGATACCCACCTATACTCATTTGTCTCCTACTATGCACCCAACAAGAGTCAAACAAATTTTTTCAAAGACATGTTAAAAACAGTTGGAATCAATGTTGGGTGGTATAGTGATCATTGGGGAAGACTCCAATGTGGCTTTTGATCAGGGACTAGATAAGACTAGACCCCAGCAAACCCAGCTCACTCGCCCTCCAACAAGAGTTCTAAAATAGCGAAGAAGTTCTCCCAATTGGGTTTGGCAGACAGTAGGAGGGAAATGAATCCCACCAAAAATGATTTTACCCACTATTCCTATCCCCATAATACCTATGCCAGAATTTACCATATATTTCTCTCTATTTCTCAAATCGCATGGGCAGTCAAATCCATCATCAGAAATGTTGCTTGGTCCGATCACTCCATTGTTTCACTTCTCCTACATAAAGGACCCACTCAATCTAGGGGATATTACTGGAGACTTAATGAGTTAACCCTCTGCAACCCGATCAGGGTGACCAAACTTGAGAACTCCCTAAAAGAATACTTTACACTAAATAAGGTTGAGGGGGTATCTGAGGAAACACTTTGGGCTGCACACAAGGCCACGATCAGAGGCAAGATCATACAAATAGCTACTCAAATTAAGAAGGAGAGACACATAGACATTGAGAGATTGGAAAGGGAATTTCAGTCTCTCAAGAAACAATATAAGATGCACCCCTCAAACTCCCTCCTGTCCGATATGGATGCAACAAGACTAGCATTAAATCTTGCTCTTACCACAAAAGCAGAAAAACCTCCGCTGGTCTGGGGCGAAATTCTATCATCAAAGGGATAAGTTGGGCCATATGCTAGCCACTAAACTCTCCCCCCGCCTATGCTCCCAAAATCCAAACCCCAGAATGCACTTCCACTCTGAACCCTCATGAATAATGGAAATTTTCCATTTGTTTTAGGAGAAATCATATATTGACTCCCCAAAGAATAGCCCCTTTGGCATATCCAAATTTTTAGATAACCTACCTCTGCCTACCCTAAAAGACAGGCATCGAGATTTGCTAGAAGCCCCATTCTCCTCGGAAGAAATTCTTGAGGTTATTAAAAACTTAAAGAGGGGATCTGCTCCTGGGCCAGATGGATTTTCAGTCCCCTACTTTAAAACCTTTGCTAACATACTAGCCCCACACTTAGTTAGATGGTTTAATAGCATCAAGGCAGCCATCAGAAATTTTTGAGCCCCCTACACAGCTTTAAGCCTGGGCCCCCCCCCCGAGCCTGACCAACAACACTCCCCAGGGCTTGGCCACGGGCTGTCCTACCGAATCTGTATGCACTCACCCCCCTGCAATCCTGTATATATGTCAGCCTCCCTCACACTTGTATATATGTCAGCCCCCCACACACCTGTATATGTCAGTGCCCCACCCCCCACACGCCTCTATATATGTCAGCGCCCCCCCACACCTGTATATATGTCAGCACCCCCCACACACACCTGTGTATATGTCAGCCCCCCCCCCACACACCTGTATATATGTCAGCCCCTCACACACCTGTATATATGTCCGCCCCCACACACCTGTATATATGCCAGCCCCCCACACACCTGTATATATGTCAGCCCCCCCACACACACACACCTGTATATATGGTAGCCCCTCACACAGTGGGGGAATGAATATTCGCTTTCCTAACACTGAACCACCTCTCCACCAATCAGGTGTTCGGGTCTGTTACCTGTCACCTGATTGGCTGAAACGACAGGCGCCGCAATTGGATGCCTATCAGGAGGAGAGGACGGGAGATGAGGACGGCAGGAGACGCATGAAGGACCCTGCATGCCGCCGTCATCCGCTGCCCCACCAAGACAGGATAAGTACCGGCCAGACGGCGAGCGGGCAGGGGTCACACTGACGGCATTCAAGAGCACACTGGCAGCATTTGATGGGCACACTGGCAGTGTTTGATGGGCACAGTGGCAGCGTTTGAGGGCACAGTGGCTGCATTTGATGGGCACAGTGGTAGCATTTGATGAGCACAGTGGCAGCGTTTGATGGCACAGTGGCAGCGTTTGATGGGCACAGTGGCAGCGTTTGATGGGCACAGTGGCTGCATTTGATGGCACAGTGACAGTGTTTGATGGCACAGTGGCTGTAATTGATGTTTTTTTTTTTTCAAAACATTTTTGGGGCCCCGCAAAAATTTTGAGCACCAGCCGCTACTGCCATCACATACACAAACCTGTATATATGGCAGCCCCTCACATACATAAACCTGTAAACAAACAAGGCTCTGGCCCCTCCCTGTACACAAACAGCCCCCCTCCCTTTCCCTCACTCAATGTCTGAGCTCAGTGACACAAGAACAGCAGAAGCTGTGAAGTCATTTCTGTATTGCACAGCATGGCTCCCCTCCACCCATCCTGCTTTTTTCTGGCGTGGGCGGGCCACTCGGGCCTCTGTGCCCCTTACAGTTGTGACGGCTGTACCCCCCTGGTGGCAGCCCTGAATAGCATGCAGAAAGGTAACCCCCTTGATCAGCAGTTAAACTCAGCCTTCATCTCTGTAATTCCAAAAGCTAGCAAGGACCCGGGAGAAGTGGGTATTTAATATTAATAACAACCTTAAGATTATAACCAAAATATTATTTTTTTTTTTTAAATCAGATCATTTTTTATTGAAAAGCAAAAACAAAAAACAACTTTTTTTTCCTTTTATGGACACAAAACAGCTTCCATATTTGTTAGGACACATAAGAATCAATGTTAGCTGATCATGCGGTCTATTACATTCTTTGCTTATACAATAATAACTGTAACGACATATCAGAAATAAAGATATAATTGTATAATAAGGCAACTGTGGTTGTAGTTCTTTGGTCTCATTACGCATCATGTGTGTCCTCTTCATATAATTCTACCCCCTTCTGCTCCCGGCCCTATCAGGGGCACCGAGCAGAGCGGGGTACCGCTAGCCCCTAACCAGCGTGGAGCGGTGTACAGTTTTTACAAACATTAACCGTAGGATAAAACAAACATAATCATTTAAACTTCTGCAGGCCCTGGTAATTTCACAATAACTCCCTTCCGGATGAACCATGTAGATGAAACGGTGTTGTCCCCCTTTCTCACATCCCTAGAGAAAATTGAGTACTGTCCGTGATACTTTTTTTATTTTTTTATTTGCACTAACATACAATTTTTCAGGACAAGCTTTCGGGGTATGTCCCCTTCTTCAAGGTCCAAGCAGTACTCAAGCAGTAATCAAGTATGATGGAAGATATCACATCCCTAGCAAATTTCTCTTGGTACTAAGTTCTAAGGCGGTATAATTGCTGGTGTTGTTCTACCCCCTAGGATTCTATTGTGAACCAGGCATAGTGGAGCCAGTCCAGGAGTGTCCAGCCAGGGATCCAATATAGTCTCAAATTTTATCGGACAAACTCGGTGATTGTATGCAAGTTGAGAGAATCATTAACGTATGTAATCCATTCTGTTTGTGTGGGGGCCGTCGTAGATAGCCATTTTCTATCTATAAGTTTCCTAGCCAAAAATAGTATTCTAAGAATGGTGATGTATGTGTGGGGTGTATATTGTTCTTCATCTAACCAGCCCAGTAGACAAAGTTTAGGGTCTGTTGTGAGTTTGAGATTCCATATGCTATTGATAGTGTTTATCACTGCTGCCCTATACCTTTGCAGTTTCTGGCATTTCCATAGCATATGGATAAGTGTACCATTATCAACAAGGCAGCGGGGACATATTGGATCATCTCTGTTGTGCCATTTGTGCAATTTCTCAGGTGTGCGATAGGTTTGGTGAATAATGAATAATTAGGTAAGTTTTTGAGAGGAGGATAGTGACACTTTAACCACTTCAGTCCCGGAAGGATTTACCCCCTTCCTGACCAGAGCACTTTTTACAATTCGGCACTGCGTCGCTTTAACTGCTAATTGCGCGGTCATGCAATGCTCTACCCAAACGAAATTTGCGTCCTTTTCTTCCCACAAATAGAGCTTTCTTTTGATGGTATTTGATCACCTCTGCCGTTTTTATTTTTTGCGCTGTAAACGGAAAAAGACTGAAAATTTTTGTTATAAAAAAAATCCAATAAACTAAATTTTAGTCATACATTTAGGCCAAAATGTATTCGGCCACATGTCTTTGGTAAAAAAAATGTCAATAAGCGTATATTTATTGGTTTGCGCAAAAGTTATAGCGTCTACAAACTAGGGTACATTTTCTGGAATTTACACAGCTTTTAGTTTATGACTGCCTATGTCATTTTTTGAGGTGCTAAAATGGCAGGGCAGTACAAACCCCCCCCAAATGACCCCATTTTGGAAAGTAGACACCCCAAGGAAATTGCTGAGAGGCATGTTGAGCCCATTGAATATATTTTTTTTGTCCCAAGTGATTGAATAATGACAAAAAAAAAAAAAAAATTACAAAAAGTTCTCACTAAATGATATATTGCTCACACAGGCCATGGGCATATGTGGAATTGCACCCCAAAATACATTCAGCTGCTTCTCCTGAGTACGGGGATACCACATGTGTGGCACTTTTTGGGAGCCTAGCCGCGTACGGGGCCCCGAAAACCCAGCACCACCTTCAGGATTTCTAAGGGCATACATTTTTGATTTCACTCCTCACTACCTATCACAGTTTTGAAGGCCATAAAATGCCAAGATGGCACAACCCCCCCCCCCCCCAAATGACCCCATTTTGGAAAGTAGACACCCCAAGCTATTTGCTGAGAGGCATGGTGAGTATTTTGCAGCTCTCATTTGTTTTTGAAAATGAAGAAAGACCAGAAAAAAAATTTTTTTTTTCTTTTTTCAATATTCAAAACTTTGTGACAAAAAGTGAGGTCTGCAAAATACTCACTATACCTCTCAGCAAATAGCTTGGGGTGTCTACTTTCCAAAATGGGGTAATTTGGGGGGGTTTTGTGCCACCTGGGCATTCCATGGCCTCCGAAACTGTGATAGGCAGTGAAGAGTGAAATCAAAAATTTACGGCCTTAGAAAGCCTGAAGGCGGTGCTTGGTTTTCGGGGTCCCGTGCACGGCTAGGCTCCCAAATAGTCCCACACATGTGGTATCCCCGTACTCAGGAGAAGCAACAGAATTTATTTTGGGGTGTAATTCCCCATATGCCCATGGCATGTTTGAGCAATATAACATTTAGTGACAACTTTGTGCAAAAAAAAAAAAAAAAAAAAATTTGTCTCTTTCCCGCAACTTGTGTCACAATATAAAATATTCCATGGACTCGACATGCCTCTCAGCAAATAGCTTGGGGTGTCTACTTTCCAAAATGGGGTCATTTGGGGGGGTTTGAACTGTCCTGGCATTTTATGCACAACATTTAGAAGCTTATGTCACACATCACCCACTCTTCTAACCACTTGAAGACAAAGCCCTTTCTGACACTTTTTGATTACCGTACATGAAAAAATTATTTTTTTTGCAAGAAAATTACTTTGAACCCCCAAACATTATATATTATTTTAAAGCAAATGCCCTACAGATTAAAATGGTGGGTGTTTCATTTTTTTTTTTCACACAGTAATTGCGCAGCGATTTTTCAAACGCATTTTTTGGGGAAAAAACACACTTTTTTAAATTTTAATGCACTAAAACACACTATATTGCCCAAATGTTTGATGAAATAAAAAAGATGATCTTAGGCCGAGTACATGGATACCAAACATGACATGCTTTAAAATTGCGCACAAACGTGCAGTGGCAACAAAATGAATACATTTTTAAAAGCCTTTAAAAGCCTTTACAGGTTACCACTTTAGATTTACAGAGGAGGTCTACTGCTAAAATTACTGCCCTCGATCTGACCTTCGCGGTGATACCTCACATGCATGGTGCAATTGCTGTTTACATTTGATGCCAGACCGACGCTTGTGTTCACCTTAGCGCGAGAGCAGGGGGGACAGGGGTGCTTTTTATTTATTTATTTATTTTTTCTTTATTATTTTTTTGCTTTTTTATCTTATTTTTAAACTGTTCCTTTCATTTTTTTTTTTTAAATCATTTTTATTGTTATCTCAGGGAATGTAAATATCTCCTATGATAGCAATAGGTAGTGACAGGTACTCTTTTTTGAAAAAATTGGGGTCTATTAGACCCTAGATCTCTCCTCTGCCCTCAAAGCATCTGACCACACCAAGATCGGTGTGATAAAATGCTTCCCCAATTTCCCAATGGCGCTGTTTACATCCGGCGAAATCTAAGTCATAAAATGCTCGTAGCTTCCGGTTTCTTAGGCCATAGAGATGTTTGGAGCCCCTCTGGTCTCTGATCAGCTCTATGGTCAGCTGGCTGAATCACCGGCTGCATTCTCAGGTTCCCTGTTGAGACAGGAGAGCCAGAGAAAAACACGGAAGACGGTGAGGGGGGCATTCCCTCCCACTGCTTGTAAAAGCAGTCTAGAGGCTAATTAGCCACTAGGATTGCTTTTACATGAAAGCCGACCGCTGGCTGAAAAGAATGATACCAAGATGATACCTAAACCTGCAGGCATCATTCTGGTATAACCACTCAAAGTCGTGAATGGCATACCTGAAGACAAAAAAATGGTTAACAATAAAGCACAGTAAACGGTAAAATAAAAAAAATTGCATACCTGAAAAACAAACATGATAAAACATAATAACAATAAAACATTGCAGAATAGAATACAGTAAAAAAGAGCAGAACAATAGAGAGAGAATAGAGAGAGAGAGAACAATGAAACGACAACTATTTTTTTTTATTTTTGTTTGTGTTTTTTTTTTTTTTTTACACTTTTTTTTTGTAACTGTAACTTTTATAACTGTAACCAGTTCCAGGTTTGGGTCTCTCAAAATGCGATAGCATCTTGGGAGACCCTGTGAAAGTGCGCCTAGTCTGTGCAATGCTGTACCCTACGCTAATACTCAACTAGTGAATGGTAGCGTTCAAAACATTCACCAATGCAAAGACCAGGATTATCAGGACAGGAGGGACAATAATAGCGGGTGTCACGTCTATATCCGCGCTTGCTGCAGACACAACATCTTTTTTGGGGGGTTCGTTGGGTAGGGGTACTCGGGAGGACATATAAATGCCTCTCATGCAGCCGACTGCATTTGGTTGGGGATGTGAATGGGGGAAGTACGGGCGCTGCAGAAGTGGTGGGTTCCCAATTAGGATTGGCGAATGCAGCAGGAAGGGCACTATGGGCACGACAGGCCTATGTTTGTCTTTTTGGTGGCAGCGGGACACTACTTGTGCTTGCCACCTCACCAGCTTGAACTGCACTTATGGGACTCGCCACGTCACCAAGTGTTACTGCAGTGCTGGTATGACTACGACCGGGGTGTACTAGGCCGCTGGTGCTTGCCAGTTCACCAAAACGCTACAAAAAAAAGTGACAGTGATCGATCGATACTGCACTTGGGTGGGCTGGGCCGGGCGGAGGGGCAAAACGCAGGTGCTAGCAGGTATCTGGGCTGATCCCGCTAACACTGCGTTTTTGGGAACCCTAAACTGCTGGGGACGCTAGTATAGATCTGATCGGATCAGATATTGATCCGTTCAGATACTATACCACTAAGGGAGGTGTGCGGTGCGTGCATGGGTGTTAGCGCTACTGGCGCTAATCTGACGCTGCCTGGGGCTGGTGCTTGCCAGTTCACCAAAATGCTACCAAAAAAACTGTTAGCGATCGCAGGGATCAGGCCTGACTCTGCGAACGCTGCAGTTATGTGTTTAGTGTTTTGTAAGTGACAGTGATCGATCGATACTGCACTTACTGGCGCTAATCTGACGCTGCCTGGGGGGGGCGATTAGGGGGCTAAACCTTTATTCGGTAATAAACGGCAGGTGCCCTGACACTATAAAAAATAAACGAACTAACCAGTGTCACCCGTAACACTTATACGGTGATCAGTGGTGAAAGGGTTAACTAGGGGGCAATCAAGGGGTTAAAACATTTATTAGATAGTATATGGGGGTCCCTGTCGCTATAAAACACTGACGGCGAACCTAAATATTTACGTTCCTAACTAGCGTCACCAGCGACACTAATACAGCGATCAGAAAAATGATCGCTTAGCGACACTGGCGACAGGGGGTGATCAAGGGGTTAAAACTTTATTAGGGGGGGTAAGGGGGGTACCCTAGACCAACAGGGGGCTAACACTCACTGTCCTACCACTGCTAACTGTCACAAACTGACACTATGCAGTAATCAGGAAAAAAAAAAAAACCTGCTTGGTGTCAGTTTGTGACAGGGGTGGGTGATCGGGGGGCGATCGGGGGGGGATCAGGGGTGTTTAGTGTGCCTGGCATGTTCTACTGTGTGTGTGTGAGTGTTGGTGCACTTACATGTCATCTCTCCTTGGCGCTGGAACGGAAACTGGCCAGCCGAGGAGAGATGACATCACATCCTCTGACTCTGTGTACTATACAGAGGCAGGGGATGTTTCTCATTGGCTGGGAGCGATCGCGAGGGGGGGGCCACGATCGGATGGCCTCCCCCTCGTCTCTCAACTCTCCCAGCCAAATGCCGACCGCAGCTGGCACCGGGGGGGGGGTCCGATCGGACCCCCCACCTGCGGAAAGGCAATCACGTACCAGGTACGTGATTTTGCCTGCCCGTGCCACTCTGCTCACGTATATAGGCGTGAGGCGGTCGGCAAGTGGTTAAGTACCTAATTACTTTAAGTGTCTAATATGGTATTCCATTCCTCGTCTGAGATACTCCCTACATCATCTCCCCATCCAATTCTACAGTTCAAAGTCATTGCTTTAGATACATGACAGAGAAGAGAACTATATATAGAGGAAATTTGTCCCTTACGGGATGATAACATAATTAGTTGTGTAAGCACCGTGGGTCTGGATAGTTCCCAAGTTGAGGTTGTAGCCTGTGCCGCTATAGCATGCCTAAGTTGTAGGTACTGGAAGAATGAGGTGTTCGGTAAGTTAAATTCAGTGCGAAGTGATTGGAAGTCTCGGAGTATGCCCCCACAATATAATTGTGGAATATAGTTTAATCCGCTCCTTGACCAACTAGAGAAGTTTTGTAGTTTGTTTAGTTCTGGGTAGTTTTGGTTGTTCCAGATACGTGACCAATTTGTGTAGCCGGTGTATTGCAGGTGCTGTTTGGTTTTGTTCCATATTTTATCTATGTGTAGTAGTGTGGGGTATTGGGTCAGTGCTCCCAGGTCACCTGCCTCTATGCATTCCACAAGTCCATCGCCTGAAATCTGGGTGCACACGATGTTCCGAATGGGGTCGGAGGGCTCAGGGCGCCATAAAGTAATAAAATGGAATTGGTACCGCTAGGCCACCTGAGTCCTTTGCTTCCTGTAAGGTTTCCAATTTAATTCTTGGAATCTGTTTTCTCCATATCAATGGATAGGGATCCAGATAGGGGCATTGTGGAGTGCATCTAATATCTGTGGGTTCCAGATCATCTTTATTAAGTTGCATCTGCCTACTACGGAAAGTGGCAAGCTAAGCCAATTAGTAGTCTTTTCCTGAAATTGTTTAAGCAGTGGGTCTTTATTAAGTTTAATATATTGGTCTAGGTTAGGGTGTATAACTATACCTAGATATTTGAACGTATCCATTATTTTGATCTGTTCAGCAATCTGAGGTAGAGGCCCTGCCATTGGGTCTAAGAGTAGTATTGTGGATTTGTCCCAATTTATTTTGAACCCAGAGAAGGTTCCAAATGTGTGTATCAATTCCATAAGTTTTACCAGGGATTTAAAAGTGTCACCCAAAAACAGAAGTGCATCATCGGCGTAAAGTGCCAATTTGTCTTCCATTTCAACCCTTTTAAATCCTATTATTTCTGGGTTCCCCCTTATGGCAATACCCCCTTATGGTATTATTTCTGGGTTCCCCCTTATGGCAGCTGCCAGAGGCTCTATGGCTAGGGCGAAAAGTAATGGAGAGAGGGGGCAGCCTTGCCTAGTTCCCCTGTGTAAGTCAAAGAAAGGTGATAAGTAGGGATGAGCTTCGAGTTCGAGTCGAACTCATGTTCTACTCGAACATTGGCTGTTCGCAAGTTCGCCGAACAGCGAACAATTTGGGGTGTTCGCGGCAAATTCGAATGCCGCGGAACACCCTTTAAAAGTCTATGGGAGAAATCAAAAGTGCTAATTTTAAAGGCTTATATACAAGTTATTGTCATAAAAAGTGTTTGGGGACCCGGGTCCTGCCCCAGGGGACATGGATCAATGCAAAAAAAAGTTTTAAAAACGGACGTTTTTTCAGGAGCAGTGATTTTATTAATGCTTAAAGTCAAACAATAAAAGTGTAATATCCCTTTAAATTTCGTACCTGGGGGGTGTCTATAGTATGCCTGTAAAGGGGCGCATGTTTCCTGTGTTTAGAACAGTCTGACAGCAAAATGACATTTGGAAGGAAAAAACTCATTTAAAACTAGCCGCGGCTATTGCATTGCCGACAATACACATAGAAGTTCATTGATAAAAACGGCATGGGAATTCCCCACAGGGGAACCCCGAACCAAAATAAAAAAAAAAAAATGATGTGGGGGTCCCCCTAAATTCCATACAAGGCCCTTCAGGTCTGGTATGGATATTAAGGGGAACCCCAGCCAAAATTGAAAAAAAAAATTGACGTGGGGTTCCCCCTAAATTCCATACCAGACCCTTCAGGTCTGGTATGGATTTTAAGGGGAACGCCGCGCCAAAAAAAAAAAAAAAAAACGGCGTGGGGTCCCCCTAAAAATCCATACCAGACCCTTATCCGAGCACGCAACCTGGCAGGCCGCAGGAAAAGAGGGGGGGACGAGAGTGCGGCCCCCCCCCCCTCCTGAACCGTACCAGGCCACATGCCCTCAACATTGGGAGGGTGCTTTGGGGTAGCCCCCCAAAACACCTTGTCCCCATGTTGATGAGGACAAGGGCCTCATCCTCACAACCCTGGCCGGTGGTTGTGAGGGTCTGCGGGCGGGGGGCTTATCGGAATCTGGAAGCCCCCTTTAACAAGGGGACCCCCAGATCCCGGCCCCCCCCCTGTGTGAAATGGTAAGGGGGTACTTACCCCTACCATTTCACTAAAAAACTGTCAAAAATGTTAAAAATGACAAGAGACAGTTTTTGACAATTCCTTTATTTAAATGCTTCTTCTTTCTTCTTTCTTCCTTCATCTTCTTCTGGTTCTTCTGGTTCTTCCTCCGGCGTTCTCGTCCAGCATCTTCTCCGCGGCGTCTTCTATCTTCTTCTCCTCGGGCCGCTCCGCACCCATGGCATGAGGGGAGGCTCCCGCTCTTCTCTTCATCTTCTTCTCTTCTTCATCTTCTTCTTCTTCTTCTTCTTCTTCTTCCTTCTTCTCTTCTTCTCTTCTTCCTGTCTTCTGCGGGCCGCTCCGCAGCCATGCTGGCATGGTGGGAGGCTCCCGCTGTGTGACGGCGTCTCTTCGTCTGACGGTTCTTAAATAACGGGGGGCGGGGCCATCCGGTGACCCCGCCCCCCTCTGACGCACGGTGACTTGAGGGACTTCCCTGTGACGTCACGGGGAATGCCACAGGGAAGTCCCGTCATGTCACCGTGCGTCAGAGGGGGGCGGGGCCACCGGGTGGCCCCGCCCCCCGTTATTTAAGAACCGTCAGACGAAGAGACGCCGTCACACAGCGGGAGCCTCCCTCCATGCCACAGCATGGATTGCGGAGCGGCCCGGAGAAGACAGGAAGAAGAGAAGAAGAGAAGAAGAGAAGAAGGAAGAAGAAGAAGAAGATGAAGAAGAGAAGAAGATGAAGAGAAGAGCGGGAGCCTCCCCTCATGCCATGGGTGCGGAGCGGCCCGAGGAGAAGAAGATAGAAGACGCCGCGGAGAAGATGCTGGACGAGAACGCCGGAGGAAGAACCAGAAGAGCCAGAAGAACCAGAAGAAGAAGAAGATGAAGGAAGAAAGAAGAAGCATTTAAATAAAGGAATTGTCAAAAACTGTCTCTTGTCATTTTTAACATTTTTGACAGTTTTTTAGTGAAATGGTAGGGGTAAGTACCCCCTTACCATTTCACACAGGGGGGGGGCCGGGATCTGGGGGTCCCCTTGTTAAAGGGGGCTTCCAGATTCCGATAAGCCCCCCGCCCGCAGACCCTCACAACCACCGGCCAGGGTTGTGAGGATGAGGCCCTTGTCCTCATCAACATGGGGACAAGGTGTTTTGGGGGGCTACCCCAAAGCACCCTCCCAATGTTGAGGGCATGTGGCCTGGTACGGTTCAGGAGGGGGGGGGGCCGCACTCTCGTCCCCCCCTCTTTTCCTGCGGCCTGCCAGGTTGCGTGCTCGGATAAGGGTCTGGTATGGATTTTTAGGGGGACCCCACGCCGTTTTTTTTTTTTTTTTTTTGGCGCGGGGTTCCCCTTAAAATCCATACCAGACCTGAAGGGTCTGGTATGGAATTTAGGGGGAACCCCACGTCAATTTTTTTTTTCAATTTTGGCTGGGGTTCCCCTTAATATCCATACCAGACCTGAAGGGCCTTGTATGGAATTTAGGGGGACCCCCACATCATTTTTTTTTTTTATTTTGGTTCGGGGTTCCCCTGTGGGGAATTCCCATGCCGTTTTTATCAATGAACTTCTATGTGTATTGTCGGCAATGCAATAGCCGCGGCTAGTTTTAAATGAGTTTTTTCCTTCCAAATGTCATTTTGCTGTCAGACTGTTCTAAACACAGGAAACATGCGCCCCTTTACAGGCATACTATAGACACCCCCCAGGTACGAAATTTAAAGGGATATTACACTTTTATTGTTTGACTTTAAGCATTAATAAAATCACTGCTCCTGAAAAAACGTCCGTTTTTAAAACTTTTTTTTGCATTGATCCATGTCCCCTGGGGCAGGACCCGGGTCCCCAAACACTTTTTATGACAATAACTTGCATATTAGCCTTTAAAATTAGCACTTTTGATTATTCATGTTCGTGTCCCATAGACTTTAACGGCGTTCGCGTGTTCGAACGAATTTTTTTCCTGTTCGCATGTTCTGGTGCGAACCGAACAGGGGGGTGTTCGGCTCATCCCTAGTGATAAGGTGTTATTTATCCTAATGCAGGCTTTTGGCGCTTTGTACAATAATTTGATCCAAGAAATTATATTATCTCCCAGGTTAAGCTTTTCTAGTATTCTCCATAGGTATTCCCATTCAATGCTATCAAACGCCTTAGCGGCATCTAGCGAAAGGATAGCTCTTTGTCCCTGATTATCAGTGGGTATTTGCATATTGAGATAGAGGCGCCGGAGATTGTTTGCCGTGGATCTGTTTGGTATGAAGCCGGATTGGTCCGGATGTACTAATTTAGACACCACCTTTGAGAGACTCATGGCAATGACTTTAGTAAGGAGTTTTAGATCCGTATTTAGCAGTGAGATAGATCTGTAAGATTCAGGTTTATCAGGTTCTTTCCCAGGTTTTAAAATAACTACCACTACTGATTCATACATGGATCTCGGCAAGGAATCTGAGTTAAACGCCTCTGTTAGTGTATGGAGTAGCTCTGGTAGGAGTATTCCTCCAAACTTTTATATAGTTCTATTGGCAATCCATCATTACCCGCGGCCTTTGCGTTTGGAAATGAGGCTAGTGCGAGTTGCAGTTCCTCAAGAGTAAGAGGAGCATTTAAGAGTTTCCTATCTGTTTCCTGAAGCTGGGGTAGAGTGATAGTGTCTAGGAATTGTGTTAATTCATCTGCAGGGTAAGACACCTTAGAGGAGTATAAGTCCTGGTAGAAGGAGCAAAACTCTTTCAGTATGAAGGTGTATCAGTGACAGTTAGTGTTGATGATGCTGTAATGCTATGTATCACTTGCGGTGGTTGTTGTGACCTGGCTATCATGGCCAGCATGTGGCCAGTTTTTTCTCCCTCTTCAAAGTATGTTTGGGAGGTAAAAAATCTTTTGTTGTCAGCTTGCTGTAGATGTATAGTGCGGTGGAGTTTCGGTGCGTCTGTCCATTGCCTCTCATGTTCAGGCGTGGAAGTTTGCAGAAACAATTCCTCCACTTTCTCCACTGCCTGACTAGCATCCCTTGCCCACTGTCTGCTTCTAGTTTTAATTGTATTAATTTCTTTTATGCACATCACTCTGACGAATGCTTTAAGAGTGTCCCAAACCACCCCCGGTGCAGCCGAAGGTTTATTGGTTTCCAGAAAATGTTTAATATGCATCTGCATATTATCTGTGTCAGTGAAAAGCTGTAGCCAAAAAGGGTTAACCAAAATATTATTAATAACGACCTTAAGATTATAACCAAAATATTATCCATCTGCCTAGCTTCCTTCATCAGTCTCTACATTCACAAGGACCTGGAAGGCTTTATCCCAGGCAGACAAGGCCCAGATCAAGTGGGGAGGGCAGTGGACATTATCTCCTTACTCCAGTCAGGATGGGACGTAGGCCCTCGCCAGGGGGGCATGCTTCTCTCCCTCGACATTCAAAAATCCTTTGATTATGTCTCCTAGCCCTACCTATTTGCTTCCCTGCTTCATTGGGGTTTCGGGGAAAAATTCATAGGAACTATCAGTGCCCTTTATTCCTTTCCAGAAGCGAGAATTAGATTTCAAGGACTCTATTCTGAACCGCTCAGAATTGCTAGAGTCAACAGGCAGGGATGTCCCCTGGCTCCCCTAATTTTTGCAATTGATATAGAATCCCTAGTAATGGCTATCTGTAGTAACCAAGATATTCGGGGTATTCAGTGTGGAACTCAAATACACAAATGTGCCCTTTTTTCATAACCTCTCTGGTCACGTCCCTCCCCACTGCTTGTAAAGTTTTGGATACCTTTGCTATAGTTTCAGGCTTAAAAGTCAATCTTTTCAAATCCCTAGCAATGAACATCTCCTTACCCACCACATTAGTAGAGAACTTGAAAAACTCTTTTCGGTTCCCTTGGAGTGACTTAACCATCCGCTATTTGTGAATCAACCTCACATCTAAAATAGAACATCTATACGAGGCAAATTATCCCCGATTTTCCGACAACTCAAGCTTGACCTAAAAACTTGGGCACCGTTAGAGATATAATCATGGTTGGGCAGGATCAACTCAGCTAAGATGACACTACTCCCTCGCCTTCTTCATCTGTTCCAAGCCCTCCCCATTCTGATTAAAAAAGACAAACTAAGATTTTTCCAGGTTAAAATGGTAAAATTTGTTTGGGGTAAATTGGGCTATTGTTTTGCCCAATGCATCCTGTTTCACCCGAGGACCAGTGGGGGCCCTGGGGCACACAAATTTACTCTTGTACTTCCAAGCAGCTCATTTAGCCCAACTCTCCATAATATACACGATGTACAAGAAACCGGACTGGGTATATATAGAAAGACAGGCAGCCCCCACTAACACCCTAGATTTCCTGTTTTGGTGCACCCCGCAATCTAGACCTCCTATTTTATCCCCCACACTATCTCACTTCCTCTCACTGTGGGACTCCCTACGAAAGCTCCCCTCCTTAATTCCCTGTCCCAATCTCTGAACCATATTTTCAACAACCCAAACTTTCCCCCTGGCATGAATATAAGGTCATTCAAATGGTGGTTAGACAAAAGAATGTACCGCATAGGGCACTTCTTCTCATCATTAGGACCGCTTACTTTAAGTTATTGTATCAGCAAACTGGGCTTGCCAAACTCTGAACGAGTCAGATTCCACCAGATTTCACATTTCCTCATTAAGCTTTGGCTCAACAAACCTAATCCCCCAACCTTCACAGAATATGAATGGTGGTGTGGAAATTTAACAGTTTCTGGAATAAAATCTTCTCTACAACCTGAAAGGTCACAGGGTTTCCAGTTGCCAGATAGCTCCTTCGATAGCCCTCCTCAACTTCTCAGTTCCAAAAATTTGCAACCAGTCCCAGAAATGAATCTTTTTCATCCTGTTGGGGGCTAAACTGACTATGGCCAGGGCATGGAAGAATCCCAAAGTCTCCTTAACGACTGCTAAAAGGAAAATTTCCTGGATCTGACCCAGGAAAAGCTGGTTAGCTCATTGAAAGACACAACGCACAAATTTGAGGTAATTTGGGAACCTTGGGACTCATATGTGGGCGTTGTTTCATGAGATACCTTGACTGGGGGTCCCCCGGGAGACTGGCGTATTCTTCCCTCCTCTTTTCTGTCCCTTTTCCTTTGTTTCCTTCTTCTCTCACCTGCTTTTTTCCATCCCTCTTACTAGACTAGTCTGCATTGATATAACTTCCTCCTCTCAATGCCCTGTTTTATTGGTTATGCAATTTTTTGATACTTTAACTTTGTGGGGGGCTCCCCCTTATCCTTGACCTAATATTTTGAGGCCCTGAGGGGCTCACTTTCCCCACGACACAGCTTGATCCCATAGGGGGTGTCCGGGAGGGAGTGTCTCCCAGACTAGGTCAACACAATTATTGATTTTTCTGCATATTAGTAAGGTTTTGTTGTCCAGGGGAGACTTTGGGCTGAATGCTTTATCCCTCATATGCCCTGTTTCTATTTTATTATGCTCTTTATTTGTTCTGTGATATAGTTACATAGTAGGTGAGGTTGAAAAAAGACACAAGTCCATCAATTCCAACCTATGTGTGTGATTATATGTCAGTATTACATTGTATATCCCTGTATGTTGCGGTCATTCAGGTGATTATCTAATAGTTTCTTGAAGCTATCAATGCTCCCCGCTGAGACCACCGCCTGTGGAAGGGAATTCCACATCCTTGCCGCTCTTACAGTAAAGAACCCTCTACGTAGTTTAAGGTTAAACCTCTTTTCTTCTAATGAGTGGTCACGAGTCTTATTAAACTCTCTTCTGCGAAAAAGTTTTATCCCTATTGTGGGGTCACCAGTACAGTATTTGTAAATTGAAATCATATCCCCTCTCAAGCGTCTCTTCTCCAGAGAGAATAAGTTCAGTGCTCGCAACCTTTCCTCATAACTAAGATCCTCCAGACCCTTTATTAGCTTTGTTGCCATTCTTTGTACTCGCTCCATTTCCAGTACATCCCTCCTGAGGACTGGTGCCCAGAACTGGACAGCATACACCAGGTGCGGCCGGACCAGAGTCTTGTAGAGCGGGAGAATTATCGTTTTATCTCTGGAGTTGATCCCCCTTTTAATGCATGCCAATATTCTGTTTGCTTTATTAGCAGCAGCTTGGCATTGCATGCCATTGCTGAGCCTATCATCTACTAGGAACCCAACGTCCTTTTCCATCCTAGATTTCCCCAGAGGTTCTCCCCCCAGTGTATAGATTGCATTCATATTTTTGCCACCTAAATGCATTATTTTACATTTTTCTACATTGAACCTCATTTGCCATGTAGTCGCCCACCCCATTAATTTGTTCAGGTCTTTTTGCAAGATTTCCACATCCTGTGGAGAAGTTATTGCCCTGCTTAGCTTAGTATCGTCTGCAAATACAGAGATTGAACTGTTTATCCCATCCTCCAGGTCGTTTATGAACAAATTAAATAGGATTGGTCCCAGCACAGAACCCTGGGGAACCCCACTACCCACCCCTGACCATTCTGAGTACTCCCCATTTATCACCACCCTCTGAGCACGCCCTTGTAGCCAGTTTTCAATCCATGTACTCACTCTATGGTCCATGCCAACGCACCTTATTTTGTACAGTAAACGTTTATCGGGAACAGTGTCAAATGCTTTTGCAAAATCCAGATACACCACGTCTTAGGGCCTTCCTTTATCTAGATGGCAACTCACCTCCTCATAGAAGGTTAATAGATTGGTTTGGCAAGAACGATTCTTCATGAATCCATGCTGATTACTGCTAATGATATCATTCTTATTACTAAAATCTTGTATATAGTCCCTTATCATCCCCTCCAAGAGTTTACATACTATTGATGTTAGGCTAACTGGTCTGTAATTCCCAGGGATGTTTTTTGGGCCCTTTTTAAATATTGGTGCTACATTGGCTTTTCTCCAATCAGCTGGTACCATTCCAGTCAATAGACTGTCTGTAAAAATTAGGAACAACGGTCTGGCAATCACCTGACTGAGTTCCCTAAGTACCCTCGGATGCAAGCCATCTGGTCCCGGTGATTTATTAATGTTAAGTTTCTCAAGTCTAATTTTAATTCCGTCCTCTGTTAACCATGTAGGTGCTTCCTGTGTTGTGTCATGAGGATAAACACTGCAGATTTGGTTACTGAAGCCCCCCGATTCACTCGTGAAGACTGAGGAGAAGAATAAATTCAATACCTTTGCCATCTCCCCATCCTTTGTAACCAGATGTCCTTCCTCATTCTTTATGGGGCCAATATGGTCTGTCCTCCCTTTTTTACTGTTTACATACTTAAAGAATTTCTTGGGATTTTTTTTGCTCTCCTCCGCTATGTGTCTTTCATGTTCTATCTTAGCCGTCCTAATTGCACCCTTACATTTCTTATTGCATTCTTTATAAAGTCTGAATGCTGAGGATGATCCCTCAACCTTGTATTTTTTGAAGGCCTTCTCCTTTGCTTTTATATGCATTTTTACATTGGAGTTAAGCCATCCAGGATGTTTGTTCGCTCTTTTAAATTTATTTAAATTTAATAATTTAAATTAAAATGTATCGACAATAAAAAATTCTAATTGCTGGTAGCTCAAATTATTTTCTGCATGCCCCTAAGAGATGGTGTTTTGTAGTGCAGCAAAAAGGGCTGACAACCCTGGTTAGAATGTTAGTGCAACAGAGTCTCTGTGTTGTATGCTCGAACGGGGAAGTTTGGAACACAATGGATTCCTGGCAAATCAACAAGTAGTTTTCTGTACTTGCATATTTCAAGACATAAAATGTGGGGCAATTTGCCTGTATTACTATATACACTAGATGTACTGAATATTTCTTTTTGCCCCAACATAAATTTTAAGCCTTGACCACAGATTCTAATGCCGTGTACACATGACCGGACTTTCCGGCAGAAAAGGTCCGACGGAATCATTCCGTTGGACATTCCGATCGTGTGTGGGCTTCTTCGGACTTTTTCTTTCTAATTTCTAAAATTCTGACGGACCTAGAAATAGAACATGTTTCAAATCTTTCCGACGAACTCAATCCCTATCAGGAAAACAACGCAAGGGCAGCTATTGGCTACTGGCTATTGAACTTCCTTTTTCTAGTCCCGTCGTACGTCATCGCGTTCTAAACGAACGGACTTTGGTGTGATCGTGTGTAGGCAAATCTGTTTTAGCGGAACTCCGTCGGAAAGACCAACAGAGTCTACTCTGACGGAAAGTCCGGTCGTGTGTACGCGGCATAGGCCTCATTCACAGATGGTCACAACTGGTCTGTAGCTGCAGACACAAGGGAATTAACTTCTAAGGCCCTGGTGCCTGGTTTCACGGTGGGGATGGTATGTTCGGGGTGATGTGCAATGTTAGTTTTCCACCACATATAGCGTTTTGCTTTTAGGCCAAAAAGTTCAACTTTGGTCTCATCTGACCAGAGCACCTTCTTGCACATGTTTGCTGTGTCCCCCACATGGCTTCTCACAAACTGCAAACTGGGCTTCCTTTGAACAATGGCTTTCTTCTTGCCACCAGATTTGTGGAGTGTCCTGTTGACAGATTCTCCCACCTTAGCTGTGGATATTTGCAGCTCTTCAAAAGTTACCCTAGCCTCTTGGCTGCTTCTCTGATTAATGCTATCCTTGCCCAGCTTGTTAGTTTAGATGGATGGCCATGTCTTGGTAGTTTTGCAGTTGTGCCATACTCTTTCCATCTTAGGATGATGGATTGAACAGTGGTTCGTGAGATGTTCAAAGCTTGCAATATTTTTTTTATAAACGAATCCTGCTTTAAACTTTAAACTTCTCCACAACTTTATCCCTGACCTGTCTGGTGTGTTCCTTGGCTTTCATGATGCTGTTTTTTCACTACGGTTCTCTAACAAACCTCTGAGGGCTTCACGGAACAGCTGTATTTATACTGAGATAACATTTCACACAGGTGGACTCTATTTACTAATTAGGTGACTTCTGAAGGCTATTGCTTCCACTAGATTTTAGTTAGGGTTATCAGAGTAAAGGGGACTGAATACAAATGCATGCTACACTTTTCAGATATTTATTTCTAAATAAATTTGAAAACCATTTATCATTTTCCTTCCACTTCACAATTATGTGCCACTTTGTTTTGGTCTATCACATAAATCCCAATAAAATACATTTACGTTTACGTTTATACATACATATACATACATATACCTCTGTTTTACAATTAAATATTTAACACAGGGTACACACATGACTTTGCTATCTCAGATAAATAGATTTCTAAAGAGAGGGCAGAATATTTTTTTTTTTCTTTCAAATTGTTTGATTGCAATTCCATACTCTATCTGAAAGGAGGATTAGAGGGGGAGGAGTCATTCCCTTGACTTATTCACTTGGCTTGTGTGTTTAAATTTCAGCTTGAGCTACTAAGCTTTGTAAACAACAGGAGGTAACGAGAAACTGTAAAATATGCAACGATGATCTAAAAGTTCCACCTAATAGCTGCATATGAAAATAGGAAATATTTTATTTGTTGTTGCTGCAGCCTTATTCCAAATATTAGAGTAGGTTACTTATTTACAGTTTTTTTTTTTATTATGTTTGATTTTCACAGCTTAAATATTTACAAATACTTGTAATTTATAATCTCAATGCGTTATTATCTTTAAGATTTTGTAGAAATTGTGTAAGTTATGTTGTGTTTCTGCACTAATAATATTTTTTGTGTATTTGTATAAGAAATATTGTTTTTATAAACATTTTGTGCAACTATCGCAGGATGTTTAAAATCAGCAGCACCATTTTTTTTTTCAATGGGGCTAGTCCTTTCGGAAAATGTACAGCTTTGGGGGTATTTTATAAACTTGAAGTAAAAATAATAAAATATGATAAAAAATGAAAAATAGCAAAAATAGTCTGGCCAACTGAGGTTAAAAGTGGAAATTAAGGCCCGGCAGCAAAAGGGTAATGCTGTTGTTGCACAGATGCCTTCCCCCACCTAGGAAACCACTGAAAATATACTTTAATTGATATGATGTTTTTTTATGAAAGTGGTTGTTGGCAGTTTTATATGAAACTGCTATATATAGTGTTATAAATTTTGTAGAAAATAATGATAAAGCTGTGTATGATTAATCGGTTTGTTTATTAGGTATTAAACTTCAAGTATTACTTAATAAATGTAATTTACTATATCATCAGAGTTGCCATTCTTTGTTTTATGCAGTAAAATGAGAGACTGAAATCATAAAATTAGTTTAGTTGTGTCAAGAACAGATAAACATATTGCAAACTGTATACTTGCTTGAAGTATCGTTTTTTTTTTTTTTGTTGTACATACCAAAAGCAAACCAAGAGGAGTGCTTAAAGGGAAAAACGGAAAGAAAATGGAAAGGTTCAAGGCTAGAGTGAAGCATAATAAATAGCAAACACAGGGGATGTTTGTCCCTTCTACCTCTGCTATTTTAACAAGGTATACTGTAGTTTATTTTAGAGAGCACATATTTTTAGTTATTATTGTATTTTTTTACATTTCAATTCTTTCTTTTGTCATATGTTTAAGATGGTATTCCAAGTATAGATTCTGCGTCTAGTTATCTATAGTTGGGATTCAATCAGCATCCTTGGTGCCAGCTGGCAGACTGCATTGTGTTTAGTGAGTCCTTATGAGTCTCAGCTGACCCATAAATGTGTGTAAAAATATACTCAAATCTGGTTCAGATATTACAGATGCTCTAGTATTTTCTTTTACATTAAGCCCTTCTGCCTTATGACTCTATGCACCTACCATACAGTTTTCCTCAGATTTTTTATGCAGGGACCATAATTTATTGACAATTAGAAGAAATTATTAAAAAAAAGTAGATTTCCAAAACTGAGTCAATGGGAATAGAAAGACTGGCAGTGTTCAACCCCAGGGGACTCAACTGAGAAACGCCAACCTAGAATGTAAGGACAAGGCAAGCAGGTGGCCAGATTTTCAAGTCAAACAATCAAGGCAAAATTAAGAACAATTGATGCCCTAGCAGAACCCAACAGTGGTGCCCCCTCTGCCTTCCATTGCTTAAGTTACAGGACATTTGAGGCCCAATTCACAAAACGAACACACAGGAAAGTATACAGGGAAAGTTATTTTCAGTCCAAAGAGAATTGAAATTTACAGCCACATGGCTAAATTAGATAGCCATATCCTTATGTTAAAGCTTTGTGAATTAAGACTTTTGAAATGCCAGAAGACGCGACTATATTTAATATAATTTTTTATACACTAAATATTTAGCTGTAATTGGGAAAACAGCTATGTTAAATATAAACCATTTTTAACACTAAATGGAATATAATCAAATTATGTACCTCTAACTAAAGAAAAAAATGCAGATTTTTAATACTTTTTAGAAATCTTTTAATATATATTAAAGAGAAAAATATATTAAGAGTTCTTTTTATTGTATAACTTTCACAAAAACGTTAAGGCAAAATATAATCTGAAAATATCTCAAACCAAACAATTAAAATGTAGTCACTTATTATGCCAAAGAAACCATGTATTAACCAGTTCCCGACCGGCTCACGCAGATATACTGCGGTAGAATGGCTCCCCTGGGCGAAATCCCATACAGGTACGTCCTACCCTTTTTCGGCCACCAGAGGGCGTGGCACTGCTGCATGGTGGGGGACCCGAGGCATGTGGCCAGCAGGCACAATCGCCGCCGGCCACGCACAATGCCGTGCACAAGCGCCAGCACGGGGATTTGTGTGTGTAAACACACAAATCCTTGTGCTGTCAGGGAAGAGGAAACATATAGTTTGTTCCTACTAAGTAGTAGGAACTATATGTGTCCTCTCCTAGTCACTCCCATCCCCACACAGTTAGAACACACTGAGGGAACACACAGTTAACCCCTTGATCGCCCCCTAGTGTTAACCCCTTTCCTGCCAGTGACATTTACATAGTATTCAGTGCATTTTTATAGCACTGATCGCTGTATAATTGTCAATGGTCCCAAAAAAGTGTCAAAAGTGTCCGATCTGTCCATCACAATGTCGCAGTACAACTAAAAAGCGCAGATCAACGCCATTACCAGTAAAAAAAAAATAAATAAATAAAAATGCCATAAAAATTGCATAAATCTTTCCCATTGTTTGTAGATGCTATAACTTTTGCGCAAACCAATCAATATACGCTCATTGCAATTTTTTGTTTACCAAAAATATGTATAAGAATATATATTGGCCTAAACTGATAAAGATTTTTTTTTTCTTTAAATTTGGGGGATATTTTAGTAAAAATTATTGTTTTTCTTTTTCAAAATTGTTGCTCTTTTTTTGTTTATATCGCAAAAAAAAAAAATACAGAGGTGATCAAATACCACCAAAAGAAAGCTCTATTAATGGGAAAAAGAGGATGCAAATTTCGTTTGGGTACAGCATTGCATGACCACGCAATTGTCAGTTAAAGCGACGCAATGCCAAATTGTAAAAAGTGCTCTGGTCAGGGAGGGGGTGAACACAAATAAGGACAATTATAAAAAATGTAATTAATGTTGAATGTGGCAGTGAAAGAGTTAAGAGTGTGAAATCTAGGAAAAAAACTGTGTGGTGCCCCCCTTCCTTTGGTGCTTATTTTGAGTAATGGTTCATTCAAGGCTGCAAACAACACAGAGCTGACAACGGGAAGCCTGGAACTGAATAAGCACACCCTCAAGAGACAGTGAAAGGGTGAATGGGAAACCCAGCCTAACACAGAAAGTATTGAAACATGTCATGCATTGGTGAGGATGTCTGCTGTGCATGTGAGTATTACCAGATACACATGTACTTGTGTAAATGTACACATGTACAAACCTAACAGAGACTTACAGTAAATTCTATTAGGATATATGCATGCATGGGTCTGCATGGAGTCAGAACTGGAGGAGGAATGGCTTTTTGAATTGTTTGTAAACCTAAAACAACAAAAGCCATTTATTGTAATTTCTTGTGATCCCTTTAATAATAATTTTATTAAGCATCTCTTTATCCTGCCAGCAGCCTGATCTTTCTAGATAGCCATGAAAACAAAAGCTAAAGGATATTTCTTGGCTTACAAGACAGTGTGCTGATGCACAGCATCCTTTACACAACCCTATTCAGCTTGTGATTACACTGGCAGTAACGCCTACCGGCCTGCCCATGGCTATAGGCTGACAGTTCCTCCTGGGATCTGTGATGACATTGACCATTGTTTCAGTCTTTACTCTCAGCCCTCAGATCTGGGGGAAGAAGATAGAGCCTAGTGGTCATGTGATCACTGATTAAAAAAATGGTACTTATGGTAATTTTTTTATAATGTTTTAAATAAGGCAGGTTTATGGAGGGCTAAAGGATTACTTTCTTTACAGGCACTTTGAGCATTACTGCTCCTCTTATCCTTAGTCACTAGGCAGCACAGCTTATTCAAGGTTTGTCTAAAAAGTTTGATGAATGGTATCAGAAAACTTACTGGAGATAATGGTGGCCAGGACCAACAGTCAGCATGAATCTCCCTAATGGGGACAAAAAAAAGCAATAAAAACCTAACAAAATTTCTAATCAGTACATGTTCTATCCACAACAAACACAAACTTTTGGCTTTTTATGCATTTTTCATACATTTATACAAATGGGCCTGTCAGTAACATTACAAGTCTGCATGAATGCATTCCTGACATGTCCCTATAAACAAAACAGAAGATACAAATAAATTACCTTTATTGGCCTTCAAAATAATCGCCATCCTTAACAACACACTTTTGGCAACTTTCATAAAGCTTCTGGAAACTGCCAGCAAAGGCCTCTTTAGGAATCGATCGCAGAACCGCTGTCACACATTCTTGGATGATGCCATCATTGTTGAAGAAGGTGATCGACATTGTCTTGACCTTGGCCTTTTGCAAGCGACTCTTTTTGGGTCGCGGGAAAGAAGGTGAATGCCATTCCATCAAATGCCATTTGGATTCTGGATCGAACTGGTAGCACCTGATCTAATCCCCTGTGATGATGGGTCACAGAAAGGAGGGATCCTGGTCACGCATGGTAATTAAATCTCCAGAAGTTTCCATCCGTTTTGCTTTCTGACCGTCAGTGAGCTTGTGCAGCACAAACCGGGAACAGATCTTCCACTCGCTCAAATCTTCGTAGACAATGTTGTGCACTGTGTTATTGCTAATGCCCAATTTCTCCGCCATCAATAGCAGAGTCAGTTGCCGATCTCGTGCCAGCATTTGTCGCACTCGCTTGTTGACGGCCAACATGAACATGGCTCATCCTCAGTCATCTCCTTCCTGTCGTGAAAACATTTGAACCAGTAGTAAACACATTTTCTGCTCACGGCTTCCATCCCATACACTTGCACCAACATTTCAGGCATGTCTGTCATAGTTTTACCCAATTAGTAGCAGAACTTGATGTTCACTTGTTGCTCCATTGCACTGTGACCCTACTGCTCAGACTGACTATGTTTGTCTGCCTGCAGCGGGTTTATCCTGATGGTCACATGTACTGCACACTAGGTGGCACTTCTCGACGTGTCTCTGGAATAGCCATGTGCATGCTTGCGCACCTGGCCCATGTTCCCCTTAATATATCGGCCCATTCGCCAAACTTTTTAGCCACACCTTGTAAATCTAACAAGCATATATGAATGTACATATTGTACATACAGTAATTATGCTGTACATACTATACCAATAAACAAGGTTATTTGTAACATTAATGAATATGATTTCATGCAATAAGTGGATAACGTTCACGGATTTTAGCTAGTTATACCTTTAAAAAGACAATTAAATATAATATTATATTATATTATAATAATATTACATTTATTCGTGTAGCCACATTCTCAGTGACATCATACCCACCTTGAATGATATCACACTTGTTATATTTCAGCAAACCATACATTCTTCTGGATCCTGCCTTATATAAATTGACATAAGGACACAAAGTGAAAAAGCAATTATGGGGAAGGGAACAGATTTATACACAACAATCATGGAAAACCAGTGTACTTGACAAACATTAATTATAATTTTGGACAACCCTTTTCCAATCTCTATAGCATGTCTAAAACAATCTACCAGACTTGGGCTGGTTCTATTGACTCCTTAAAATAAAAACGAAAAGTAGACATAGGAAAATAGTTTCTATCAACAAGGCTAAATAAAGCCACAAAACAATATTGTGAATAGTAGAAAAAAAACAGTAGCGGACACGATTTACCATTGTTATGTTTGGTTTTCCCTGTGAGAAAACTATATAAGCTTTATTCTGTGTCATTTATCTGTCATATATAATATGGAATTTTGCAAAAAACAAGCAAAATCTACAATAAGGTCCGGTTCACACTGATGCGATGTCATGACAAATGTGATGCGTCAAAAACACTTTAAATTCGCATGTCATCCCTAAAGTTATTGTTTTCAATGACGGTCGTTCACATACATGCGTTGCGATTCCTCTACGAATGCAACGCGATTAAAAAAAGGGTCTTGTGCGAGTTTACTGCGTTGCGAATTCAGTCTCCATAGACATCAATGTAAATCGTTCTTGAATCGCATTGAGGGTTCACATATGTGCGAATTCCACCACACTACTCTCCACAAAAAACAGGAAGTACACAGGAAGTTAACACCTTTTTTTTTTTTTTTTTTTTTTTTTTTTTTACATTATGATTCCATTGGCTAGAATATCAATCGCAGCTATGTCCAACTCCTAAAATTTGTGGTAAAATCGCTGTAAATTCGCTGTAAAATCACGGTAAATTCGCACCTCACAAAGGACAAAAAATGGAACAAAATCACAGCGCATCAGTGTGAACCGGGCCTAAAACATTTTTTCCTTGTTTTTGCATAAGACTTCCTAGTAAGAAACATGACTCCGGGGAAGAGATGTAAACATTTTAAAATACATGCATCATATAAAATATTAGTAAAACATATTTCTACATTCTTCATATGTATATTACATGTGAAACTGTAAAAAAAAGGTTGAAACTGACATTTCATTTAATATCAGAAGAAGTTAAGATGGAAGGGTGTACAGTGGTTGGCTGGGCGAGAGTGTAGTGGGAGCCAGATGTGGGCGAATTGACAGGAGATCAATGGGGGGAAGCTATGGAGGCAGGGTGTTACAGCTCCTTAAATGTATCGCAAACGCCTCTCACAGTTATATATCCTGCTTAGAGTGCATTATACTCCTTTCAGATTACATAAAATAGGCCTACTGGTGGACCCCCTTTGTCCCAAGTGTGGGAGGGATCATGGGGATCTGGTTCATATGCTATGGTGCTGCCCCAAGCTCCATAGATTCTGAGACACCATCCTTCCTACAATTAATCAGACTTTCCAATTGAATTCATCTCTGGGTCCCTTATTTTCTATCCTTGGTATTTTAGATATGGTGATTTCTGCCACTTTCGTTAAAGAGGCTGTCTCCAGGGTCTTATTTCAGGCTCGTAAAGTGCTTTTGATGTATTGGAAAAGTTATTTGCCCCTTTCCCTACAGGATTGGATTACCAATATAAGTACCACCCTTTGCTTCACGGCGGTAACCCTATGCATGTGCGAGGCTCCGCTCCTCTCTCCTACTGGCCCGGTGGCCGGGGAAGGAGGAGGGTGGAGGAGGGAGCCTGGACGGTGACGTCAATACCTGTGAGAGACAGGTATCCTGCCCCCCTTTCCCCCGAAAGGTGCCAATTGTGACACCAGGGGGGGGGAGTACAACAAGCCGAAGTTCCACTTTTGGGTGGAACTCCGCTTTAAGGAAAGGCTGGAAATAGTCAGATTCTTATGCCGCGTACACACGATCGGACTTTCTGGCATACACACTTTCCAACGGACTTTGTCCGCCAGGTGTGCCGGACTTTAAAACGGACGGACTTGCCCACACACGACCGGACTTTCCGGCGGGCTAAGTCTGCCCGTCTTTGCGACAGACTTTCGCCGGAGTTACGGCGGACTTTCAGAATGAACGGACTTGCCCACACATGGACAAGTCCGTTCATTTTGAACATGACTGGGGTACGACGGGGCTAGAAAAGGAAGTCAATCTTGCCGCTTTTATTGGCGAGATTGACACCTTGCGAGCCCCGTCGCGGGTCATACCGGGCCCTTGGGTCTAGTATGGATTATAAAGGGAAACCCCTACGCCGAAAAAACGATGTGGGGTCCCCCTTGAAATGCATACCAGACCCCGATCCTAGCACGCAGCCCGGCCGGTCAGGAAAGGGGGTGGGGACCAGCGAGCGCCCCCCCTCCTGAACCGTACCAGGCCGCATGCCACTCAACATGGGGGGTGGGTGCTTTGCGGGAGGGGGGGGCCTGTGGGGCCCCCCCACCCCAAAGCATCTTGTCCCCATGTTGATGAGGACAAGGGTCTCTTCCCGACAACCTTGGCCATTGGTTGTCGGGGTCTGCAGGCGGGGGGGCTTATCGGAATCCGGGAACCCCCTATAATAAGAGAGCCCCCAGATCCCGGCCCCCCACCCTATGTGAATGAGTATGGGGTACATGGTACCCCTACCCATTCACCTAGGGAAAAAGTGTCAATAATAAAACACACTACATAGGTTTTTAAAATAATTTATTAAACAGCTCCGGGGGGGTCTTCCTCCGGCTTCGGGGGTCTTCTTCCGGCTTCGGGGGTCCCTCCAGTTCCTCTTCTCCCGGCGTCCGGTTGGTTCTTCTCCGCTCTCTCCGGTCTCTTCTCCCGGTGTTCCAGTTCTTCGGCTGGCTCCTCCACTGTCTTCAGGCTGCTCTCTTGCCAGCGGAGGTCCGGACTTCTGGACTTCAGGGCTTCTTGTCTTCTTGCCTCTTCTCCAGATGTTGACACGACGGTCTCTCCGGCTGGACTGCTCTCTGAGGGCTCCGTTGTGACTTATATAGGCGGAGACCCCGCCCCCTTATGATGTTTTAGGGGGCGTGGTCAACATCACCCGGGCTGCGTGCTCGGATCGGGGTCTGGTATGGACTTTAGGGGGGACCCCATGCCGTTTTTTCGGCGTAGGGGTTTCCCTTTATAATCCATACCAGACCTAAGGGCCTGGTATACCCCGCGCTCGCCGCAATAGGAAAATTTGTTTCTCCTATTGCAGCGAGCGCGAAATGCAATACCCTACCCTTGCGTCGTATCTGGTTCGAAGGACCAGCATACAGACGAACGGGCTTTCCGTCGGACCAGCACACAGACGAGCGGACTTTCCGCCAGAAACTGAGTCTGACGGAAAGATTTAAAACATGTTTCAAATCTAGGTCCGGCGGGCTTTTGGGAAAAAGTTAGCCGGAAAAGTCCGCCGGAGCCTACACACGGTCAGATTGTTCGGCGGACTCTGGTCCGCCGGACCAAGTATGCCGGAAAATCCGACTGTGTGTACGCGGCATTATTGCTGTCTGCGTCAGATTTTAAAGTGCACCTGTGCCAAGACTATAGACATTAAACTGTTAACATTCTTGCCAAGCAACAAAAGTCCCGCCCCCTTGCTCTCTCCCCCCTTTTTTTGAAGCAACAATAGTGATCTACAACAAGCCACTTCTGACTTCTTTGCTGCTTCTAGTGTAAAATTATTCTTTCTGTAAGATTCCAACAATACATTGTATTTACATTAGAGTGCAGTCAGGAATACATAGAAAAACATACATATAATTGAAAATATTTTTTTTTCCAAATTCTTATAGATATGAATAAAGCATTTTCACTACTTGTTCAGAATCTGTAAATACATTAGTGTGCATGATCTGGACACAGGTTCACATTAAATGTTGACCATGTCACCATATACAGTAGGAGATTTATTCCTTCTGTTGTTTTTGACACTTGTCACTTGGACATATAGTGATGTGGAAATCTCCCCTATGGGAGAGCAATAAACTTCTTCCTCACTATACTAGAAAATGTTTTTCCAGTTGTTAATTGTGCCCTTGTTGAATGGATTTCCCTCACTTCCTGCTCTGACAGCTGTCAGATAGATAGGATGTTGGGAGATTTGCCCTTACTTCTTGTTTTAACACCTGTCAGATAGAAAGTAAGGAGAAATCTCTCTAATAGAGAAACAGTAGTAATATTAACTACCTCCCGCCCATCGTATAGTAAAATGATGATGGGTGGGATCCCCTCTCGTTCCCCTCTCATTCTGGGGTGATGTCATATGACGTCACCCCAGTGTCACCGCTCTAGCAAGCCCGTGGGGTGCGTGGCTCGTTGATCGTGTTCGCCGATGATGCGGCTCTTTACCCATGTGATCGGTTGTGTCCAATCACAGCCGATCACATGTAAATGAGGAAGTGCCTTTTATCGGCTCTCCTCGCCTCACACCGACAAAGTGTGAGGCAAAGAGAGCTGATCAGCGGCATCTCTTCGCAGGGGAGACTGTACAGGTAATTAGGGCACTGATCATCAGTGCCCTGACTATGAGTGATGCCCCAGCAGTTCCCACCAGTGACACCAATCAATACCCATCAGTGACACCAATCAGTGCACATCAGTGACACCAATCGGTGCCCATCAGTGACACCAATCAATCCTGCTTTTCAGTGCCTGCTCATCGATGCCGCCCATCAGTGCTGTCCAATAATGGCAGCTGTCATTGCCCATGAGTGCCGCCTATTAGTGCCCATCAGTGTCACCTATCAGTACCCATCAGTGCCGCCTATCATTGCTCATTAGTGCCTCCTCATCAGTGCCTTCTCATCAGTGCCACCTAATCAGTGCCCTTCTGTGCTGCCTCATCAGTGCCCATAAATTCTACCTCATCAGTGCAAACTATCAGTGCCGCCTCATCAGAGCACATCAGTGAAGGAGAAAAATTACTTATTTATTTACAATTCCTGCCTCCATGCTGCCAAACAAGCCTACTTTGTCTCTCTTATTGATACTTTGTCATCCAGTCCCCGTTGGCTCTTCTCAACCTTTAACTCTCTGCTTTGTCCCCCACTCCCTCTACCCACTGACTCACTCACCGCCCAAGTGATTGCCAATCACTTCAAATTCAAGATTGATGCAATTCGTGAGGACACCTCCACTGTGCGTACATCTTCCCCACCCAACATACCTTGCCTAACAGCACATTCAACACTCTCCTCTTTTGAATTGGCTACTACTGAAGAGGTTACAAAACTTTTCTCAGATGCCCACCTAACCAATTGTCCCCTGGACCCTGTTCCCTCACAACTACTACGGTCCCCCTCTTCCTCTATCCTATGCTCCCTCTTCAATCTCTCCCTCTCTAGTGGCACCTTCTCCTCCCCTCTAAAACATGCACAGATCACTCCCATACTTAAAAAGCCCTCACTGGACCCCACCAACCTGAACAACTTAAGACCCATCCCATTGCTCCCATTCACCTCTAAACTTCTAGAAAGCTTAGTCTACAACCGTCTTAGCTCTTACCTCAGTGAAAATAACCTTCTTGACCCCTTATATTCTGGCTTTCGCTCGCAGCACTCCACTGAAAACCTGCCTTACTACTTACTTGTCACCTACAACTCTGTCTCCTCCTCTCCATTGCCCCTTTCTGTGGGGGTCCCCCAAGGCTCTGTTCTTGGACCCCCTTCTCTTCTCTATCTACACCTCCTCTCTTGGTCACTTGATAACCGTCCACGGCTTTCAATACCACTTACACGCCGATGACACCCAAATCTATCTGTCTACTCCTCACCTCACTCCTTCAGTCTCCTCTCGCATTACTAACTTACTAACTGACATATCAGCATGGATATCACACCACTTCCTTAAACGAAATCTCTCTAAAACTGAGCTAATAATATTCCTCCCTGCCCGTGCCCCCCTCCATGACTTTTCCATCAAAATCAACAATGCAACTATCAGTCCCTCCCCTCATGCCAGGGTACTAGGTGTAATCCTAGACTATGACTTGTCATTTCAGCCCCAAGTCCAATCGTTGTCAAAAGTTTGTAGGATTCACCTCCATAGCATTTCTAAAATTTCCCCAACCACCAAGCTCCTCATTCCCTTGTCTCTCGCCTTGACTATTGCAACTCTCTTCTCATTGGCCTGCCTCTCCATAGGCTATCCCCTCTTTAGTCTATCATGAATGCTGCTGCCAGACTTAGCCACCTTACCAACCACTCAGTGTCTGCCAACCCTCTCCTCCAATCCATACACTGGTTCCCAATCACCCAGCGAATTAAATTCAAAATACTAACTACAACATACAAAGCCATTCACAACTCTGCCCCGAACTACATCACCAACCTTGTCTCCAAATATCAACCAAACCGTCCTCTCCGCTCTTCTCAAGACCTCCTACTCTCAAGCTCTCTTGTCCCCTCCTCCCATGCTCGTCTCCAGGATTTCTCCAGAGCCTTTCCCATCCTCTGGAACTCGCTACCTCCACCGGTCCGGCTATCCCCTACTCTTGCTACCTTCAGGCGATCCCTGAAAACTCATCTCTTCAGGAAAGCCGATCATGTCTCCAACTAATCTTTTACCACTTCCATCAGCTCATTCCCCACAGTTACAACTTTTTGTACCACCTGCCCCACCCTCTTAAGTCTCTTGTAGTTTATTGTATTATAACTGTATTGTCTCCTTTTTATATTGTAAAGGGCTGCGTAAACTGTTGGTGCTATATAAATCCTATATAATAATAATAATTATTTACAAAATTAACTGAAACTAAGAAAAACATTTTTTTTTTAATTTTCTTTTTTTAGCAAAAAATAAAAGACCCAGCTGTGATTAAATACCACCAAAAGAAATCTCTGTTTGTGTGAAAAAAATGCTAAAAATTTAATTTGCGTACAGTGTTGCCTAACCTCGCAATTGTCATTCAAAGTGCTACAGTGCTGAAAGCTGAAAATTGGCCTGGGCAGGAAGGGGGTGAAAGTGCCCAGTATTGAAGCGGTTAAAGTGGGAACTACACTTCACCTGAGCACCACAAACCAAAAATGCTATTTAATTATTTGTTTAATATTCAAAGCAAACTCCCCCATCCATCCATGCTTTATTATACAGAGAAATCACATTGAAAAACACCCTATAGCATTTCTGGCCGTGGCCATCTTGAGTAAGGGCAGATGATTCATTTACGTTCATTTATGTTCATTTAGCATTTATTTCCTAGAATCCATCTGCCCATAGCTCAATCATACAAGCAGGAGAGGGTGTGCTTAGCTGAGAAAACGTCTCCTCTCCCTTTGAAGATTCCTGGGATGTATGACATTATTTGCCTAAACATGGAAACCAGGACGTAACTGAAGAAATGTAAAAAAAAATGTTTAAAACAAGTAATTATGATATACTTTCCTATCAATTTACCAATGCTAGAAGCATAAGGATTAAGGATTAAAAATAGTCAATTTTGATTGAGAGAGTGAAGTTCCATTTTAGGTTGACAGGTGTTCTCTCTCTTACCCACTCTATCCAAAACTTAAAAAAAAGCATTGACTGGAATTGGGCTTTAATGTTTCATCAATTTGAAAAAATGAAAAGTGTTCCATGTAGACAGATAGTCTGGTTTGTGGCTGTAGTTACTGATGATTTTTCCTTTTGATGAACTCTCTTTAAAATGATCTTCTAATCCATTTGCTCCCCAATCTGTGACCTCCTATGTTTTGAATTCAGCAGAAAACTGGACTGAAGCCAACTTTCAGCATGAGCATACCAAGATCTTGTAAGAATGCCAAGAGCAGACAAGACGAGCTCAGACCTACGTCAGAAGCAAGATACAAGAATGTGTTTCCCAATTCCCAAAATGTGAGTGTCAAAAGAATAAAACATAACTTAATCTTGTATATTGCATAATTTTCTGATAGTGATAGGTGCACAAAAAAGTATTTTTTAAATATATATTATTCATTTTGTGTTGCATTTTGTAAAATAGCATAGGGGACATGTATCAATTGTATATAAATGAAGAATATAGTGCACTCCAAATGTATTGGGGGAAATTAACAAAGAGTGGTGCAAGCACAAGCTCGCACCACTCTTCTAAATGTAAAACATGGCACAGATGCTGCTCCTAATTAACAAAAAGGGTGTAAGCCACTTTGTTAATTAGGAGCAATCAGTTCTCTGTTATGTTTGTGGCAGGCAGCAAAGAGAACGTGGAGCTGGAGCTAAATGCTCTGATCTCTCTGCCATCCCTACCTCCCCCCTGCTTAGCTCACAGCAGGGGGGAAGAGGATTGTTAGCCCTGCAAGCTCTACTCCTGTAGGTTAATCACTGCAAGGGCAGAGAAAGGGATGTGAGCTGTCTACTGACAGCTCACATCCTGTAAAACAGGTCACATCTGGCAGTGATCTGCAGCAGTTTTTTATGTGGTTATTTAGGGGCAGACCTGCACTAGACTCACTGAAATAGAAACTGTCGTGGGTGGCACAGATAGACCTAAAACAGGTCTATCTGCTTAGGTAATGTGATTTTCTTTGCCATTATAATGGAGCAGGAAGCTTGGATAATTCCCCAGATCATGCCTAGTAGAGGCTCTTGTGACTTTTAGCAGACATCACCACTGATGTGTGTGTTCAGATGGTAAATATCACCAGCTCATCATATGCTGAAAACAGAGCCTTTTAACAATGAGGGACCCGAGAAGAGGAGGATCTGGACTGCTCTGTGCAAAACCACTGCAACAGAGCAGGTAAGTATAACATGTTTGTTATTTTTATAGGAAAAAAACAAGACTTTACAATCACTTGTGATTCTGTGATTCTGTTTTATCCTGGTTCTCCTCCTACCTATCTCAGCGCACTTTCAGTGTCACTTAAAACTCCATCTCCTCCACTCCCCTTCCTCTTTCTGTTGGGGTACCCCAAGGCTGTGTCCTTGGGCCCCTCCTATTCTCACTCTATACCTCTTCCCTGGACCAGTTGATAACCTCCCATGGCTTCCAATACCACGTCTACGCCAATGACACCCAGATCTATCTCTCCACTCCTTAACTCACCCCCTCGATCTCCTCATGGATCTCAAACTTACTGAATGACATCTCCGTATGCATGTCACACCACTTTCTTAAACTCAATCTTTTTAAAACTGAGCTTGTAATATTTCCTCCTTCCCAGTCCCCCCCCCCATGACTTTACCAACAGCACAACCATTGGTCCCTCCACACATGCCAGGGTCCTGGGTGTAATCCTTGACTCTGACCTCTCCTTCAGCCCCCACATCCAGTCACTGGCTAAATCCTGCTGCCTTAACCTCCGCAACATCTCCAGAATTCACCCCTTCCTGACTAATGACACCACAAAGCAACTTATTCACTCCTTGATTTTTTCCCACCTTGACTACTGCAACTCTCTCCTTAGTGGCCTACCCTTACGCAGGCTATCCCCCCTTCAGTCTATTATGAATGCTGCTGCTAGACTATTACACCTCACTAACCGATCCGTGACTGCTGCTCCTCTCTGCCAAACCCTTCATTGGCTTCCTCTACCCCACTGTATAAAATTCAAAATGCTAACTACAACATACAAGGCCATCCACAACATCGCTCCAGCTACATCATCAACCTCATCTGTAGTAGGGATGAGCTTCGAGTTCGAGTCGAACAATTTGGGGTGTTCGCGGCAAATTCGAATGCAAATTCGAATTCAAAAGTGCTAATTTTAAAGGCTTATATTCATGGTATTGTCATAAAAAGTGTTTGGGGACCTGGGTCCTGCCCCAGGGGACATGGATCAATGCAAAAAAAGTTTTAAAAACTGACGTTTTTTCGGGAGCAGTGATTTTAATAATGCTTAAAATGAAACAATAAAAGTGTAATATCCCTTTAAATTTCGTACCTGGGGGGTGTCTATAGTATGCCTGTAAAGGGGCGTATGTTTCCCGTGTGTAGAACAGTCTGACAGCAAAATGACATTTCAAAGGAAAAAAGTCATTTAAAACTACTCGCGGCTATTAATGAATTGCCGGTCGACAATACACATAAAAGTTCATTGATAAAAACGGCATGGGAATTCCCCACAGGGGAACCCCGAACCAAAATTTAAGAAAAAAAATGACATGGGGGTCCCCCTAAATTCCATACCAGACCCTTCAGGTCTGGTATGGATATTAAGGGGAACCCCACGCCAACATTTGGGTAGCCCCCCAAAACACCTTGTCCCCATGTTGATGAGGACAAGGGCCTCACCCTCACAACCCTGGCCGTGGTTGTGGGGGTCTGCGGGCGGGGGGCTTATCGGAATCTGGAAGCCCCCTTTAACAAGGGGACCCCCAGATCCCGGCCCTCCCCCTGTGTGAAATGGTAAGGGGGTACTTGTACCCCTACCATTTCATTAAAAAAGTGTCAAAAATGTTAAAAATGACAAGAGACAGTTTTTGACAATTCCTTTATTTAAATGCTTCTTCTTTCTTCTATCTTCCTTCGGTTTCTTCCTCCATCTTCTTCTTCTTCTGGTTCTTCCTCCGGTGTTCTCATCCGGCATCTTCCTCCGCCACGTCGGCGTCTTCTTCCCTTCTTCTCCGGGCCTCTCCGCATCCATGATGGCATGGAGGGAGGCTCTCGCTGTGTGACGCTTCTCTCTTCATCTTCTTCTGTGGCATTCCCCGTGACGCCACAGGGAAGTCCTGCCAAGTCACCGTGCGTCAGAGGGGGGCGGGGTCACTGGGTGGCCCCGCCCCCTGTTATTTAAGAACCGTCAGAAGAGGAGAAGCGTCACACAGCGGGAGCCTCACTCCATGCCATCATGGATGCGGAGCGGCCCGAGGAGAAGAAGGGAAGAAGACGCCGACGCCGCGGAGGAAGATGCCGGACGAGAACACCGGAGGAAGAACCAAAAGAACCAGAAGGACCAGAAGAAGTAGAAGATGGAGGAAGAAACCGAAGGAAGATAGAAGAAAGAAGATAGAAGAAATAAGAAGCATTTAAATAAAGGAATTGTCAAAAACTGTCTCTTGTCATTTTTAACATTTTTGACAGTTTTTTTGTGAAATGGTAGGGGTACTTTTGTACCCCCTTACCATTTAACACAGGGGGGAGGGCCAGGATCTGGGGGTCCCTTGTTAAAGGGGGCTTCCAGATTCCGATAAGCCCCCCGCCCGCAGACCCCCACAACCACCGGCCAGGGTTGTGGAGATGAGGCCCTTGTCCTCATCAACATGGGGACAAGGTGTTTTGGGGGGTTACCCCAAAGCACCCTCCCAATGTTGAGGGTATGTGGCCTGGTACAGGTCAGGAGGGGGGGGCCCTCTCGTCCCCCCCTCTTTTCCTGCGGCCTGCCAGGTTGTGTGCTCGGATAAGGATCTGGTATGGATTTTTAGGGGGACCCCACGCCATTTTTTTTTAAATTTTGGCGCGGGGATCCCCTTAAAATCCATACCAGACGTGAAGGGTCTGGTATAGATTTTGAGGGGGACCCCACGCCTTTTTTTTTTTTGTCCAGGGTTCCCCTTATTATCCATACCAGACCTGAAGCCCTGTGGGGAATTCCCATGCCGTTTTTATCAATCAACTTTTACGTGTATTGTCGGACTGGCAATTCATTAATAGCCGCAAGTAGTTTTAAATGACTTTTTTTCCTTTGAAATGTCATTTTGCACTCAGACTGTTCTAAACACGGGAAACATGCGCCCCTTTACAGGCATACTATAGACACCCCCCAGGTATGAAATTTAAAGGGATATTACACTTTTATTGTTTCACTTTAAGCATTATTAAAATCAATACTCCCGAAAAAACGGCAGTTTTTAAAACGTTTTTTTGCATTGATCCTTGTCCCCTGGGGCAGGACCCAGGTCCCCAAACACTTTTTATGACAATAACTTGCATATAAGCCTTTAAAATTAGCACCTTTGATTATTCATGTTCGTGTCCCATAGACTTTAACGGTGTTCAAACAAATTTTTTGCCTGTTCGCAAGTTCTGGTGCGAACCAAACGGGGGTGTTTGGCTCATCCCTAATCTGTAGATATCGCCCAAATCATCCCCTCCGCTCCTCCCAGGACCTCCTGCTCTCTAACTCCCTTGTTACCTCCTCTCATGCTCGCCTTCAGGACTTCTCCAGAGCCTCTCCCATCCCCTGGAACTCCCTGCCCCGGTATATCCGATCAGCCCCTAACCTGTCCACCTTTAGGAGATCCCTGAAAACTCACTTATTCATGGAAGCCCATACCACACCCACCTAACAACCCCATCAAATCATTCCCCGCATCTATTACCTTTTGTACCACCACCCCCTCCCTTTACAATATAAGCTCTACAAGCAGGGCCCTCCTGTCACTTCTGTATTGAACTGTGCTGTAATTGTGCTGTCCCCCCTCTACATTGTAAAGCGTTGCCTAAACTGTTGGCGCTATATAAATTGTGAATAATAATAATAATCACTTTAATTTTGCATCTATAGTGAGTGAAAATCTGTCGCATCTCCAGTGGTAATTCAGTTGCAGGCCTGTGCAAATCTGTGTTAGTTGGCTGTCCAGGATTACAGGTCTAGGGATCGCCAGTGCCAGTGTGTTCCCTGTGTTTTGCCACATTTGTCCATGTTTAATGCTGTGGTGCTGTTTGTGTGAGTCTGGGACCAAGTCAGACCTGTTAGTTTTGGGTGCCACATTACTTAAATTTAACCTCCTTGTAAAGACCTCTCACTATCAAACCACGTACCTTAAAAATTTCAAAATTCCATCATGCCCCTAATTTGGTTGCTGTCTTACCTGCAAAGTCTCAGGCTCATGAGACTGCCAAAAGTTCCACCCTAAAAATCAGTCTCTAATGCCGCGTACACACGAGCGGACTTTCCGGCAGACTTGGTCCGGCGGACTGGACTCCGTCGGACAATTTGATCGTGTGTGGGCTCCAGTGGACTTTTTTTCCCCAAAAGTCCGACGGACCTAGAAATAAAACATGTTTCAAATCTTTCCGACGGACTCGAGTACGGTCGAAAAATCTGCTCGTCTGTATGCTAGTCCGATGGACTAAAACCGACGCTAGGGCAGCTATTGGCTACTGGCTATCAACTTCCTTATTTTAGTCCAGTCGTACATCATCACGGTCAAATCCCTCGGACTTTGGTGTGATCATGTGTGTCCAAGTCCAGTCGTTTGAAAGTCCGGCGGACCTACGCTGCAAAGTCCATCGGAAAGACTGTCAGACATAGTCCGTCGAAAAGTCTGCTCGTGTGTATGCGGCATAAGGCTGACATCACTAAGTTTTATTGTGTACAGTGCAAGGTGACAGGTGGCTGTGTTCACACGCTTATGCATGGTGTTTCATTGGCAAAGCACAACGCAATTCTGGTTCATTTCATTCTTCAGTTCATTTACATCACAGGTCCTTCATCTTCTTCTCTTGTGGCGATGGGGCGGTTCTTGCTGCTGTATTGACCAGCACTCATGCAATGACTGTACACTTTTTACCCAAATCCTGATCTTAATCCATGCGCTTTTAAATAGCATGTATTTTAAGCCTAGTAAGACATATTTTATAACGGTATGTCAAGAAGTCTTTATTTTCAGGAGGAATAATTTGTAAAATATGTTGTGTTCTGCTTAACAAAAAAAAGGTACATCAACACTAATTTTAAAAAGTAATAAAAGATTTTTGCACATATTTTTCTTGTATTTGTCAGAACACAGAGACAATATGGACACACAGTTCCCAGAGAGTCTCACGAAGTGACATGCCAAAGAGAGCCAGCCATGTGACCCTGCAGTTACAGGGATCAGGGAACTCAACACAAAACCCAACAACTGAAGTGGAAAGTTCTGTTAACATTAAAAGAGAAGTATGACATTTTTTTTTTAAGAATCATACTTACCTAAGTGAATGCAGCATCAGTCCAATGCTACATCTGTCCCCTGCTGGCTCTAACACTGAGAACCGAGCGATCAAACACCGCCGATCACTCGGTTCTCACAGCTCCCTGAGCAGAGAGCTGTAGACTGTCAGTCACCACTCTCTGCTCTGCTCCCCCCCTCGCTCACTGGACCACTGGGCTGTGGAGGGGGCGGGAACGGCCGGCTCAGGCTCTCAGTGGCTCGCAGAGAGGCTGAGCCAGGTACCGGTTCAGGCATGTGGGTGGATCCTGACTTCATTGTCACAATCTTTCCCAAGCCTGGTCCGCCTCTGTGACGTCAGACGACAGTGGGCTTCAGCCCGCTGTCTGCTGAAAACAGGTCACAGGGGCGCAGAACAAACTGCACTCCTGTGATCCATAGGAGAATTGCAGCCAAACAAGCTTTGGCTGTACTTCTCCTTTAAGTAAACATAACGAATAAGTATCCATGTTAAAACTGAGCAGGGTAGTTAAAAGGGGTAAGAATATTGTCTTAAAGAAAACTACTGCCATATACTGTATGTGATGTAGGGCTGTGTTTGTTGCCTTCTGGAACTTTTTGTAAACACCTGTTGATCCTACCAGCAGAACCTTTTGGCACATATGAAAGGCACTTCACTTAAAGTGATAACACTCTTCCTTCTGTAGTGCTACTATAGTTCTTTAGATGTTGTCACTGTTAATAACCCTAAAAATGAATAGCCTAGCCCCATCTTCAGCTCTCTGCCCACATTGCTGCATCTGCAGGAGCTGATAAATATTATATATAAGCTCTGATCAATCCCCTCAACCCCCTCCAGCACTGTCCAGGAAGGTACAAAATTAATTCAGATTCCCAGCTACATTTACCATTAAATAAGAGAGAAATTACATGTATACTTATTTTAAGTGCTGTCCATTTACAGCAGGGATATGCAATTAGCGGACCTCCAGTCCCATCATGCTTCTGCCTCTGGATGTCATTCTTGTGACTGTTAGGATCTTGCTATGCCTCATGGGACTTGTAGTTCTGCAACAGCTGGAGGTCTGCTAATTCTATATCCCTTTACAGTATCCCTCTGAGAGGAAAAAAATTGGAAGCTTTGGATGATTTCTAAGGTAGCCACGTGTGTGGCTTGACCAATCTCCCTTAGATTTGTCAACAGTGTGCTCCAGCTAAAAAATCCTTCCATGTCCATAAAATAAGTTAGGCCCTGGCACTATATAGTAATCGTTCAATTTTAAGGCATTATACCATTCTACTGCGTTTTATATTTTCACGCACACTTATGGCTTACAAAAAAGTATAATATTAGCTACTTTAACTGAAAGTCCCCTAGCCAATTCAGTTTATCTTGTATAGTTATGTATGGCCAATCCCTAAAACCTAAACCAATGTCAAGAATGAGCAAAATTATCTAACATTAAAGGTGAGACACCTGAGAATGTTAAAGTTAATTATAATGGTCCCTTAATGAGGCTGATAACATTTACATAACACAAACCATATACCAAGGCGCTAAACCTTATTGGCCAGTAGTGACTGAAGTAGTCCCAATAGTCCTGCTGCTGTAGAAATCCACTTGAGAGTAAAAGTGCTGCTGTAGAAATCCAGTTGAGGGTAGAATACAAAGAGGCAAAACTTGAAAACATGTAATCTTGGAGACCCTATATGCCTGCTGGCTCTATGGACTCCGGTAATATTGCCACCTGAGGATTTCCTGTTAGCAGTGATGCACTTCCAATCCAATAGAGCAGTTCTACCATCCCCGCTAGCTTGAATACTGCAGCTTCCTTCACCCTTACCTTCCAGGGAACACGGATCTTGCAACATTATACCCACTGGTCAGGTAGTTTGTGAGAGTGCGCCTCAGACAAGAGTCCCACCGTGGTTTAGATATGCTTTTCTTCCACTGCACAGTGTGCAAACCAGTGTAAGCACCATTTATGATTGCTGCTTTTATGTGGATATCATTTAATCACTGTGGACTTATTTTTACCCCCTTATTGACTTAATAAAGTGTCCATTGGATTTTATATGAGATCGTAATCTGGGCACAATAATGCAACACCACCACAAGAGTGTTTATTGCTTGGGCATGTGTGTGGCATTGGAATTAGTCCATAATTGGCACTCACAGCCAGGTAATTTAGAAAGACATCAGCACCATCATCTGGGTTGTTTATTAGGACACAATATATACTCTCAAGTTCCTTGCGCTGTGTTTTATGTGTTACCTAATAACATTGAGAAAACACTTTTCACAATACAGCACTTGTGTATTTAAATCATATTAAAAAGGAGGCAATACAAGCATAAGACACATAACCCGTAAATATTACAAACAACTTGTTTAATCCCTCTACACATTCTACTGTGTGGTGTAGTGTGCTGTCAATGGATATACCACACTTTTTTGAATAGCCTCAAAAATAAATTTAGGTTACAATTTTAATATGTGAATACCCATTGTGGTGGCAACTTAAAGTGGATGTAAACCCGATTCATGAAATTTGAGCTGGGCACATCTATTTGCTGTGTTTTGTTATATCTCTTCAAAGCACTAATGGGGCGTACACACGGTCGGACTTTTCGGCTACAAAAGTCTGACAGACGCCGACGGACCAAATTTGGTGGACAATCCGATCGTGTGTGGGCTTCCCCGGACTTTCAGCGGACTTTTCCAGTCGCAAATCTGACGGACTTTAGATTTGGAACATGCTTCAAATCTTTACCTCGTAACTCCGCCGGACCCATAAATCCGCTCGTCTGTATGCTAGTCCGACGGACAAAAACCAACGCTAGGGCAGCTATTGGCTACTGGCTGTCAACTTCCTTATTTTAGTCCGGTGTACGTCATCACGTACAAATCTGTCAGACTTTTGTGTGATCGTGTGTAGGCAAGTCCGTTCGTTAGAAAGTCCGCCGCAAGTCCCCCAAAAGTCCGTCGAAAGTTTGTCGGATGGGCTGTCGGACTTTTGTAGCTGAAAACTCCGACCGTGTGTACGCCCCATTAGTCTCATAGCTTTGTCCTGCCCCATTCCTCTGTTATCAGCCTGATAACTTTTGACAAGCTCTCCAAGGCCCAGAGATAGACCTATGTGTCAGAGGAGGTTGCTATAAATAAATTATCAGCCAGCTAAACAATTCACAGGCATGCTCTGCATGTGTGGGGAGAGGGTGTGTGCCTTTCTTCCAATCAGCTTTCTCACAGAGTCTAGCAATGATCTCCTACAGATGAATGAAGAAGTGAAAAATCTAACAGGACGTGCACTTTCTAAACAGCAGGTAAAGGTGAAGACAGCAGATATACATGTAAAACTTATATAGGGAGATTTGTTTCATCCCTGTGTATCATCTGAGGCTGTTCATACTTGAACAGTCATTCCTACTAAGAGCAACTAGGAATGAACATTGTCATGGTGGTGAACACTGCGAAAGTTAGCATAAATTCATGACAAAGTCCCTCAGTGAACACATGAAATATTCGATAACAAAAAAAAAAAATAATGAAAAAAATTTTTTTTTTTAACTTTGGTTTTTACCATCATGGGTTCCGCCTATTGTGGGAAAAAGTGAACTCAAAGGTAAACATTTTACAAGTATCCAACGGCTATGTTTTAGGTTCTTTAGTTATTGTAGGATAAGAAGGTTTGTGATAAAGTATATAGTCAAATTACCTATTTGTGCCATGTACATGTTAATGTTCTTATTACTGTGATAGTGCCACACTCCCCTCCCCCTTTTTTCTTTTTAGATTTGTTTTTTGTCTTTTATTTCCTTTTCTTTTTTTGTATTATTCTTAATAAAAACTCATTATTCAAAAAGAAATATCTGATTACATTTTCAGTCTAAAAACTTGATTCAGACAACTACAACAGCCAAAAGTTATAGTGGTAGAGCCAAAAAAGAGTGACATATATGAGGTGTTCTACAGGGTGCCAGTGTATTGAAAGTAAGGGCTGTTGGACCCAACACATTCATACATCTGCCAAAAGGTTGTTGGTTCCTAGCCTTTTCCTTCATCATGTTTGTGTGCACGCTGAGGATAGCAAGTACAGGGATGAGCATGTACACCAGAGAACAACCACAAAACTAGGCCTATCTTGGTAGGGCCATACTTTTTTGAGCTATAGAAAGTATATGTATATCATGGAAATTGTGTTACTGATTGGTGGCCATGGTGCAAATTAAATCTCGGCGCTGCAAAGGAAACTATTGCTGGAAGACTTCTAATACCAGACCCTGTGAATGCAGCTCTGAACAGGGAGAAAGTGGTTACCTATAAAATGTCCAGCATGTGTCACTGACAGTGAGTTGTTCTCTGACATCTGAGTAGTGAAGTATGTCAACACAAGGACACGAGCCCAACATATTGTAGATTATTAGAACTGGTTGGGAATATGTCATCCTGCCTTCCAGACCAGTCCTGCCCTGAAGTACACCATCCATCAGTCATTACACCTCACTGGTAAATTTGGTGGAAACTCCTCAGTGTAACATTGCGCTCTTATCCCCAGAGGATCTGTGGGTATTCATTCAATAAAATAATACAAATTAATATGTAATTAATGTAATATAATAGTTTGAAATTTGTCTATACAGATCCAACATCCAAGCAGTCTTCTGTCTGTCTCTGTCCCACCTACATTGGCTGCGGGTGCTCACTAGATGAGGTCTACCTTCCCCAACCTTCCAAATTCAAATAAAAAAATTTGCACATCCGCCACAACTTTTTTTGTTCTCCCAAAACTTTTATTGCAACATGGATGAGTTTACAATGTCAAGTGCAGCTTCTTTTATTTGTTACTTCAATCACTTGTTCTAAATGCAAGAGGGCTTTTCCTTATTTGAAGGAAATGTATAGGTGGTATTGTATTTGTTTTCTTTCTTTTTTTATCATATATTTATTTTTCTTGTTCAGTAGTTAATAATGAAGGAAAGGCTGATGTTAGACGGGCAACTGCCAGTAGAGATCCTGCCACTGATAATTTGTCAAAATCACCAGTGGCAAGATTGCTGAGTCTGTCTGTCTGTCCCTATGGAATCGCTCTCTCTGTAGCTGAGGTAGTGAGATGTCGCTCTCATCCTTAGCAATTGAGATTCAGCAGTGTTCTGTCCAGAGACAGAGCGACAGCTCCAGAGGGAGAGATTTCATAGGGACAGACAGGCAGCTTTTTTATCAATCCTGCCACTGGTGACTTATCTCTAGCAGCAGAATCACCAGTCTGACATCAGCCTAAAGGAATACAAAGGCACGTAGACACAGTAATTAGCCATAGAGATTTCCTACATATTGATTAAAATAAGAATGTACACATATGTCCATACAAAGGAAAATATATAATTTACCCTTTATATAGTTTACCCTCTGTGATTTCAATCTATGTACCTTTTGTACATTTTGTATTCTATTCTACAGGAGCCCAGTACTTCCACATGGTATCTAAAAGAATATGATCGCACTAAATCAGAGCATGTTTTGTTCCAAGAATACAAAGTAAGATTCTTTTTCCGTTTCCATCTGAATATCTTAATTTTTTGTAAGAAAGCTGACATGATGTTTTTATGGTAGTGTCCCAATCTTGGTGTTTGCCATTTAAATAGAAGCATGCAATATGTCTGGTATTAAATGACCCACTTCACCTTCCAAAAGATTTACCCCCCTTCATGACCAGACCATTTTTTGAGATGCGGCCCTGCGCTACTCTAACTTAATTGCGTGGTCATGCAGCACTGTACCCAAATAAAATGTATGTCCTTTTTCCCACAAATGGAGTTTTCTTTTGGTGGTATTTGATCCCCACTGCATAATTTATTTTTTGCGCTATAAACAAAAAAAGACTAATTTAAAAAAACAACAATATTTTTTACTTTCTGCTATAAAACATATTCAATAAAAAAATTGAAAAAAAATCTAATGTCTTCATAAATTTAGGCCAATATGTATTCTACTACATATTTTTCATAAGACAAAATCCCAATAAGTGTATATTGATTGGTTTTCACAAAAGTTACAGCGTCTACAAAGTATGGTATATATAATGGAATTTTTATTTATTTATTTTCATACTAGTAATGACACTTGACACTTTGTGGGAACCAGTGACAGTGATCAATGCTAAAAATATGCACTGTCACCGTACTAAAGACGCTGGCTGGGAAGGGGTTAAACATCTAGGGCGATCAAACGGTTAATTGTGTGCCTAGCCAGTGGTTTTGTGTACTGTGTTAGGTGCTTTTACTAAAGGAAGTGATGGATTTTATTCCACAAAATCCATCACTCCCCCCGCTTGAACAGAATTCGGCCTTGTTTGCATAGGCAGGTGCGTGCCCCCTAGACGTAGGTGCAAAATCACACACATATACATATACATATATATATATATATATATATATATATATATATATATATATATATATATATATATATATATATACATATACATACATACATACATACATACACACGTGATTCTGCGCAGGAGGGCTGCCCTATAGCAGTATTTCTGCTATAGGGCGATCTTTAAGTGGTCGACAAACAATTCACCTATTTTTCATATTCCAGTGCAGTCTAAAGCCTCATACATATGGGCCAAATATTGGCTGGAATCAGCCAGTAGAGTACAAACCTGCCAACTTTCGGCCCATGTATACAGCTGCCTGTCTAACCGGCTTCTGTCGAACAAGCATGCTTGAAAACCAGCAGCCGATCGGCATCTGATTGGCTGCGATCGCTGATCGATGTGTTTTGGCAGGGGGCAGTCCCCCTGTCAGAACACAATAGCACAGTGGGGGAGATCGCTGTACTAACATCACTTGGTGTGATCTCTTTTTTTTTCGTTCAGCCCATCTCAGCAACACAAGAAAAGAAAAGCTCTTAAAGTGTTTCATGCCAAGAGGCGCTTAAATGCCTCTTAGCATGAAATGCGTTAATAGTTTCTCTGTTGTCACGTTGCTGTGATGTTTTTGGATTTACTATTGTTACAATAAATATGTTCATGTTTTATCAGTACCAGTGTGTGGTCATCCATATATGATTTCCTGACATTCTGTGATTACAAGCCGGACCAGAACCTGATTTATCTTAGGGCTTAGACAGGGTGAACTGCCTGGAGTGGTATATGGCATTTGTGAGCTTCAGAATGCTTGCCAGGCAAAGCTGTAATACTTAATCATACCCTTCCTGCCCCCTGCACATTCCTATTGGGTATGCCCCATAGAGAGCTGGGATGTACTGATATTTGTTTTAAAAGTGCACATATCATTTAAAGACCTGTTATGAAAAAACATCTTTACTCACAAGCATTTTCTTTTTTATGAGAAGGTAATTTATAAATGGGATAGAGTGATAGCGGAGAAAATAATTGATAAAATCGGTTTAAGGAAACTGCTCCTAATATCACATCCTCAAACAGGTATCCTCCCCCTTTCCTCCTTGTCACCCCACTGCAAGAGTCCAATCTGAATAAGCTTTGGCGTAGGAGCTTACCCAAGTGAACAATGTAACTGCACCCTTCCCCTTCAAGTTCATGGCTAACACATTTACGTGTGGGAGCATTTGTCCTTCACAGCAAATAGCAACCTCCAAGACTGCAGTCATCAAGGTTGTCATAGTTCTAAAGAGGCTGTATACATATAATGGGAGAGAAAATGCACCCCACTCCTACCCCAAGTGACCTTGCTCAGGCCTTGTGACTGGCCACTCAAGCCAGAACACCTATAGGGGAGGTCACATATGCCCCCTACCTAGAGGCCATGATCAGTTAGAGCAATAAGGTGAGGGCTCCAATGGATCAAAAACAGAGCATAGATGGGTGGGTATATCTTTTTGGGAGTGGTCTATAAGAAAGTCAAAAACTTTCAAGATCTGACCTAGAAAGCTTTTGCTTTTTAGAGCTCATTCACCAAAACTGGTGGGGAATATTTAACTATGTGATAAAAACCAAATAAAAGCTGCGCTCAAAGGGTACTAAATAAAAAATGAAATTTGTGAAAAAAAGCACACAAAAGAGCAGCCAGCACCAAAGGTCTAGTCCCAAAAAAACCCACAATACAATAAAAATATAAAAAAGATGCGGCGCTAGAAATTATTATGAAACAAAAACCACAAACAAAAAGAAAAAAAGAGACAAGAACTAATGAAAGGTCTGATCCCCATCCAAACCAATGTGAAGTGAAGTGAATATACACAAAAATAAATAAATAAATAGTGCTGCAAAAAAATGACAATTAAATATATATGAATGAACACTGATATCCAAATGAATAAATATAACAATACAAGAAAAAATATATATATTTTGAGAAAACCAAGAAAAAACCCCAAGGTGTAAAGTCCAAAAAAATATAGATCAAAAAAATCCGTGATTAAAAAAGGAAGATGTGCCAAGAAGACAGGTGCAGATAAGGATGCAGGTGAAGAAGCCTTCCGAATCCTGACACACACAGAATGGATATTCGAATGCGCTTACCAGATCCTGGTGACTGCTATTACCGCAGTCTCAAACAGCACAGGGAAAATAGGTCTCCCCACAACCTTGCCAAGCAGCGACTGTAAGCAGCGAATAAACCTTTTTCCTAATTGATATACAGCTGTCACATGACCCAGGTCCTTCCAAACCTGCAGGGAAACATAAGCAGGAGGAGCCTCTAGTCTTCTACTGTAGATAAAAGTAGTTCAAGGCTTGTCATAGACCCATATAGACCTCCATAGGATCACCATGAGGCTGCAGAGCTCAGCAGGCATGTGGCTGGTTAAAGCAGAGTTCTTGAAGGAAGTGCAGCTGTCATACTTCAGGCTGGAACATGAGCATCAGCAGCTCTCAGAAGTGGCAAGATGGCTGCGGCTCCAAACAGCACCTCTTTCTGCTGGGTGAAGACAGGAAGTGGAGGGGATATGGCTACATGTTTCAGGGAACACAGGAGGGCCACTTTATCAAACCGTTTTCCTATGGTTTGATAAAGTGGCCCTCCTGTGTTCCCTGAAACATGTAGCCATATCCCCTCCACTTCCTGTCTTCACCCAGCAGAAAGAGGTGCTGTTTGGAGCCGCAGCCATCTTGCCACTTCTGAGAGCTGCTGATGCTCATGTTCCAGCCTGAAGTATGACAGCTGCACTTCCTTCAAGAACTCTGCTTTAACCAGCCACATGCCTGCTGAGCTCTGCAGCCTCATGGTGATCCTATGGAGGTCTATATGGGTCTATGACAAGCCTTGAACTACTTTTATCTACAGTAGAAGACTAGAGGCTCCTCCTGCTTATGTTTCCCTGCAGGTTCGGAAGGACCTGGGTCATGTGACAGCTGTATATCAATTAGGAAAAAGGTTTATTCGCTGCTTACAGTCGCTGTTTGGCAAGGTTGTGGGGAGACCTATTTTCCCTGTGCTGTTTGAGACTGCCGTAATAGCAGTCACCAGGATCTGGTAAGCGCATTCGAATATCCATTCTGTGTGTGTCAGGATTCGGAAGGCTTCTTCACCTGCATCCTTATCTGCACCTGTCTTCTTGGCACATCTTCCTTTTTTAATCATGGATTTTTTTGATATATATTTTTTTTGGACTTTACACCTTGGGGTTTTTTCTTGGTTTTCTCAAAATATATATATTTTTTCTTGTATTGTTATATTTATTCATTTGGATATCAGTGTTCATTCATATATATTTAATAATCATTTTTTTGCAGCACTATTTATTTGAATATTTAACTATATAAGGGCATTATTACACATTCATATATATTTCCCCTTAATGATCAATGCCCCATTGCAGGTGAAGAATGTACAAGCCTTGCAGGCATATTAGTACCTTATAACCATTTATTGATATGTCATTACAGGATGGATCATTTTTAGTGAGGGATAATAGTCATGGCTCTCTCTGTGAACCTTTTGTTTTATCTGTGTTCTATGGAGATAAAGTTTATCACATCAAAATACGTTACCTAGAAGAAAGTCAGCAGTATGCACTTGGAACAGGACTCCGAGGAACATATGTAAGTGACAACATGTCTTCTAAGCTTCTCTTTACATCAGTAGGCTCTTATCCATTTCTCTGAAACAGAGGACCTCTTCTTAAATTCGGGAATGCTGGAAGAAGAGGCTCCTAGTAGAACTAAATTCATAAACCATAATCTTTCGAACCCACAAACTGATGGCACTACATCAGTCTCAACAAATGTTGCATTTGTATGCAAAAATGTGGGTACACCTGGTCAAATTACATTATTTGTTGTTTTTTATATGTGAAAACAAGTTAAAGCTGAACTCCAGGCATATATAAAAGATACAAACTAATTCAAATCTGCTCTGTATTTATTAACAATCCATTAAATGTACAGTATTTGCTTAAATGCAACAAATGTAAGTACCCAAATTTGTGTTGATATCAGCTTCTTGCGATCCTCTACAACATCAGTCAGATTGAGAGGGAACTAATCATGTTGGCTGCATCCATATGTGTTGACTAGGTAGCATTCTGAAAGCAGAGTGAGTAGGGAGATGCACTCATCACTCCATGGCTGATCACACCAATGTTCTGTGAGCTGTAGATGTGAACATTATTTCAAGGTTTCACAAACTTTTTTGCCAAGGGTTTCTTCAAAGTAAAAAGGTTGAGAAACTCTCAATTTAGGGATTGGTTTCAGGTTCGCCGCTACTATAAGTTAGAAGCAAATCCTAAGGGTTTGAGATTTTAAATCCCAGCTAATGTTTTTACTAGGGTTGTCCCGATACCGATACTAGTATCGATACTAGTACTAGTATCAGTATCAGGACCGATACCAAGCATTTGCGTGAGTACTTGTACTTGCACAAATTCCCCCGATGCCTGATCCGATACCTGGGAGAGGCGACGCAAAAGGAAGTCAGGTGGCCGAGTCAGCGGGCGGAGCGGAGAGCGAGTCCTCAAGCATTGGAACTAGGTAAGCTGGCAGGAGTGCAGGGCAGAGCCGCATTATCCATTGGGATCGGTGACCGGAGCCGTCACATTCAGTAACGGAAGTGACGCTCCTTGTGACCGTCAGCGATTGAACATCCTGACGCCCATCTTGGTACACCCTGCACTCGGCCGCAGTAAGCCAGCAGCGGACATCTTGTTACATCATGTCATTTATTGCCGGCTGTATTTTCAGTGCCTGGGAGAGTCTGGGAGAGATTAGGGTCAGTTAGGAAACTGTACATTATTTTTGATTGCCAGACATTTTTTTTTTTTTAACAGAAGGAATGTTTATTGAAGTATTTAGACATTATACATGAGATCAGTAGTTATCACAGTAGTAAATATCCATATAACAGTATCAACAATGACTTTTATGTTCCTCTGGGGTTATCAATCATGATCAAATCTTCCCTCACAACGTATTCACCACAATCCTCCCCATCCCGTCCCCCAATCCCCACCAGCACAATGCCCGCATTACTTTGATAGGTATATCAACACCTGTATATGATGTATCTACCTGGTCTAGTACTCATACCAGTATAAATGAGAAGAGGGAAGGGGACGGAGAGGAGGGGGTGCAGACATGTATACGAAGGAGAGTGAAAGAAGAGAATAAGGAGAAAATGCGAGAAGAGAGTAGAGGAGGGGGGGAGAAAACACGATCCATATACCAGATTGAACCTTTCATAGACCTTGTGATTTTAGACAATCAACCCCATTTGCTATTTTTTTCCAAATACTGGGGGAATTTTTTGTCTTTGATTTTTATTTTGTGGTTGATTTGCTGTCAGCATTCACTTTTAGCTGCTGTTCCCTCCATAGCCAACTTTAATTTGTGCTTCCCTTTAAAAAATGGGTCTTTCTTTAGTGAGTGGTATTCTGGAGGAAAAAAAAAAACGAAAAGAAAAAGTCTAATATCAACCCTGTTCAGATGCAAAATAAAAAAATACATTGTTATGCCGTGTACACACGGGCGGACTTTTCGGCATCAAAGGTCCGACGGACTTTCGACGGACTTCCAACAGACTTTCGAATGAACAGACTTGGCTACACACGATCACGCCAAAGCCCGACGGATTTGTACGTGATGACGTACGACCGGACTAAAATAAGGAAGTTGATAGCCAGTAGCCAATAGCTGCCCTAGCGTTGGTTTTTGCCCATCGGACTAGCATACAGACGAGCGGATTTTTCGACCAGACTCAAGTCCGTCGGAAAGATTTGAAACATGTTCCAAATCTAAAGTCTATCTGATTTTCGACCGAAAAAGTCTGCTGCAGGTCCGATGAAGCCCTTACACGGTCGGATTGTCCGACGGATTCGTCCTGTTGGACCAGTCGAAAAGTCCGCCCGTGTGTACACGGCATTACATCTGTTTCATTCATCTGCAGATCAAGTATGATGAGCAAGAAAGAAAAACAAATCTGTCTCTGTTTATAAATATTTTTTATTATTTGGCTCTATTTATTATTATTAATATTATTAATAACCATTAGTTTACCCTAATCTTCCCCTTTTTCCCTTCAAGCTATTTTTTTAAATGAATCATTTATCTTTTTATATTATTATATTATATATAATTTTTTTTTGTATTGTTTTGTTTTGTTTATTCATTTTTAATGTCATGTGATAAAGGGGTAAAATTGAAAAAAAAAAAATTTTAATTTGTAAATAACTTTTCTGGTCCATAGGAGGTGAGAGCTGAATAGTTAAGATGAAACATTTACTTGTTGTTGTTCATCAATTCTTCAAGCTGTGTATTTTTGATGATGCCTCCTAAGCCACATGAAAAAAGCCTCTCCCTGTTGTATGATTTTTTTTTTTATATTGGTCCAGTTCTCCCATGGCAGTGACCACCTTCTCATGTCTTTTATGACAGTACTTTGTCTATTAGCCCTTCAAATGGTCAGAACTTACCATTTAACAATTTGGTCTTCGCAGAATTTTCAGTGAGATTCGCCAAACCCTTGGCACATTGAACCGGGGCAGATTCCCTCATTACTGAATGTAAACATAAGTACATTTAATGCAGGAGAACTTGGACCCGGGAAGCATAATAAAATGTGTTTATACCTCCCAGATAATTCCTCCTGCATTTAAATGAACCAAATGCAGGAGGCCAGTGTGAATGTATCCTAATTGAATAAAATGCAGGGAAATATTGATCTATTGAAGAGATGTACAGTTCTAAATACTATACGTCTTTTTTAATACTTTAGTACCGTATATACTCGAGTATAAGTCGAATTTTTCAGCACATTTTTTTGTGCTGAAAGTGCCCCCCTCGACTTATACTCGAGTCAAGCACTTTTCTGCAGCAAAAAATGTCATTTTCCGAACCGACTTTGGGGCCCCGTATCTCAGGGCCACTTAGTGCTAGGAACCCCAAATTTGGTGTGCAAGCCCAGTGGAACTGGCACCACAACATATCCAAAGCTAAAGTTCCTAGCACTAAGTGGCCCCGAGATACGGGGCCCCAAAATCGGTTAGGAAAATGTCATTCTCTGCTGCAGAAAAGTGCTTGACATTTTCTGAAGCGACTTTGGGGCCCCATATCTCAGGGCCACTTAATGCTAGGAACCCCAAATTTTATGTGCAAACCCAGTGGCACTGGTACCATAACATATCCAAAGCTGGGGTTCCTAGCACCAAGTGGCCCTGAGATACGGGGCCCCAAAACCAGTTCAGAAAATGTTATTTTCTGCTGCAGAAAAGTGCTTGACATTTTCTGAACTGATTTTTGGGGCCCTGTATCTCAGGGCCACTTGGTGCTAGGAACCCCAGCTTTGGAAATTTTATGGTGCTAGTTCCACTGGGTTTGCACACCAAATTTAGGGTTCTTAGCACTAAGTGGCCCCAAGATACAGGGCCCCAAGTTCAGTCAACTGTGTCCATCTGCAGCAATGTCATTTCGGGACCCTTTGGGTTCAGAGACCCCAAATTTTGGCTGCAGCTAGGGGGCATCTAGGAACCCTTAACTACCAAGTTTGAAGTTCAGGGGACCTATGGCTGCAAATGGGCACAGTGAGGCATGCAAATGGGCACAGTGATGCTGCAAATGGGCATTGTTGACCCTCTTTTCTACTTACAGTAGCTGTGCATTTCTCACCCTCGTCTTATACTCGGGTCAATAAGTTTTTCCCATTTTTTTTGTGGTAAATTAGGGCCTCGACTTATACTCGGAACGACTTATACTCGAGTATATACGGTAAATCAAATTAGGGTGACATGCCCATTCCCCTTTCCTTGAGGAGATAGGAACATCTCAAAACAAATCTACACAAGATGTGCAGGGACACATTCTGATCATTTATCAGAAGTGAGAAAAACACCTGATTTTGTTCAAATTTAGCCTTCAATGGCACAGGCACAGTTAACTGTGTATCCATATCATCAAAGATGCTGGAAATGTAGGAACTTCACTGAGGTTGAATTATGAAGTACAGAATCTGTAATCTTCCAATATTTCTACCATGGCATGATCATCATTCTAACATACTTATCAGACCTGTGCATGCCCAGAATGTTGCAAGCTAACGTCAATCAGTTGGCATCTACTGTGCCTTGAAAAAGTATTCATGCCCCTTGAAATTTTCCACATTTTGTCATGTTACAACCAGAAATGTAAATGTAACACAAAGTGGCACATAATTGTGAAGTGGAAGGAAAATGATAAATGGTTTTTCAAATTCTTTACGAATAAATATGTGAAAAGTGTGGAGTGTATTTGTATTCAGCCCCTTTACTCTAACACCCCTAACTAAAATCTAGTGGAACCAATTTCTTTCAGAAGTTACCTAATTAGTAAATAGAGTCCACCTGTATGTAATTTAATCTCAGTATAAATACAGTTGTTCTGTGAAGCCCTCAGAGGTTTTTTAGAGAACCTTAGTGAACAAACAGCATAATGAAGGCCAAGAACACACCAGACAGGTCAAGGATAAAGTTGTGGAGAAGTTTAAAGCAGGATTAGGTTATAAAAAAATATTCCAAGCTTTGAACATCGCACTGAGCACTGTTCAATCCATCATCTGAAAATGGAAAGAGTATAGCACAACTGTAAACCTACCAAGATATGGCCGTCCACCTAAACTGACAGGCCAGGCAAGGAGAGCATTAATCAAAGACGCAGCCAAGAGGCCCATGGTAATTCTGGAGGAGCTGCAGAGATCCAAAGCTCAGGTGGGAGAATCTGTCCACAGGACAACAATTAGTTGTGCACTCCACAAATCTTGCCTTTATGGAGAAGTGGCAAGAAGAAAGCCATTGTTGAAAGAAAGCCATAATAAGTCCTGTTTGCAGTTTGCAGAAAGCCATGTGGGGGACACAGCAAACATGTAGAAGAAGAAGGTGCTCTGGTCAGATGAGACCAAAATTTTGGGCGTAAAAGCAAAACGCTATGTGTGGCAGAAAACTAATACTGCACATCACCCTGAACACACAATCCCCATGTGAAACATGGTGGTGGCAGCATCATGTTGTGGGGATGCTTTGCTTCAGCAGGGACAGGGACGCTGGTCAGAGTTGATGGGAAGAAGGATGGAGCCAAATACAGGGCAATCTTAGAAGAAAACCTGTTAGAGTCTGCAAAAGACTTGAGACTGGGGCGGAGGTTCACCTTCCAGCAGGACAATGATCCTAAACATACAGCCAGGGCTACAATGGAATGGTTTAGATCAAAGCATATTCATGTTTTAGAATGGCCAAGTCAAAGTCCAGACTTAAATCCAATTGAGAAGATGTGGCAAGACTTGAAAATTTCTCTTCACAGACGCTCTCCATCCAATCTGACAGAGCTTGAGCTATGTTGCAAAGAAGAATGGGAAAAAATGTCACTCTAAATGTGCAAAGAAGAGGCATACCCAAAAAGACTTGCAGCTCTAACTGCAGCAAAAGGTGGTTCTACAAAGTCTTGACTTAGGGGGGCTGAATACAAATACACGCCACACTTTTCAGATATTTATTTGTAAAAAATTTCGAAAACCATTTATCAATTTCCTTCTGCTTCACAATTATTTTCGTTTTTGGTTGTAACATGACAAAATGTGGAACATTTCAAGGGGTGTGAATACTTTTTCAAGACACTGTAAATCTACAAGATGCCAGACCTTTGTGATCTAGAGTGGAGTAAGGAGTGGCATGGAAGAATAACTATATTCTTATGGGAGATTGATTTATACTTTTAACATGTATTTTTTTTTTTAAACATTTACACTGATATTTGTGGGAGTTTCACTCAAGTGTGTTTCCAGTGAGTTCACTCCAGCCAGAAAATGTTTAGGGCTTGTTGGCTCATTTTTATTTAAGCAAGAAAGAAAAAGTTTCACAAAAAGAAAGGTTAACCTCACAGGGGTTTCCACCATCACGTCAAACACGAACCTATGCAAAATAAAAACACGAACTATGGCAGCACTACTACTCAGGCCTCAAGCTTAGACCTTTTGGCTGGTTCCTCAGATAGACTCACAGCATCGCTGAGCTCCCATGCAACACCTGCAGCTTTCTCATAGCTCTCTCAGCACTCTCGCAGCTCCCTGCTGCACTAGCCCACACCCTTGTCTGGGCAGGGAACCTCCTGTTTCCCACGTGGAGCCCTGAACTACTGTTCTGTCCCTGATTATAACGGGTGTTCACACCTGCATACGCAGCCTGCTGGTCTCTAGTAAAACCTGGACATATGGCTAGAGACTTTATCCCTCCCAGGACTCTTTAAAGTCTCCAGACTCCAGACCCAAATCAGGGAATTTAAAAACTTGGTAAAAAACTAAAACCCAATTTTCTCCGTTCATAACATGCATTCTGGCGTTTGGGTTCTCCATTCATAACAGTTTAAGGGGTTCTCAAGGAGGGTCCAGCCCTGTCACAACACATACAAGTTTTTTTGTATTAAAGTGTATTCAACCCAAAAAAACAATAATACGTTGCAAATTACCAAAACCCTGGATAAAATGGTTGTATTAGATGGGCAAGATGGCTGCTTAAGGAAGGAGCTCTACCAGCCGGACACAATCAGCGTCTGCCTGCTTTCTTCTGTCACATCCAGCACACCTGAACCCGGCATCCACATCCGCAACTCCCTGGAAGCCATGTCACTCAAGCAAAAATATGATTGGCTCCCCCGCAAGCTGACAGCTTACATGTATCAGCCAACAGCGAGGTGAAGCCAGGATGGCACAGCAGTCAGTCAGATACACACAACGCTCGCGGCTTTCCTATTTTGGCATCCCAAGCAGTCCGCTCTCACTCAGGAGAGCGTGGACACTTCCCTGAGCTCAAGAGAGGATCCATCACCATCTCCTCCGGGCACCCTGGTCTCCAGCAGCCCAGCAAAAGCAAAAATGCGGTGAGTGAAAATGTAGCGCTAATAAAAACTGTGTAAAACAGCTGTATACACAAAATGCATTAGGATGTGAAAAACATGAGACTACATATATAAATGTAATCAGCAAGCAAAAAGTCCCAATGAGTGATAAGTCCCAAGTGAATCAATCCATAAGGGTGATGAGTAAATCATGGATGAGGAAAGGTTCATAAGTGAAGTGCATCAAATTATAAAGACATCTTCATACAGATAGTCAGGAACATGAGGTATAATGTTGACAGTAGGTATCACAGGAGAAAATGAATGGGTACTTTTACCGGAACCAGTGGATCTGGATGTCAGCGACACCAGATCAAATAAGCATGGATGGGAACAGCTCGAAGGGTCCCGAAAAATGTCGGCCAGGAGACTGGAACAGGCACCGGTATCATCGAGGGTCAATACTTCTCCAATATGATCACCACAGGAAAATCAGCTCTCCTCTACTGCTTCTTTCAGCAATGGCTCCTCTCTACCACCTATGGAACATCCTTTGTTCATGAATTTTAGTCACATTCATATGCAGCTGCTTTTGTTTCTTTAATTTTTCAAAATAGCGCAATTTTTTATTATTTTAAAAGCAAAAATGCGCCTGGATGTCGCAGCAATTCATTCTGAGGTGAGCCAAAATTTCCTCAGTATCTAATTTACTGCCACTGCAGAACCCCCAGCCTGACTCCATAGCTGCATTTCCCACTGTAGGACAGCTAGTAATGGATACTACCCTCAAGGACATGTTAGTTTCCCTGAGGAGCTCACTACAGTTAGACAAGCTGTCCTTCATGCAGAGATTTGGCCACAGGATTGATGTACTGGAAAAAAGAGTCTCATGTATTGAAGCCAACATAGGTGACTTCACTAACACTGTGATTGATATTATTTACACCCAGGAGGACCAGGCCCATGACACCAAATGGAGAAAAGACAAAATAGCAGACATAGAAGACAGGTCCCGCCGCAACAACATTAAAATTTGCAGGCTCCTGGAATCGGTGCAACCCGCTGACCTACCTTCATACGGCCTGTTTAAAGCAATACTTCCTGACACTAAAAACATAGATCTGGTCATTGACCACATTCACAGGCTGCCAGAACCTGTATTCCTCTCAGACACAGTGCCCAGAGATCTGATCCTCCGGATTCACTTTTATCACGTGAAGGAACAATTTATGCAGAAATCCAGAGCACTGGGGACCCTGCTTGACCCATGTGGCCAGCTGCAAATCTTTGCAGACTTATCTCAGCACACCCTGAGCTATTGCAGACAACTTTACACCATTACCAAGAAGCTTCGCAAAACAACCATATCCAGTACCAATGGATAGCCCCTGCCAGAATATTCATTACCCACAATGGAACCAAGCACACGGTATCCTCGGTGCAAAAGAGGATACGACTCCTACAAGAATGGGGCATAGTTCTGGACACATCTGAAGTAGTCCCTATGGACCAGACCACCACAGGGAGCCAGCATGCTCATCCTTTACCACAAAGATCAAACAGAAGCCAGGAAGAACACAGGAAAGTCTGCAAACATGCGGCCTGCTGTGTAACTCAATCTAGCTTGGTCGAAAGAACTCTTTACACCCTACCTCGCATTCCTTGGCACCGGTTGTGCCTACCACCAGGAAGCGATTTCTAGGTGCTGACCCAGAGCAAGGTTCTTTTTTTTTGTTTGTTTGTTTTATTCAAGTGGGAATACACCTGGTTGCTACAAGTTCCTTCTTAGCGTTTCCTCCTCTGATCACCACTACAGGTTAAGCACCTTCACACCTACCCCCACCACATTGGGGTTAATACCACTCCTGAGCCAAGAACATACATCAAGCCACAAACCAATCTCTTAACCTATACCACTGCTAGCTCTCCACCATGACCATCAAAATCTTGTCCATAAATGCCAATGGTCTCAACCACCCTGCCAAAAGGGTATTGTGGGGGGTCTGTGGGCAGGGGGGCTTATCAAAATCTGGAAGCCCCCTTTAACAAGGGGGCCCCCAGATCCTGCCCCCCCTCTATGTGAATGGGTATACCCCTACCCATTCACCAAAAAATGTGTCAAAAAAGTAAAAACCACAAGAGACAGTTTTTGACAATTGCTTTATTAAAAAAGAAAAAAAAAATGTCTATCCATTTTCATATCACGCCGCCCGACGGACCCGAAAAATAGAAAAAAAAAGAAAATACTTTGCCTCCATGGGAGGCGTCCCGCAAAAGACTGCTGTCATTTCGCTGTGGCAGCTGTTATGTAGGCAAGGGCAGGGCCACCTGGTGACGTAACCGAGTGACCCTGCCCCTTCTGACATCATGTGACATCAGCGTGGGCAGGGTCATTTGGCTATGTCGGCGGGTGGCCCCGTCCTTGCCTATATAACAGGGAATTGTCTTTTGTGGTTTTTACTTCGACACATTTTTTTTGGTGAATACCTGTGAAAAACAGGTATCCTGTTCCCCCTCCCCCCCGAAAGGTGCCAATTGTGGCACCGGAGGTGGAGAGGAGACAAATGAGCAGAAGTTCCACTTTTGGGTGGAACTCCGCTTTAAATCATTTACAGATGGAGCTCTCCATCCCTAATGCTGCGTACACACGACCGTTTTTTCTGTCAAAATAAACTGACGGTGTTTCTGACAGAGTTCCGACGGAGTTCCGCTGAAATGGACTTGCAAACACACGATCACAAAGTCCGATCGTTTAGAACGCGGTGACGTACAACACGTATGATGGGACTAGAAAAAGGAAGTTAGTTACATAGCCAGTAGCCAATAGCTGCCCTTGCGTCGTTTTTGGTCCTTCGGAATAGCATACAGACGAACAGTTTTCCCGATAGGAATTGATTCCGTCGGAAAGATTTAAAACATGTTCTATTTCTAGGTCCGTCAGAATTTTGGAAAGACAAAGTCCGATGCAGCCCACACACGATTGGAACATCAGATGAAAGTATTTAGTCGGACCTTTTCTGACGGAAAGTCCGGTCGTGTGTACACGGCATTAGAATCTGTTGTCAAGGCTTAAAATATATGTTGGGGCAAAAGAAAATATTCAGTACATCTAGTGTATATAGTAATACAGGCAAATTGTCCCACATTTTATGTCTTGAAATATGCAAGTACAGAAAACTACTTGTTGATTTGCCAGGAATCCATTGTGTTCCTAACTTCCCCATTCGAGCATACAACACAGAGACTCTGTTGCACTAACATTCTAACTAGGGTTGTTAGCCCTGTTTGCTGCACTACAAAACACCATCTCTTAGGGGCATGCTGAAAATAATTTGAGGTACCAGCAATTAGAATGTACACGGCATAACACAGACTACTTTAAATACGTCTGAACACATTGCATACATACTAAACTGGATAGAGAAGCTTCTGCAGGGACTGATTAAAGACCATGCTCAATCTACCAGAAGATAGAGGCTTACCCTTGGAATACTAATAGCTACGGTGGTGAATTGATTGCAGCGATTACATCTACATGCGCATTGCCCTTTGGGGTGAGTGGATTCGGTGAGTGGGGACCCTTGAGGGGGAGCACAAAGTCACCTGAGGACACTGCGAGCACCTAAGTCACCATCTAACCTCTGTCACATTTCTGATGAACATTAAAACGCACACTATATGGATTGTTATTTTCGCATCTATATGTGAACTTATCTTTTATTTTTTACGGACTCACAGCATGTCCGCATAGTGCGGCCTCACCTTAATTGGTTTTTTGCACTTTGGATATACACATGGTGATATATTTATGATTGTGTTTAACAATTTAATAATTTTATGTTATTTTTAGTAATGTCACCCATTTTTATTTTCTGGTAGTTGGAGGTACCACTACCAGGAAACTACTAGGGAATCACTATAAGGTTACTGTGTAAAGTGTGCTCTATACTCTTTATGGTTTTTTTAATCATTGGGACATATATGTCACGGTTCCACGTTTATTTTATTTCGCACCCATAGGCTGGGTATTTCTGCAAGGCCACTTAGGCAAACATTCATATGGTGCATAGAATGCTAATATATTATTCACTGATATATCACAGGCACATTTCTATTTGAAGTATTGGCATTTTAACTGAGTTTGGGATCATATATAGTGCATAGGATGTTAATATAACACTCACTGATAGATCACAGACACACCCATATCTGAATCACTGGTATTTTACTTGAGGTTGGGATCATATACATTTAGTATCGGTGGGGCACACCTACTTGTGGTGTAGTTCTTAGGCCCCCTTTTCTCTCTTCTATCCACGTCTTGGTATTAATTACCAGTAGGTAGCGCCATTTACCCCAATATATTGTTTGTGTTTCTAATGCGTAAGCCACTCGGTTAATCCTGCGAAGAATACAGAAAGGCCCAATAAACCAAGGTGCGAACTTCAGTGAGGGAACACGAAGTCAGAGGTTGTGAGATGACAGCCAGACCTTGTCCCCAACCTGGTAGGAATGGCGGGCAGGCGTCTGCGGTCAGCATGGAGTCTGTACCTATCATTAGCATGTCGCAAAGCCTCTGGACTTGTGTCCAAGTGGATCGTAGACCACGGAGATGCTCCTCTAAAGCAGGACTACTCTGCGGAACAAATGAGTCAGGCAACATGGAAGGTTGGAAACCATAGTTCACCATAAACGGGGACAATCGGGAAGCAGAATTCAAGGCAATATTGTGAGCAAACTCTGCCCATGGCAAAAGGTCTGACCAGTTGTTATAATGGTCAGAAATATAGCAGCGTAGAAATTCCTCCAAGGACTGATTGGCTCGTTCTGCGGCCCCATTAGACTGCGGGCGATAGGCAGAGGAAAAAGCAAGCTGAATTCCCAACTGTGCACAAAAGGCTCGCCAGAACCGGGACACAAACTGACTACCCCTGTCTGAGACAATCACCTTGGGTAGCCCATGTAAGAGAAAGATCTCCTGAGCAAAAATGGAAGCCAGTTCCTTAGAAGTGAGCAACTTCTTCAGTGGAATACAATGAGACATTTTTGAGAACTGGTCAACCACCATAAGGATAACTGTGTTGCCCTGGGAGTTGGGTAACGCCACAATTAAATCCAAAGACAGGTGGGTCCAGGGCCTCTCTTCATTGGGTATGGGTTGTAGGAGGCCCACTAGAAGATGTAGTGGAGTCTTACTCTGAGCACACACGGAACAGACAACTACGAAGGCGGTTACATCAGCTGGTAGACTAGGCCACCAGAATTGTTGGGAAACGGCCGGCCCAAAAGAGTTGATTCTTCCCAGAGTGGCCAGCAGCCTTGGGAGAATGGTAAGTCTGGAGAACGGCAGTACGCAGACTCTCTGGGATAAAGCAGTGGTCACAAGGTTTCTCAGGAGGAGCATGGACCTGAGCAGCAAGAATTTTGTCACCTAAACGAGAAATGAGACTGGTGCGAACCATAGCCAGAATACGATCAGGAGGAATCATAGGAACCGGAACCGACTCCAACTTGGAAGTGGAGGAAAATTGTCGTGACAAGGCGTCAGCCCTTACATTCTTACTACCGGATAAGAATGAGACAATGTAATTGAAACTTGACAAGAAAAGAGCCCATCGTGCCCTTCTGGTAAAGAGGCGTTTAGCGTCAGACAAGAATGTGAGATTCTTATGGTCAGTAAGAATGAGAACTGGCACAGTGGTACCTTCGAGGAGATGTCTCCATTCTTTCAGGGCTAAAATGATCGCCAACAGCTCTCTGTCACCAATCTTGTAATTGCACTCCGCAGGTGACAATTTCTTGGTAAAGTAGCCACAAGAATGCAAAGTGCTCTTGTGGACGTTGAGACAGAAGGGTGCCAACTCCAGTCTCAGAAGCATCAACCTCAAGGATAACAGGTAACATTGGATCAGGATGTGCCAACACAGGAGCAGAAACAAAGGCAGCCTTGAGACTCTCAAAGGGCTTCACGGAATTCGGAGACCAACTCTGTGGGTTACTGTTCTTTCTGGTCATATCAGTCAGGGGCTTGACCAGAAATAAGAAGTTACGAATAAACTTCCGATAAGCGTTGGCAAAGTCCAGGAAACGCTGCAGAGGACGTAAACCCATGGGTCGGGGCCACTGTAGCACTGCAGAAAGTTTCTCTGGGTCCACTGAAAAACCAGCAGTGGAAATGACAGCCCAGGAATTTAACCTGTTCACGATGGAACTTGCACTTCTCCAATTTGCAATAGAGATTGTTCTCTCTCAGTTTCTGAAGCACACGATAGACATCTGTGTGGTGGCTCTCCAGGGACTTGGAAAATATGAAGATATCATCGAGATAAACCACCATACATAACTGCAACAAATCTCGGGGGACATGAATTCCTGGAAAACTGCCGGGGCGTTACAAAGGTCAAAAGGCATTACGAGGTACTCATAATGGCTTGTTCTGGTATTAAACACAGTTTTCCACTCATCGCCCTCCTTAATCCTCACAATATTGTATGCCCCTCTCAAATCAAGCTGCATGAAAACAGTTGCTCCCTTGAGGCGGTCAAATAACTCCGTAATCAACGGAATCGGATAGGCATTCTTAATCGTGCAACGATTGAGACTCCTATAATCAATACAGGGTCTCCGTTCACCACTCTTTTTCTTTCTTGATACGAAGAAGAAACCAGCACCAGCAGGGGACGAGGATTTGCGAATTAAACCTCAAGAAAGTGTGTCTGCAGACCGACAAAGGGTAAAAACGGCCACGAGGGGGTATGGCACCAGGTTGAAGGTCAATTGCACAATCATATGGCCGGTGTGGAGGCAAACTACTGGCTTGACCTTTGTCAAAGACATCGCTAAAATTGCAGTACTCCTCCAGCAGGGAGGAAAGTGAAGAGGTGCACAGGACCCTGGCTACCTTCTGGAAGCATGTCTTACTGCATTGTGGCGACCAGGAGAGAACCTTAGCACGAAGCCAATCAAAAGAGGGGTTGTGCCTCTGTAACCAAGGATAACCAACAGAAACTTAGGTGAGGAAACAAATTGGAATTGGATTATCTCATGGTGAAGAGCCCCTACGGCTATGGACAACGGAACCGTCTCATGAGTCACATGGGCAGGCTGTAGGGGTCTCCCATCAAGAGCCTCAATGACAAGTGGAGTGTCGTGCAGCTGCAGCGGAATCGAGTGCTTCGATACAAAGGCAGTATCAATGAACAGGCCTGCAGCCCCAGAGTCAATTAGAGTCTGTATCTCAATGGACGACTCAGCCCAAGAAAGGGTGACCGAAACCAGGGGCTTATCCTTCTGGATAACTGGGGACGAAACAACGCCACCTAAGGTCTGTCTATGACAGGACCTCAAGGTTCAGCCACTCCCTGGACAGGTAGGACAAGACCTCAAAAAGTGACCTGCCTCGCCACAATAAAGGCACAATCTCTCCCTTCTCCTAAAGGTTCTCTCATCCGCAGAGAGACACGTGAAGCCCAAGTGCATGGGTTCATCTTCACTGACCGTCTCGGTACCAGGAGGCATGGGAGGTGAGGGAGGCATGGGTGGGACTGCAAAGCTCAGAGGCAAACGTACAGGAGGCTTCCGCAAGCGCTCCTTAAAAGAGAATCTTTCTCTGAATCTGGAGTCAATGAAGATAGCAAACGTGATCAACTTCTCCTGCTCAGTGAGTATATCTGCCATCTCATCCTTGATGGAATTCGAGAGAACATGAGAAAAAGCAGCCACATTCCAAGCAACCTCTGCTGCCAGAGTATGGAATTCAATGGCGTAGTTGGCAACAGTTCTCATACTCTGTTTGATGGACATGAGGCACTTGGCAGCCGAAGCGGAGCATGCGGGAACGTCAAATACCCTTTTAAAGGAGACCACAAACTCAGGGTAACTCAAGACAACAGGTTTTTGCGTATTTATGGAATCTATTGTTACTTAACACATACAAATGTTAAGCAGGTATATTTTACTAGGGTGTAAGGAAAATGCTGCGCTAACCCAGTAGGACAAACTAGAGAACTACAGCAGCTAGCGCACAAACAAACCAAGTCAGCTCAAAGTGAAATTAATAAAGTGCAGCGCTAAAATAAACAAGTATAAAGAAAATACAAGTGAAAAATTATATACACCTATGAAAATGTGAAATATGATGACAAACAAAAAGTGAAGCACAAGCAGTGGCCTGCTAGGTGTGATCAAAACAATGTCTATAGTGAAATATGGGGCAGTAAGAGACAAAATCCAAAAAGAGTAAGGTCAGTGGGAGTCTTCTCCAAGGAGGGGGTACCATATACCCTGGGAGGTAGACACTTAAAAGGGAAGGCGACCACAGTTACCAAGGCACACAGGTATTCAATTGGAAAAGTTGGATACCCTTACCAGATCTGTAGGACGCACCTGCCATATAGCAGTACGTCTATTAGGCATAAGCGGGTGGTCTCCCGTGATATCCAGCCGAGTGATGTCCTATAGGTCACAGTCACCGGTGAGGAGTAGTTGTCCTGGGCAGACGTTGAACCGCTGGTGTACACAATCTCCGGTTCCGGAACAAATTGATCAGGAGGAAACAATCCACAGTGGACCCATGAAGAGAGAAAAAAGGGAACTCCACATGGTGTAGGTAAAAAATTGGGTTTTTTAATGAATAAAAACCAGAGTAAAAGTGATCACAGATAAGTAAAAAATAGCAATGTGGGAAGTTGAGAGTGCTAGCCCTACGCGTTTCAACTCCACAGTCTTCAACAGGGGCATGCCAGATGCCAGGACCGGAATAAGCGGTATCCGGAGACAACTCTATCACTGAATATGATACAGTGCCTGATGCTCCTTTTTTAACATAGCGCCTGATGCTACATTTATAACAAAGTGCATTCATTGTTTTTAATATGTGAGTGTTTTTTTATCTTTTAAATAAGTAATTTGGCATTTTGATTTAAGGATATCAATACAAGGGAAGATTGAATCACTGGTATTTGAACAGAAGAAGCACTTTGGTGGATCTCATCAGCACAAACACTGGGTGGATTCTTATTGTGGACTTTCTTTTGAACTTTTTTCATGGATTATTTTCATTTGTATTAAGCACACATATACAGTATCTCACAAATGTGAGTACACCCCTCACATTTTTGTAAATATTTTAATATATCTTTCCATGTGACAGCAGTAGTAGTGAGTGTACAGCTTGTATAACAGTGTAAATTTGCTCTCCCCTCAAAATAACACACAGCAATTAATGTCAAAACCGCTGGCAACAAAAGTGAGTACACCCCTAAGTGAAAATGTCCAAATTGGGCCCAAAGTGTCAATATTTTGTCTGGCCACCATTATTTTCCAGCACTGCCTTAACCCTCTTAGGCATGGAGCTCACCAGAGCTTCACAGGCTGCCACTGGAGTCCTCTGCCACTCCTCCATGATGACATCACGAAGCTGATGGATGTTAGAGACCTTGCGCTCCTCCACCTTCCATTTGAGGATGCCCCACAGATGCTCAATAGGGTTTAGGTCTGGAGACATGCTTGGCCAGTCCATCACCTTTACCCTCAGCTTCTTTAGCAAGGCAGTGGTCGTCTTGGAGGTGTTTGGGGTCATTATCCTGTTGGAATACTGCCCTGCGGCCCAGCCTCTGAAGGGAGGGGGATCATGCTCTGCTTCAGTATGTCACAGTACATGTTGGCATTCATGGTTCCCTCAATAAACTGTAGCTCCCCAGTGCCGGCAGCACTCATGCAGCCCCAGATCATGACCCTACCACCACCATGCTTGATATTAGGCAAGACACACTTGTCTTTGTACTCCTCACCTGGTTGCCACCACACACTCTTGACACCATCTGAACCAAGTAAGTTTATTTTGGTCTTATCAGACCACAGGACATGGTCCCAGTAATCCATGTCCATAGTCTGCACAAAGCCAGCAAACATTTTGCGGGCTTTGTGCATCATCTTTAGAAGATCCTTTTTTCTGGGATGACAGCCATGCAGACCAATTTGATGCAGTGTGTGGCATATGGTCTGAGTACTGACAGGCTGGCCCCCTACCCCTTCAACCTCTGCAGCAATGCTGTCAGCACTCATACGTCCATTTCCCAAAGATAACCTCTGGATATGACGCTGAGCACGTGCACTCAACTTCTCTGGTGGACCATGGCGAGGCCTGTTCTGAGTGAAACCTGTCCTGTTAAACTGCTGTATGGTCTTGGCCACCGTGCTGGAGCTTAGTTTCAGGGTCTTGGCAATCTACTTATAGCCTATGCTATCTTTATGTAGAGCAACAATTCTTTTTTTTTCAGTTTAAATTTAACACATCTGCTCCCCATTCATACCTGAGACCTTGTAACACTAATGAGTCACATGACAGCTGGGAGGGAAAATGGCTATTTGGGCCCAATTTGGACATTTTCACTTAGGGGTGTACTTACTTGTGTTGCCAGCTGTTTAGACATTAATGGCTGTGTTGTTATTTTGAGAGAACAGAAATTTTACACTGTTATACAAGCTGTACACTCACTACTTTACATTGTAGCAAAGTGTCATTTCTTCAGTGTTGTCACATGAAAAGCTATAATTAAAATATTTACAAAAGTGTGAGGGGTATACTCATTTTGTGAGACACTGTATATCACAGAGCTACTTTTAAAGTGAACCATTTACACTTTGAGAATTTTTGTATTTTTTTGTATTGCATGGTGGCAGCAGTGAATCGATTCTAATAACTTATTTTTGAGACACAGGGTTATAATTGATATAGTTAAGCAGCTTAGAAAAGTTTCTCTAAAGCTTGGAGATTTATTTTTCACATTCATATGTATGATAAATGGCACTTGCATTTTGTGGCACAATTCAGCACAGTTGTTTGTTTTTTGCAGCATACTTTATTTATGGTAATATATAACGCAAAGTGGATAAGATTGCTATGAAAAAACCTTGAGCTGTGAGAAGCAAACATGAAGATTTCTCTTCTGTCTCTTTCTCCTCTACTTTGTTATGTCTGCAGTCTGTCTGTATCTAGACTCTGTACACAACAACTAGAATCAATATTCTGCTAGTAGAATAAATACACCACTGTCCTGTGAAAACTTCACAGGTATTCAATTCAGTGTAACATTCTACCTATATTCTATTTTAAAAAAAATTTACAGAGAATTGACACTCTCCACTCTTCCGCAACAATTTATGAAAAGCAATATGCTGCGCGTTCCATTTAGACTTTAGACCCTTTCCTGGGAAGAAGATAAAAAAATTACAAGTAATTAAAAAAAAAAAAAAAAAATATTGGGACTCATTCTCTGGTCTCTGTGCGGGAAAGTAAACTGAGCTTGCTCCAAAATTGATATATAAAGGCTGAGCCCAACAAGCAAAATGTAAACCCTAAAGGAATGAGATACCATACATCAATTAGGTACCTCTATTGCTGTTTAGCAAACATCGTACAGAATGATACTTAAAATATGGCACTCCTTATAAAATCACATCTTAAAATAAACAGTGCTCTACCGGTCCCTGTCTCCAACTTAAAAGTTGCAGGTAAAAATCACAGAAAAGTCTACTAATTTAAATGCGTACTTGCAGTATTTATCCTGTCTATAAATTACTTTTTATTCATTTGGGATGTGCCTTTGAACTCGCTAGAAAATGTGACTACTCCAGGAAGTAATTTCCCTAGCACAGTCCCCTTTTGGGGGTGTCCAAGTACTCACTGCTGGCCCAGCTCCTCTGTCCCTCCCGAGATAACATTTTATGTAGCTGTCAGGGGAGGAACCAAGAGAAATAGTACAGTGTGTCAAATGAGTAAGAGCTTTATGACTGTTGGGATTACTGACATTAAATAAAGTTTGATGGCAACCAGCAGCAGTCTCAGGGCTTGTAGATGTCAAGGGAAGGGAAGCTTTTACAGGTAAGTAACATGCATAGGTGAAACTAAAAATGTTGTGCAACCCCCTTGAAAAAAAAAAAAGTATTGAACGTAAAAATCACACAATACAGTGCACTGTAGTGACAGCTCACACAAACAGCAGTAAAGCATCCATGGGCTCAGATGGCCACAGCCATCCTACCTCCAGATCATCACTGTCATTTTCTATTGTTGTGGCCTCATCTGGCAGTAGAGGTTGAGACCTGGTAACTGAAACTTGCCTGGAAGAAGACAGTTTGGGTAATGAAGTCTCAGTTCTCACAGGTACCCTGACAGCTTCACTCAGAGGCAGTAGATGATTTTGATGCCAGGTCTTCAGGGTCCCTGTTTTCCCATCAGGCCGGATTTGGTTTAGAGGAAGACTAGGCAGTTGCTTACAGACGACATATTGTTGAGAACTCCACCGGTCAGCTAACTTATGCTTTCCAGCAAGACCCAGATTCCTCAGCAACACCTTGTCATGAAGTCATGAATCCTAACTTCCAAATCATAATTCTTCCGGTTCCACTGACCTCTAACACCAGAAGCTTCTTGTGCCTTCTCATAGGCTGTCTTTAAGTTCTTTCTGAGCCTATCCACATAGCCCCTGTAGGATGTAGTTGAAGTTCTGTCTATTGAGACACCGAAGGCCAAGTCCACTAGCAGACGAGCTTCTCTTCCAAACATCAGTCTATATGGTGAGTAAGCCATTGCGTCATTTTCAGTACTATTATAGACATGAACCACAGCGGAAATGTGCCTGCTCCAATGCTGTTTTCTGTCAGATGGAAGGGTTCCAAGCACGTCAAGGAGGGTATGATTTAAATTTCATGATGCTCAGAAGATCCAATAGCTGTTTAATGAGCCTGCTTTCAAAGTCTCTTCCTTGGTCAGAGTGAATTCTTTGAGGTAATCCATAATGAACAAAGAATTTCTCCACTAACACTGACGACTGTGGCAGCTCGTTGATCTCTTGTTGGATAAGCCTGGGCATAATGGGTGAAATGATCAGTCACTACCAACACATTTCCTTGACCACTAGTGTCGGGTTCCAGACACAAGAAATTGATGCACACCAGATCCATGGGACTTTGACTCTGTAGATGGCCCATTGGGGCAGCCCTGGAAGGCAAAGTCTTTCTCTGGATGCGGTGAAGGCAGGAGTGACAGTAGCTTTCGATTTCAGTTCACATACACGGCCAGTAGAAACGATCCCCAACTAACTTAAATGCTCTATCAGGTCCCAAGTGTCCATGTTGACCGTGTAATGCATTCAGCACTATCCCCTATGCTTCTCCGGGAGGAACAGCTGCCAACTCTCCTCTGGATCATCCGAGGGGCCCTTTGGTAGACCACCCCGTCTGAAAGCTGCAGTCAATTCCACTCCTTGTGAACCAATCAAGCCTCCTTTGGGGAGTCTGCTGTGAACAGAAGTTCTGGGTGACCACTCTCCAAGGCTTTCAAAGTCAGAGGACAAAGAGGATCTTCTGTTTGATCCTTTCTCAAGTCTTTCTTGGAAAGGGTAAGCAGTCCCTCATCCCTCACTTAGGACAAGTCACAGTAGAGCTTTGGGACCCCAACAGTGGTGACTCCATTGGCTTCAGCCCCTGTCGCTCCTCTGGCTCAGTACTCAATCGCTTGACACAAAGCCTGAATGCCTTCTGTTGTCCGTTGAGTCCACCCTTCCTTAGGAGTTAGGGGGTCATAGGGTCTCCTTGACAGAGCATCAGAATCCCTATTTCCAACTCCAGGTCGGTAGTTCAAGCTGAAACGGAAACTAGAAAATGCTGCCAACCATCGATGTCCCGTGGAATCCAGCTTGGCCATGGTAAGGACATATGCGAGTGGGTTGTTATCCGTATTGACTTTGAATTCTGCACCAAATAGGTATTCTTTCAGCTTGTCACGACAGCCCATTTCAACAACAAAAATTCCAACTTGTAGGTAGGGTAATTTCTCTCAGATAGAGTAATGCCACGTACACAGGAGCGGAATGTCCGACAGAAAAAGTCAGACGAAAGCTTTTCATTGTATATTCCGTTCGTGTGTATGCCTCATCAAACTTTTTTTTTAGAAAATTCTGACGGGCCTAGAAATAGAACATGTATTAAAACAAATATTTCCGACGGAACCAATTCCTATCGGGAAAACGCCGCATGCTCTGAAGCAAGTACGAGACGGAAGCTATTGGCTACTGGCTATTGAACTTCCTTTTTCTAGTCCCGTCGTACGTGTTGTACGTCACCGCGTTCTTGACAGTCGGACTTTGGTTTGACCGTGCGTAGGCAAGACCGCTTGAATGGAATTCTGTCGGAGTGCCGTCGGAGAAACCTTCGGAGTTTATTCCGATGGCAAAACCAGTCGTGTGTACAGGGCATAAGGCTTTGACTCACATAAGCAACAGGTCTCAGACGTCCATCATGTTCTTGGTACAACTCACCACCTAGTCCTTCTCTGCTGGCATCAACATGGAGCTCATAGGGCTTGCGGTTGTCAGCATAGGCTAAAACTGGTGCATTGGCCAAGCTCCTTTTCAATTGAAGGAAAGCGTGTTCGCATTGATCAGACCACTCTCCCTCTATGGACTCCAGAGACTTTCTCGCTCCACTAGTTTGCCGGGCTACTTCTGAGACCTCTTGCTCGCCATCGTCTCCAGCCTGCAAAAGTTCAGTGAGAGGTCTGGCTATTTTGGTAAATCCCTCCACAAACCTCCTGTAGTAGTAGCAGAACCCAAGAAAAGATCTCAGCTCTTGCACATTTCTGGGCCTGGGCCAAGTGGTAATGGCTTCCAACTTCTTGGGGTCGGTGGCCACTCCCTCCGCTGAGACAACATGCCCAAGGTAGATGACTGATGATTGGTAGAACTGGCACTTCTCAAGGGACAGCTTCAACCCCTCTTCATAGAGTCGGTTCAGAACCTTCTCTAGACACTCCTCATGTTCTTCCACAGTCTGTCCAAAAACAATTATGTCATCTAGATACACTAATGCCTTGTACACATGGTCGGATTTTCCAACGGAAAAAGTGCGATCGGATTGTGTTGTCGGAAATTCTGATCGTGTGTGGGCTCCATCTGACTTTTTCCGTCTGAATTTCCAACACACAAAGTTTGAGAGCAGGATGTAAAATTTTCCGACAACAAAATCCGATCGGTTAAATTCCGATCGTGTGTACACAAGTCCGACGCACAAAGTGCCACGCATGCTCAGAATAAATTAAGAGACAAAAGCTATTGGCTACTGCCCCGTTTATAGTCCCGACTTACGTGTTTTACGTCACTGCGTTCAAAAAGATTGGATTTTCCAACAACTTTATGCGACCGCGTGTATGCAAGACAAGTTTGAGCCAACATCCGTCAGAAAAAATCCATGGATTTTGTTGTCGGAATGTCCGATCAATGTCCGATCGTGTGTACAGGGCATAACTCTTTAATTACATTTATGTCACCAAAAGTGTTCCATCAAGCGTTGGAATGTGGAATCCAGACAGACCCTGTGGCATCCGTTCAAACTCAAAGAACCCCACTGGGTAGATGAAAGCGGTCTTCTCCCGGTCATCTGGATACATGGGGATCTGATGGTACCCACTTCTCAGGTCCAACATGCTAAACCATTTGGTTCCTGAAAGGCATTGCAGGACATCTTCGATTCGTGGACTGGTGTACTGGTCGGGGATGGTTCTTTTGTTGAGAGTGCGATAATTCGATACACATCCTTAATGACCCATTTTTCTTCCTCACCACCACAATGGGAGAAGCATAGGGACTTCGGGATTCCCGATTAATTCCAGTCCTCTTCAAGTACGCAATATGTTCTCTAAGGTCATCTAAATCAGCTAATGGGATTCGTCGAGACCTTTCTCGAAATGGCTTATCCTCTTGTAGACCAATATGATGCTGTGCACTCTCTATTCTTTTCATTCAGATGTCATAGGAGAGCCTTTTGGATAGAAAAACTCCTCTGGTAACTCTTCCTTGGCTTCCCCTACTACACCATGTTGTGTGATGGGTGTGGCTGGATTTACCTGCCCTATCATTCAGGCCTGAAGCTTCACCATAGTACCATTACGAACACTGACAGGAAACTTTCCATGGGTTCTCTGTAAGGCCTTTCAAGAAATGACTTCCGGAATCAGTTCCAAACCCAAATCTGTCTTCTGTGGGTCACCTTCAAGGATAACATAAGGACTTCACCTGGCTGCAAGACCTTTTCCATTTTGTCCAACTTCCACAATTTTCCCACTCCTTCTGTTGGGGCCTTTTGTTCCTGGACCAATCGCTTGTACACTGAGCGCAACATCGGATGTACACTTAACTGCAGACTCACCCTCTGAGACCTGAGGAGTGATATAGGGATTGGAGAACTGTGACTGGTTGCACTATCAGGGCTCAATCACATGGGGGGCAGTAAAACCTTGCGGTTAAATTAACTACCGGCGGTGTGAACAGACATGCTGACCCACCTAGTCGGAAAGGAAGAGGGCCCCGTAGGGGAATGGGCCGGGGTGCCCTATATGTTGAAAGGGGAACCTGCCACTCTGAGGTGAGAGAGAGGTCTAACAGTAGGAAACCCAACAACATTGACCAACTAAGGCATGCAAACATAGAACAGTAATTTTATGGAAAGGCTCCAGCACTCTGGAATGGGGGAGTGCTGAGGGGGGCAACCTCCAGGAAGGGGAGTCTCCAATCTTGATCTGCCCTTGTGCTATAATATACTATAAGGGGGCTGTCTAAAAAGCAGACCGAACTGTCTGGGTTGCCTGGGAGCCTGCCCCCTGGAGCGTGTCAGATAAGCGGAGTCAAAAGTCCCTGGGGCCTATGGTGTCATTGAAGCACGTCCCCAGCAACTCAGACCAGTACACATAGACATATTAAACATTAGTGCAAACCTCAGCACCATTAAATTTAACCATATGCCTCTAAAGAGCTACAGACTCAGTTCTCCTTCATATACTGCGATCAAGGAGAAGCAGACAGAGAAGGATGGGCCCGTAGGTCCTGTGTAAAAGCCTTCATGTCGAGCAATGGGGCTCATTCATTTACAGTCCCATCTCTCCAAATTGGAGAATGGTGCTCCAAAGCTAGTGACGCCAAAGCCTCGGGTCACCTATAATGAGAGCAGGACTGATCTCAGTCCGTGGGAGAAGCACTGGTACTTGATCCAGGGCCCCTATGAGGTACACAATCAGGTATCATGGAGCTACTAGTCTCCTGCAGAGTCTCTTACTCAAATATAAGGGCCATCGAGCGTGTACCCAAGCATAATACTATTAATAAAATCATTGCTAGTCACATATATATTTATTTAGTATAAACATTGCCACTATGTTAATACTTATCGATCGTATGCCAAAGAAAAGGCACAGAGGAAAAACGATCAGGGCTCCCAGTCATCCTTAGTTTGTGGTGATGGCGATTGTTCATGAACCTGGTGCAGCAGAAGGGCAGCCTAAAAATACAAAAAAAAAGAAAAAAGGAGGGAAGGGGATGTGTCCTGATAGTCATAGAAGGCACCATTAGTTTTGATTCACTCCCCAAGGTCATAGTGGTTAGAGTGGTGTAGCAGTCGGCATTCTGTCAGGAATTTAAAGGCCATCATGTAGTTTCAACACAGGAGCCTAAAGTACTCAGGCTTTCACACTCCAGTGGCATGGGAGGCAGTTTTCAGGCGCTATTTCTAGCGCTAAAATGCCTGAAAACTGCCTCAGTGTGAAAGGGCTCTTAGATATATCTTAAACATACAGTATCTCACAAAAGTGAGTATACCCCTCACATTTTTGTAAATATTTTATTATATCTTTTCATGTGACAACACTGAAGAAATGACACTTTGCTACAACATAAAGTAGTGAGTGTACAGCTTGTATAACAGTGTAAATTTGCTGATCCCTCAAAATAATCCAACACACAGCCATTAATGTTGAAACCGCTGGCAACAAAAGGTAGTATACCCTTAAAGTGGATGTAAACCCAATGTCATCCTTTCTAAACTACTGCCATAGGGGTTATCTGTAAGGATATACATGCCTCCTGCATGCATCTTTACCTGTCAAATGTCTCCCCTCTGTCTGTTATTAGACCCGAAAAACTGCAGATTCTGTGGGTGGGTCTGTTGTCTGGAGCTCGGTGGGTGGAGTCGTGATGTCAGTAGACTCCCCACCCACCTCTACACTCCCCTTGTCAATATACATTTTCTCCTGTATATTTCTTGCCAAATCATGCTGAGGTGTGGAACAGCCAATCCTTGCAGAGCTGCTGAAGAAAGGAGTGGGGGAGGGAATTAAAAAATACTGCATGTCTCTTAGGCTAGTGCACGAGATATGTAAATCACCTGTCACTCACAGCAAGGGGGAGGATTTGACAAAGTTTGTCTCTGTTTGTCAAGATTTATCTCACTGAACAATAAAAGAGGATTGCTCAGAGATGGATTAACTCAGTGTGGCAAGACTGGGCTCAAATGATAGGAAATTTTATCCTCTACTGTATGATAAAAAAATTCGGGTTTATATCCACTTTACGTGAAAATGTCCAAATTGGGCCCAAAGTGTCGATAGTTTGTGTGGCCACCCTTATTTTCCAGCCCTAACTTAACCCCCTTGGGCATGGAGTTCACCAGAGCTTCACAGGTTGCCACTGGAGTCCTCTTCCACTCCTCCATGATGACATCACGGAGCTGGTTGATGTTAGAGAATCCTTGCGCTCCTCCACCTTCTATTTGAGGATGCTCCACAGATGTTTAATAGGGTTTAGGTCTGGAGACATGCTTGGCCAGTCCATCACCTTTACCCTCATCTTCTTTAGCAAGGCAGTGGTCATCTTGGAGGTGTGTTTGGGGTCGTTATGTTGGAATACTGCTCAGTGGCCCAGTCTCCAAATGGAGGGGATCATGCTCTGCTTCAGTATGTCACAGTACATGTTGGCATTCATGGTTCCCTCAATGAACTGTAGCTCCCTAGTGCTGGCAGCACTCAGGCAGCCCCAGACCATGACACTCCCACCACCTTGCTTGACTGTAGGCAAGACACACTTGTCTATGTACTTCCCAACTGGTTGCCACAAATGCTTGACACCATCTGAACCAAATAAATGTATTTTGTTCTCATCAGACCACAGGACCTGGTTCCAGTAATCCATGTCCTTAGTCTGCTTGTTTTCAGCAAACTGTTTGCAGGCTTTCTTGTGCATCATCTTTAGAAGAGACTTCCTTCTGGAACGACAGGCATGCAGATCAATTTGATGGTCTGAGCACTGACAGGCTGGTTTCACGGCTTTGGCAATCTTCTTATAGCCTAGGCCATCTTTATATAAAGCAACAATTCTTTTTTTCAGATCCTTTAGAGCAGGGGTCTCAAACTGGCGGCCCTCCAGTTAATGCAAAACTACAAGTCCCATCATGCCTCTTCTGTGGCAGTCATGCTTGTAACTGTCAACCTTGCAATGCCTCATGGGACTTGTAGTTTTGCAACAGCTGGAGGGCCGCCAGTTTGAGACCCTTGCTTTAGAGTGTTCTTTGCCATGAGGTGCCATGTTGAACTTCCAGTGAGCAGTAAGAGTGAGAGCGATAACACCAAATTGAGCACACCTGCTCCCCATTCACACCTGAGACCTTGTAACACTAACGAGTCACATGACACTGGGGAGGGAAAATGGCTAATTGGGCCCAATTTGGACATTTTCACTTGGGGTGTACTCACTTTTGTCGCCATTAATGGCTGTGTGTTGAGTTATTTTGAGAGGACAGCAAATTTACACTTTCATACAAGCTGTACACTCACTACTTTACATTGTAGCAAAGTGTCATTTCTTCAGTGCTGTCACGTGAAAAGATAATAAAATGTTTACAAAAATGTGGGGGGTGTACGCACTTTTGTGAGATACTGTACGCTAAATTTTTTTTTTTTTTTTACTCTATAAACCAGATAGAAAAAAAACACATTTCTCTCTCTAAGTATTCTTAAAACCATGATATGTTTAGATATTACACCCCTCTACTCAGAAATGCCACGTTGAATATATTTTAATAACACTGTTACTCTAAACAAAATGTACAGTATTTAATTTTTTTTTTTTTTTTTAGATAAAGGGGGAGGGGGGAGCGGGTACCTGGTTTTGACCCATTCCAGTTCCCACTTTCACTCAGGCAACCAGACCGGAAGTTCTCCTTCCCCCCTCCCTCCCCGCAGTCTTCTGAGACGTGTCACAGATCCCAGAAGACTGCGAGACTATACACAATTCTCACCTGGCTGAGAAGCCACAAGCTGTCACAGCCGGGTACCCACAGTTAAGATGCTGGTGCCCATAGATGGTACCTGGTGCCCCCTCGGGTGGGCACAGCACTGGATCCTGTGACAGGTGTCTGTTTCCTAAAAGTCAGCTGACTTGATTTTCAGAAAAAAAGCGCCTCTTTAACCACTTGCCGACTGCCTACCGTCGAATGACAGCAGAATGGCACTCCTGCGCAAATCGCTGTAGGTGTACTGCGTCCCTAAGGAGCCAATGCGCGTGCTTAGCAGCCGTGATTGCTCCGGACAGAGCGAGAACGGGGATTTGTGTGTGTAAACATCCTGTCAGGGGAGAGGAGACAGATCATGTGTTCCTAGTATATAGGAACAACGATCGGTCTCCTCCCCAAGTCAGTCCCATCCCCCCACAGTTAGAACACACAGTAAGGGAACACATTTAACCCTTTGATCACCCCATTAACCCCTTCCCTGCCAGTGACATTTATACAGTAATCAGTGCATTTTTATAGCACTGATCACTGTATAAATGACAATGGTCCCAAAAATGTTTCAAAAGTGTCCGATCTGTCTGCCGCAATGTTGCAGTCCCAATAAAAATCGCAGATCGCCGTCATTACTAGTAAAAAAATAAATAAAAAGCCATAAATATATCTTGTGTTTTTTTCGAAATTGTCACTCTTCTTTTGTTTATAGCGCAACAAATAAAAACCGCACAGGTGATCAAATACCACCAAAAGAAAGCTCTATTTGTGGAAAAAAATGGAACTCAAATTTTGTTTGGGTACAACGTCTCATGACCGCGCAACTGTCAGTAAAATTGACGCAGTGCCGTATTGCAAAAAATGGCTTGGTCACAAAGGGGGTAAATCCTTCCGGGGCTGAAGTGGTTAAAGTGAGATGACCAGGTTGACATCTGCAAAAACACATGCCATACCACTATCATAACCATACTGACGTAGCAAACAGTGTGCCCTCAGAGCCACAACCAGGACCTTAGTGGCTCAACCAGGAACATTTTTGTAGAGACATTCAATATGGCACTGACACAACCAAAAGATGCTTTGATCTACCAATAACTTGATTGTGCGGAGTAAACATTAGGCCACATTATGTCAGTGCCAATGAAGCAAATATTGCTTCGGATAAACAACCAGTGACACTCACTCCAACATATAAAACAAATACAGGTTTGCACTTACTGCTAACTTCACAGATTTGTAAATACAGGTTGTAAATCCACCAAACTAGGCAATTCCTGGCTTTGCTGGATAGGAGCGTGGGTAGGTAAAGAGAGAGCATGCTTGTTCCATGCCAAAACAAAATGTTGTGTTGGACAGGTCTCAAATGAAATTGGGTTAATGGAGGCCACCACAAGTTCCAGAATACAACACTAATGTGACTTTTTCAGGTACATTGAAGTCATGATCCATAAAAATACCAAAGATTGTATTGTTAAAGCTTTTCGCTTTACTTACATCACAAAATATTATTAATACTTAAGACAGCATATTAAGACTGGTAATTAAATTACATATCCACCATTTTTACAAAGAACGGCTTTTAAAGACATATGACCACTTTCTGTAAATCCCAGTCTAGTTTAACCTTTGATACCATCTATATTTAACAGTAGTTCACGCAATCCATAGACTCAGGATTTTTTTCCTCAACGCATTTTATGAACAATGTTCAATTCCTTAGGAGAATATGGTCAGTGGATGTAGATCTATAACATACAAAATGATAAACATAATACATTTATATGTATATGTGATTTCCATCAACCAATAATGATTGACCAAGTTCCATGTAGCTAGAATTAAATCCAGCCAAATTAGAATTAAGCTGCCATACTATTTTGCAGTAATCTAAGTAGAAATCTCCGCAAGCAGAGGAACAGAGAAGGAGGAGAGCCCACAGAGGACAAACCTTCAAACATGGGACTATACTTGATGCTGTAAATGAATGAACATAAGACGGTCTTGTACAATTCCATACCACAATTACCATATAGCTAAAATCACAAAGGTCTACCTATAGGGCCCCTTGCACATGATCATTAAAATTTACTGATGTTTACTCAGGAACGTGTTGACAAAAAGTCCCAGGAGTAAAAAAAAAAAAAAAAATGTATAAAGACCTTGAGTAATGTTGAGTATAGGCATGTAAAGGTGCGTAAGTGTATAGACGAGTAAAATTCTTCTTCATTGCCAGTGTTGTAATACACTAATTTATACTCGTGTAAACACGCATATGCACGTAAATTACTGCGCTCAAATGTAAAATTCTGCTTTTGTGTTACAGCTCTGTACTCTACACTGTATTACTGATCTTTACTGTGCTGTGTACATTGTTCTATAGACAATGCATTTTGTTTTAAATCAGTAAAAACTTGGCATTTTTTACTCCCGTGTGCAAGAGGCTTAAGGGATAACATAACTCCAGGCCAAAAGGTCACTTAAGGTACAAATATGAAGATTTTCACATATCGTTTTGATAGAACAAATACGGTCAGATACTATGAATTTCTATCAAGAGAGGATATACTTTCTTAGATTCCTCATAGAAGGTACGAGAGTCTTTGATCTCAAGTCCCAAGCACAATTTCTAAGTTTGTGCTCTGGAAGGAAGACAGGCTGTGTGTAGACGAAGAGAAGGTCAGAGAACAAATTTTTGGAAGCTCATCACCAACCAAAATCTTAGAGGGTTTGAATTACATTGTGGAGGTTTGCAGATAGATAGGGAGAGGAGTCCTTCAAATGCCGGTTTTCTAGATAAGATGTGACTTCGATGTCCTAAATTCTGAGAAGGGCCTGAACAGGTGGGAATACGTTTGTGACTAACCTGTGAGAATAGTACAGGCCAAAAAGCAGAGTGACACTAGAAGTTACTTTCATTTGCTGCAAAGTGTAGAAAGTGCTGATGAAGATAAATGTGGATGTAAAGATAGGCACTTTGGATGCCTACAGATGCCAAGTATTCCCCTTGCAGATTTGAATGCGAAATTTTGGAATTTGAGGGCATTTCTTTTAGGTCAAGGATAGGATGAATAGCCCATGGTACTGTGAGCAGGTTCCAATAGAAGACTTTGAAACTGTCCCCTAAAAGGTACTGGAACTACTACTCCCTAGGACAGTGGTTCTCAACTCCGGTCCTCAGGACCCACTAACAGGTCAGGTTTGCAAGATAACTGAAATACATCACAGGTGATATCATTTGCTGCTCAGTAATTGCAGTATTCTAGTCTTCATCTCCCCCAAGGTAATACTTAAAATCTGGCCTCTTGGTGGGTCCTGAGGACTGGAGTTGAGAACCACTGCCCTAGGATAAAAGATGGTTCAGGGAATTCTAAATATCTGACTGTCATTGTCAAGATTTTGGTTGGATTGAAAGAAAGTGGTGATGGGATAGTGTTTTAAACTTTATTTTGTACCCCATTAAAACCACTGAATGAATCCACAGGTCTGAGTTATCTGTGACCCTGAGATAGGCAAACTGTAATGTACATCTTCCCACTCTTAGGAGTGTGGGTGCCCCTTCACTGGGAAGTGAGTTTTGGGGAAGACTTGGTTTGCTTTGTGGGCCCAGTCTTGCTCCAAAAGGAAGGGCTGAACTTGAACTTAGAAGTTGAAAGCCTGGGTAGAGCACTGACGTGCTGTGCATTTCAAGAAGGTAGAAGCTCCTGAGGTTTTTTGTTTTTTTTTACTTTCTGCTGTAGAAGATGAACCTTCCCTTGTGTGACATTTTTAATAAATTTGTGACCAAACAGGCAAAACCAAGCAGGCTTCTTTGTACCCAAAAGGAGCATAGCAAGACAGAGGGGATTTAAGTGCAACAATGCCAAGTCTTTTGGGCAGTATGAGTGAGCATATCAACATTAGCAAGCATGAAGCTGAAATGGGTGCATAGGAGCATGGGGCTGAAAAATTCTCAGTGGACTCTTCGAAAACCTTAGTTAGACTTACCGGTAACGGTATTTCTACGAGTCTTTCAGGACAGCACCTGGAAAGAGCGCAGCTCCACCCACTTTCCCAGGAAACACTGCAGTCAGTTTCTTTTTAGACCGGACACTTCCACCATGGCCTCAGTTGTTTATGAGTACCTCCAGCCATGGTGAAATTAGATAAGCAGAACATAGCAATAACACCACATTTTATAATACTTTACAATGCTTTAGGGCAGGTCATCAGTGCTGTCCTGAAAGACTCGTAGAAATACCGTTACCGGTAAGTCTAACTAAGGTTTTCTCACCTCGTCTTTCAGGACAGCACCTGGAGATGATAAAAAAGTACTTACTCTAGGGTGAGACCACCGCCTGTAGGACTTTTCTGCCAAAAGGACTGCTCTGATGCAGAGAGCAAATCCAGCCTGTAGTGGCGGGTAAAAGTGGAGAAGCTTGTCCACGTAGCCGCCTTGCAGATCCATCCTGGAGAAGCCCTGGTTGAATGGGCCGCCACTCCTGCGGGAGGATCTACCCCTGAAGCTTTATAGGCTTCATTGATGGCCATTCGTAGCCACCTACCTATGCTGCATTTGGAAGCACAGTATCCCTTACGTGGGCCAGAGAATAGTATAAACAGCTAATTTGATTTTCTGAATTCACTTGTGATCTTCAGATAATGTATTATACATCTCCTTACATCTAGGCTGTGAAAGTCGCTTTCCCTCGTGCCAGATGGTGAAGGACAGAAAGTCGGGAGAACCATCTCCTGCGACCTGTGGAATACCGTTGCAACCTTAGGTAAAAAAAACCCAGGTCAGTTCTCAGCACTACCCGGTCCGGAAATATAGAACAGAAAGGTTCAATAATGGATAGGGCTTGCAATTCGCTCACCCTCCTGGATGAAGTGACTGCAACTAAAAGTGCTAATTTAAGCGACCAAAATTTGATTGTCGCTTCTTCTAGAGGTTCGAAGGGTCTTTTAGTCAGACCCTGCAACACCAGAGATAAGTCCCATTTTGGGAAAAACTTAAGGCACTGGCCTAGCTCTGGTCAGTGCCTTAAAAAATCTAATAATAAGTGGGTCCTGGGATAATTGTCTCTCCAGGAACACCGAAAGAGCGGCCACTTGCACCTTTAGAGTGCTAGTTGCCAACCCTTTTTCCATTCCTTCGTGTAGGAAACCACTTCCCTTGGTGAAAACTGTTTGCTTGCGCACCAGGAATGAAAACATTTCCATGTCTTAAAGTAAATCTTTCTAGTGACCTTCTTTCGGCTGTCTAGTAGTGGTGAAACTAATTAGACAAGCCCTTACTTTTTAAGATCTGCTCTTCAGTAACCAAGCAGCTAGTCTTAGATGCTCGATATTGGGGTGTTGAAGGGGCCCCTGGGTCAGAAGGTCTCTCTGTAAAGGAAGAAACCAGTGAGGTTCCACCGCCATTTTCTGTATGGTTGAAAACCATGTCCTTTTGGGCCAGAATTGGGCTACTAAGATCATGGCTGTAGATTCCCTCTGTAGCTTTTTTAGCACTAATGGAATCATTTGGAAGGGGGGAAAGGCGTAGCACAAGTGGAAGGTCCATGGTTGCGCTAGCGCGTCTAGTCCTTCCGCTTGATCTCGTCTGTTCAGGGAGAAGTAAGTCTCTACCTTTGCATTGGAGTGGGATGCAAACAGGTCTATTTGGGGAGTCCCCCATCTTCCTGTTATCCTCTGGAATACATCTGTATTCAGACTCCACTTTGATTCCAGTACCCTTTCCCTGCCTATGAAATCTGCGATCTGATTCAGATCCCCCTTTTTGTGTACCGCCATCAGGGATGCTAGATTGGTTTCCGCCCAGGACATAATTTGGAGGGCTGAGGAAAGCAACACTCTGCTCCTCGAGCCTCCCTGCCTTGTTATATAGGCCACTGCTGTGGCATTGTCCGACAACACCTCAATATGGTGACCCAGAATTTGGTCCCTGAAAGCCCATATTCCCAGGAGAATGGCCCTCAACTCCCTCCAATTGGAGGATCTCCTGGCCTCTCTGGTTGTCCATGCTCCTTGGGCCATCTGTCCGTCCATATGGGCACCCCAACCCCAGAAGCTTGCATCGGTTGTAAGTCTTTGCTCTATGGGAAAAATCCGAAGTAGACCCCCTGTCCAAATTTGACTGACTCCTCCACCACCATAGTTTTCTCTGAACCAGAGGGGGGATCCTGATTAATTTCTCCAGCGGTTCTCCATAGGACCAATTCCTGAGAATTGTCTGCTGGAGATCTCTTGCATGAAGATGTGCCCAATGTACTGCTGGTATTGAGGACGTTAGCAGGCCTAGAACAGACATAGCTGCCCTAATTGAAATTGGCAGATTTGTTTGAGTTTCTTTTACTGCCTTCTGGACCTTTTCCATCTTGTCCTCTGGGAGAAAAATCCTTTCCTGAATGGAACTGATAGTATAACCCAGAAATTTTATTGTCTGGGACGGGATCATATTTGATATTTCTTTGTTGATCCATCCGAGACTCTCCAAGTGTATTCGTCTCTTCTAGATCTTTCTCCAATAGATCCTTTGTTCTGGCAAACAGCAAAGATCGTCCAGATATGGAACTATTGATATTCCCTTTAGTCTGAGGGGTGCTAGGGCCTCTGCTATAATTTTTGTAAATATCCTTGGTGAGGCCCACAGGCCAAAAGGGAGGGCTCTGAACTGAAAATGTGAGATTGACTGCTAATCTTAGGTACTTCTGCGATGTGCAGGTATGCATCTCTCAGATCTATTGATGCCAAAAAGCATCCTGGTGTCAGAAGATTTTTTACTGAAAAGAATGTGTCCATTCTGAACCTCTTGTATCGGATTGCCTTGTTTAATACCTTCAGGTTTAAGATTAAAAATAATTTCCCTGATGGTTTCCTTACCAGGAATATGTGCGAATAGCACCCTTTCCCTTCCTCTTCGGGGGGAACAGTTATAATCACCCTCTGTTGGATGAGCTCCTGAAGTAGAGCCGACATCCCTAGAGATTTTTCTAGGTCCCGGGGAGCCTGGGTTACATAAAAACGATTTGGAGGGGATTGAGAGAACTCCAGTCTGTAGCGCTCTGCTATTATTTTGAGGACGAATGGACTGGAGGTCGCTGTCTTCCACTGTAGAAAAAAGGCTTGCAACCTTCCTCCCACAGTTGGAGGACTGTCATTGGTTCTTTGTGGTTTGGTCAGGAGGTCGGAAAAGTACCCCTGACTTCCCCCTTCCTCTCTGGGACCTCCAGGGTCTTTTATACCCCGTTTCCTTCTTTTCTTCGATTTGTCGAAAAGAACGAAAATTCTTTTTGGCCTGAGGAACTACCTTTTTTTATTGGGAAGGCCTTCTTCTTATCAGCCGTTCTATCAAGTATGGCTTCCAGCTCAGGACCAAAAGCTAAGTTCCCCTCAAAAAGTAACCCACATAATTTTGCCTTTAAAGCAGTATTCCCTGACCATGTCTTAACCCACAAGGCTCTGCGAGCTGAGTTCACCAAGGTCGCAGATCTTGCCGACATTTTAATAGATTCGGCAGAGACATCTGCCATGTACCCTACGGCTTTCTGTAGTACCGGCAGTGTCTAAAAGGTCCTTGCGAGAAATTCCTGCTTCAATGTGCGTTCTTAATTGCTAAAGCCAATGTTCCAGGTTCCTGGCCACCACAGTTGATGCCATAGCTGGCTTTAAATTGGCTAGAGTCGAATCCCATGCCTTTTTTAATAGGGAGTCTGCTCTCTTGTCCATGGGGTCTTTCATTACCCCCATGTCCTCGAAGGCCAAGTCCTTGACACCTGTGAGAAGGCCGCATCAAGCTTTGGCTTTTTATTCCAGACCTGATCACTATCGTCCTCGAAAGAGAATCTTCGTTTGAGAGATTTAGAGAAAAAAAAGGGGTCCTCTCTGGGTGCTTCCATTCTCTTTTCACCGTTTCGGAAATAAATTTATGCACTGGGAAAACCTGATGTTTAACTTCCCCCATGCCTTGAAACATTTTATCGTGCAAGGACAGCTGAGCCTTGTCCTCTTTGATGTTTAGAGTTGTATGTATAGTCTTTAAGAGATCATCCACTTCCTCTAAAGACAATCTAAAGCGAGAAGAAGAAACTTTTTCTTCATCCTCCTCTTCCTCAGAACCTGGGGAAACACTTCTCTCTTTGTCCTCTGAATCACTGTCCCCTCTAGGAGCAGAAATACGTGGACGAGAACAGGATAGCGAATTGCCACTACTGTTTGTCTGAGTTGCCGGGTGTTTGTCCAAAAAAGAACGGAATGACTCAAAACGGGTCTGCCAGTTCTTTCCTGAAGGAGCTTAATAGTTCTCCTGGCTGGATAGCAGGTGTAGCTGGGGAAGTTTCCTCCCTGACTAACTCTGCTATACAGGTCTTGCATAACGCTTTGGCCCATGATTGCCTAAGTGTATTTTTGCAAGATGGGCATTTCCTCTTAGGAGGAGGGAAGGAATGTTTGATTTTCTCTTTGGCTTTAGCCTGAAACACACCAACACAAACCCTATATTAACTCCTATATACATAAACATGACAATGAATTAACAGTTTTACCCCCTCAGAGACAACCAGCTGCCAAAGAGAAGAGCTAACCCCTTAGCTCCTCTGTTACCGCAGCTTTCTCAGCAACTCTCCCCCACTGAGTCACCATAAACAAATAAACACACTTTCCTCAGTACTGTTTAAAAACCCCAGGGGAGCCAGGGAGGGACAACAAGACCCTTAACATAAAGTACAGGGACTGCTGTCGCTGCTTACCTGAGTCTCACTGGTGATGGTGGCTCCTGCACCTGCCACCGCCATCTGTTCCTCTTTCATGCCTGCCGAGGTTGTGGCGGCGTCCGGCTGCTTTTATTTGAATTTTCCCAGTCCTTTCACCGCTGCGAGGACCGGAAATCATCACTAGCTGAGGCCGCCTCCTCCCCCTGCGTTCAAGCATCCGGAACCCGCGTTGCGCCGCTGGAAGCCCCGCCCCCAGCCGGAGTGACACGCTCGCCACCCGGGACCCAGAAGAGCATGGAGGCTGAAGAAAGACAGGAGATGCTGCTCACCTCTGTAAAGCATGTTCTCCTCCTTTACAGCCCATAGCTCTGGTCTGATGAGAGCGGGACCCCCTGCAGCCTGAACCCTCGCCGGGTATGAAGGGGAGCAGATACCGGAGAATCCTCCACACGTAAGGGGAGATGCTGGGCTGGCCAGAATAAAACAAAGTGCACAGGTATGCCTCATACTGGCTCCATCTGGAGAGAGCGTAGCACACCCTTGGTTCCCTGCAGCGCTTCCACCATGGTCGGAGGAAACACTACAACTGAGGCCATGGTGGAAGTGTCCAGTCTGAAAACAAAATGACTGCAGTGTTTCCTGGGAAAGTAGGTGGATCTGTGCTCTCTCCAGGTGCTGTCCTGAAAGACTAGGTGGGAAAACACTACTGCTGCTGGGTACTACTCATTCTTATCTATGTCTGCTTCTTCTATGGCAGTTATATTGGGATTTGACTTGGGTAGAGATGGTGAAGCTACAGAAGGCCTGGTGTTTTTAAGCCCTGGACAGTGATGGCTGTATTATAGTTGTTGTATTATAGTTACTAATGTAATTGTGATGTAGTTGCAGAAAAATCTGCCTTAGTCAGGTAGGCCACCTGTTGTGTGCCCGGGACAAAGCTAGAATCAGGTGCTGGTGATGTTAAATCTGGGTCCTGCTCTAGTGCAAGGAAAGCATTGACACTAAAAGATTGAGTGCTGTGCTGGCCTTTGGCACAGAAAATGTTGCCTGAGCTTTTGCATGGCTCCTTTTATCCTAGTTTCCCCCCAGTGCTATGGGTGAGGGTATTTCTATGTGGGTACTCACTGAGTGGGGTGCGGAAAGGGGGTGTGCAAAAAGGAATACTCAGCAACCTGGGAGGTGTAGTCAAGTCTTTGAGGCAAAAGGGTGGGAGGAAGAGCCTAAGTACCTTATAAAGGGCTCTAGGCAGAAGGGGCAGTAAAGTGTGCGACCTGTACATTTTAGTTACATATAGGAGATCTATATTACAACACTATGCATCCTATTTTAAATGAAGTTTAGTTATAACTAATGTAACATTTAGAACAAAAATTTAAAATTTGTAACCATCATATATTTTTTTTCTTACAGAAATTTGAATCTGTGAATAACATTATTGAGTTTTACAAGAAGTCGCCTCTATTGCTTGTTGATGGAAAAAGCAGAAGAAATTGTCAGGGAAGGCATTGTTTTCTAACCCGCCCTCCTCTTCTGACCAATTGACTCTTTGCAGAACATTTCACTTAAAATATTGCCAAATTTGAACAAAAGCATGCCAGTTACCCAAAACCACCTAATAACTGATATTTGTGCAGTGCAAATTCAAGATAAAAAATAGGATTTTATAATTTGCTACGGCTTTTTTTTTTAATTTATTATTCTTATTGTTGTGGGTATCTACTGTCTTGTATAGTTCCCCTAAGATGAAGGCTTATATACATGAGCACGGAAATCTAATTAGAAAACTACTAACAAAAATGCATTTTAGTTTATCTTATTCATAATTTACTTCTACTATGGGAAATTAAAGTAACCCTGTTCTTGTCCATACAGGGCTCACTAAAAGCTGAGCTCCAGGTTTGATTTAACTTAAAATAGTTCATTCTGATCAAGCTGGTCCAAATGAACTATTTTCTTTAGGAATAGATTCACCCACTGAAAGCACAGTACAAATTGTATGTAGCATCAGATAAATATATACAGTGCTGTTTGACAGGAGTACATGGACATCCCATTCCAAAGAACAAAACAGTCGGGCTGAGTGCTGCTGGGTCATTCACAGAAAGCCTTGTATTTTTATGAATAAATATAGCTATATGTGGCTGAGGTGGGTGGATGAAGTCACAATCAGTTAATTGTGCAACACCATGACAACTGCAGCTCAAAGACAGGCAGAGATTGCCACTTCCTTGGCTGTAAAAGTTAGGAGCGTTTAGTCCCATCTTAGGCAGCAGTCAGGTGACATTTCAGGCCCCAGTCTATTTCTCTTCTCACTTCCTGCTTGGTGTCCTTCTTTGAGTGTCCATGACCCCTGCCTACACTTCTTGGGTCCTCTCAGGAGAGGAAAAAAAAAAAAAGGGAGGACTGTGTCATCATAGGGGGTGCTGGTAAGGTACCTGTGGTCACAGGGCACCATTGCAACTCTGGATTAGTGGTCACACACCAGAACCAGTGGTGGCATGAGATGTGGCTTCACCGAGTAAGGGGAAAAAGCAAAGGACTGTCAGCATAGGTAGGGGGAGGGGCAGATGGAAAAAAGTTTTATCCCAGAGTGGGGCTTTAAGCATATATATATTATTTGTGACTGTTAATGCCTGTGAAGGACTAAAAAGATTGTCAGAGTTCTATATTCGAGAGTATCCCTAGCAAAGACAATTATCAAATTATACAAAAATGTACATTTATGCAAATAAAAACTCAAATTGTACACAATTATCCATTCCAGGATCAAATGAAAAAAAAAAAAAAAAAAAAAAAAAAAAAATAGTATTAAAGCTGATTACACACTGTGGATTCTAAAACAACACAGGGAAAAACTATTCAGCATCAGGTGGTTTAAGAAGATACAAAGCCATTCAATGCAGTTGGACTATCGATCGACGTGTATGTGTGTATATATATAATATATATATATATATATATATATATATATATATATATATATATATATATATATATATATATATATATAATCCACCCAGCCACCCACGATTGTGGGCACGAGAGCAGGAACAGGGATTTGTGTGTGTAAACAAATCCCTGTCCTGTCAGGGGAGGAAAAACAGATTGTGTTCCCACTAAGTAGGAACAACGATCTGTCTTCTCTCCCAGTCAGTCCAATTCCCTCAGTTAGAACACACCTAGGGAACACACACTTAACCCCTTCCCTGGCAGTGAAATTTATACAGTAATCAGTGGCTATTTTTAGCTCTGATCGCTGTATAAATGTCAATGGTCCCAAAAAAAGTGTCAAAAGTGTCCGATATGTCTGTTGCAGTATCTCAGTCCCAGTAAAAATCGCTGATCAGAGAATGAATAAGAAAAAAAGATATCACCGCTCCAGGAGAGTTCAAACAGACAGGAGGTAAATACTCCTCGGTTCTGAAGCCGTAGGTGCTGGCAATTGCTGAATAGCAATAGAAACAAATAGATTCTGGACAGCTGCACTCTTGAAAAATTAGCTTTGTTTATTGGAAATAATTCACATCAAATCTGTTTTTTTTAACTGTTGGGGCAGTTAGAATGTGGAACTCCCATCCACAATCTGTGTTATCAGCAGGAAGTGTGGATGAATTAAAAAAAAAAAAAAAACCACAGGCGGCATCTTATCAAACAAAATATACAAGTATATGGGAAATGGTAAAGGCATAATAATTGTTTACATACACCCATGCCCACACAAGTTTAACTAGATGGACTGGTGTCTTTATTCAACCAACTGTGTAATTACAGAGATGTGGGACAGAAATTTCTGTCAGTGTTTTCTGAAGAAAAACATCAAAGAACAGTTTAAATTAAAAACAAAGTATACTGTAGACTTTATTAAATTTTATAAAATGTTTTTATTTCATAACCACAAATGTAATTGTTTAGTAAAAATATTTTTGAACAATTTATCAGTGAGAACAGCTTCCATTTTATAAATAGCTCAAACAAAACACTGCCTACAAAACAAAATGGATGAGATGAGAAACACTAAACTAAAATCCATTTGGATCTAGAGTAGAACAATTTGCCTCCAGTAGTATCATAGATTTACTAAAACTGCAAATTAATAAAACCATTAAACGTCCAATTTGAACAACTTAGATTTAAGTAATGTCAAGAACATTAAAGGGAACTACTATAAAGTTGGTCGTTTTAAACTTTTACACAAGAATTGTTGGGTTTCCTTCTTCACAATCTCAATACGGTTTCCAATTTGTTGGTTAGACTTCACAAAGTGGAGAAATTAGAAAATGGGGGAAAAAAAATGACCAACAGAATACAACAGAGCTTTCAATCATGCATTGCATGTTTCTAACTAAAATGAATTGTAAATCCTTTGTGACAAACTAGGAGGTAAAAAAAAAAAAAGGACTAACTACTTGTGAATGTGTGCACACGGTGTTTTTTCCCTCCCTTTTATCTGTTCTACAAAACCTACAAAGATGAAGGTTCTATTTCATGGGCTGGATTTCCATCCCTATAGCCTGTTGACACATAACCTTTGCGGTCTAAAGCAACAACCCTCCACTAACGTCTCCTCTGAGCAAAGAACATTTTCTAGTTTAAATTTGTTCTAACCTGGCTAAGAATAGGGTGGCATAAAAATATAAAAATGATGCACATAAATTAATTTACAATTGGAAAAAATGAAGAGGTTGATCATTTTACAATAAGAATCCTCTTTAGTGTATTTCTGCCACCAAGTCTATAGGCCTACTGTGCTAGTCCTGCTTATATTAACTAATATCAATAACAGAACTCACAAGATAGAATGATGTAATGAAAATAACAAAAATAGGACCCATCCTTTATTAGACAAAAGCCTTTTTACTAGCAGCTGCACTCTGCAAGCATTCATCTCACCATCTATCCTTCAAGTTTGGAAAATGGAATGACAAAAGAGCCATCTGCACAGACCCTTAGAATGGTTCAACCAAATAGGTAATACATTGTGGTAAACAGACAAAATGTGAAGGTGCATGGTCAGTGGTACGAAAGAACTGCAGGTAAAAATATTGGTCATAAAATTCTTGCAAGACCAATAAGATGTTTTTGTTTCTCAAAAATCCACATTTTGAAGAAATACTTCAATAAAGTCTTAAAAATAAAATATTTAAACTTGGTCTCAAAGTCTTTATTTTTCCTTAGATACTTTGGTAAAATACAGGAATTTCAAAAGTATAATACTACAGGTATCATTTTTCTTATAATGCTTGTTATTTCCAAATATATTGCACTGATCGTGCTAAATAACGGAACTGGTTAAAGCTATTTTTTTTTAATTTGCTTAAAATTCACTTAATGGACACTTTGCTCTTTTGGCATAACCCTTTATGCTGTTCCCTGTGCACTGCTGTGTCACGTATTTCATAGAGTCTGCCTTGTGATCTACAGAGCTGCTGAGAGCAGGAGGCAGTCAGTACAGGAATTACTGCAGGAGACAAGCTAGCATGGGATATTTTACTTCTAAATTAAAAGTAAAACGCGGAGAAGCTGTAAAGCATGCAGTAATTTCCAGGAAGTTTAGGAAACAGAGCCAGCAGACATGCAGCACTCACAACTTGGAAGGAGATTTTTCAAGAAGGCTTATATTGGATTGTCAAAAAATAACTATTGTTTGATTACAATGTTGATATTTAAAATGAAAGTGTATCCTATGACAAAAGTCAGAAATATCCAATAAAGATGAATAAATCCTTAAGGAAAACCATATCAACACTGATCTGTAGTGTTTCCATTTACATTCAGCCTATTAGCATATATGCGGTGTATGCTGCATTTAAGGTGTGCCTCTAGTGATAGCTCTCAAAGTTGCCAGTGTGCTTAGGTTAGCTCTCACCGAATTTTCAAACCCTCCAAGTCTGGGACCATAGCTGAACACGATGGCAATTGCAGATCTAAATACATGCAAAATGGAACCCTCTTTGGCAGCAAAAAGGATGGGAGGGTTTAATTCAGCTTTAACTGCAGTAGAAAAAAAAGATATAAAAAAAAAAAAATAAGGTCTGGCCCTACCAGGCAGGACTGTGCTGGGTGTGTAAATCTCAGGACTGGATGGACAGAAAAATGTATCTTTGGATTCCTTTCATGTATATCATCTGTGTATTTAGCAGTTTGCCTGGAATTCAGTTTTAAATACTAGATTTTGACAAAAAGGTTAGCATTACATAAAAAAACAAATGTGCAGATTAGACAATTCCTACAACAGGACTTATAAGTATAGCTGCATTTTTACTAAAGATGGTAATTTGCACTTATCACAACAGCATTTCAGAAATGCCAAAATATGAATTTAACGGAAGAGAAAGTCCTTCAAAAAATACTGTCTTCAGCCTCTAGGCTCTGAATTCACCCAAATGTGCTCTGCAAAATCTGCTCTCATGATTCAAATCCCTTATCAATCTTCATGCAGAACAGGTCTCCTGTTCGGCGCAGCACCCAGCACCCTCATCCCCTGTAATAATGGCTGGGGACCCCCCCCTTTTTTTTTTTTTTTAAATACAGACCATGAGGGGGAAAAAAAGGGTTAATCTTTAGTAATGGTAACCCACTAACATTTTTTTTTTCATATGCTGGACAAGTACAATTGTGTAACGTTCAACAAAAGTGCTGTTATACTTTGTGCTTTTTGTAAAACATTACAACTCATCAACAAATCACAATTCAGCACCTAGATGTTCTACCTACACTGAAATGGAAGAGTATATTTGTCTTAACTTTCATATACTAACAGAACTAGAAGATAGGGTTGAGCAGAACCTGAAATAGTAATTTAGTATCTTCCATTGCAGCCAACTTCTAATCATAATAACCAAGGAAAATGCTACCATGGAGTGTGGTTTTCAACAGCAAATCCCAACCGATACTTGTTAGTGCAGAATAGATTTATCCTTTAAATTGCTGTGACAACACAAGTGCATAAAGTCATGTACTATTACCTTTTTTATACTATATATTGTATTTTATTTGTTTTTCACTTATTTAAATCAGTGTCATTGATTTATCAAATTAATTAAAATTTGGTAGAAAAAAAAATTACAATTGAAAGGCTTAAAGTATGAAGCTTGACACTGAGAAAATGCGCTTTTCTCCTCAGGGGTCAGAGGCTATTTCAAGTACCTCTAGGTGCTTAACTGCTAGCTAGCCAGCCATATAAAAGGCTCTTCTGATTAACATTCTGTGCCCTCTACATTGTGATCTCAGCCCTTTGTAGAATATCAGAAAATCTTTGCTTTTCAGTGAGTGTAGTAAGAGGACAAATCTGCACCATAAATACTGGATTTTAGTGTGATCAATAAGTAGACTTCTTAGAGGAAGAGTTAAAATAAAAAAAAATTTAAAAAATGAACAAAAATGTTTTCTACCCAAATAGATCCCTTTTTTTAGATTCACAAAGGGGTTTGAAATCTGGTTACAATGAACAAGTTTCCACTTTTGTAAAAGAACCGTCATTCATCTTGTTTGCCTTCTCTAACATTGCATTTGCACAAGCGGCATCAGCCAAGACCGTGCTCTTTAAACATTAGGGGCCCATTCACACGTGTGTTGTGGTAATGCACAGAAGTACGGGGCTAATCATTTTGAATGGTGTCCCAATCCACCTAGTCAACAGAGTATAATGCGCTTGCTATTTAGCGCACCGCAACACAGTGAACCATCTGTGCCCTAAAAAATGGCGCATGTCCATTAAAATATGCATTGAGGTTTTGACAATTTACTTAACAATGGACTGCCTTAGCGAATGTAATGTGAACACAAAAATGCATGCCTTAAAGAGACAGTGTATATATATATATATATATATATATATATATATATATATATATATATATATATATATATATATATATATATATATATATATATATATATATATTATATTAAAATAAATCCAAATAGAAGTACAAAATTAGGAAGCTGAATATATAGGAGTCCAGTAGGAGGTAGGTGAAATCTTGCTCATATAGCAGAGAGTTTGCAGAGCTGCATGTACTGCAGTCATTTGAGGTTTCCAAATTGGATGCCCAATTCCCCACTGGGTGTGACATAATTACACAGAGAAATATTGTCCGAAAGGAGGAACCATTGCACCCAGAAGGGAACATGCTATTTGACACATGCAGATAGATCAGATAGCAGTTGTACAACAGAATGAAGATTTCACCATCTGTCTGAGAGGTATGTATGCAGCTTCTCTTACATAGTTCTGGCCGCATGCTTTTTTTTTTGTTTTCATATACATGGGACAAGGTCACTTTAATGCACTTGTGTTTCCGCAATGCATAGTGTGAACCACCACCAATAAATGCATACAAAAAAGAAACGGGTCAGATTCCTATATGTATACACTCTCCCTTTTTTTATCTGGAAATGTACAAGCACCGAGTTCCTGTAGAAATTAATATACTAACACAAGATTGTGTCCTACTTTTAATACTTTTAAAAAAGGAGCTTCTGTAAAGGCACTGGACCCATGTATAAAAATTAAACTATAAGCAAAATTTCTCACTGCCCATAGCAACTAATCTACTTCAAAATGTTACTTCCGCAGTCCAGGTCTGAAAGTAAAAAACAAAAAAACAAAAAAAAACAAAAAAAGGTTAAAATGTCTCAAATCTTTACCGAGACCCTAATTATAATAACATAGCTTGTGCAAAATAATATAAAACCAAATGTTTAAGTGACCATTTGGTCCTCTTTCTCAAGATGACAGACCAGAGCCTGTCACCTTGAGAAAGTGATCAGGGCCCCCAAAATGCCAGTGTTTTTCCATTTTCTATTGACAAGCCATATTATTACAACTAAGATCCAAGTAAAGATTTTAGATTGTTAACCATTTGTGTGCTGGCCATTTTTTGTGATTTTAGATTTGAACCATATCATTTTTGATGTTAGGTCACCTCAAGGCGTTAAAGGTAAATGTGTGGGATGGATTTTTGTTCAGGTTGAAAGCAAAACAAGGCATCTCAAACAAGAAGAATGTCTCCTGTATTATAATTTCATACATGAGCCCCACTGTAAAATTAACAAGTGTCCAAAAGCATGTGCTAAAAATATAAAGCATATCACCTTTAGAATCCCCATCCAGGTTATTTTTATTCAGATAATTTTCCTACGTGTCTGTTTAGATAAGGTTACTTTTAAAACCATGCCTTTAAACAAACTGATTGCTTTCATTATAGAAGAGGCTTCTATTGACTCCATCTCTGGATGGTTAAGAACAACTACAGGCTGGTTTTTGTGTGGCATCTTTGTCAGCTGATCAGCCTTAACAGGACAGAGTCTAAGAGTTTTCAACACCGGAGCTGCAAACCTTTTGGTAAGGATTCTCCCCTTTGGTTTGACACTCTGCCTTTTCACTTTAAGTTGGACAAGTTCAATTTCCCTACTCACAGCAGCTTTGTGACCAGTTTGCATTACACAGGAAAGCGGCTGCATAACTATTCTTTTGTCACAAGATAAAAAGAGAGTCTGAGGCTTAATAAACAGATTTGTCTCTTTTGTACTGAGGCGGTTTGGTTTACGCCCTCTGTTGTGGTCATTTAGAGTAAAGGCAGATGTCTGGCTTTCAGTTTTCTCAACATATGGCAATACTGGCTGGTTATTGGGCAACTGTATTTCAGAACCTGTGTTTTTCACCTCCATTTTGTTTGTTTCGGGCAGTTCTCTTTCCAGAACAGCTCTCTGTTCACAGGTAGTCTCAATTTCCACCTGTGATTTTGCTTCATCTTCAAGTACCTTGGGTACACCTTGACCTTCCATACCATTGAAAGAGGAAGTAGTATCCACAATATCTTTTGATGCATTTGTGTTGGTAACAATGGGACTTTCCCATTGTATACCTTCAAATACATTTTGGGAATCAGAACTAAGAGAAAACACAGATGATATAATTGGTCCATCTGAAATCTCCTCAGTTTCATCAAAAAGATCATTGGTAACTTCATCCAGAGCATTGATAATTTCATTATCATTAGGGTGACTGGTTAAGCTGGTAGGGTTTTCGTCAGTTAGAGCAACTGTATTTTTTGTGGGCAATAGACTTTCCGTGCCACCGAGTAGTAATGAAGATCCATTTGAAGACCCTATCGGGTTTTCCAATCTAACTATAGGTTCTGAAGCATTTTGTTCAGGTACATTTTTTTCCTTTAGGGTAACATTTTTTGTCCCATTTGAATCAGTCACCTCTAAACATTTTAATACTAAATAGCAAGTACCATTGGCAGGCTTCACTTCTACGACCTGAGCAAAACAGTTGTCAGGTACCCTGAACGATGGTGGTGCAACAACTGTTAATGGCATCCAAGGACAGAGTTGCTGGTCTGTTGGTGAGATGACTTCCACTTCCACTTGATTTGCATGTGTGTTATTATTTCCATTCAAATGACAGCTATTATTAAACATGGAATTATCCACCTCACTTGTGAGGTCCAAAAGGTTTTTGGCTATAAGGTTTGTGTTATTTGGCAGAATCTCTTGCAGGCTGTTTCTAATTTGTGTTTGTACTATATTAACAGAAGTGTTTTTGGACTCGTTTTCCAAAGTGCTCACCGAGCACTGAATCTTGCCATCACCATGAATTCTTTTAATGTGTTTTACAATGTAGTCATTTCTAATGGCCCCGTAGCCACAGTACTCACAGGTATATGGAAACTTTCCAGTGTGAGACACCAGGTGTCTTTGAAATTCAGTTTTGGTGTAGGACTCAAAATTGCAGTGTGAACAAACATATTTCATTTCATTGTGAAGAGCAATGTGGATGGTGTACTTGTTCACATCTTTTGTTGAAAATCTGCACTTTTCACAGTTGTACTTTTCAAGCATTTGCATTTGTGACAAACTGTTCATGGTGTTAATTGTTGGGGTGTTTGTCAGTTTACTTTAGAGCTGCTTTTGTGTTAAAATGGCAATATTTATCTTCAAGCATTTCAGGGTGCTAATCTTCGCGGATCAATGGAAAATTAATTTGAGTCCAGTTATCCAGACTTGAGGTCAATGATCGAGGAAATGTTAAATGTAAGGCATCCTACCAATATCTGTATTTTATTCTTCTTACATTTTTTCCCCAATAGGATTCGGTAAACCTTAAAGAAAAAAAATAAAATATATGTAAAAGCACACAATAACTCACCAGAAATCTTATTAAAAATGTAACATATATATGAATATTTGTAGCATATCAGCTGGATGGCCAAAAGTTTGCAGACACCTTAATGAACTTGTTGGACATCCCATGCCAAAATCATAGGCATGAATATTTACCCCCACATTATTTGTAGCTTCAACAGCCTCAACTCTACAACCCCTGGCTAAAATTATGGAATCACCAGTCCCTGAGGATGTTCCTTCAGTTGTTTATTGTTGTAGAAAAAAAAGCGGATCACAGTCATTGGCCAAAAACTAAAGGCAACTTTCTGGCTTTAAGAAACACTAAAAGAAATCAAGAAAAATAATTGTGGTGGCCAGTAACAGTTAGATTTATAGAACAAGCACAGGGAATAAAATTATGGAATCACTCAATTCTGAGGAAAAAATGTTGGAATCATGAAAAACAAACAAAATAACACTCCAACACATCACTAGTACTTTGTTGCACCACCTCTGGCTTTTATAACTGCTTGCAGTCTCTGAGGCATTGACTTAATGAGTGATAAACAGTACTCTTCATCAATCTGACGCCAGCCTTCTCCGATTGCTGTTGCCAAATCATCTTTGCAGGTTGGAGCCTTGTCATGGACCATTTTCTTTAACTTCCACCACAGATTTTCTAATGGATTGAGATCTGGACTGTTTGAAGGCCATGACATTGACCTTATGTGTCTTTCTTCAAGGAATTTTTTTCACAGTTTTTGCTCTATGGCAAGATGCATTATCATCTTGATAAATGATTTCATCATCCCCAAACATCCTTTCAATAGATGGGATAAGAAAAGTGTCCAAAATTTCAATGTAAGCCAGTGCATTTATTGAAGATTTAATGACAGCCATCTCCCCAGTGGCTTTACCTGACATGCAGATACATATCAGAATTGACTGTGGAAATTTGCATGTTTTCTTCAGACAGTCGTCTGCATAAATCTCATTGGAACGGCACCAAACAAAAGTTCCAGCATCATCACCTTGCCCAATGCAGATTCGAGATTCATCACTGAATATGACTTTCATCCAATCATCCACAGTCCATGATTGCCTTTCCTTAGCCCATTGTAACCTTGTTTTTTTGTGTTTAGGTGTTAGAGATGGCTTTCTTTTAGCTTTTCTGTATGTAAATCCCATTTCCTTTAGGCGGTTTCTTACAGTTCGGTCACAGATGTTGACTCCAGTTTCCTCCCATTTGTTCCTCATTTGTTTTGTTGTACATTTTCTGTTTTCAAGGCATATTACTTTAAGTTTTCTGTCTTGATGCTTTGATGTGTTCCTTAGTCTACCAGTATGCTTGCCTTTAACCACCTTCCCATGTGGTTTGTATTTGGTCCATGTTTTAGACACAGCCGACTGTGAACAACCAACATCTTGTGCAACACTGCGTGATGATTTACCCTCTTTACCTACATACTAACAAGCAGATTTAATCTGATGCAGGTGTTAGTGTTCTATAAATCTAACGGTTACTGACCACCACAATTATTTTTCTTGATTTCTTTTAGTGTTTCTTAAAGCCAGAAAGTTGCCATTTGAAATGCCTTTAGTTTTTGGCCATGTCTGTGATCTGCTTTTTTTCTACAACAATAAACAACTGACGGAACATCCTCAGGGACTGGTGATCCATAATTTTTGCCAGAGGTTGTACTTGGAAGGCTTTCCAAAAGATTTTGCAGTGTGTGTTTGGGTCCATTCAGTCAAAACAGCATCCCAAAGATGTTCAAAAGGGTTGGTGGTCAGAGCTTGGTGCAGGTCACTGCAGTTCCTTTACTAAAATTGGAGAGTGAAAAATCTGGTGCATGTGTGCATGGTAGCCAATCAGCTTCTAACTTCAGCTTGTTCAATTAAGCTTTGCTTAAAAAAAAAAACCTGGAAGCCCATTGGTTTTTATGCAGAGCTGCATCAGATTTTGCACAGTCCAGTTTTAGTAAATTGAACCCCATGTCTTTATAGATAAAATCTTTAAATGTATTACGCTACACTAGATCCAAACATGTCCTGTGACAAGCAATATTTTTTATTTTGCTATAATAAATATCCCCCAAAAATATATAAAAAAAACTATTTTTTTTCCTCAGTTTTATGTATTCTTCTACATATTTTTGGTAAAAAAAAAAAAAAAAATTGCAATAAGCGTATATTGATTGGTTTGCGCAAAAGTTATAGCATCTACAAAATAGGGGATAGTTTTATGGCTTTTTTTAGTATTAATTTTTTTTATACTAGTAATGGCAGCGATCTGCGATTTTTATTGGGACTGCGACATTATGGCGGACACGCCGGACAATTGACACATTGTCGGGACCACTGTAATTTTTAGAGCGATCAGTGCTATAAAATTGCATTGATTACGGTAAAAATGTCACTGGCAGTGAAGGGGTTAACCACTAGGGGGCAGTGAAGGGGTTAAGTGTGTCCTATTGTGTGTTCTAACTGAAGGGGGGAGGGGGACTGATCGCTGTCCATACAGAGTATGAAGAGACGATCTGTCTGTTCTCCCCTCAGAGAACCGGAAACTGTGTTTACACACACACACACACACACACACACACACAGATCCCGGTTCTCGCAGGAGCCCGGCGGTGATCACGACTGCCGGGCAATCACATCGGCACCACGGGCGAGCAGGGGGCGTGCAAGCGCCCCCTAGTGGCCCTCTATGGTACCAACGTACCATGACGGCGATTCATGCAGCCGGGCCATGTTGCTGCAGTATAACTGTGGCAGCTGGTCGGCATGCGGTTAATACATATCAATAAATGAGGACACCTGGAGGAATGCGTATCACCAAATTACCTGGCTTTTTGCACATAGGCATGGTCATGGCAAAAACAAAAATGGGGGCCTTTGCCAAATTGTTTCCACAAACAAGGACGGGCACAATTGTTTAGAGTATTTGTGTATACTGTAGCATTAACAATACCCTTCATTGAAAAATACCTGAATGTAATTACATGTCCACTTTTATACATTTGACAATATACCATAAAGGTGTGATGGTCAAAAGTCCACAAAGTTTTGAAAGAAAATAATCTCAGGTTATAAAACACCATAAAACAAAATGTAACAAATACAACGCCAAATTGTTGTGTAGGTTCATAAGTGACCTACACTTCCTTCCCCTCCATTCACGAATGGATGCGAGAAGTCATATTGTCCCTTAACACCACAATAGTTACAGTGTACCAGATCACTGCCACATCAGTGCAGCGCCGTCTGTCTGCCACCTGTACTAACCCTGGCCTGTTTATTGACCACATTTCTACCTGCTGCCTGGACTGATCCCTTGTCCGTTTGCTGACTATGTTTCTGCCTGCCACCTAAACTTACCTATCTGCACATCTGATTGACTACATTCCTGCAAGACACCAGGCCAGGTGAACATGGCATTCCTGGGGGTGGCCACCTACCAGTGGGCTAGGCTTGCTTGGCTTTTAGGAACTGGGACT